>JADWQK010000267.1:0-600000 GCA_017933935.1 Sesamia nonagrioides | reverse complement strand
CTAAAGTGCTTGAGGCCTGCGTACATAGTCAGTTTTCTGGATTTATTTATCGGAACAGCCTCATCAGTCCCTTACAGTCTGGTTTCAGACCTGGGCACAGTACAACCTCCGCTCTCCTTAAAGTGACTGGTGACATAAGAGAGACTATGGAGGATACCAAAGTTACTGTCTTGGTATTAATTGATTTCTCCAATGCCTTTAACGCCGTCAGCCATGATATTCTCCTTGCTGTTCTCTCTCATCTTATGGTTTCGTCCGAGGCTCTGGAGTGGTTGTCTTCTTATCTTCGGGGACGTCAGCAGTCGGTTCGCGTTGATGAGAGCTCATCGAGTTGGCGTGATCTGTATGCTGGTGTTCCTTAGGGCGGTATTCTTTCTCCATTATTATTCTCCATTTTTATTAATTTTATAACTCACTGTCTTCGGTGTTCGTATCATCTATACACTGATGATCTCCAATTATATACAGCTGAGTGAGTGGAAGGTATGTCGAATGCTATAGCGGAGGTAAACCGAGACTTAGAGGCTATCAAAAACTGGTCTGATAGATTTGGGGTGACAGTAAACCCCTTAAAGTGTCAGGCCATTATTATTGGAAGCTCACGCATGATGAGTAGGTTAACACTTAGCTCTCTCCCTTCTCTTATCTTCAATGGTACCGTTATACCTATTACCTCCACTGTGAAAGATCTTGGTTTATATATTGACTCGACGCTTAGCTGGCAACGTCAGGTGTCATATGTTAGTCAACGGGTCAACGGTACCCTGCGTTCCCTATATCGCTTGAGGAACTTCTTACCCGCTAAAACGAAAACCATGCTTGTGCAGACTTTGATTTTCCCCATAATCGATTATGGTGATGTGTGCTACTTTGACCTGAATTCGGTTTTGCTGGATAAGCTTGACAGATTGCTCAATAGTGGTATCAGGTTTATATTCAATCTGAGGAAATATGACCATGTATCCAGTTACAGGTCTGAACTGAAATGGATGCCCATTCGTCAAAGAAGAGATTTGCGAGCCTTGACCACGCTTTTCTCCCTTCTTAATTCGCCCACTCCTCCTTCTTATCTTACGAATCACTTCCAATATTTGTGTTCTTCTCACAGCAAAAATCTGCGTTCTTCTAATAATCTTCTCTTACTCTGTCCTTCTCATATCTCTGACTTTGTTCACTCTTCATTTCATATTTAGTCAATTCTTTTGTGGAATGCGCTTCCTCTTGATATCAGGATGGCCACTAGTCGGTTTGCATTTAAGCGGAAATTGCAGAGTTATTTTGCGAATAGTTAGGGTAGGGTCATCTCAACACCTCTCTCACAAGTTTTATTTTTGTATATATTATAAGTATATATATAGTAATAGTTTGTATATATATATAGCTTATTTAAGTATTTGTTTATATAGTGTTATGAGTTTTTCTTTTCCTGTTCATTGTACCGTAAGTAAAGCACCTGCTATCTAGTCTCTTCACCACCCGAGGTTGACTGGTAGAGAATGCCTAAGGCATTAAGTCCGCCTCTGTACATTTTCTTTGTGCGAAAGTATAAATAAATAAATAAATAAAGTGACGTAGGTGTGGCCACTCCAGCGAATATTGTCGCGACAAGCCCTGTGAAGCGAGCCACTTTACAGACAGTGCCTCAATGCTACATCGTCTGCGCACGAATACATGGCGTTGCAACGATGTACCCGGCCACATACATCGCCGTAGCCGGAATATTCGCTGCAGCCCGCTAATGTAGCCCATGCATTCGTGATATTTCAATTGAAAATTTTCAAGTACCATAATTACTTTTTTTTATAAATTAAAAACTAGCGCTTGACCGCTATCCCGCCTGGAGGTAAGCAGTGATGCGATTGATAAGATACATAGTTTTCGTTCACAATTTTCAGTGTAAGGATGTAACGTGCAAGTGATCCATCCCCGCGGCGGCGCCTAAGGACGCCCACCCGTAGAGGAGCTGCTTGCAGTGCAGAATCAAGCAATCGGAGCCGTAGTCCCGTACGAACTCTGAATCAAAAACAGGGACGTCACAGTGTCCGAAAATTAGAACATGAGTTGGAACGTCATCGCTAATGTTTAGCTGGGTTGAGTGGCAACAAAAATTGACGAATGCCTTTCCGTTTGAACAAAATTATGGCCAATCCTTGGAGGGATTCATGCTTAGGAGAAAGACTAGGTTTAATGAACCCCTGGAGGTCTATTATTATAAAAAAATTACTCTCTTGAACCATTGTGATATCGAGGGCAAGCGTGCAGTGGAATGTATAATCCATGGTTTAAGCGAAAAAACAATGAGGTCTAGTGCTAACGCGATACGTTGTACCCAACCTGAGCAATTATTGCAATTTATGTGTAACAAGGAATCACAACCTTTTGGACGCACAAATTTTAAAGGTCAATCTTCCCCTGCTTCAGAGTCAACAAATATTAATACCACAAATATTAATTCTGCTGACCAGTGATCCGGACAGATGTGTTGTAACAGTTTCCTCACCGTTGGGAACTTCAGACCACTGTCTGGTGAAGTCTGTGTCGTCCTTCTCCCCACCAGATCACGACTCTCGTGGTGAACGGCGAATGTGGCGATACAGGTCAGCGGATTGGGATGAGATGCGCCACTTCTTTGCGTCTTATCCTTGGCAGCAGGTCTGCTTCTCTTCTGACAATCCGTGGAGCTGTGCGGACGCTATAACCGATGTGGTGCGTCAAGCTATGGAGTATTTTATCCCATTCAATGACGTGCCCGTCGGTGGCTCGGCTCGCCCATGGTTCAATGCCGATTGTGTCCAAGCTGAACAGCGTAAGCACACGGCATTTCTCGCCTGGGTTGACGCTCGTGACCGCGGAGCTCCGGATCTAAGCTCAAAGAAGAAGAGCCTTTAACCGTGCTGCCAAGTCCTACAAGAAGGCGCTCAAGAAGGCTTGCTTCGACCGCATTACCCATATTGGCAACAAGTTATCTGCGCAGCCATCCGGTAGCAGATCTTTTTGGTCCCTTGCCAAATCGGTTGAGGCGAACTTCTGTCGGCCCTCACTGCCTCCGCTGGTTAGGCCTGATAGAACACTGGCTCATACGGCGAGAGAGAAAGCAGGTCTCTTTGCTTCTCTCTTTGCCCATAATTCGCGTCTTGATACTGGCAGTGCTACTCCACCTAATTTAACCGAGATCATTAACAGAGAGATATAATATAGAGGCAGAAAACGACGCCTCGTAGCCCAAAAATAACCATATTTTAGGCACACCACTACACCAGTGCATGGACCAGTGCATGGACGGTAGTATGTTGTAGACCAATTAGTATCACTTTAGAAATTACTTAGAAAAACTTAAAAATAAAAACAAGAAAAACCAGACACCAACCAATGTGTGGGACATTGAGGGATTCTACTGTTCGTTAAAATATTGAGCGGTTATAATATCAATGAACAATTAGCGGGTTTATCCCACTTCTGAAATGTAATAAAATAATACTTACATGAATTATGGGTAGTGTATCATTATTATCTCACAACAATTACTTATAGGAAGATGATATAACTATTCTTAACAAGTCCTAAACGTCCGCCTTCGATGCTGGCCCCGAGAATATAGACCGAGTCTCCTCCCGCCTTCTCAACCGTCATCTACCAACCACCTTTTTTTTATCTAATGTTGCCAGTAAATGGAACTTAATGTCATAATAATCGACAAAGACAAACAATAGATTTAGTAATTATTTCGAAACCTAACACTAGCGACCCGCCCCGGCTTCGCGCGGGTGCATGTATTTACGTGTGACCCTTCCTCTTGAATCGCTCTATCTGTTTAAAGGTTTCGCATCGAAATCGGTTGTGTGGTTTTAAAGATTTAAGCATATACAGGGATATAGGGACAGAGAATACGACTTTGTTTTGTACTACATAGCGGTCGCCCGCAGCTCCGCTCGCGTGGGTGTCTGTTACCGCTGCAAGACGCGCCTGCCCGGGAGGGACGCGGTGAACAAAATGATTCCCAAGTTAATTCACGGAACCCAACAGTAGCGTCGACTACGCGGTCATTGTCCGCAGGCTGCGTGGATTGTCTTTATGAGGATGTTAAATGAAAGTATTTAAATGTAATTAATGCTAAGTTTTCACATTCGCGAATTAAATTTCTGAAGGTTGGTACGATGATTGATTGCAACAATAGCTGGTTTGCATCCGAAATAAAAGATATTTGTAAGAATTGTGGATTTTGGCCTGATGGTGGTAAAAGGCTACCAATGAGATGATACACCTGTCCTTCAATTTTGAATGTGGGCATATAATTACCTAGTTTTTTTTGCGCCAAAATAATTCATTTGAAAAAGACTATTGCACTTACGTATATTTGTTAAAAAATGACCAAATAATGGATGGTTATTAGTTAGAAGATTTTTTATTTTTGTGTTGGCTCCTGAAGGTTACAAAGACAAACTTTACCTGAAGCGCAACACATACCATTAGATTGGTCCGCCCATTTCTTGGCAGAGCAGTTAGAGCAGATGTTATTCATGACTTTGATTTGGACTGACGCTTGTTGTGCATAATCAACCTGCGGATCTTATCTGAAAGCCAGTCTGTTGCTGTTTGCTAAAATTCGTGTCTGTCTCTCTGCCAAGTTAGAGGTCCTTACATTCTGTTCATGAAGACGCTGGAAACGCCTCGACTCTTGAGCGCGTAACTCAGAGGTTGCCAGATTTTGATCAGCAAGGCGTTGCGAACGCTCGACACTTGACTCCCGTTCGCGTAAGTCAGAGCTCCTTACATTTGGTTCATGAAGACGTTGGAAACGTTCCAGCCTCACTCTCGTGCACGTAACTAAAAGGTTCCCAGATTTTGTTGTGCAAGGCGTTGCGAACGTTCGACACTCGACTCTCGTGTGCATACCTGAGAGTTTCTCTGATTTTGTTCAGCATGGCGTTGTGAACCTTCAGGCGAAGATTCTCCCATACGACGAATATTGATGCCCGTGCTTGCACATTTTTAAATGTTTAAGACAATGTTAATAGTGTGTAATATTTTTGAAAGAGCTGTTGCTTAGCCCTGAAAAGAATTATTAGTCACCCCTGAAAAGAACTATTGGATAGCCCTGTAAAGAACTGTTAATTAAGTTTGAGAAGAACCGTTGTTTGATTCTGAGAAGAACTTTTGCGTAGGTGTAGTTTTAACAACGAAATCTAAAAAAAAATCGCATGAAAGTTATTAGACTTCGCGCACCACCACTGCGTAGGGAGCCGACGCGACCTCGCGTTTGAGCCTTACTCATAGATCTAAATTCCCCTCCCGCATGCGTCGAAAGAAATCGTAATAGGTATTTTAATTTCACCATAATTTCGGGACCGGACGTCCAATTTTAATCATTCAGATACCAAATATTGTCTACATAAACTGTACCTAGTGATGAAATAATTTATTTTGATAAGGATAAATAGCATTAGTAAAATAAATGCGTTCAAATGTAGTCCAAAACAAAAAATCAAGATTTTAAAATAAAAAAATGATTGTTGTGCCTCATTCGACAAAGATAGGTATAGTGTGTCGCGGACTTTTTTGTAGACATTTTTGGGATCTACAGTCAATTGGGACATTTTATGGTTGTATCTTTCATGGTTTGGGCAGTGTACGCAAGGGAGTTGGCTTTTCTGGTTGACTTTTTGCACCTTGTGTTCAAAAATCCCAAATATCTTACGGAACCCTATTTTTTTTTTAAATAAAATTTAGCATATTTCACTCAGTGATAGTGTGGCGTTCCAATGAAAAAGGAATTATTGGGATTGGTCTGGTGGTTTTTGAGTTTATTCGTTACATACAGGAGTACAAATCTTTCCTCTTTATAATATTAGTGTAGATAATTATTTAAAATACGATTGCGAAATTTGAAAACAAAGTTTTACAATTATCACACACAGCCTCCGTGGCGTAGCGGTAGCGGACGCGGCCGCTGCGCCAGGTGGCGCGGGTTCGATCCCCGCATAGTGCAAATATTTGTATGCATGAATATGAATATTTGCACTGGTCTGGTCGTGCCTCGGAAAGCACGTTAAGCCGTTGGTCCCGGTTGCCATACGAACATCTAGTGGCAGTCGTTACGGGTTCTTGGAGCCCTCAAAAGTCCAACAATTGGTCTAATTGCAATGCTGCGATGTCGCCTTCGGGTTGTGGAGGTCAGACGGCAGTCGCTTCACGGAAAATGTCGAAATTTAGCCATATCAGCAGTTTGACTGGTAAAGCGGACCCCAGACTCCAAAGCTGAAAAGGCTTCGGATGCGACTGGGATTAACGCTGGGATGATGATGACAGGAGTACAAATCTTTCCTCTTTATAATATTAGTGTAGATAATTATTTAAAATACGATTGCGAAATTTGAAAACAAAGTTTTACAATTATGATGTTTAATTTGTCTGTGAATGTTTCAAAACTATAGTTTACTGTGGCCTGTAGTTACGAGCTCACTTGAGCTTCTGATAGGATGTGTGCCTAGACTATTAAATCTTCTCAAGAGAATGAGCGGCAACTTTTTGGTCCCTAGACAAATCGCGAGTACGGTGGGCGCAAGCATTGTCGTCCATAAAAATCGAGTCTTCACCTAGAGCGGCCAATGCGGGTTGTGCATGAGGAATTAGAACTTCCGTTATGTATCGATGCCCAGTCAGTAAGCCGTTTTCAATGAAGACCAACTCTATACGATCCATTGAATTTACTCCTGCCCAAAACATAACAGAGCTCCCACCATAAAAGGTGATTTCTTCGAAACATGCCTCTGAAAAGCGTTCTCCTTGTCTTCTTACCACTCGCCGACGTCGATCGTCATCAAAGCACTAGAAAGTGGCGCAAGGCGGGCGTCAGACTAATTTAAATAAATGAAAGAAAAAACAACAAAAAACATTCGTTTAATTCGCTATTAATGTTTAATTGTGCTATGTGTAATACTGAAACTAATATATTTCGCCAAAGCAGAAGCATAATTTATTATTCCTGTGTTCTACTAACTCAGCTAATAGTATACGGACGAGAGCATCTAAAACTACCCAAAACTGCTTAATATTCCCAATCAACCTTGAGCTCTAATGCTTTAGAGATAAAGTGGAAAATGGAATAAAGAAATCTCACAGGTTGTAATAGCTTGATGTGCTGTAGTCCGTACATACTGTACTTTTTACTGATATTACTAAAATAAAGCTGCTACTACTACTGCTTTTGGCGCTCGAATAACCTTGAAAAGTAGTGCGTTTAGTAAACATGAATGTAATTGTTTTGATATATCAAAAACCGGCTCACACATTAATTATGAAGGTGGCAGCCGAAGGACTTAAAAAAAACGCTAGGCTCGGTGCAAATGGGCCACCGACCACAGCCACCGGTGTCTGTCGCGCGCTACCGCCACATTTCTATTGTGGACTGATTGGTCCACTATTCCATCAATGAGTTTTTAGATGGTAAGAGCATAAAATAGGAAATATTCAATCGTCATAATTTTAATGTCTAATTTTGTTAATAATATAATTGATTAATAATGAATAATTGCCTTGCAAGGCAAAACACATTTTTTTAATCATGTACCATATTACCTATGTTTAACTAATAAAATACTTTGACTTTGACTAATCTCTTTTCATGAAATGTTCTTTGATGGAAGGTTAAAAGCCACATTAAGCCAGACTGTGCGCCGCCGCAATTAAGCTGGCATCAAATATATTAGTTTAGACTTTACCATCTACATTACGCAATTGACAATATTTCAAAAACTGACACGACCCTAAAACAAAATTACCATTTCTATATTTACGAATTTAAGTATATTTACTTTCTTCATATTTTTTCATTTCTGAGGAAAAAAATTAAAATCACATAACGTGTGACAACGTCACTTATACGGTAGAATGAAGCAGTTACCGCGCCTAAGCATTTAAATGTTTTAGGTGAAAACATTAAATGTCAAATGTCACTTATTAAATGTCAATGTCTGGTTACATCATAAAAGTTTCGGAACGATTCAGGAAGGAGAAACAGAGTTTGTAAATGTTTACAAGCCTAATGATAACTAACCAATGTATATGCCAACGCGTTTAACAAGCAGCTGACAAAGACAATAAATACATTTAGGTTAAAAAATAAAATGTTGTCAATTTATTGAATATACAGTCAGCAATCAGTCTTACGGCTATAAACAAATATGCTGACTGGTTCATGGTTTGGAATGCCGGGCTCAAAAGAGAACCGATCTTAGTCTTACGCATTCCTCGTTGGTCACCTACGCAAGTTGCTACATACGTATATACATGACGAAAAGTTCTCGGCTAGTAAGGAATCAATCCGGTCCGAAAGAGAGGCTATGGTAGAGCGTACGAGTGCTGCACTACAGGCAGTCTCCGAATGGGGCAAAGCCAATCTTGTAGCATTCAATGCCGCCAAAACACAGGCGTGTCTTTTCACCGCCAAAAGGAGCCCGTTTACCTTGGCTCCTACTTTTCTTGGAGTGCACCAACCGCCTTCAGCTTTTGGGAGTTGAGATTTCCTCGAACCTAAACTTTGGCCGGTTCATTGAGTCCAAGGCCAAGGTGCCTGTCAGAAAACTTTTTTTTTTTATAAGTTATAAACAAGCGCTTGACCGCAATCCCGCCTGATGGTAAGCAGTGATGCGATCATTGATGGTAAAGCGCGCTAGTTTATTAAGAACCTATTCACTCTAGCCTTGAAGACACTCAAATTGTAATGTGACGGAAACACCGTCGCTGGCAAACTGTTCCAGTCCCTCGATGTACGCGGTATAAAGAGGAAGCGAAACGCTTCGTCCGGGTCGCAGTGGTATCAACAACGTAAGGGTGGAAACTCGCCGACGGGTCGTCCGATGGTGGAACGGTGATGGGGGAATTAAATCATGCAATTCCCTTGCACACTCACCAGAATGCAACCTATAGAAGACCGAAAGGCTGGCTACTCTACGCCTGTGCTCCAGGCTTTGGAGACCGTTTCGAGTTAAGTCTGGGTCGCCAATCAGCCTCTTCGCACGCCTCTCCACTGAATCCAAAGTATCCAGGTGACATTTCGCAGCACCAGCCCAAATGTGGCTGCAGTACTCCACACACGAGCGGACCTGTGCGTGAACTTGGCGTCATCGCGAAGGTCCGGAAGTACTTCACACCGGGGCAGCTTCTAATGTTGTACACAGCACAGGTCCGTTCGTGTGTGGAGTACTGCAGCCACATTTGGGCTGGTGCTGCGAAATATCACCTGGCTACTTTGGATTCAGTGGAGAGGCGTGCGAAGAGGCTAATTGCTGACCCTGATTTAACTCGAGACGGTCTCCAAAGCCTAGAGCACAGGCGTAGAGTAGCCAGCCTTTCGGTGTTCTATAGGATGCATTTTGGGGAGTGTGCGATGGAATTGCATGATTTAATTCCCCCATCTCCGTTCCACCAGCGGACGACCCGTCGTACGGCGAGTTTCCACCCTTACGTTGTTAACACTACTACGATCCGGACGAAGCGTTTCGCCTCCTCCTTTATACCGCGTACATCAAGGGACTGGAACAACTTGCCGGCGGCGGTGTTTCCGTCGGACTACAATTTGAGTGTCTTCAAGGCTAGAGTGAATAGGCTCTTAATAAACTAGCACGCTTTACCATCAACGATCGCATCGCTGCTTACCATCAGGCGGGATTGCGGTCAAGCGCTGGTTTATGAATAATAATTTAAAAAAAATACAGTCATTTTTCATGAGTATGAATGTCATATCCGCGGATATTAATGTGTTTGAAGTAATTCTCCAGTTCTTGATCACAAATCAATTAAGTCTAGTACATCTTGCATATTTCCTCGAGGCAAACTTACAATAGGGTAGTTGACTAAAAAAAACTAATTAGTCCGTCAGTCAGATTTCCAAAAAATACTAGACACGTATTTTTTTCTTTTTTCATATAAACAAAAAAAGAAAACAACACAGTGCGTTAAAAACTCGTGTGACGTCACTGCACGCTACACTTTTCAGCGAGGAGTGACGTCAGCAGCCACCACTCCTGATCTATGATGCATTTTATACTTGTATTTTTTTATTGATTTGATAAAACAAAATATACGTATGCAATATTTTTCTATAATCTGAATGATGGACTAAATAGTCATTTTTTTTTACCTTGGAAACATCCCTATTCTAAACTTAAACTAGATATATAACCTTTAAGATCTCTGTAGCAGTGCATATCGTATAGACACTAATTCAAAAATGAAAACTATAGTAGCCAAGAAGCACCCTGATATATAAAAAAACCATGGCATTACGATTGTAGATTCGAATTCTTTTTGTCGAAAATGTAGCTTAATCTTCCTTTCATAGTAAATATCTTTTAACTTCTTGTCGACCAAACCATTTTCTCTTAAACGAAGTGCGTTTTGTCGCATTTTGTCTGAAAGTGGAAATCCTTTGTAGAAATATATGGCATAAATAAACTTGAAGTATGGTTTCTCAAAATAATAGACAATGTTTTCACCGAATTTATCGTAGCAGATATGTTTGTTGTACAAATACTGTGATCGTGGAATAATGGTAAATAAATCTTCTGATTCAGCAACTTTCATCAGATTTTGCACTGGGTCTAAGCAATCAGGATTTATTGCAATTGACGTATTCGCTTCAGTATGTAAAAATTGTACCATTACGGGAGTAGTACAAGACTTAAGGTTGTACTCAACTATCTCTGCTTCATTAGAAACTTGGTGCTCTTTTATTGGTGTTCCAGTTAAACTAACTAAGCTCGACTGGTAATGACAGTTCATTAGTGAAGCAAACCACACCCATATTATTAAGATGAATCTTACATTACTAGTCATGTGTTGGGGCATGTTACTGCCACTACATAATAAAGGTTGTAACAATTTTAGCATTACATTAGTCTTGTCTTCAACAGGAAGGAGTATATTCATTAATATTGAATATATCAGATAAAATAACAACAACAAGCACCACACTACAGGATAGAATTCTAAATAAGCGTTTTTCCAGTTAGCTACAGATGACGCCTTCCTCACAAAAAAGCGTAACTCATCATAATAATCTAGATGGCCGTGCAAATACGTGAATACATCTACTCGGCTTGATACCAGCAATGCTTTACCTAACATTGCATCAAATTCATTATTTTGCAACTTTACCATAGGTCCCATAACTTTCATATTAGAGGATATTGTAGTATATGTTATATTATTAGGAACGTAACTGAAATTCACCCAAAAATGTTCAAGCTCTCCTAGCACTTTAAATAAATATTGTTCTACCCCTAATGCCATTCGGTCATTTTCTTCTGCAGGTTCAGGTTTTATGGAGTAAGGTGGATGATGCGGTACGGCAGCAAGCAAGGTGCAGTTCCGCAAACCAGTCACGAATTTATTTGGAAATAGATTATTTGTCGTATTCAAGCACAAACCTAATCTTAAAACATTGTTATAATATTTTCCACAGGCATAGTTGTCGAAGGGATTGTAGGTGTAGAGATGAGCGTCATTAGTACCGTTTATTACAAGCACGTTAACCAGATGTCGTTGTAATAGCTCGTCAAAAATCTTCTTCAAATCGTCGTCTTCCAATGATTTGATCACGATTATGAACTTTGAGGACGGGTTCCATTTTGGATCTTCGAGAAGAAATTTAAAACTATTCGTGAATGTGGTGGCATTCTTTGCGTTTATGAGATATCCTTGGTGCCGAATGTATGACTGTATAGTCGTATGACTGAACACCATTGTTGTGACGGTTGATAAGTGAATTGCTTTCAGGATTTCATAATCGTTAGAGTTTATATCAACGTATGTTAGCGTTTTTTCGTCGGAAAAGTATTTTCCTAATACATTGGATATACACATCAGCAGATTTGGATTACGCAGTTCTTTAAAAATTAGGGATTTTTCACTTTTACAACTGAAACATATTAGGCAGAGCAAAAAGTTAACAACTAACATTTTTGTAAACACTTTGATTTTGGAGAACATTGCGTTACTTGTGTATGATGACAAACATGTTTTTGTGAGTCGATTTTATTATTAAAAATACCATGGTGGATAAAGCTTTTATACAATTTATCGTAATGGATCTTTCATAAAATGATCTGTGATGGAAGGTTAATATGCACGTTATGCGTGACTGTGCGCAGCGGCTATTAAGCTGTCATCATATAGGTACCTAATTACTCAAAGACAATCAATAACATATTTTTTTTTAATATTATAATTTCAGTGATTTTATGAAAATAGATTCAAAGAAGAAGTGCAAACCACACCCATTATTGTAAATATAACACTTATTGATTTATGTATTTATATATTATGTCTACTTGTACTATCACGACCAAAAGTCGATTTACAATCTCACAAAACTATGGCCAAGCAATACTAGTTGTAGTTACGACTTTACGATTTTTACGATTACGTGTTTATTTTGCGTTGCTAAGTAATAGAGTCAAATGACATGAAATTATTAAATGAAAAATCTTTTGAATAAATTATCTTTTATCTTTATTTGCATGCTTACCATAGCAGGGCATACATCAAAAACATTAGATTATTTGCATGCATACCTTTATGATAGTGTGAAAACTTCCAAATACTGAAGATAAATAATGCATATAAGGTATAATATAGTAAGTAGGTTTCTAGTTTTTACAGTATATTAGAACTCTGCTAAATTTTAAAAATTGTAATTGGGTCATTTAAATGTCGTTATCATTTAATTATTTATTCATGTGTGTCACATTTAATTAAACCTAAATTTGAGTAGGTGCCTATGTTGTTCCGGTAAACACAAATAATGGTTGCATTTACATTGTATTGTATTGTCTCCTGGCATTTACTAATGTTTATCTCAGTAATAAATAGGCTTCCATCATGAACCATTTACATGTTTCCATAACATTCCACTTCATAATATTTTCGTCTATTTTCGTACTAATATATGCAGAAGATCAATACGTGAGTATTTTTTTTTAATTATAAAACACAACACGAGGTCTTGGTGGTTGGGAGAGTAAAATTAGACCACAAAGGGCTTGCGGTTTTAATAATTTACAATCCGTGGTGCAAAATGACAATGACAAAGGAGTGACAGGTCACTCCATTCTCACACATGGCAAATAAATAAATATATACGGACAAATCACACAGATTGAGCTAGCCCCAAAGTAAGTTCGAAACTTGTGTTATGGGTTACTAACTCAACGATACTATATTTATAATAGATACATACATAGATAAACATCCAAGACCCAGGCCAATCAGGAAAAGATCGTTTTCCATCATGAACTGGCCGTGCGTGGCAGTACTGGTAGTGCTATTCTGTAACACCGTGAAAAGTAAGGTGAAGTGACCTTGAAGTGAGTTGTCATTTTAACTAGGGATCGACATTATTGACAGCGCACTCTAAGCTTTCTATTTTTCCGGAGTGTAAAATCCTCATGGCTATCCGCCGCACTGGGGCGGGCGGTGGCATCTGTTTCACTCTTACTAACTAAAACCACACCAGTGTTCCATCTCACACCTACGCCAGGAGTCATTAAATTATACTTATACTAAATGATATTTCTGAAACTCCTGACTGTTGCTTGACTTCATCTGCGGCGTCTAAGAGGTGCGTGAAAAATGTTTACCACTACCTCCTGTACTGATGTTTGGGGGAGACGGACATCGATTCTATGGCTCCTAGATATATTTAGAGGGGCTGGAAGAGGACGATATCCGCCCGCCGCCCACACCCTGTGCGCATGCTACGGACCGGGTGAGTCGACGAGATATCCCTCTTCCTTTCCGTAGTCTTTTCCTGCGAGACGATCTTTTCACGGTACGAAACCACCGCGACCCAGGGCTCTTCACTGCTGACGATCGACTCGATTACAACAGGCAGCGACAGGTCAATGCTTTCTTCTGTGATGAGAGCATGGTGCTGCTCCTCCAAAGAGGCACACTCTGCCAATGTATCGCGCCATGTCCTCTCGGCAGTCGATGCAGTGATGACGCCGGGCATCCATGCCCCGAGGGTACTGGTTTTAGCCGAAACGTCAGGGAGTCGTGTCTTCTCCCGGATTATAAACTCACTTTACCTAACTTCACATGGTGAGATTTATACGAAATCGACCGGCAGGGTGGTGGCCTTCTGGTTCAATAAAAGTCCAAAACATCTCACGGTTACTGTCTGTAATTTTAGAGATCAGCCATTGTTGTGTCTGGTTTAGCAGTAAACCAAGTGAAAATATTTTGCCCCACTGTTTTTTCATAATCCGCCTCTGTATCGCACAGTTAGACAAATCAATGAGTTCTAAAACCACATATTAAACTTTAATATAATGTAGATGACATACATATATATGTACTAACGTTTAATGTGGGCTTTTAAACCGAAACCGCATCAAAATCCATTAACAGATTAATATTTTTTTTGTATGTAGTTGTAATGTCCCGGGTTCGGGCTACTGAGCAATGAAAGACAAAGCTAGGTAGAAAACAATATTTTACTTAACGACTACAAGTTTCTTTATAATGTGTACAAGCAGAACCTATAAATCTAAATAATACATCAGTTTGGTACTGTTCTGAGACCAGCTGGCTTCTCGTGTACCGTGGCGAGTACGTCACTTAGTGATCGGTTCGAATCCCGTGGGTAGCGAAAGCAGGTCAGGGTCGAGCAAGCCAGCAGAAGCCGGGTCTTGATCCACAATAATTCGCCAGGCGGGTAGGGGCGTTTCTATAGGCTGATGAGAAAATTAAACAGTCAGCCTTGTTGAACATACCAGCTAAGCAACCTACACTTCGTTAAATAGTCGTAAGCACTACAATTAACAAGTTTGCACCAACGACAACACGTATGTAGGTATATTTCGTAGTAATTTCCGAATATAGTTGATAGTTTTAATTTAAGGACTTATGTGCAAATAACTAGACGCAACCATTCTGTCTGTCACCTCTTAACCGCACTCCGATCCCATCTCTTCATTTTATTTTTAAGGTACCGTCACTTGACTGTTGTCTAATCTCACCTTAAAAAAACCACTAGAGTGAGCCTAGTAGCGCCCATCTAGTGTTGGGCTTACGAGCTACAATCGATCATTACATAGTTTGGAAGAACTAAGCGGTTACTTAGGCAGACATGGAAATCTGCTTTATTTTAAAATTTATTATGAGGTTGCCATCATTTTAATAATATCTAGAACTTTTTAAAGGGGTCGTTTAACTTAACCGTGACTGAGGTGGAACTGTGCAGGGGTCCGAAACGTAAAGAGTGCTCTGTTACGAAGGTTCAGATCACAAGCCGTAATATCATACAATATGATGTGAACGTGACACAAAGTGTTGCTCCAACTAAAGTAAGTGCCTATGATTTATTCAAAATGAGTCTGATAATAATGTAAACGATAAATGAATCTACTTGTTACTAATTCCTTGTAATGAGTGATTGCATAAGGCTTTAATCTAAACAGGAATTGTTAATTTAATAGACACTGTTGTAACAAATTTAAAATTTTGCAACTTTCAGGGCAAACTAACAGCCATAGCGAATGGGAAGGAGTACCTCAGATTTCATATGAAGAAACCATGTGAACATTTATTTCTGAAGCCGATGCTGCAATCCATTTTTAATATTACAAAAAATTGTGTAATATTAAAGGTACTTCAACTTTCATTTTTTAACAATAGCCCAGAAATTTTAAAAATTAAATTAAAGGCGCACCTAAGTATATAATTTCTGTCTGCCTTTCTGGAGATGAGTAATTAGAAAAACGTTTGCCTTCGTTTTATAAGGAACTGTTGTACAAAGCTTTATGCTAAACAGTGATTTAGGCTATGCGTTGACTGTAAATGAATTATTGAATCTATAATTTGTATTATTGCTTATTAGAAGCCTAGAAAAGAGCATGTAAGCGCTTAACGGTTTATACGATTTTCTTTGTCCGATGGTTCATACAATGTTTGACGAGTTAAGTAAAGAATAATAATGTTGTATCTAAATATAAAAGCCAATATAAAGATATTAGTTACTTACTACTATAACAAATTGTGTAAATTAAAAATTGCTACTTAGGTACTCATAAAATGAAGAAATGTTTCAGGATTACTTGAAGAGTAGCTGTACTAATAGTTTTAAAACGGACTAACTTGTGTCTGGGTAGAAGTAATAACATAATTTATAATGTTTTTAAACTCATTGTCCTTTATTACAAAACGAGATCTAACGTTAGTTCCAAACTTAACCTTTGATACAGTATATATTTCTAACTCTGTTGAGGTTAAGTCAAAGTTCTCAAGTGACACCTTAGTACCGAAGTAAACTGACATTTTTATACAGTGAAACTTGGTTATGTGGGACCTGGATAAGTGAGAAACCTCCATAACTGAAACTCATGCTGAGGTCCCAACACTTTGGCACTGAATTACCTCTGTTAGTGAAGCGAGGTAAGCCCCTATATCTGGGATTTGTTTTGTCGATTTATCGTCTTAGTTACCTCTATAACTTGTCTCAGTTATAGAGGTAACTAAGACGATAAATCGACAAAACAAATCCCAGATATAGGGGCTATATCTGGGATTTGTTTTGTCGATTTATCGTCTTATTTACCTCTATAACTTGTCTCAGTTATAGAGGTAACTAAGACGATAAATCGACAAAACAAATCCCATATATAGGGGCTTACCTCGCTTCACTAACAGAGGTAATTCAGTGCCAAAGT
This sequence comes from Sesamia nonagrioides, assembly GCA_017933935.1. Lineage (NCBI taxonomy): Eukaryota > Metazoa > Arthropoda > Insecta > Lepidoptera > Noctuidae > Sesamia > Sesamia nonagrioides. The sequence goes on along the minus strand of JADWQK010000267.1, from coordinate 583,291 downwards.
GTTGGGACCTCAGTATGAGTTTCAGTTATGGAGGTTTCTCACTTATCCAGGTCCCACATAACCAAGTTTCACTGTATAAAAATGTAAGCGAGTAAGTTTTATATGCATAAATCTCTGTAACTGAGATAACATTGTTTGTTTACTCATTCTTATTCTATCCACAAATTCCACACGTAATTCTAAGTACGTAAGTACAAATTTTGAGCTTCAGTTACCTTCAGTTTTAGTTTCGCTTTACTACGATACAGATATTTATTTGAAAAATGCCAAAACGAAAGCTACAATCGTTATCATTACGTGAAAAACTGAAGTTAATATCCGTTTATGAAAGTGGAAAGACTCGCGAAGAAGTTTGTGCCGAATTTAATGTGCCAAAATCTACACTTTGTAGAATAATGACTAAAATAACCTGTATTCTCACCTCTATTAATGGAACTCTCTGTAAATGAGACAGATATTTATTTATACCTGTATATCTGAGACACTGGGTAAGTGGAATACCTCTATAAGTGAAACGACATTGCAGGTCCCTTGATGTCTCACTTAACCAGGTTTCACTGTATAAAGAACTGCGTTTATATAATGGTTAAGTGCATAATTCTATAACCATTTAGGTGGTCTAAAACAGATTTAAATAAGATTCGTGTTTTGTATTAAGTAGGAATAACTTTAATTTGAAGCGAATTTTTAAAATCTTTTACGCAAACAAATTACCTCATCGTACTGTAGGGCCATTTTAGAAATATCGGCTACGTATGAAACTTATATACATCAATAGCTGACATCAATGCAAATGAAAAACCAGATGAACAATTTTCGTAATTTGTAGGACTTTCACAGTCTCTCTCGATTTGTCAAAAATACCTCAAATTTTCTCTACATTTTCATAATTTTTTTAACAATTATTTGTCGCAGAGCTGAAATAAATCAAAAGCTAAGAAATATGACTGAAAATCAAAAGCCATTTATTGAAATTAGCACGTTTCGATAGCCAAATTTACTTATGATGTTCCGGACCGATTTCGGCCACGGCGACCACTTCGACTCCTAGCCGATGATTTGGCGCTCATGCGCCCGAAGATGGCTTATGTAGCCTATCTTGGCGGCGAAACATCGTGCACACTGGGGGCACGTAAGCATGCCGTCGACGTAGTTGTATAGGATCGCAGCAGGTGGGCGGGCCTTTAATTGGTCGTGTTTGGTATCGAGGTCAGCTTTGCGCTGCTTCTCAAACTCGCGTACTTGTCCGTACACCGTTCTGCGCCATTCTGCCCGCTTTGCTGCCAAACGCTCCCATTCAGGGGGTTCTATATCGCATCTCTTCATGTGTCATTTTAAGACATCTTTGAACCGGAGGAGTTGTCCGCCATGCTTTCGCTTGCCCTCCTCCAGCTCAGAGAAGAAGATGCGCTTCGCCACCCTTTCGTCCGCCATACGTGATACGTGTCCCCACCACCGAAGCTGTCGACGCATTAAATAAGCCTCAATGCCACCAACATTGGCTCGTCGCAGGACTTCGGTATTTCGCACTCTGTCAGACGATTTGATCGTAGTAATGGATCGAAGACATTTAAGGTGAAAACGATCTAGAGTACGTATGTGGTGGCGGTACACACACCATGTCTCAGCGGAATATAGAAGGTTTGGCAGCACAATTGCCATATATACGGATATTTTCGTAGCTAGCTTAAGGTCATGTGAGCAGAAGACCTTGGAATACAACTCACTATAAGTTCTAAGTGTGACCTTGATGCTGAGATCAACAGCAGAGTCGGAGCTGCAGCTGCAGCATTTGGTAAATTTACATAGGACAGTGCCCCAATACGCCTGCCCCTCACCATTTCCTAATGCTTTCTCTCGAAATAAGAATTGGCACAATTCCCTAGCAGCTTAGCTATCTTTTCACTTAAAAAAGCTATTTATTGTGTACTATACGAATGCACAGTAATTTCAACGTTCAACTAGATTTTGAACGTTTTTTTTTTTAGAGAAATTATATCTACATAAAGCTACAACAGCAGCAGTTAGTAATTCCAACATTTACGCTAGCTTTCTTGCTTCCCTAACATAAGTATAATGTCAATGCAAATTCAAAATGTCAAAATTAAACTTAAATGCAGACAGTCAGTCAATGCTCAACGGGATGAATCTAAATAAAAATGCAACTTGTCCAATTCAAACCACGTCTAATTGAACATTAAAAGTAATATGTAACATGAAATGCATATAATAATGCAATACGTCAATGTCAATGCACTGCCAAATGTAGTTCGCACCCAAAGTGCAAATACGCTAGCCTACTGGCTATCTTATTGTAATAAATATATTGTAACCCATGTACGTACACCGTACACCCTGTATTATTCAGATTGAACTAGGAATGACGTTAAGGATCATTAATACTAGATGATCTTTATGCAATTTATTCCCATTTTTTTTGTGGGCAATCAATAAATGACTTTAAACGCTCCCCGGCTGATTGGGAGGGCGTGTGAGATAGTTACATGCTAAAATCCACCAGTACTTCTTCATTTGCCTGTGCCGTATCGAAAATCAAGCGAAGGTTCATTCTAATAGAATTCAGCATATGGTGACGAAGCCAGCTTCATCACCATATGCTGAAATCCGAAACGAAGCGGAATCACCTGGAACACAACGCGCTGTCGATCATGAATGAAACTCGTTTTAATTAACTATTTCAAAAACATAAAACATTTTTAACCCTTTTTTTATGTTGGCCCACACTACGAATTCCTTCTGTATCGTGGGTGCGTTTACAAATATTCAAACTCACACACACAAATACCCAGTCCCGGAACCACTACTTGTAGGTCATACAAATGGTCACAGTCACGCAGCAGTGGATTGTAGCCACTACATCAACCATGTCGTCAATTAAAATTCATATCACAATCTTAATATTATCTACCATTGTTCCTCCAAAGATTTGAAACACAAATTTATACAACGTTATATTTTGTAATTATGCGAAACCCGAAACACGTGTACAGTATTTTTAAGTAAAGAATTTTTGTACAAAATTTCTAAAAGATAACATCATGAAAAACTACAAAACCTGGTTGTCCCAACAAAATTATTATTTAAACTCACACACACAAACACCCAGACCCGGAACCACTACTTGTAGGTCATACAAATGGTCACGATCACGCAGAAGTCGATTGCAGCCAATAAATCAACCGTATCGTCAATTAAAATTCATATCATCATCATAATATGTACCATTGTTCCTCCAAAGTTTTGAAATAGGTACAAATTTATACAATGTTATATTTTGTATATGCCAAACCTGAAATACGTGTCCAGTATTTTTAAGTAAAGAATTTATGTACAAAATTTTAAAAAGATAACATCATGAAAAACCAACAAGTATTACATTCTTTTTTGTCAAAAACTTATCTCATTTGTATAATAGTCGTCTGAAAATCGCGGGATTTTGAAACATCATATTTCTTTTATTAATTAACTTACCTGGTTGTTTCAACAAAAATATTATGGACAACGCACTGCTCATGCTTGTAGCTGCGCGGCGTCGCGTCTTCTTGCGTTTACTGATAATAATTTCTGTTTGTTTGTAAGTAACAAGTGATTACTAGTGATTTTATCATTTTCCATCACACTTGCAGGTTATGGAATTCGTAACGGTCAATTGTAGGCAGTTATTATTAAACTTAAGTCATAAATTCAGCCGTAACTGACAAAATAAAATGTACTATAATTTACTTAAAACATGTTAATTTTACTTAGAACGAATGGCACCCCTGCAAAGGAGCGGGAAACCCTGTCCCGCTCTACGCAGACGCCTAGTACTACTATGATCTGTCGTGAACTGTGTTGTGCGCTCAGTAGCCACAGTGCAACAATTTCTAAATGTATGTGGGAAAAATATAACATTGTGTAAAAATGATTCAGTTCCTTATTCTGAACAAGTCATATTCAGGTTTCGTATAAATTTGTGTTGTAAACATCGCGCGCCGGAAAACCGGTTCGGCATCAGCAAACCTTGACATCATAATAACTATACAATAATAATGGAACCAAATTGCTTGCAATTGCTACTAAACTAAAATGAATTGGTTTTATTATGTTTTTTGTGTCCAATGAAACATATTTTCATTTGTAGTTCATGTTTTCGATTCGGAATCCACATGTGTTATTATTAAATATCATGTATTTATAATTTTTCAGGGCCTGTACCAATTTGAAATAGATCAACAAAAAATCGCCCAATCATATTTAGGAGGAAGTTTTTTGCTGGGAAATTGGACTTTTAGAGGGCTCTTCTACGGTGACGAATGTAATTTTTTTTGTATAAATACTAAAGTTCGTTTGTTTTAAAACGATCAGTAAATCATACAAATGATCAGTAAATCAAATAATTTATTTTCCAGATCATAAATGCAAATGTAGCCACTAAAACTGCGCTTACACAATCACTTTTTCTTTCCATCCTTGACTACGCAGATGCCAGTTATTCAGATCTTACTGAGGCACAACTAGATAAACTTAAGCGACTTCAAAACTTTTGCATAACATTTATATTTGGCCTCCGCAAATATGATCACATATCTGAATTTCGTACAAAACTAAGTCGCTTCCCATACATCTTCGCCGGAATTTTCATATCTTATTTCAAAAAACAGCACAGCTACAGCATTTTGTTTAATCCTAAAACCCCCTCTTATCTTAAAGAACGTTTCAAGTTCCTTCATGACACACATAATAGATATCTGAGGTCATCGGAAAACCTGATATTAGAGATGCTGATGCATTCCACTAGTTTGTATGATAATTTTTTTTACTGTACAAGCAGTTCGGCTATAGAATGACTTGCCCGTGTCCGTAAGGCCGCTGCCTCGGATTTTGCGGGCAGCGGGGTGACGGCGGCGGCGGCGAGTGAGCGGCAAGATCTTATGCGTACAATCAAACGGACCGGTTCTCGAAAACAGCGGCGCGGCAGCGGGGCGGCGGCGGGTAGCGAGCGGTGTACTTCTCGCGCTCGAATCTTGCGGGCGGCGGGCGGGCAGCGAGCGGTGATCGAGCGTTAGGAATAAATTTGAATGAAAAGATGTTGCCGCCATTGTTCAGACATTTCTTTAGCGAATAAAACAAATATCTCGTCGACACAGTCGTGAACACAACACTACGCGGCTATAGTAACGCGTGATCTGCCCGCTAGTTTCGAGAACGGGTCTTCGATGCCCGCTCGGCTCCCACGCCGCTGCCGCCGCCGCCCTGCTGCCCGCAAAATTCGAGGCAGCGGCCTAAGGCGTGCTCAAACACTGTCCACTTTTAAAACTATGTACTACTATAAAGCAGCACTTCCTCTCTCTATAAGCATATTATTATATTTTATTTGCTCTTGTATGATACTTATTACTAAATATATATTTATTACATATATATTTATTACCTACTTTATTTTTCTCTCCTTCCCCTTAGAATTCCATCCAAAGGTTGTCTGTAAAAGATCGCTCTTATCGTTAAAGCCGCCCAATGTGTCACCCTCTTTAAAATATTTTATTTATTTTCGTTCTGTAATCTATATGGTGTACATAATAAAGAGTATTCTATTCTATTCCATTCAAATGTTACTAATTTTATTTCAAACATACACAACATGATTAAACACTAGTGTCACTACATTCATTTGGCAGGTTTTGATAATAATGAATCATTATGACCGACATAGCCCGAAGAATTGCAACACTAAAGTGGCAGTGGGCTGGACATGTTGCCCGTAGGATCGATGCCCGATGGGGCCGACGGGTTCTCTAGTGGCGACCACGCTCCGGAAGACGTAGCCTGGGTAGGCCCCCGACAAGGTGTACCGACGAAACCGCTGTATGCGGGAGGCACAGGACCGGTCGTCGTGGAGAACCTTGGGGGAGGCCTATGTCCAGCAGTGGACGTCTTTCGGCTGAAATAATGATGATGATAATGAATCATTATGTCAAAATCATTTAAAGTACAAAAATCAACACCATTCTAGACGGTTTTCTTTGGGAGCAAAATAGCACGTAATTTTTTATATCTTGGCAATGTGTCAAGATTATAGGTGAAATTTCGATATTATAAATGTGTTATAATACACATTTTTTATATCGAAATTTCACCTATAATCTACAATTATTTTATATTTTTAATAAAAGGAGGAGCTGCTTTCGAATACTTAAAAGTTTGCGAGAGTATATGGTGAGTAGTTCACTGCATAGTGGCATAAATCAGACTACGCTATTAGTTAGGTACCTACTACCAAAATTCAAGTATATAATTCAATATTTACTAAATCTGTCATGGGATGGAGACCTAGGTATTTAAGTTCAAATCCAGGTAACTAAAATCAAAACAAAAATGTATTTAATTTTTGCTTTACTACAATTAGATAAGCTACCTATATCAACAATGAAATAAGGAAAAAACTTAGTGCTTGTGCGTTTAATTTCCAAGGAAATAATAATAGTAGAAAAGTTAAAACAAAACGGAAATAAATATTAATAAATTAGAAGAACGCTTTAACAGAGTGAACTATCTATAAGAGTTATAATTCACGACGCGACCTGGTTGCGCATATTGGCATATACGAAATACGAATGCGTAACAAGCGCAACCATAGACATAATTATACTAATGGACATGCCATATAGACGAGAATAGTGGCACTCCGAGAGAAAGCGAGGAAACGAAGTTTCGTCTCTCTTTATCTCTTTCAAAATCATCAATCATCTATGAGGAAAGAGATAGTGCTAGACCGAAAGCATAGGCCAACACTCTCACTCTTTTCAAACCAAAAAAATCCTGCAGATTATAAGCGTACGGCATGTCCATTAGTATATGTATATGGTTGCGCTTGTTAGTTATATAAAATTTAAGCAGCTTTATAGGAGAAACATTGTGTGTATTTATAACATTTTATACTGAACTAACTCCACCGGGCGGTTTCACCCGCGTAGGTTTCGATATGCTTTTTTATATACCTCGCTCCTATTGGTCGCAGCGTGATGTTACATAGCCTAAAGCCTTCCTGGATTAATGGACTATCTAACACAAAAATAATTTTTCAAATCGGAGCAGTGGTTCCTGAGATTAGCGCGTTCAAACGAACAAACAAACAAACTCATCAGCTTTCATCATCATCTCAGCGTTAATCCCAGTCGCATCCGCAGCTTTTTCAGCTTTGGAGTTTGGGGTCCACTTTACCAGTGTAACTGCTGATTTCGGCTAAATTTTGATATTTTCCGTGAAGCGACTGCCGTCTGACGTCCACAACCCGAAGGCGATATCGGAGCATTGCAGTTTGACCATTTGTTAGACTTCTGAGGGCTCCAACAACCCGTAACAACTGCCGGCTTAACTTACTTTTCGAGGTACGACCAGACCAGTGCAAATAATTATTCATATTCATGCATACAAATATTTGCACTGTGCGGGAATCGAACCCGGCCGCGCCTCCTTGGCAACGGCCGCGTTCGCTACCGCTACGCCACGGAGGCTGTCAAACTCTTCAGCTTTATATGTTAGTATACTAAATATATTTAGAGTCATAAGCAATATAAAGTACATAACACATCATCAGTCTGTGAAACACAACAGCAGCAATATTATAAGAAACCTAAGACATAAGGCACATAAAAACACAATTATACAATATGTAAAGAAAACCCCGTCCGACCCATGAGGGTAATAAAGGTTAGGCTATGACATGACCAAATAAAATTTGAAATTTTGCATAATCATCATAGTAACAATACTAATCAATTTTGAAACAATCTGTTTTTTCCGCGAATTTACGCTAACTTCCCCAAAATTAGGTATTTTTAAAAAAATGTCAACACCATTTTAGGCGGTATAACTGTCGGCTTTCCTTTCTTTATTTTATTAGATTCTTTATTTCTTTGGCGGCGTGGCGCCTGAGCTTTTGTCGGCGACATAAAAGAAATAAATAGAGTTGCACTATTTTTTTGAGTAATAACGTTTTTTATCGCTATTAATCGAAACTAGTATCTGGTTGAATGATTTGTTGTAAAAACACAGATATTGTGTGACATGACAATGGTAAAAGTACTTTTGTTTGTTTATCGATTAAATACTAATAACATTATTATAACACAAGTATTAGCAAACAGAAACGAGAAAGACTTATGAAACACAATTTTAGTAAAGTTTTACAAATATTTTATCGGTTAATATCATCGATATTGAGTCAGAAACTGAAAACTTTGGTATGATTTTTATTTACAGCAGTGTACCTCGCTAATTTGAGTTTTGTAAAAGTTCTAAACAATTGTTGCGAAGTTGAATCGAGAATAAGAATGAGAAACTACAATACTAAATCGATACCAAAAATAGACGAGTATCAATCGATAAAAAAATCAATATTTTGATTACTTACACCTCTACTCAAAGCATGCCGCGAGGCCAGCCGCGTAGGTACCTATTTTTATAAAATAAAAATATTTTTTACTTTAAATTATTAGTTGCGCGTAAACATTGCTTAAGTGTAGACTATTCGTGTATTGTGGGATCATGTCGTTTTCTAACGTAGAGTAATGTAACATGCTGATGGAGGTAGTAACTGCAATGGTGATCAGGTGTTAGACGATTTGGAAGTGGGTACTTATCGGTCAATGGACGAAGGTTCCAGCATGACGGTGCCTCACGATATTTTTGCCGACCTGTACGTGAGTACCTCCATTATCAGTTCGGCGAGCAGTAGATTGGTATGGGCCAACTGTGGCCAGCGCGGATTTGACACCACTTGATTTTTATTTGTGTGCATGTCCGTGCTAATCTCGTGCGACGGTGCCAGGCCTGTATCGTTCTTAGTGAACGGAATATGGAACATCTCCGCCACAGCCATTGTGTTCATCCAATAAAATGATACATTCGGAGAGTCAGACGACCTTCCTACTTAAAAAAAGTTCTTTTCTCGAGCTGCCTAAGTATCACTGTTTCTTTCGAGAGTCGATAAACGTGGACAAACTACCTATACCTACAAGCATGAGGTCAACTGCGGTCATAACCTGTGCCTGTGTTGCCATGAAATTACCTATTTATTTTATTTAAGTTATTTATTTTTAGGGGGTATTTTTTTTTTAAGTTTAGCCAGATTTTGCAGGCATTAGTAGAATCAGTTATCGATACCTAACAATACCTTCACGGGTCGGACAGGGTTTTCTTAACATATTGTATATGAACCAGCAGCAATAGGCACACAAGTGGAATAGGGGAAACAGTACAGTTATTGGCCAGTTAAGCGACTTTAAAATTTAAAATCGTTATTAAAATTTAAATTCCTTGTTAGAAATAAATGAAAGTTATGCCATATGATTATACATAAAATTATTTATCAAATATGGCAATATACATACATTGACATTAAAATTTTTAGGAATAAAATTAACATAAATACATAAAACTTAAAATTATAGTTATTGGCCATAACATTGCGGTTATTGGCCATGAGATCGTATAGTAATTAGCCACATCGTAAATCCATACTAATATTATAAATGCGAAAGTAACTCTGTCTGTCTGTCCGTCTGTCTGTCTGTCTGTCTGTCTGTTACGCTTTCCCGCTTAAACCTCTCAACCGATTTTGATGAAATTTGGTGCAGACAATCTTTAGACCCTGAGAAAAAACATAGGCTACCTTTTATCACGAAAAAAAAAATGATATTCCCGAGGGAAATCTAAAAAGCGCGATATAACCGAACCCCACGCGGGCATAGCTGCGGGCGGAAAGCTAGTTAAATATAAATTGAAACTTTAGACATATTTTAATTACAAAATCAATGACTTTAACAATTAAAACACGTCTTCTTCATTATCTTCATCCTCAAAAGATACAGAACCATTATCATTTAATAAAAAACATTTCTGGCATACAAAATCAGGAAGCTTCCTGCTTTTGTATGACATGAATATTTTTGATGAGCTCATTATCATCTGGCAACTCGGGCCGTCGACTCGGGCCTGGTCACAGGCCTGGCCCGCAGGCCGGGCCTACGGTAGCTGGGAGTTCGATGTCGTCTCCCGACCAGGGGGTCTCCTGCGGCGGCTAGTGGCGTGAGGGCGCTGGGATTCCCGCTGCCTGACGTGCTCCGCCTCCGCCTTTGCTAGCATCACTGCTTTGCTGAAGGAGGTGACGTCCTGCCATGCACTCTCGTTCCAGACCATGGCCTGGACCGGGCTCGGACGCGAGAGATCGCTACTACGAGGACAACCTCCTGAAAAATCCGTGTCCGGTGAGGACCTGCGTCGTCTGCGGAAGCTGAGGGCGTCGTGGCGCCTCTCTAGCTACTCCTCAAAGAGGGGGATGCTATTGTTGCGTGCCCAGCACTGGGTTGCGACAATCGCACTCTCCATGAGATACCGCCGGAGCTCTGTGCGCCATATCGCGATTTCTCGCGGCAGCGGAGTTATGTGCCAGCGTTTTGCCTCCTCTCGCCACTCGTCAAGGGCCTCTTTCGTATATTGTGGTGACTTCAGCATTGTTTTTACCTCATGAACCTGATATAAAAATGAAAATAATTTATTCTAAGTAAACAAAAAAAAAAAAAAATACTGTAGTTATTGGCCTACTTTTTCTATAAGTTACTTTTTCGTATTACACAGTTATTGGCCTAGGCTATTAACTATTCCTTATGATTCGAAAATTCTAGTAATTAAAAAATTGGTTGCCTGTAAAGTCGGTATAATAAATAAATAAATAAAATAAATAAATATATACCGACAAATCACACAGATTGAGCTAGCCCCAAAGTAAGTTCGAGACTTGTGTTATGGGATACTAACTCAACGATACTATATTTATAATAAATACATATATAGATAAACATCCAAGACCCAGGTCAATCAGGAAAAGATTGTTTTCCATCATGACCTGGCCGGGGATCGAACCCGGGGCCCCCGCGTCGCAGGCAGGCGTGTTGACCGCTGCGCCACGGAGGTCGACGGTCGGTATACGGGCGAAAGTTTTACGTGACAACGACTTTGAGTGGTAAAATAATTTTAATGTGAATATTCATTCGTATATTATGAAGAAGGTTGAAATAATAGTAACAATTTAAAACATTTATTTATACAAAGAATCTCGCACTGAATTTCATATTAACAAAATTTTATTTTTACCTTTACACATGCATACGTATTTATATACAAATATACATACAATAACTTGCAATACATTTGCCTATCTCTCTCACTCTCTCTCTCTCGCTCTGTCTCTCTCGCTCTTAGGCGGGCTAACTGTGCTCGAGTGGAAGGGACGCGTGCCTTTCACTTTTTATTTATGTCTGTCTCTCTCGCTCTTAGGCGGGCTAACCATGCCCGAGTGGAAGGGACGCGTGCCTCTCACTCGCTCTCATTGTGAGCGCATAACGTGAGCGGAGGAGCGTAACGCAGTTTCTTGAAGTGTCACCCGGCAAACCAATTTATAAGACGTTGTCACGTCAAAATGACACTTATCGTTACGAAATAAGATGATTTATTCATTAATAACCTTAGATTATTATTTTATTTTAAATATAGTAACTGGCATAGGAGGCCAATAACTATAAAGCATTCAAATAATAATGACAGCTATTGGCCAGTACAAAATTTTGAAGTTATGACGAAAAAACGTTATTTTACACCCTAAAGCTGTTTATAACACATAAAAAGACATAATTTTATACAATTTAAATAACGGCACTAGTACTTCTACTCCATAAAATATTGCATCAAAAAAAAAGTAGCAGCCTTAGCATTTTATTAAAGAATACTACTTATGCTTTACCTCCGCCAAAATTTCACACGACAAAAAGGTAACTCTCAACCTAGCGGAATTTTGTTGCAACTGTTTGACGGAGGACGAAAGTGTTGCCATTAATGCAATGTTACACATACTGTTTTGGTAGGTTTTTGCTTATTTTTGGCCATCAAATTTGAAATGGCTGATAACTGTATAGGGGCTAATAACTGTACCGTTTCCCCTATAAGAAATAAAGCACATAATATCTTTCTTTTTTTTTATAGTTATAAACTAGTGCTTGACTGCAATCCCGCCTGATGGTAAGCAGTGATGCAATCGTTGATGGGAAAGCGCACTAGCTTATTAAGCCTATTCACACAAAAAACTGAGTGAATAGGAAGGAAGACGGCAGTTGAGCGAGGTGATGCAATGTTTAACCCAACAACACGACCAACGATCCTGCGCCAGAGGATGATCTGTAGACCCTCCACGTCCAAACTCCCGACACAACAACATTAGGCACATCGTACCTGGCACACATCGCAACACAACTGCTCAGACCCGTCCACCGTACGGCTTCACCAGACATCATGCCGGAACACGACGAATCGCTTGGCGGCAAGACTTTGTCAGGTGGTTGGTAACTTATGCCGGCGGCTGATGTTGTTGCCTACCACCGAGAAAATCAATCACAATTAGCCTATATTGTTCCCACTGTTGGTACACAGGCCTCTTCTCCGTGAAAGGGAGTGGGCCGTAATCTACCACGCTGGCCCAGTGCGGGTTGGTAGATGCCACATGTCGTAAATTGTTTTTTTGGCTCTAGATCATTTCCCGTTTTCTCGCGTTGTTTTCCTTCATTGTTTTGAGAGCAGTGGTAGTGAAATAATTTACACAAAGTGTAGCGCCTGATGGATTCGAACCTACGACCTACAACTGGTAAGTCGCGGCCGATACCACTTGGCCACCGCTGGTCTCCCGCTGGTCTCCCGCTGGTCTCCCGCTGGTCTCTCGTTGATCTCCCGCTGGCCTCCCGCTGCACATAATATAAAGGGTGTATCTGACATCGACGCACAAACGAGCACCATGGATCCAGTACATGATTCTAAGCCCCACAGTGGTAGATTTTTGACCTGATTTAAAAAAAATAATGTTTTTTTTTTACTTTAGACCGTTCATAATTGCTTGGGCGAGATGGAGTGACGACATCAAAAATGTGGCTGGTAGTGGCTGGCGGAGAACTGCTCAGGATCGAGCTTGTTGGCGTGCCATGAAGGAGGCCTCTGTCCAGCAGTGGACGAGTAGAGGCTGATGATGATACTTTTATAACCCAATAAGATTTTAAAGTAAAAATTAATTAATTCGCTAATTACACAAAAAAAACGGAATGTGAACAAAACTCAAAAAAACTATCCAATCAGCTGATTTAATAGAGTTCACATCAGGGGTCGACGTCATATCTACAACAACGCGCGGCGGTACGCTTGCAATGTTCAAAGGCCGAGCCAACACTTTTTTTTAAACACTCATTAACGACATAAATGACTATCATAATATTTTATTAGTGGCATGCGGTCTAGCCTTTTCGCGAAGTTTGCGTTACGATGTCAGAAACACTCTGTACATAATAGTATTATCATCAATTAATACTTATGTAGTAAATAAGGAATAGGGCACATAAAACTATTACCTACTTAACTGGCAGTGTGTTCGGTCCAACGGCTCGATGCAGAATCCCCCCAACTCGAGAAAAATTGGCTATTGGCGACTTGGCGGGTACAAACCGCCGCGCTGGGGTGTAAGGCCGCTGCCTCAAATCTTGCGGGCAGCGGGGCGGTGGCGGCAGCGGCGCGGGAGCCGAGCGGGCATCGAGGACCCGTTCTCGAAATTAGCGGGTAGATCGCGCGTCACTATAGCCGTGTAGTGTTGTGTTCACGATTGTGTATTATATACACTACGAGATATTTGTTTTTATTCGCGAAAGAAATCTCTGAACAATGGCGGCAACATCTTTTTGAGTCAAATTTATTCCTAACGCTCGATCACCGCTCGCTGCCCGCCCGCTACCCGCAAGATTCGAGCGCGAGAAGTACTTGTGGGGCGAGGCCCTCGAGAAGAATGGGGAAGCGATTGATGTCTCCCTTGATGTCTCGAAGGCCTTCGACCGGGTATGGCACGCTGGCCTTTTGAGTAAGCTTCCAGCGTACGGCATTTCCCCTAGCCTGACTGGCTGGGTAAAAGACTTCCTGACTGAACGGTCCCTCCGAGTTGTTGTCGACGGATGCTCTTCTGAGCCCATGTCAACTAATGCTGGTGTTCCTCAGGGGTCTGTTCTCTCTGCAACTCTGTTCCTGCTGCATATTAACGATCTGCTGATGCCCGGATGGGTATGCAGATGACAGCACAGTTATAGAGAGATACCTGCCGGATGCTCGGGTTAGTAGGGAATCAATCCGGTCCGAAAGAGAGGCCATGGTTGAGCGAACGAGTGTTGCACTACAGGCAGTCTCCGAATAGGGCAATGCCAATCTTATAGCATTCAATACAACCAAAACACAGGCGTGTCTTTTCACCGCTAAAAGGAGCCCGTTCACCTTGGCTCCTACTTTTCGAAATGTGTCCTTGGAGTGTTCCGACCGCCTTCAGCTTTTGGGAGTTGAGATTTCCTCGAACCTTAACTTTGGGCAGTTCATTGAGTCCAAGGCCAAGGTGGCTGCCAGGAAACTTGGCGTTATCGCAAAGGTCCGGCAGTACTTCACACCTGGGCAGCTTCTAATGTTATACAAAGCACAGGTCCGTTCGTGTGTGGAGTACTGCAGCCACAATTGGGCTGGTGCTGCTAAGTGTCACCTGGCCACTTTGGATTCCATGGAGAGGCGTGCGAAGAGGCTGATTGGTGACCCTGATCTAACTCGAGACGGTCTCCAAAGCCTAGAGCACAGGCGTAGAGTAGCCAGCCTTTCGGTGTTCTATAGGATGCATTTTGGGGAGTGTGCGAGGGAATTGCATGATTTAATTCCCCCATCTCCGTTCCACCATCGGACGACCCGTCGTACGGCTGGTTTCCACCCTTACGTTGTTAACACTACTACGATCCGGGCGAAGCGTTTCGCCTCCTCCTTTATACCGCGTACATCGAGGGACTGGAACAATTTGCCAGCGGCGGTGTTTCCGTCGGGCTACAATTTGAGTGTCTTCAAGGCTAGAGTGAATATGCACTTAATAAACTAGTGCGCTATACCATCAACGATTGCGTCACAGCTTACCATCAGGCAGGATTGCGGTCAAGCGCTAGTTTATAATACATAAAAAAAAGTACACCGCTCGCTACCCGCCACCGCCCCGCTGCCGCGCCGCTGTTTTCGAGAACCCATCCGTTTGATTTTATGCATAAGATCTTGCCGCTCAAACGCCGCCGCCGCCGCCGCCCCGCTGCCCGCAAGATTCGAGGCAGAGGCCTAAACCACATGTTACGGTCAATAAGAATGTTTAAGCGCCTAAGCGCTTCTATTAGCATCACGCAGATTGCGACATTTTTGACAGTGACGTGTATCGTCCGAAAATCAGTGCGTAATGAGCGACAGACCAGTCAATATTACTTTAGTTGTATTTTTATCTAATTATATTAGATTACCCAAAGTACAAGAATCTGTTTTGTCTAATTTTCTAAGTCCTCAAAAGAAGACCTGCACATTCATTTGGTGACCCCGACGTTATCAACTTCGACTTGGTACGAATTCGCCAAACATTTGTCACGAAATTCGAACTGAAACTCTAAACGGACATATCCTTCAGGAATTTCCAGTATCCAGCTGCAGCAACTATTTCCGAGGGGAGTGTATCCATGCATTCTATTTAATAGGGATGTTTTCTGGGTAACAAAGAATTGATTCTATTTAGTCCGTCATTCAGATTATAGAAAAATATTGGATACGTATATTTTGTTTTATCAAATCAATAAAAATTGACAAATATAAAAGACATCAAAGGTCAGGAGTGGGGGCTGGTGACGTCACTCGTTGCTAAAAATTGTAGCAAGGAGTGACGTCACACGAGTTTTCAACGCACTGTATCGTCTTCATTTTTTTATATGAAAAAAAATACGTGTCCAGTTTTTTTTTTGGAAATCTGATTAATTAGTTTTTTTTAGTCAACTACCCTATTATCCTCTCTACTTTGATTTGCGTAAGTAAAAATTAACAAATTTTAGTTACCCACCTACCCGCCGAGTTTTATTAATTTTCATTTTATATTTATATTAAAGCCTTATTTTATAAATAATATACAATATACAAAATTTGGTGCTTCGCAGTTCATTTGGTACTGAAATAATAGTGATTTGTCTAAAGGTAAGTCTCATCAAAGCATAAAACATTGAATTATTTATTTTCGAACACTGTGTTACATACATTATTTTGTGCTAGTTCTTATTTTGAGTATAAGGTACACTAATTGTTACTTTTCGTAATACGATACATAAAAAAATTGCTATCTAAATTCATTAATTGTTCAACCCGTGCTTTCCAGCAAGCTGACACACTGCACCTCCGTGTTAAAGTTTCTACAGCGGCGAACGGCCGGGCTACCTGTGTAGCTACCATGACTTTTCATTACGAGCCTCGATCGTCGATATCGAGCGCGTTTGGCACTCTCATTGGTTGAGAGTTATTACAACCTTGAAGCGGACCAATCGATGAGTCAAACGCGCTCGATATCGACGATCGAGTCTCGTAATGTGAACTCATGGTAACTACACTGGCCGCGAAACTGATGACCAGTTTCGCTGATTTGGTATCACTAGGCTCGCCGGCTAACTGCGTATGTGATTCACTGTTTTTTATTTACGGTATTTATTATTTTACTAGCTCTTTATCTTATATCGAACTTATATCGTTGGTACTTTGCACGGACAAAATGAGTGAACTAAAGGAATTAATAAAACAAAGGGGACTTATTAGATCTTGTTTAACATTGTTCGAAAAATATTTAGTGTCTTTATTGGAGGGTAAAGAAACAAATGTAGTAGCATTGATTGAGTTACGTTTGCGCTCATGTAAGATACGCGATCTACCATGTCAATTTGCAGCTTCTAATGTTATACAAAGCACAGGTCCGTTCGTGTGTGGAGTACTGCAGCCACATTTGGGCTGGTGCTGCCAAGTGTCACCTGGCCACTTTAGATTCAGTGGAGACGTACAAAGAGGCTGATTGGTGACCCTGATCTAACTCGAGTCGGTCTCCAAAGCCTAGAGAACAGGCGTAGAGTAGCCAGCCTTTCGGTGTTCTATAGGATGCATTTCGGGGAGTGTGCGATGGAATTGCATGATTTAATTCCCCCATCTCCGTTCCACCAGCGGACGACCCGTCGTACGGCTGGTTTCCAACCTTACGTTGTTAACACCACTACGATCCGGACGAAGCATTTCGCCTCCTCCTTTATACCTCGTACATCGAGGGACTGGAATAGTTTGCCAGCGGCGGTGTTTCCGTCGGACTACAATTTGAGTGTCTTCAAGGCTAGAGTGAATAGGCTCTTATTAAACTAGTGCGCTATACCATCAACGATTGCGTCACTGCTTACCATCAGGCAGGATTGCGGTCAAGCGCTAGTTTATAATATATAAAAAAAAAAATTTGAGGAAATTCAGTCGCGAATTGAAATGTTAGATGAAGATTCCCCTAAACAAATGCTAGAACGTAAATTAACTGAGAACTCATTTTTTAATTTGGTAGATAAGGATCAATCGTTAATCGAATTTCTAGAAAATACAAGCAAATTGTAAAGTTCATCTGACGCAAGTCGCAGAGTACTCATTTGAAACTACCTCCAATAAAAATTCATTCTTTCAGTGGTGAAGCCAACAAATGAATGGCTGTCATTTAGAGATACATCGCAATACATGAAGACGACCTTCACAGCGTTAATCCCAATCGCATCCGAAGCCTCATAAGCTTAGGAGTCCAGGGTCCGCTTTACCAGTCTAACTGCTGATTTTGGCTAAACTTCGATATTTTCCGTGAAGCGACTGCTGAGATAGGTACAACACATATTTGTCATTAATACAACTTCCACTAACAAATTCCACTACCTTACGGCTTACTTAGAGGGGTCGGCAAGTTCTGTCATTAAATCAGTTACCATATCGTCCGATAACCATGTCATCGCTTGGAACTTACTTTGCGAGCGATATGACAATAGGCGCCTCTTAATAAATGAACATATTAAGTGTTTGTTTACAATCGAGACGTTAACTAAGGAATCTCACAGTGGTATTCGTAATCTAATTGACACATTATCTAAAAATTTTAATGTAATCCTTAGGCGAACCCACTGTTATGTAGGATACCTACTTTAGTTATTTATTTGACCTCCGCGAAATAAGACAGCGTCACGTCAGATCTGGGAGGAACATAGAAGTGCTAAGGTCTCGCCCACACTAGAGAACTTTTACTCATTTCATCGTAAATGTTCAATGATTTTGGAAACTATGAAAATTAGTAATATTAACAAGCTTGACAAACGTTATAGCTAGCCCAACACGAGGTATTTTATTAATTCATAGTCGAACCACGTTCTCCTTCCACTCAATGCTTGGTCTATAACCAGAATCATAGATTATACGAGTGTACTACATTTAAATCATTACAAGTTTCTGAAAGGAGTTCTAAACTCACATTGTCAAAGTTGTGTACCAATTGTTTTCGTAAGGGCCATCATATCACTGTAAAATGGCTAGTTGCAGAATTTGTCACAAAACATAACAATTTAATACATAAGCAAAACTCTGTACAACACATTACAAATAATTAGGAATCAGCTGTTAGTAGTGATAATAAGAACTTATCCATTCCTCTCAACAACTCCGAGTCGCCAAGCTCTGATTCTATCAACCAAACACTTCTTCCTACTGCTTTAATCAAGGTAATAAGTAACGGAAAAACATTTACTTTAAGAGCAAATTAGTAGATTGTGGCAGCCAATCTTCGTTTGTCACTAACCGTGCTCAATGTTTAACAATTTCACCAAAATATAATTACGACTATCATTGCGTTTTTTTTTTTTAATAATTATAAACTAGTGCTTGACTGCAATCCCGCCTGATGGTAAGCAGTGATGCAATCGTTGAGTGTAAAGCGCACTAGTTTATTAAGCCTATTCACTTAAAAAACTTAGGAATAGGAAGGATGACGGCAGTTGAACGAGGTGATGCAATGTTAAACCCAAGACCAACACGACCAAACGATGCTGCGCTAGAGGGAGATTGATCTGGAGACTCTCCACGACCAAATTCCCGAGACAACAACATTTGGCGCATCGTACCCGCCACACATCGCAACACAACTGCTCAGACCCGTCCTCCGTACGGCTTCACCAGACATCATGCCGGAACATGACGAATCGCTTGGCGGCAAGACTTTGTCTGGTGGGTGGTAACTTCCGCCGGCAGCCGATGTTATGGCCTACCACCGTATACCGTTTCGGGTATAGGTAGTACTGTAATGAATATTACAGAGCATTGTTATTTAAATCTCATTTCATTATATAATTCGTTCAGTGTGCGCGTTAAATATTTTGTTTTACCTTGTATTACCGATAAGCTGCTCCATGTTGCAGTTCCTAACTTCCTATACAAAATTTTGACATTCCCCGCCATGTCAAACTTGCTAATCATACATTTTTTGTGCCTTCTAACTTTGATCTTTTAATGGGCGCTGATTCTGGTGTATTCTAGGACCTTCTGGGATCAGGCAAGATTACTTTAGGTCCTCAATTATCGATATTACAGGATTTTGGCTGGCTCGATAGCGGTTCTTCACAACAAAAATAATTTTAAATTACATTGTCATTTATCTCTAGACATAAACCAGCAGCTTTGTAGGTTTTGGAAATGAGAAGAGGTCCCTTCTAATGACAAACATAATACTGATAATTATTGCGAAAAATTATTTACTGGCATTACTTGGCGAGATACCGTTGGTAAATTTAGTGTTCAAATTCCTCTTAAAGAATCTATCCAAAGCTTGGGTGATTCACACAACATAGCCGAAAAAAGATTATTGCAATTGGAAAAGAAATTTAAAAATAAAATAGATAAAAAAAGACAACGGCATTTAAAATTGAATTTGTGGCATGATGAACCTACTCATCCAAATAAAATATTCTAATTTGTTAAATATTGTAATTAAAATAGAATACGCAGTTAGCAGTTTTTTTTTAAATCTGATTCTATTTTGGGGCTTTTATGGGGATATGTCAGCCCCATCGTTCCCTTAACTTTGGAGTAAAGGATCGGAAGATCTTCGGAGTATTGGATTTTATACTGTATTTAGTAAGTAAGATCAGTCTTACTTACTAAATACAGTATAAAATCCAATAATATAAGTATAAATATAAACAAATAATTTAAATAAAAACTAGAGCTATTCATACAGAACCTTAATTAAGCAACACAACTTTTTCGCCATCTCCTATAATGGTACTGACAAAATGGATTGTATTAAACTAAACTAATTTATTTAAGTTAAATTCTCTTATATAATTATAGCTCCCATTCATCTTTATTCCTTTTACACTCCATCAACAAATGTTGCACATCCTCAATTTGACAAGCCGAGCAGTTAGGAGACTCGGTCTTTTTCATGAGAAATGCAAATTTCTCATGAACATGGTACTATCTCGAACGAAGTATTAACGTAATGTCGCTTCTACTTAACGTACTATCATCGAACCAGGGTCCAAGAGACGGCTGTCCTTGAATGCTTTTATAGCAGATGCCTTTATCATGTGAAATTTTGAAAAAATATTGTTTCCAACACTTAAAGTTCATTACTTTATATTTCGATATATATTCCCAATAATCAGGGACATAACATAGAGGAGTACCATCCACTACCTCTGCTTTTGATATGCGATCAGCCCTCTCGTTTCCCCTTAATCCAATATGTGCTGGAACCCATTGCAAACTAAGTTTTAAATTATTATTATCTAAAAAAATTAAACATTTTAAAATATCATACGCTATCGATGCACCTCTGCTGTAACCAGAGCCGCACCGAGCAATATGTTGTAGAGCGCTTCTACTATCTGAAAAAATTAGAACCTTATTTAAATTTTGTTTTACTGTGTAATTAATTTCTTGATAAATAGCAATGAGGTCCAGTGACATAGTTGATACGTTACAATTTATTTTATATCCAAAACTATACCCTAAACTCTGGTCAAATATTCCTGCTCCTAGTCCAGAATTGCCATTGAATTGAAATTTAGAACCATCTGTATAAATTTTATGCCATCAAAAATAAGTAGTATTCAATTCAGCTACGACATCGCTTAGTAATATATTTGGATTATTATTACATTCACTGATGCTTAAACTTTCTAGTTCGATTTTAATTACACTTTTCTGAATATAAGATGTCCAAATTTCTAACCTAAATTTTTTAAGAAAATTCGATGATATAATTTTGTCATGTTTCGCGACATAATATACATTAACCAGTAATCGCTTTTTTTTCTTTTGCCAATAAGAGATGTGACAAATATTGCTCAACTCGGAAATTAGATCAACTGTAATATTATTCGACCACGATCTAATTTTTAGGTAGTATTTGTATGCTAAATATTCTCTTCTCAAATATAAAGGTGAGATACACAGATCTGATTCCATTACATGAACACGTCAGCTTTTAATATAACCTCCTATATATAAAAATAATAATAATAAACATGATTCTGTTGAAACTACCTATGACTTTGGACGCCGTGACTGCCATAATAAATACATCTGTTGCTTCCTCAGCTTTCCCCGAGTTACGGAAAATTGCCAAAGTGCACCCATTGCCGAAGACGCTTAATGCTTTGGAAATAAAGGACCTTAGACCCATTAGTATACTGCCGGTACTTTCTAAGGTATTAGAAAAAGTAGTTTGTGCTCAATTGGTTGAATTTTTAGAGAATAATGGAATCCTCTCCGATGTTCAATCTGGATTTAGAAAGGGCCTTAGTACAGCCACGGCTTTGTTGGATGTGACAGACAATATCTTGTCGGCTCAAGATAGTGAGTTGTGCACTATTTTGGTGCTGCTTGACTTTTCGCGCGCATTTGACTGTGTTAACGTTCCTCTATTGTTGTCAAAGATGGCTTTTTATGGATTTGACGAAAGCACAATAAAATGGTTTTATAGCTATCTTGACAAACGTACACAATGCGTTGCAGTGCGTCGGGTGGACGGCTCGGTGTTCCACAGGGCTTGATACTTGGACCAATATTGTTTATCTTGTACTGTACCGATATTACGAAAATTATAAATAAATGCAAGTACCACATTTATGCTAATGATACACAGATATACATATCATTCAAGCCAGAGAACTATGAACAAGCGCTAAATGATCTTAATACGGATCTTGAAAACATAGTGCAATGGTCCAATGCCAACACGCTTACTTTGAACCGTACAAAAACTGAGTATATGCTTTTTGGAACCGAAAACCAGTTAGGTAAAATTAAACTCTGTGCCAGCTGTGTGACCGTTATCCATCTGGAGACTGCCAAGTCCATTTTTTCTTTGTGTTTATGTTAAAGAAGCTATTTATAAATGCAAGATTGTTTTCAAAGGCCATGTTAATCACCCTCTCTCCATTTTTGCTTCTTCTGCCAAAACCGAATTTGCCAATGACATTTTCTTCTCCAGTTCGCTGCGTTCCTATTCTGCCATTGAAATCTCCTATTACTATAACGTTCTTGTGCGACTCTTGTAAGACTGATGACAATTGGTCGTAGAAGAGGTTTTTGGTCGATTCATCATGTTGTTCCGTGGGAGCGTACACTTGAATAATTGACCATTTATGTTTATATTTTGGCAAATGCATATTAAGAACAGCTATTGTTTCTGATATTATGCCCTTAAACTCTTCTATTGTCTTTCTAGGTATTTTTTAACCATGAAACCAACTCCATAGATTCCTTTTGTTACACCCTTATAATATAAAATGTAACCTTTAAGGTCTTCGATGCTCTCTCCTAACCTTCTAACTTCACTCAAACCTAGTATATCCCACTTAATATTTGAGAGTCCTAATTCTAACTCAGTTAGCCTCTCTTGCGTTCTTAGCGTAAGGCAGTTTAGAGTGGCAATATAGAGCTTCATTTTTCCATTTTTTTTTTTATACTGTCGCTATTGTTATTTTCTGGCTTTTCAGCTGGAAGGGATTGGTCGCTACCCCCACGGGGACCAGCCGGCTTGGGGGCGGTATAGTGGTTTTCGTTTTTTCCTTACGTGTTTTTTCAATATTTTTTCTGATCTTCCGGTTACCGCTGTGTGTTAATGGCTATTCTTTATTTAATTCTGATGTTGAATAAGATCTGTTTCTGTACATTCTTTCGAAGGCATTTATCTTATTAATTTTTGGTTTACCATTTTTGTTATTTTTATTTGGAGAGTTAGATTGTTCTCTCTACCGTTTGTCCCGTACATCGCTTTCTTTGTCTTTTACAATCAGTTTATCGTATTTTATGTATGCTACTCGTATACGTCCCTTTTCTTTCTTCTTTCAGCTGAAGAATAAGTTCCAAAACTTCTTTACTGAAATCTTCATTAACAAAAATATTTTTAGGTAGCCTTCTTTTGTTTTTCAAAATTTCGTTTCTGTTCCATACGTTTAAGATATTAACTAAAATCGGGCGTGCTTTACCATTTGCCTTTCCAATTCGAAATGCTTTGTTAATATCACGCATGTCCATTTCAATACCAGAATCGTTTAGAGTTTTTATTAACATTTCAATTGTGTTAGTATTGTCGTTTGTCGGCTCCTCAAAACCATAGAAAATCAAATTATTCTCCCTTTTCCCCGATTCCAAACGTTTTAGCTTCTCATTCCATTTCTTCAATTCAATTTTTAGATACAAGTTTTCTTCTACTAAAGGTTTCAATTTCTCGTCTATTTCTGCTCTGATAGAATCTTTTAATATTTTCGTTTGTTTTTCCATCTCTAGTTTTACACTTGAAAATAATAGTTGCATTTGGCCGTCCATCTTGGGTAATTTTAAGCTTCAGTATTGGCAACACTGGCTTACTTTGGTACAAATAATTTGTGGTGGCGGTAAGACTGATTTGT
Source organism: Sesamia nonagrioides (assembly GCA_017933935.1). Taxonomy (NCBI): domain Eukaryota; kingdom Metazoa; phylum Arthropoda; class Insecta; order Lepidoptera; family Noctuidae; genus Sesamia; species Sesamia nonagrioides. Next base: position 559,418 of record JADWQK010000267.1, on the reverse strand, counting down.
TTTAGTAGAATATTATTTTATAAAATGGCAACACTTGGTGTATGACTTGCTTGGAACAAAACGTTTCCGTGCGTTTTCTGTTGTTGGTATCCTTGATCGATCAATGTCAAATATTGCTTGTAGGTTATAATAAACACAATAAAACTTGTAGTTAATTTGTTATGCACTCAACACACACAATGTTTATATTATTATTTTTGCACATTTAGTCCTCAATGTTCGTTTCACTTCCACAGTTTATAGTTTATGTAAGTTTTTAAACACTTTTATGGTTTTCTTTGCGGATCGTACTTGGTGACGTTTGAGCAGTTTAACGGCGGAACCGGAACTCCACTTTCAAATTGAAATTAAAAGAATATCTTTTATGTCACCAAAAAGAGTTCGAAAATGTCCAAGCAGACGTGCTTATATCTGCCATCTTATTTTTTACTTCTTAAGATTGATGGGGAGGGGGGTACTTTGTTATTTCCGTTTTCTGAATTTATTTATTTAATTTAAATGTTTTTTGGTATTTACTTAAGTACTAATATTTTCTAACTTACTTGTTTATAAAATGAATGTAAATTGAATACTTATTTTATCATTTGAATAATTACAATGTATTTATCATATGTACACACACACATTTATGCATGTCAAAACATTTGTTATGTCATTATGTTTAAGTTTTTCTATCGTTTGGATTACTATTATTATCTAAATGTATCATTTATATTTTCGTGGACTGTGTTTTTTAAATTCTAGCGTATGGCACTCATGTGTTGCAGCTGAAAATCAGCGTTAGATGGCACATCTTGTGTTGTCATCTAACATTATGCTGAGCTGAGGCCCTTTTGGCATTATAAGCTGGGTTTTATAGTTTTAAATGTATGTATTTTACTGTAATGTCAATAAACGCATTTTTCTTTCTTTCTTCTTTATATAATTACTCCAGAATCAATGAACCAATCCGTACTTGCACCTGAGAGAGAAACATTAAAACAAGATGTCTGAAATGTAATTTGTGGTGTTATCAACTTTAACTTCATTCTTCGTATCTTTCTTACATTTGTTTTTGCGTTTCCTATATTGTTTAATTACATGACCTGACTTTTTACAATATACACAAAAATAGACTTTTTATCATTAGATACTAACGCACTATTATGACTGGTGGTCGATCCTTTACGCAGGTCTTCCTTCAGGAGAACTAAGGCGACGGAGTCAGTAGACATTGTTGCTCCGGAGTGCTCAAAGTCCATGACCATAGGCGTATAGTCTTCGGATAGTCCAGCGAGCATTATCACATCAACAGATTCGTCATCGACAGCTGCATTGATCTCCATAAATTTTTGTTGTGTATCCCGTATGTCACTGACGTAAGCTTAAATACTCTGGTGCGACGAAAGCTTTATATTAAAAAGCTTTTTCAATAAGCTAAGGCGGTGCAGAAATCCACTATCTGCATACGTATTTTTAATTCTTCCCCATAATTATGCCGCAGTCTTCGCTGACATTATGACAGGATAAATGTGTTCTTTGACGGACAAGCAGAATTTAGACCTAGCTTTTGCATCGTGACGGCTAAAGTTTGTAACTTCTAGCTTGTATTCGTTAGAACGTTCAACGCAGTCTCATTACTCGTTGTCAATGAGAAACATTTTCATGGCTATAGATAAAGCTACTATGACCGGCTGCTTAATGGCTCGTTGACCCGAACCCGAGGGTTGGTTGCTGTCACTAACATGCTGGTCTCCTCCCATTATGTATATAAATATTAATAAATACTAACGAAGCACGAACTAGTAAAAGTGCTTTTCTATACTTTAGAATAATGCGTTGGGCACCATAACCTCTTAAATGTAAAGTCATAAGAAAAAAATTAAAATAGAAACGAATATAAAAACAGCCAGGATGTTCTTATTATTTTTTGTAACCATGAAGGTTCAACATAATTAAATACTATCACTTATGGAACGACATCAGCACCTTACCTTGGTACTAGATGTTTACTTGAGCTGTAAAAAGTGTCAGTATGAGAAATTATCTCAGATTATAGTGAATTTTTATGTAGAAGACTTATTCAGGCTCAGAAACTGAGGATACCTTAAAGCTTAGTCGATTCGGTCACTGCCATTCTTAACTCTGCATCCCTTCCCTTGCGTAAGTGACATACAAATTAATATGGCATCTCTCTTTCAAAATGCATCTTACGAAAAAAAAAATCCAGTTTAACTAGATACTAACCATATTTTTACTAAATTACTATTAACACATTATCATTTAAAACTGTTATATTGCGGTCCACAACTTTTAAAGAATAGTTTAAGAGACAGTTATTGGCCTTTGAAGGGCAGAGTATTGGCAGTAACTACTATTAATAGTTGTAACATATGTAAAATCATGAAAGCTAAATGTCAAAATCCCCTAATGGTAACTTACCTTCTACTAGAATTACTCCAAGTCAGCCATTCCATGTTTGTGGTGTTGATTTCAACGGTCCATTTCATATTACAGATCGTAAAGGTCACGGCTGTCGAATATCAAAATGCTACTTATGTCTGTTTATTTGTTTAAGCACAAAGGCTGCGCATCTCGAAATGTCTAGCGATTTAACTACAGCTTATTTTATTTTATGTCTGCGTCGCTTCATAGCTCGCTTATTTAAGCCTCTGAAACTATGTTGCGACAATGGTACTAATTTTGTCGGTGAAAATAAAGAAATAAAAGCTATTTTATGAGACAGTGAAAGCATACAGCGTTTCGCTGCTTAGGAAGGGATAAGGTTTCAATTCTCTCCTCCTTATTCGCTCAACTTTGGGGGACTTAGGGAAGCCGGTATCAAATCTGCGAAGTACCACATAACTCTTACATAATGCTATAGACATTTTACATTCGAGGAATGCCCCGTAAAAGCTGAGAGGGGTGATTTTCGACCACTTCGCAAGGGAATGTGTAGGAGTTATGAGGTATAGGTCAGGGTGGGAATGGTACATAGGAAAAGGGTGTAACGTATAGTAGTTATACCTATATAATAAAAGTTATTTATTTTCCCTTTAGATAGGCTTTGATATCAATGCAATTTTCTATGTTAACTAAGTTTCCGATAATCGGAGGGAATGTCAATTTATCTGTATTCTCAATATCTGTAAGCACATTAAATAGTTCGGATGTATTTAGAATAGACTGGTGCAATACATTAACTCTACTAAATGCTACTGCAGTCTCCACTTCATCTAAGCAGGTTAATAATTTTGAAAATTATGTATTAACATGTTATAGGTGTTTAAAATCAGATTTTTACTTCTTTAGAATTGATACTTCTACTATTAGTTCTTCTATTTCCTCAATAGTTTTTTCTAGTATAGTGAAGTTGTTTCTAGTTGAGTTGTTAATCAACTATGTCGGAAACTAAAGTAATTTGTTTCAGCAATATTTTCACCTACACTGACGATACTGCGATTCTGGTCCGTGGTTCAATATTGAGATATGGTTATGAAATGAAATGAAATGAAATGAAATGAAATCGTTTATTAAGCAAGTAGGATCACTGATCACTTTTACACGTCATGTTTATTTTTTATTTTATTTTTTTAACTAGATGAAGCCGGCATTTCCTAACTGACTACCTCTGAGAAGAAATGGCCGAAACAAACTCAGGGATCATAGTCTTTTTTCAAGTCCAGACATTAAAAATGAAAATGTTTACAATAATTTACCTTATAATTACGCATATTGCTTAATAAAAATTAACAATGCTTAACAGAGCGAGCAGCTCAATCCCAAGCTTTTTTGTCTTCTAAATAATCTGTGATTTTATAATACCCCTTTTTGCAAAGTTTGGCCTTTATATGGTTCTTAAATCGTTTAATGGGTAAGTTTCGAACGTCCATGGGAAGCTTGTTGTAAAAGTGTATACATTGACCCATGAACGAGTTGCCTACTCTGTGGAGACGAGTGTGATGTAAAGCAAGATTGTGTTTGTTCCTGGTATTTACATTATGAATATCGCTTATCTTCTTAAAATTCGAGATATTTTTATGAACATACATAAGATTTTCAAATATATATTGTGAAGCTACAGTCAGAATGTTCACCTCTCTGAACTTTTCTCTAAGAGATTCTCTAGGACCAAGGTTATAAATGGCTCGAACAGCCCTCTTCTGTAAAACAAAGATGGTATTGATGTCCGCACAAGTTCCCCAGAGAAGAATCCCATAAGTCATAAGACTATGAAAATAACTAAAATAAACAATTCTGGCTGTATCCACATCAGTTATCTGTCTAATTTTCTTAACAGCAAAGGCGGCAGAACTGAGTCTACCCGACAGCTTCTCAATGTGAGGACCCCATTGTAACTTGGCGTCAATAGTTAATCCAAGAAAAACTGTCGACTCGACAGGGATCAACTCTACTCCATTCAGTTGAACATTGGTACTTAGCTGCCTGACATTTGGCGTAGAAAATTTAATGACTTTAGTTTTTTTTTCATTTAAAAGGAGGTTATTTACATTAAACCAATGGACAACTTTAGAGAGTGCATTGTTAACTTCGTCAAAGTTTGTTAGCTGACGCTTGACTTTAAAAATAAGAGAAGTGTCATCCGCGAACAATACTATGTTGTGATTATCCCTCACGTGATGAGGTAAGTCATTAATATAAATTAAAAACAAGAATGGACCTAGAATTGAGCCCTGCGGAACGCCCATGGTGACCACAGATCCTGCAGATCTCTTGCCATTAACATCAACCCTCTGAATTCGATTATTCAGATAAGAAGTCAGAAGGTCGAGAGCTCTGTCCCTCAAACCATAATGGTACAATTTCCTGATAAGAGTATCATGATGTACGCAATCAAAGGCCTTGGACAAATCACAAAAAATACCAAGAGCATCTTGCGATTCCTCCCAGGCCCCAAATATGTTCTTTAGCAATGCCACGCCCGCATCCGTAGTTGAACGACCCTTTGTAAAACCAAATTGTTTCACGTGCAATAAATTGTGTAAGTTAAAGTGCCTCAACAACTGTTTCAAAATTAATTTTTCAAAAATTTTGCTCAAAGTTGGTAATATCGATATTGGCCGAAAATTCGTGGGATCAGTTGTACTACCAGATTTGAACAGTGGAATTACTTTGCTTAGTTTCATTAAATCAGGAAATACACCAGATGTGACACAAGAATTAAAAACAATTGCCAAGAAAGGTGCGATAACATCTATTATTGAAGCTACAGTGTATACTGACAAACCCCAATGATCGGCAGTTTTTTTTACATCAAGATCCTTAAAAGATTCTATAATGTCTTTAGCAGTCACAAATGTAAATTCAAAGTGATTGTCACATTCTGGAACACATTCTTTTAGTATGGCATATGCAGAAGTGGAGGAAGAAGACAAAGTTTTTGTTGTCATTATTGGAATATTAGTAAAAAAATTCTCAAACTCAGTTGCTACCTCCAAGTCCGCCTTTATATCTTCATCGTTAATTTTAAGATGGAAATCGCGGTTCTGTACTTTGGTTCTTCCAGTTTCAGAATTTATAATTCCCCAAGTTGTTTTGATTTTATTGCCAGAAGATTTTATTTTATTTTTAATGTGTATGGCTTTTGCTGAGGAACAGGCTCTTTTAAAAGTTTTTGAATAATTTTTAACAAAATCTTGAAAAGCTTCATCATGGTTAAATGTTTTTTCCTGATATAATTCATACATTTTTTCCCTGCTTTTATAAATACCTGGGGTTGCCCAGTCACTAAATATAACACGGTCGCTAACAGGCAATGTTTTTTTTGTGAAAACTTTCATAAATTCACAATTAATGAGGTTAAATAGTACACTATACGCATGATCCGGATTGGCGTGATAAGGCAAGTCCGGTAGCTTTTCAATTAAATTATTTTTAAATTGTCCTAAACGATTTTCATTTATAGGAACAAAACTCACAAGTTTTCTTTGAGCTCTGACTTCACTTTTCTGAGTAAAAGTAACTAACTGGCCACAGTGATCAGAGTCTAACTCGTTTATAATTAAATGGTCAGAAGGTCTTGAGTTAGTAAAGATGTTGTCTAAACAGGTGGCACTCGTGGCAGTTATTCTAGTCGGCTCAAAGAATCTTGCGTACAAGTTATAAGACTTAAATAATGACATAAATTTATTAACTGTAGCTGATTTCTCTAGAACATTAATGTTGAAGTCTCCACAAACAACAACTGTTTTGTTACTGCGACAAGTCTTTAATAAAACTTCCTCCATATATTTCTCAAAAATATCATAGGAAGCACATGGGGGCCTGTAGACACTTATTACAATGAACCGCTCAAGCTCGATGCAAGCAATTTCAATAACCCGCTCAACAGAGAGGCTTACAATATCAGTCCTTTCTTTAAATTTGAAATTGTTACGAACAATTATTAGGGAGCCACCCCTTATCATATTCACTCTGCTGAACGAGCTAGCAATCTGATGGTTATTAAAGCTGAACATGAACTGATGGGCTTTTAACCAATGTTCAGTAAGACAAACAATATCAATGTAATTACAGTTCATGAACAACTCCAATTCCAATTGTTTATTTATCACACCCTGTATATTTTGATGAACAATTTTAAGGTTATTATTATTAGTTTTATTTTGAAAATTATTTGATGGGTGTGATATTATTATATCTTGGTTTACGGTTATGCTAGAGTTTAACTCTGTTGTCTCAATGTCCCTTGATAATGGGTACAAGTCTAACTTGGTATTTAAAATAGTGCTAGAGGTTGACTCTATTGTCTCAAGTTGTAATTTAAATAGCTTGGAACATATTCCAAGCTCTGCTCATTACCACTAAGTGTATTACTTAACTGCTCAATAGAAGCAGTATAGTTAGCCAAACACTTGGCTGACTTATATATATAGTATGATAGCGATTCTGCTACCTGTCCTTTATAAAAATTACAAAGATAATAGTTATCTTTGGTCATAAAATAATTTTGACTAATAAGTACATTAGAGTCAATAAATTCAAATTTTTCATTATATAATGTCATAGTTTGTAATGTCATATTACATCTATATCTAATTTTGTTTTCCGTCTGTGACAGGCCATTGCCATAAGGAAAGGCAAACAAAACTATTTTATTTACATTTAAGGAGGCTAGACTTTCAAAATATTTCTTAATTTTTACACTGTTTGCATTTCCCCTTCTCCCAATCAAAATAACAATGGTTGTGGATGGACTGTAATTACCACTTATAACTTTTTCTATAATTTTACTGTAAGATGCTTCAGGCATACAATAATTAATTACTTGGTCATTTAAATGGTGTTGTAGTGTATGACCCATATTTTTACCCATTTCATCGCAGTACATCAATATTTAAGTTAAGACAAACGCCGAAGCTGCACTGTCCAAAGCAGTGTTTTTCAAGCTGTGGGTCGCGAAACCTTTATTGGGGTTTTCAAGAGGCCGAGATAACTCAAAAAATGAATAAAATACCTGATTTATTCAGGAATTAGGTAACATAATTAAAATAACAAACTAAACTAATAATTGTTAAGTACAAAATTGTTATTTAAACCTTGTACTTGTGCGAGTTCACAATCAAGTTAATAAAGAATTAAAAAAAAAACTTAGGAAAACCCTTAATGCCATGGTTGCGCTTTTTTCATTGATTATTTTCTCCCATCGTGGATCAGTTTTTGCCACTTTCAGAAATAATTCATTTTCCAAGTTTAAACGATTTCTTTCTTTACTTTTCATTAGAACCATTGAAGAAAATGTCAACACGCACAAGTACGAGGTGGCAAATGGAATCAAACACTTCAAAGCATCTTTTGTTGATTCTGGGTATTCTGATTTCCTTTTTAACCAAAAAGTATCCAAACTGACAGACTTAAATTCCAATTGCAGCATTCCATCGGAGGATAAATCCGGCAGATTGTCTTTGAGCTTAGTTGATAAATTTGCCACATGTGTAGCTACATTTATGAACGGGTTTAAGATCCCCCTTTACCCAGTTTTCTTTACTAACCCTTGCACTGACATGTAATGACAGTTCATCTTTCAAAACTCTGCCCAATGCCCTAAATTTTGGTGTAGTGCTCCCATATCTTCACTAATTTTTCGGAACAGTTGTGTCTGCGATGACACTGCCTTTTATAGAATTTACACTTTTTATACTAATATTTAGATTTAGCTTGCGTGGAGTTCGGTTATATCGCGCTTTTTAGATTTCCCTCGGGAATATCATTTTTTTACGGGATAAAAGGTAAACTATGTCCTTTCCCAGGGTCTAAAGATTGTCTGTGACAAAGTTAGAGTGGAGAGGTTTAAGCGGGAAAGCGTACCAGACAGACAGACAGAGTTACTTTCGCATTTATAATATTAGTATGGATTTGACTGTAATTCTGTGGCAAGGTTTTGGCTGAAAGAGTTTGGCGATGGAGAAAACAATGCGACCAATAAGTGGTTGGCGTCTGCTCTTTTAGTCTGGCAATAAATCCACTGTTTGAGCCAGTCATGGCCTTTGCTCCGTTACTACATAGCAATGCATTTCATTTCCTAATCGATGTTCATATTGTACGTAGTTTCAAGGAACGTGTTATGCAAGCACTGGTCTGTAGTATTCATGGGAAGCGCTCTACAAAATAGTATTTCTTCCATTAAATTTTCTTTGGATTCAAAATGCACAAAAGCTACAAACTGCGTATATTTTTTTTTTAATATTTATAAACTAATGCTTGACCGCAATCCCGACTGATGATAAGCAGTGATGCAATCGTTGATGGTAAAGAGCACTAGTTTATTATGAGTCTATTCACTCAAAAAAAAAAACGGAGTGAATAGGAAGGAAGACGGCAGTTTGGCGAGGTGATGCACTATTAAACCCAGCAACACGACAAACGATGCTGCGCCAGTAGGAGATTGCTCTGGACATCCTCCACGACCAAACTCTCGAGACAACAACGAACGATTTTCGATGTTTTGATCACGAACATCAGTCGCCATATCGCTTATCTTGCGTTGAATGGTATTATCAGAGAGAGGTATACTTTTCAGTTTTTGACCTCTTGTTTACCAAACATAATTTCTGCCTTAACTAAAGCAGCTGGTAATATCAAATAGTGTGAAGTTTTCCTGCTTTAGCCACATGAAAAGCTACTCGATAACTAGCCAGCAACGCTTTCTTATTTACGTTGGACATTTATACTATGGCAGTTTTTTGATGTTAAAGAGCTTATAATTTTCTTTCAAAAAACAACACGGGTTTATTTTTTTTTCATTTAGATGCTTAGAATTGAGGTGGCGTAATAACTTAGATGGTGTGTAAGCATTAACTACCCTAATAATTTATCCATGCATTTCCATTTTCCATCTATGTTGCGTCAACGACGATTTAAATAAGCGCGGGCTTCTCTTAACTCGTGCTGGTGGCGCCTCTCTCAAGAGTGCCAAGAAAAAGAACTAGAACAAAAAAGTATGGCGGACTCAGCGCATACGACGCCGCGTGTATTCTAAATAATTTCGAATATCTGACTTTCTAAGGGCTTCACTGGCCAAATGAACCCTCAGTTTCCATATTGGTGGTGTGTCTGTGCTTGACGAGTGTAGGCAGTGAACAAGCAGCATCAAGTTCACGTAAAGGAGATAGCTGACCGGCCGGCGCCTGCCCCGTCGTTGGTGATTCCTCTTTCCTGTCCTGCTGGATCCAGGTTAGTGCTTTGCATGTTTGTTTTCCCTGCTTTGAGACCCTGGGGTTGATAGGAGAATGCAGTGACCCTTCCAGAAAGCATCAACATTAATTATGGTGCCTCCTGTGAGGAATCTTCCTCGCGTAGTTATTTCAAAAATACCTACTATCGGAAATTAAATCTTTCCATTCTCGTTATTACGTTAAATACGTAATCCCAATTATAATTTATTTGTATACTTACCTACTTAAGGCAATTTCAATTTGCCTTTCAAGTTCTAAGTGTATAAATAAAACCTAGGTCATTCCATGATACCTAGTTATTGTTTCTTATTTGAGACCGATTGACTATTCAATCGTACATTCATACCTCGTTAATTCCCTTGTAATAAGCTGCATTTATTTGTATTAAATAACAAATTGCATAAATTACTTTTAAAAACGTGAGTTCGAAGTTTCTCGAATTTAGTACCGAGGTACCTACACTCGTCGTACTTGTCTCCGGCGGGAGACGGATTAGCTTTGAACTACCTCAAAGTCAAAACTTATATTCTAACAAATAACTTTAAGACGTGTGTGCTTGTATTTCATTTGCGTAATTTTGTATGACTCACGCGTGCATTGCTGCCTACCTACCGGCTTACGCTTTTTCCGTTTTACCTACTTTTATAATTTTTATCTTTTTGAGCGTGCGGATATCGTATACCAAGTGAACTATGAGCGAAGTGGAATTAATAACCGCTATTAAAAGGCGGGAATATGAGTTTACAAGTATGCAGATACTTTACGATTTAGCCAAAACAGTTAAAGAAACTAAAACTAAATTTGCAGCTTTTCGAGCTAGGTACAAAAAGATTGGCGAGATTCGTAATAGATTTTTAGAATGCAACGATGATGTTAACCAGTTGCAATTAAAGCTTAAACCTTCGTTTGTTATCGATCATAAAGTGTTACTGTCATTCGATGAATTGTATTACAGTGTTATTGAGTTTGCGGATTCTCTCGATGCGAGCGCAGGTAGCGACTGTCGCCCGGAATTAGGTCAAGGTCACGTGCGTTCGCAAGTGAAGTTGCCGAAGCTGGAACTTCCAATGTTTGATGGTAATATAGAAAAGTGGCAAACATTTAAAGATAGTTATACAGCACTTGTTCATAATAATAGTTCATTATCCGACACTGAGAAATTTCACTATTTGCTGTCATGTTTATCTGGTTATGCACTGACATTAGCGAAGGGCGTGCCTGTGACTTCGGCAAATTATTCAGTGGTTTTTGCAACTTTACTGGACAGATATGACAACAAGCGTATTCTTGCAACAGCTTATTTAGAAAAAATAATTAAAATTAATCCCATACAAAAACCATCTTTGTCTAACTTATCTGAGTTATCTAACACACTTTATGAATGCGTTAGTGCCTTGCGCGGTTTGTGTATTGATGATTTATGCGAATTTATTTTATTCTACATTGCGTCTAGGCCTTTAGATACAGAAACAAGAAAAAGGTTTGAATTACGAAACACTGAAGAAATTCCGAAATTTAATAACTTCATTACTTATTTACAAAATTACATAAAAGTATTAGAAGTTAGCCAACCAGTTAATATTCCATCATCAAATTCTACAAGCAAACAAAATCGGCCTAATACAAATAAAGATTATTTATCGCGTCAACCAAAATCATCTCTAATTTCTTCCAACAATAATAATAAAGTTAGTCAGATTGTTTGTGTGTGTTGTAATGAAAATCATTCAATCTACCGTTGTAGTAAATTGCGTTCTATGAATATGACACAGCGACAACAATTAGTTAAGGATTTAAAATTATGTCAAAACTGCTTAAGGCCGGGTCACACTGTTACCGATTGTAAATCTAAGTCAACATGTTTCATTTGTAATGCAAAGCATAATACTTTGTTACATGAAGAGCATAAGAGTTTACTGTCTCATACTAGTGAACTGGATTCATCCCAGCATCCCGATATGAACACTACTCTTACTGGTGCTACCCAGTCAAACATTTCAAACCAACCTATTAGCACAAAAATTCTTGGTACAGCAGTAGTTCGTTTGAAGCGATCGGATGGTTCGTGGCAGTATGTCCGTACAATTATTGACAGTGGCTCGATGGATTCATTTGTTACAAGTAGCTGTGCGCGACAATTAGGTTTACATATCAAGAAATGTAAATTAAATGTAAGTGGCATCGGTCAAAATTATGTGTGTAGCATTAAAGGTCACACCTTCGGTTCAATAATACCTCGATTGAGTGACACTCCTCAGTTTGATATTCAATTAGTGGTTCTACCTAAAATCACATCCCTGATTCCTTCGGTGTCGTTGCCGATAATCGTCAAGGATAAGTTTACACATCTGGATCTCGCCGACCAGGACTTTGATAAATCCGGTCCGATCGATCTGTTGTTAGGAGTAGACTGTTTTGACCAGATATATACTGGCTCACGTTTCAGTCCAGGCCCGGGCTTTCCATGCGCACTCTCTAGTGTATTCGGCTGGGTGATAAGTGGTCAGTTTCTTCAAAACGTGGTAGCTAAAACTCCGGCTACACCCGTTACGCTCCTCGTCGCGTCTTCTAGTGCGCTCGACGAGATCGTTCAACGGTTTTGGGAGTCCGAGGAGCCGCCGAAATGTAAAATTTCCGGTCCCGAGGATGAAATATGCGAACAAAAATATAAAGAAGGCACGTATCGCACCTCCGATGGGCGTTATGTTGTACCAACTATGCTTAAAGATGATGCTCCAGCCTTAGGAGAATCATATAAACAAGCGTTTAATCGTTTTCTAAATTTGGAAAAAAGACTTGCTAGTCAAAATGAGTTAAAGACTGGATACAAAGAGTTTATGCAGCGGTACGAGGATCTCGGACATATGCAGCCAGTGCAGTCCTCGTCTACTGACTGTTATATAATTCCCCACCATTGTGTAACCACGACCAGTTTGTTAATAGGGAAATCTAGAGTTGCCCCCTTAAAATCAACAACGGTGAATCGACTTGAGCTAAGCGCAGCTGTGCTTCTAGCAAAAGTTCTATCACACATGTATAATTTACTTAAAGATAAAATTTCCATCGATTCCATTCGAGCTTATTCAGACAGCAGTACTACCTTGTCTTGGCTTAACACTGACCCTCATTTACTAAAAATGTATGTAGCCAATCGTGCGGTTCAGACAACTGATTTAATTAGTCGAGATCGCTGGTACTATGTATCAACAAATGATAACCCCGCCGACTGTTGTAGCCGCGGAGTATCATGTCCAGAGATTCTAGATCACCCGCTTTGGTGGACAGGGCCTTCTTGGCTGAAAGAATCACCTGAGCAATGGCCTAAAAGGCAGGTATTACTTCCGAAGGAGAACTTGCCTGAACTTAAATCAATAGAAAGTAGAAGTCTTCTTGTTACGGATGATGAGAATCCACTTTTGAACTTAATTTCTAAACATGCTTCATTTACAAAAATTCAAAGAATAGTAGCATGGTGTAATCGTTTTGTTTCTAACTCTAAAACGGCCAGGCAAGACCGAAATCTCTCTCCTCTTAGTAGTGCTGAGCTTGAAAAGGCAATGAAAGTGCTGGTTAAATTCAGTCAAGATAATTACATGACTTCGGAAGTTGACCGGGTGCGTAAAAATGAACCTTGTGTGAAATCTATTCAGAAGCTGTCACCTTTCCTAGTCGATGATGGTATTTTGCGAGTAGGTGGACGCATCGATGAGGCTCAACTGTCGCCATCTGCGTTACACAATTTCTTGTTAATTAAACAATGTCCTATCTCTCGAAAGATAGTCGAATATTTCCATATAAAATATTTGCTTTGTGGCCCTCGCTCTTTACAATCTTTTATTCAAAGAAAATTTTGGATAACCGGATTAAGGCTCCTGATACGGACCGTGTTATCCAAATGTGTCAAATGTTTTAAAGTGAATCCAGTTGCTTGTCAACCAATGATGGGCAAGCTACCTGCAGCCAGGGTTCAACCAGCTCGCTGCTTTAGTACCACGGGAATAGATCTGGGGGGTCCCTTTATCATTAAAGAGAGTCGCCGTCGTGGCGCAAAAACTTACAAAGCTTATTTATGTTTATTTGTGTTCCTAAGCTCAAAGGCTGTACACTTAGAAGCCGTAACAGAATTGAGTGCTGAAGCATTTCTTGCCGCTTTAGACCGCTTTGTCTCTCGTCGTGGCATATGCCATACAATAGTAACAGACTGTGGGACAAATTTCGTGGGCGCGAATAAATATTTAAATGAGGTTGCGAATCTGCTTCATCAGCATTATCCAGAAATTTCAAATGGTTTAGCGAATCGCCACATTACCTGGAAATTCAATCCAGCTGGAGCACCGCATTTCGGCGGAATATTTGAAAGTGGTATAAAATCAACAAAGTATCATTTGAAGCGAGTAGTTGGAGCTCAAGTTCTTACTCTAGAAGAATTTTTTACCATATTAGCTAAAATAGAAGCTGTATTAAATTCCCGTCCACTCTGTACTCTATCTACGGATCCTTCAGAGTCTGACGTTCTAACTCCAGGACATTTTCTAACGGGAGGTCCTTTAGTAGCCTTGCCCGAAGAACCGATAAGTGATAATTCGTGTCCTCGATCTCGTTGGATGATGCTTCGGAAAATTACTCAAAGCTTTTGGCGCGTATGGCAACGCGATTATCTTCACACATTGCAACAAAAGAGCAAATGGTTCTTGCCTGAACCAAATATCAAAGTCAATGACATAGTTATAGTTAACGAACCTAATACTCCGCCGATGTTTTGGAAAATGGCTCGTATCGTGCAAGTGCATGCAGGTTCAGACCAGGTAGTTAGAGTCGTTACTCTCCAAACTGCTAACGGAAAGACGTTTCGTAGGCCGGTGGTAAAGGTTTGTCCCTTACCAATTAATTAGTTTATTTTCCTTTTATATACCTAACTAGAGTATAAGTACACACTGTCTTTAGGTTATTTAAAATAAGTCTCCATATTATCTACACTTATTAACTAGATTTTTATGCATTTTTTCGGCAGTAGCTCATAGTCCAGCTATTGCTGATTTCACTCTTAATTTTTCGCATTCTTCTTGAAACCCTTGTGGATTTCAGGTGGGGGGAAATGTGTAAGCATTAACTATCCTAATAATTTATCCATGCATTTCCATTTTCCATCTATGTTGCGTCAACGACGATTTAAATAAGCGCGGGCTTCTCTTAACTCGTGCTGGTGGCGCCTCTCTCAAGAGTGCCAAGAAAAAGAACTAGAACAAAAAGTATGGCGGACTCAGCGCATACGACGCCGCGTGTATTCTAAATAATTTCGAATATCTGACTTTCTAAGGGCTTCACTGGCCAAATGAACCCTCAGTTTCCATATTGGTGGTGTGTCTGTGCTTGACGAGTGTAGGCAGTGAACAAGCAGCATCAAGTTCACGTAAAGGAGATAGCTGACCGGCCGGCGCCTGCCCCGTCGTTGGTGATTCCTCTTTCCTGTCCTGCTGGATCCAGGTTAGTGCTTTGCATGTTTGTTTTCCCTGCTTTGAGACCCTGGGGTTGATAGGAGAATGCAGTGACCCTTCCAGAAAGCATCAACAGATGGCTTCATACTTTTTCTTGATAAACGTTCAAAGCAAATAACACACTGTGGTGTATTCTCAATCACAGTAAATCCGAATTTCAAATAGTTTTCATCATGGCGTCATTGTTTTTTTTTATTTGATTTTAACCGCGGACACTAGAAGTTCTCCACTAGAAGTCTTGTCAGTGATAATTGATCGATCCCAATACAATGTGATTACCCAGTTCTCGAAAATGGCCATCATTTTCGAGAACTGGGTCGGGCATATACCTGTAGTACGGCACCTCCGATTCCACAAGGTTGTATTTAAGAGCAAGTTGCTGATGAATTATCTTGGCTACAAGGTTGTGTTTATGCAAGTACTCTCCGTTAGCTGGACGAGAACACCCGGATATAATGTGTCTAATTGATTCTCCCGGCCGGTGACATGCCCGACAGATGTCAACTGTGCCGTCTTTCACAACGAATCTCCGGTAATTGTTCGTCATCATAACTTCATCCATAATTGCACAGACAGAACCTCCTGCAACCCAAACAAGTCACCAAAACGTAGCCAGGCTACGGGTGGCTTGATAATCTACATCGGGCCCGTGTAGGGCTCGGAAAAAGCGTCCGTGAAGCTCCTTGCTCTGCCATACCTCCATGCGATCGTTAGCTTCAAGCACTACTGGTTTGCGCCAGTTCTCTTTAGCCAAGGAGAGCGGAGTGAGGCCCTTGGCAACCGCGACTACATCTCGATGCATTCCTACGTCAGTTTTTAGGAAATAATCCCTGAGACTGCATATGTTGCGATTGTGGAGTGTCTTAGCGTTTAAAACGCCTCGACATCCACATTTTCGGCCGGCCGGGGTCGTCACAGCGCTTACAGTGGCGCTGGAGACCGGCGGCGGCGAGGCTAAGCTGAGCAACGAGTCCGGAGATATTGGGCGTGCACTTCGAGCGGCAGATCTTGTCAACATTGCATATTCATATTATGTAAGATGTCACTCCCAACGGGTCGGTTTGGTTCGTGTAGAAAACTTCTCCATTGTCTATAAAGACTGTTTATTTTATTATTTTGGATTTGGGCTTGGGTTTTCTCTTGAACATATCCCAATATGGAAAAGAAAAACTGATTTTAAATAATATATTTGATATTGATGGAAATATGATGTTGACATTTGCTGTGTTGCCATTATTATTATTAATTTATTGAAAAGATCTAAACAAATGGAGATTGATGTTTAAACAATAAAAGTTACAATCGTCACTGTATATAAGAGCCTTGAAAGTATAATTTCCCAATAAGAAGCTTCCACCATAGTAACTTTGCACGAGTTTTTGATAATCCACGCTGTATTGGTACCGTCTCTGAAAAATAGCAGGATATAGGTAATCTATATAGAGTTTAGACAAAATGAAACTACCTAATTTAATTTTTTTTTCTCTCTAATTTACATTACACTGACCTATTTCATGTATTCTTTTTAAAGAATTCCGCCTGCATTTACAATTTTTGTAAATAGGTAAGAACTTTATCAAATTTAGCCATCAATGATACAATTAATTCATAAAAAGTAATGCCACCGGTTCTCTTTAGTTTAAGTTCAGTGCATCTTTTTCTTTCTATTTCACTAAGAAAAGGACGGAAAACAAATATGAGTTTAGTCCTGTCAAATTTGTCATCTTCTTCTTCTTCAGCCTATAGATGTCCACTGCTAGACAAAGGCCTCCCCCAAGGCTTTCCACGCTGACCGGTCCTGTGCTGCCCGCATCCATCGGCTTCCCGCGACCTTCACCAGGTCATCGCTCCACCTTGTTGGGGGCCTCCCTACGCTGCGTTTTCCAGTACGTGGCCGCCACTCCAGAACCTTACTGCCCCATCGGCCATCGGTTCTACGAGCAATGTGCCCTGCCCACTGCCACTTAAGTTTAGCGACTCGCAGAGCTATGTCGGTGACTTTGGTTCTTCTGCGGATCTCGTCATTTCTGATTCGATCACGCAGAGAAACTCCGAGCATAGCTCTTTCCATTGCCCTTTGTGTGACTCTGAGCCTTCGTATGAGGCCCATACCATATTGTGAACGACCACGTTTCAGTTCCGTAAGTCATCACTGGCAACACACACTGGTCAAAGACTTTAGGCTTGAGACACTGGTATCTTGGACGACGAGAAGATGTAGCGTAGCTTCAAGAACGCTGCCCAGCCGAGCTAGATTCGACGAGACACCTCTTTCTCGAAGTTGGACCTACCTAGTTGCACTGTTTATCCCAGGTATATATACTCGTCAACAACTTCGGGTGCAGAGCAACCAACTAGAATTGGAGTGGGTGCGACATGAGAGTTCGACATGATCTTCGTCTTATCCATGTTCATCTTTAGAGCCACTTGTTGGGAAGCTCTGCTGAGGTCATTGAGCATTTTGCCAAGTCTTCCAAGGTCTCAGCCATGACCACGATATCATCTGCAAAACGGAGATTAGTGATGTACTCGCCGTTGATGTTGATGCCAAGTCCTTTCCAGTCCAAGCATAGTGGTTTCATCTCTGGTACTCCTCAGACTTCTGTATAACTGCCACAGCATATGTATGTGGTCTATGGTGCTAAAGCCTTTTCGGACGCCTGCTTGTTCGGGAGGCTGGAAGTCGTTAGAACCTGCGAGCGAAATGATTCGTGATGACCCTGGAAAATAGCTTATAGACATGGCTCAGGAGGAATATCGGTCTGTAGTTTTTCAGGAGGGTATTGTCACCTTTTTGGAAAAACAACACCACCACGCTCCTGTGCCACGCCTTAGGCGTTTCGCCTTTAAGAAAGACGGAATTAAATAGCTTCTGAAGCGCTTTAAGAACCGGTTTGCCACCCGCTATCAGAAGCTCAGCCGTAATTCCATCATCTCCAGCGCCTTATCGTTCTTGAGCTGTTTCAGGGCCATACTAATCTCTTACAGACAAACGTCCGGGATATCGTCGGTGTAGTGTCGGGTTAGTCTGGCTCTAGGATCATTAGTCAGGCTTACAACAGGTGCGTGTGTTGATGTATATAACTCTCCGTAGAATTTCTCAATCTCACCCAAAAGCTCGGGCTTGGAAGTGACGATCCTACCATCCCCAGTCTTCAGCTTCGCAAGTACGCTCTGTCCAACAGATAAATCTCGTGGGAACACTTTGGAGCCTTTGTTCCGCTGGATAGTCTCTTTAATACAGTTTGTATTAAATTGGCGTATATCGCGAGTCAGAGACTTTGAGAGTTGTCTGTTGAGGCGTCTGATACGCGAATTGGTTATCACCTGAAGCAAATTGACGTATTTTAATTCGCCATGTTTTTAATTACGTCGAAAATTTCTCAGGATCTTAATTTGACAGGACTAAAGTAATATTTACGTATACTCCATTTATTATAACATTAGAAAAAAGAGGCTCGCAGAAGCAGGAGTACAAAACCTTTTATTTTGAAGTCAAGTTCGAACAATTTTAACAAATAATGTATGTGATTTTAATGTAAGTGTATGACTTCTATGTATGGCAAAGCGTATTCTATGTATCTACTCATTACGATGCTTGGAATAGATACATGAAATGAAAAAAAAATAGTAACAATCAGTTTATTAAAAACTATTATTTAAGGCTATTAAATAAGGGAAAAGGTTTTGCCACCTTAATGATATAATTAATGGATGTGATAGATATGTGAATTCTTTATTCATCATCCTCTGATGATGATGAAGAAGATTCACCAACGTTAATAATGAATCTTTCTACAACATTATCCATTATACCATCAAGTTGGCAAAATCTTTCCTCTTCTTTAATCGTATGAGCAATGCAAGATTGCCATTTCTCTGCAGTTATATTTGTGAGTGCTTGAGGGAGCAACTGCTTCACTTCCTCTAATTTAAAACATTTATTGTTTTGTGCTACATATCCCTTCACTTGAGCCCATACTAATTCGATTGGGTTGAGCTCGCAGTGGTAAGGTGGGAGGCGCAACACTAACACATTTTTTTCTTTAGCCATCTCATCTACTACAAACTTTTGGTACAAATGTTTTACTTGTTTCACTTTCTCTAATAAAGTGGCCCTAAGGTCTTTTTCCTCAAAAGGAATACTTTTGTTTTTCAGCCACTCCTGAATATCTGCCTTTCGTGTGGCTGTAGTTGGCAGCTTCTCCACTTTTCTTGAATGATATGGCGCATTATCCATAACAATAACTGAACCACTCTCGATTTTAGATAATATTAGTTTGAACCACTTTTCAAAATTGTGTGCATCCATTTCAGAATGGTAGTCTCCATCACACTTTTTGGCTTCAAATATTAGTTCACCATCATTAAAAACCCATCTGTTGATCCTGTGAAATGAAATAAAAACAAATCAATAATTGTGTACCGGTGGCATAGAATACTTGATTGCTGGAAATAGATTTTAACCTTTAAATAGCAACCGAAATTAATTGCATCATTAATGTCCTTGAACAGATGATTCTAAAACCATAAACATCTTTCTCCGAGGGAAAGTATTAAGACTTAACCAGTTTTAGTGACCGAAAATGCAGTGGTCATTTTATTAATGTTTTGGTAATGTGACAATTGTTAATGAATTAAAAATAAAATAAAAGTTTTACCAATATGGCCAATGATAAGACGTTTCCCTTTTCCAGTTGGGTTCTTTAAACCAGTTGATAAGCCTGCTCGGTGTGCTTCCTTTGAAGACTTAATAGTGGTGTCTTGCCATACCTTGCTTTTTGTGTGTCCTGTTTGTATAATTAAAGTTGTAGATGTAAATGCAATATTAATTCAACTTATGTTGAACTAATAATACTTCACTGTATTGTTTTGCATAAAGGAGGTTTTACATAACTTGATAAGCTATTTACCGAGTTATGTAAAGCCTCCTTCTTCCAGACTTCATAAATATTAGCAGCACTGTACCTTCATTTAGCCAAGTCTCATCTAAATAATATATTTTTTTTCCTTCATTCCTTAATTTCTTAATTTCATGAAGATATTTCACCCTCCATAACACAATCTCTTGTTTGTCGATAAGGGCACTTTTTCTACTTCTTTTAATATATGTAAATTTTAATTTGTTCTTAATTAAATTATATAAAGTGCTTCTTTTAAAATCGGGTAGAGACTCATCACTATTTACGGCTTCCAGAATCTTATCCAATGTTGGTAATTCATTATCAAAGAAAAAAGAATGAATTTTTCTTCGTATTCCACTTAATGTTATATCATCATATTCATCAGATTTTGAGTATTTCCGTTGGCGAGGAGGGGGTGATTGCAGGCGACCTTTTATATTGTACTCTTTGAGGATATTATAGACCGTTGCACGAGATATGCCTATAAAATGATTAATAGTGTATATTAGTACCTCACAAAGCATGCTATTTTCAAATATATTTATTTTTTATAGTAAAATCCTTAAATTCCTGCAATTTCTGCATTGGATATGATCTTTACCTGCAATTTCTGCAGTTTTATTAATTAACTGCGTCTTATAAGCAGGGGTACCTTCTGGCATGGATCCCTTGACGTCTTTATGAATATTTATAACTGTTGTTTTTTCTGCAGAACAAAGAGGTCTTTGCTTTGATCGCTTTTTCTTGGGAGACAATATTTTAACCTCATGATCAACGTTGGGGCCACGTTTTTTTCGCTGTTGACGTTGCTCAGCTTTACCAGCAGTTTCAGAACGTACATGTTGTGCTTGCAAGCCACTTGGACCTGCACCGAGATAGTCCGTGTTCATAATTCAACAAAACGTACTGTTTTGTATGTACAACACAAAACTAACACTAATAACAATAACAAAACAATAACAAACAGAAAAACAGTAACAAATGACAACTAAACCACGAATATTCAACAATAACAACGAGAGAAGGCGTAGCATTCACAAGTATCCACAAGCGAATAACGGTATGTCAATATTGACAATTGCAGATAGATGATATTATAAACCAACAAAATTAAAAAACACGTGCTGCCACAACTTAGGAAGGGAATAGGTAACATTTTAGATTTGGTTGAGTTATAGTTACATGAAAAAACGTTTCGGGCGTTGTCTGCCTCTGCTTCTTTTAGATTTTAAGCATTGACACGACATTATTTTATTTAAAAAATAAATAATATTAAATGAAG
Source organism: Sesamia nonagrioides (assembly GCA_017933935.1). Classification (NCBI taxonomy): domain Eukaryota; kingdom Metazoa; phylum Arthropoda; class Insecta; order Lepidoptera; family Noctuidae; genus Sesamia; species Sesamia nonagrioides. Next base: position 538,063 of record JADWQK010000267.1, on the reverse strand, counting down.
GACATGTAATTTAAGAACGTAGATGGCTTAAATAAGTACAAATTAGGTGTGACAGTTGCTATTTAAATTGATAATATTTAACTCTACATCAATCTTGACTGTAATAGTGTTTATTGTATTTTTTTGCAAACTGTGCACTTAAAAGAGCCTTTTTTAACTTCTGTCTAATGCTATAATAAATGGAGTATAGGTACCTATGAAAGTGTTGACATAATCAATTACAAAATGTCCTAACACAATCATTAATCAGAAATTGTTTATCGTAGATAGATAGGTACGTAAATACATATAGTAAAAAGATAAGCAGAAGTACCTTTAATATTACACAATCTTTTGTGATATTATAAGTGGTCTGTAAAAAAGACTTCAGAAAAAGATGATCACACGGTTTTTTAATTTGGAACCTTAGAAAGTCCTTTCCATCCGATAAAGCAGTAATTTTGGCCTGAAAATAACAAAATTAATAGTAATAGATAGTAATTAGAATACATGCAATGATCTTATTTGTCTCTTCAACAGTGTTCAGTGTAAGTGTTAACAATTCCTGTGTAAGATTCAAACCAAAAAGAAATTAACACATTCATTCGTTGTTAATATTTTTTTCAGATATATTTGGAACAGACTTCACGTACTCACCTTACTTGGAACAAAACTTGTTGTCACATTCACGTCATAATTCAAAACGCTACGGCCTGTGATCTGCGCCTTCACAACAGCGCACTCCTTGTGTTTTGGACCCCTGCACAGATCCATGTCAGACACCGTTAAGTTAAACGACCCCTAAAATACAAGTTGTCGCAATTATTAACTGCAGAATCAAAAGTAATTTGTTTTTTTGTTTTTAATAGTTATAAACTAGCGCTTGACTGCAATCCCGCCTGATGGTAAGCAGTGATGCAATCTTTGATGGTAAAGCGTGCTGGTTTATTAATCCCATTCACTTTAAAAAAAACTTAGTGAATAGGAAGGAAGACGGCAGTTGAGCGAGGTGGTGCAATGTTAAACTCAACAACTCGACCAACGATGCTACGCCAGAGGGAGATTGATGTGGAGACCCTCCACTACCCAACTCCCGACACAATAACATTTGACGCATCGTAGTCGGCACACATCGCAACACAACTGCTCAGACCCGTCCTCCGTACGGCTTCACCAGACATCATGCCGGAACACGACGAATCGCTTGGCGGCAAGACTTTGTCTGGTGGGTGGTAACATCTGCCGGCAGCCGATGTTATGGCCTACCACCGAGGAAATGTTCGAATTTGTTCAAATTATGCTCAGAGTCGGCACTTTTCGGACATCACTAAATATAACATAAGGCATATAGTGGTTAAAATACCAGCCTCTCTTGTATGAGTGTGCGGGTTCGATTTCAGGTCAGGCAAGTATCAATGTAACTGTTTAGATTAAAAGGTCAGTTTGGTAAAATGTGGCCAGGCCCACTGGCAACAAAGACGTTGATGGGAGCTACGACGATTGAGCTGGCAGCTACGTCAGACCGATTAATATACTGGCCGGGTATAGACGCGGACTCGCGCGCGGGCGAGCAGACGGTGTATATTTGTTGTAAAACTACTTGGTCTTTTCAGTACTAAATACTTTTTGATATGTTGTTCTAATGTCAATATTAAAAGAAACAAAAAATGACTTACTTTCGAATATAGCAACCATCATATACTGTTTTTACTGTTTTTATTCTTTTCAACATTTATTCAACAATACCAGAAATTACACAGATTCCAACATACGTTATCAGCACGAGGCTCTGTATATTTTACAATCAAATTTAAAAGGAGATTGGTGGTGGAAAATATACCTAGTAAGCATGTCTGCTACAGTTTCTGGTATGTCCCTAAATGATATTCCGATGCTTTGTAATAGAGAAGGATACACAGTGTGGAAATTTAAAATGCGTTAATAATATAATAATAAATATAAAATAATATAATATAAAAATAAAAATATTAAATGTTGTTAATGCATGAAGGATTATTGGAAACAGTAAGCGGAACATTTGAAGGGAATAAGACGCCCGACGATGTACGTAAGGATGAAAAGGCTCTTTCTAAGATATGCCTTACTGTAGATGGTGCTGCTATTTCGATTGTTCGACCAGCTAAGACCGCAAAAGAAGCGTGGGATGCTCTTCAAAATTCCTACGAGGATCGCAGTTTGGGTCGTAAATTGTCACTGGAACGCAAGTTGTACAGGTACTCCTTATCTGACTTTTCTGACGTAGAGGCTTACTTAACCGCAATAACTACAACAGCACTAGACCTGGTCGATATTGGCAAGACCATAGAAGATAGTTCTCTGGCAGCAATTATATTGGGAGGTCTGACGTCTCGTTTCGAGCCCATGATCATGGCGCTTGAGAATGGGAGCGTCGAAGTCACAACAGATTTGGTGAGGACTAAGTTGTTGAGCGAAATGACGAAGGAGACTAAAGATGATGTGACTGCGTTGCACACAGAACAAGTTATTTGCTTTAGGTGTAAGAAGCCTGGTCTCCTCAAATCAGATTTTTCTCCTTCTTTTTGAGAGGGCAATTTGGGCTCTTGTGCCCAAATTGCCCTCTCAAAAAGAAGGAGAAAAAGGCAAAGGCGAGTTGCTCTACAGAAAGTTGTTCTAAGGATAAGGGATTAGTTGTTTCAAGTTCAGGAAATGTCACGAAATTGGTTTTGGATGGTGTCACGGAACTGGCTTTGTCTGCACCTAATGTTCAGATATCTGAATGGTTTATATTAAAGTACGCAATATTAAAGTACGTAAATTAAAACAACGATTAACACAGTGGAATAAAATGTAAGTTTTATAAGGAAATCATAATGATGAGTGTGACAAGAGAATTTAATAAAATTATATATATGACATAACAAAGTCTGTTGCTAAGTTACTTAGCATAGAGCATGGAGACACATCTTCACACCCGCCGGACTTTTAAGAATTGACTTCTAGACCAATTCTTTCACTTAGGTTTCTTAGGCGTGGTCCGTATAGAGGCTTTGTGAACATGTCAGCAAGTTGTAACTCTGCACAAACTTGCTTTACTTCCAAGACCTTGTTCTGTACACATTCTCTTACGAAGAAATGTTTCAGCTGAATGTGCTTGGTCCTTCTGTGGAATTCGTAGGCAGGGTTCTCTGCCATTTTTATGGCAGACTCATTATCTACGAAAATGGTAGGCATCTTTTCTATTTTTGTCAATTCTTCCAGCAATCCCTTCATCCATATTAATTCTCTGGCTGCTTCAGATAGAGAAACAAGTTCTGCCTCGGTAGAAGAAAGGGCCACTGTTGATTGCTTGATACTTCTCCACATTACGGGACCAGAAAACATCAAAATCATTCCTGATGTCGAGTGTCCGGTTGTAGGGTCACCCCCTAGGTCAGCGTCGCTGAAGCATATCAGCCTTTTTTCCCTGTTCTTTTTAAATGTAAGCCCGTAATTTGAAGTGCCTTTCAGGTATCTCAAGACACGTTTCACTCTTATAATGTCGTGTTTTGTGGGAGAGTCAAGATGCCTTGAGGCAACGCTAACTGCGTAACTGATATCTGGCCTAGTAGCCACCATCAGGTACGCTAGTGCGCCCACAGCTTCTCTGTATGGAAAGTTGTCATCTTCTGAACTTTCTATTTGCTCTTGGCCTATTTTTAAAGCTGGTGTCGGAACTGGTTTGCAGTCACTCATGCCAAACCGTTCTAAAATTTTTTAGTGTAACTCTTTTGAGTTAATTGAATACTGCCATCTTCTTCAGCTCTGTTAATTTCTAAGCCTAGGAAATAGGACGCCGGTTTGGTGGTAATCTTAAAAGATTTCTGCAGTTCTTTAATAAACTGTTTGCCTGCTTCTTTTGACGTAGTGGCAACCAAGCCGTCGTCGACATAGAGGGCTAGCACGACTTGTTCCCGGATGTATAAGCATGGATCATATTCACTTCGTTTGAAGCCCTTTGATTGTAAAAACTCGGAAATGCAAACATTCCAGCAGAGTGGAGCTTGTTTTAATCCGTAAAGGCTCCTTTTTAGCCTGCATACTTTCTTTGATCCATCTTCGTAACCCTCAGGTTGTGAGATATAAATCTCTTCCTTTACCTTACCATTTAGGAAGGCTGTTGAAACATCAAATTGTTGAAGAATCAAGTTTTCCTGTGCTGCCAAGCCCAGTACAGCTCGTATTGTATTTAGTCTTACAACTGGGCTGAACGTCTTGTCGTAGTCAATCCCTGGTTTTTGAGAAAAACCTTTGACTACCAAGCGTGCTTTGTACCGTTCAACGGTTCCGTCGGGGTTTCTCTTTATTTTAAATACCCATTTGCACGGTAAAATCTTTCGGTTCTTCGGCAAATCCACTAAAGTCCAAGTTCCCATTTCATTAAGTGAATTTATTTCACTTTGCATGGCATCCAGCCATTTTAATTTATCTTTAGACTCAATGGCTTCTTTGTATAATGTAGGTTCGAGATCCTCGCTCTGAAAAGCTTTTTCAATAGCCGCCATAAGGCAATCTTGGAATCGACTGGGTGGAATAATCCTCGATCTATCTCTCAAATCGTATCTGGATCCTGTTTCATGAACCTCCAGATTTTCTGTTGAATTATCACCACTTTCATTTTCAATATCATTGACATTCTCGTTGTGGGCATCATTTTCAATGTCTTCATAGACAGAATCATTTAAATTGTTACCATCAACTAGGTTTTCCGTACTATCAATCATCGGATTTTGAACTGCATCATTATTTGGATTATTAACAATCACAGGATTATTCACGATTTGAATCTCATCGTCATCTCCACTGTCAGTGTCTAGTACCGTTTCAGTATGCAAGTTGTCAATTGGTGTTATGTTATTACCATCATAGAACATCTTCTTTATAATCCGCACATCTTTGGTGATCACAATTTGCTTTTTCGTTGGTACATACACACGGAAGGCTTTAGATGTTTCTGAGTATCCAACAAAGATACCAGTCATGGCTTTAGGAGAAAACTTATGTCCTTGTTTTCCTTTTATCAGAACAAATGCTTTAGTTCCAAAAACATATAAATGGTTTACACATGGCTTTCTGCCCACCCACTTCTCAAAAGGTGTTAAGTTGTGTATGCTCTGATTAATGCTTCTATTAGATAAATAGTTGGAAACAAAAACAGCTTCACCCCACAGGTATTTGGGTGCTTTTGATTCTATCATCATGCATCTAGCCTTTTCAATTAAGGTTCGATTTTTCCTTTCTGCGATGCCATTTTGATGTGGAGTATAAGGTGCAGTTAGTCTTCTAGATATGCCACAGTCTTTGAGAAATTTGTCAAAGTTATGGTTACAGTATTCTGTTCCATTGTCACTTTGTAGGAATTTTATTTTGTTTCCTGTAAAGTTCTCTACTAAGCTTTTGTATTCTTTGAATTTTTCCAGTACCTCAGACTTCTTTTTTATGAAATATACGTAACAATAACGACTGAAGTCATCGATAAAAGTAACCATGTATTTATTTCCATTTAATGTGGGCGTTTGTATAGGTCCACAAACGTCACTATGAACGATCTCTAGTTTTTGGCTAGTTCGAGTGCTTTCGCTTGGCTTGCTTGGAGATCTGGTCAGCTTCCCTTTGATACAGGTTTCACATTCTCCTAACGATTGTCTGCTATCAAAATCTAGACCGATTAGGGAATTGTTTTTGAGTGCATATCTCATGTCTCTTTCACACATGTGACCCAGTTTGCTGTGCCAATTTTTTATCTCATTATACGTATTAAGCTTTTGATTTTTAGTCTCATTTGCGACATTAGCGAAGTTATTTTCTGTTTTCAGGTAATATAAACCATTTTTTGCTCTATGTGCTTCCATATATATTCCTTCACTTTTATTTTTTATTATCGCCTTATCTTGAGTGAATAAGACAGTTTTACCAGTGTCAGTAATCTTTCCAACTGAAAGCAGGTTTGCACACAAGCTTGGTACATATAGGACGTTACCGAGATTTACATTCCCTTGTTTAACTCTGATTCGGGCAGATCCTGAACCCTTAATTTCAGCAGTTTTATCTTTTGAAGCTAGTTTTAAAGTATTTGTCTGTTTTTTCATATTATACAACAGTTTTTCTGTGTATGTCATGTGAGATGTACACCCACTGTCTAGAATCCATCCTTTTTTATGAGAATTATTGGTGAGAAGGCACGTGAAGTTATTAAATTCTTCAGAGTTTTTTGATTTGTAATTCAAATTTTTCTTTTTATTTTTGTTTGTGCTTCCCGGTTTTTTATTTTTGTGCCAACATTTTTCTGTCTCATGGCCTTTCTTTTTGCATATTTTACAAAAAGCATAAAAAGCTTCATTATTTTCAGTACTAGTGCTGGATTCGTTATTATTTCGACAGCGTGCATCAGTTTCCTCTATAATTTTGATCTTTAATTTTTCTGGAGTCAACAGATTTTCTTGAGTCTCTATAGCTATGCGAAAATTTTCATAATCAGCGGATAAACTATACAGCATCATTATGGATAATAGTTCAGCATTGATCGAGATATCAAGATCTTTTAATTTGTCTACAGTGTCCATGAAACTATTAAGATGTTCGCGAATATCATCGCCATCTTTTAGTTTAGATAAAACAAGTTTCTTCAAAAGTGTCGCCTTTCTGGCAGGTCCTTTACTCGCGTAAATTGAATTTAGGGTGACCCAGATATCTTTAGCATACTTGCAATTCTTTACCTGCCGTAGCTCTGAAGGTGAAATCAGCAGGAGCAATTCCGACCTTGCTAATTCGTCGTTTTCTAGATCTCCTGCCTCTGGTACACGGCATACATATTGCCAAAGTTTAATCTTTGTTAGATATGCTTTCGCATGAATGACCCAAGTGTCATAGTTTTCTTTACCAAGTGGTTGGATTTTTACTGCCGACATTTGTTTGCCTTTTATTTATTTTCCATCCAACTTACACAACATTTATTTATTCGTTATTTTTTTCTCTGCTACCATATTAAAGTACGCAATATTAAAGTACGTAAATTAAAACAACGATTAACACAGTGGAATAAAATGTAAGTTTTATAAGGAAATCATAATGATGAGTGTGACAAGAGAATTTAATAAAATTATATATATGACATAACAAAGTCTGTTGCTAAGTTACTTAGCATAGAGCATGGAGACACATCTTCACAGTTTAATAGTTATCAACCCCATGATGGGAAGATAACTGTCGCAAATGGTAAAAGTTTGCCGGCTGTGGGCTTAGGATACGTTGCAATTGACACAAATACCAATTACAAGAAGATTTCTAATGTTGTACATGTTCTTGATCTAGATTGTAATTTACTGTCGGTTAAAAACGCAGTAGAGAAAGGTCTCTCAGTTGTTTTTGATAGTAATGGCTGTAATTTTTATAATTCTAATGATGTTTCTTTTACAAATGGTCCTGTTTTACATGGTTCTATTTGTGGTGGATTGTACACTTTAGATTGTACAGTAAAGCCGCAAAGTTTTTCAGCTTATAATGTTCACACTAATTTGTCCCAGTTTCAGCTTTGGCATAAGCGTCTAGGGCACCTCTGCCGAATTGGTATGGATCTACTCAGAAAAGGTCTAGCTGTTGGTGTGGAGTATACTGAGGTTGACAAAGAACCATGCGTACCTTGTGTAGAAGGTAAGCAGGCCCGGAAGCCTTTCAAAGGGATAAAGTATAAGAAGGCTCCGTCACCATTAGAATTGGTCCATACGGATGTTTGTGGACTCCTGTCCACTGAATCTTTTAAAGGCAATAAATATTTTATTATTTTTGTAGATGATTATACACGTTTTATAACCCTATATTGTATGTCATCTAAGACAGAAGTTCATAAGTATTTTTGTGTTTTCCAAACACTTGTTGAGAGACTGACTGGCATTAAAATTCGAACCCTTCGGTCAGACAATGGGACTGAGTATGTCAATAAGGAGTTGACAGACTATTTTCAGGCTCAAGGGATTTGACATGAAACGTCTGTACCATATAGCCCTCAACAAAATGGGGCAAGTGAACGTTGCAATCGTAGTATTGTGGAGAAGGCCCGTTCCTTGCTGGCACAGAGCTCTCTGTCGAAAGCTTTTTGGCAAGATGCTGTTGAGAGCAGTGTTTATTTAAAGAATAGGTCACCTCATCGTGCACTTCATGGTAAGACGCCATATGAAATGTGGTGTGGGAGTAAACCCAACCTACCTCATTTAAGGGTGTTTGGTTGTCGAGCTTTAGTTCACGTGCCTTCATGCCAAAGAACTAAGCTAGATATGAACGCTTCTGAATGTATATTCATTGGATATTCAGACGATCCAAGAAGTTACTATTTCCGTAGCGCGGAAAACCCTCGGAGATTGATTAAGTCACGGGATATTACGTTTTTTGAAAATAACTTTTCATATGGCGTACTGGATTGAAGGATAAGCCTGTTCAGCCTGATCTTGTTATGAGTCCCAATGTCATTTACTGGTTTTCACAAACTTCTTCAGATACCACATCGCCACTGGCAACTTCTATCTCATCTGCTTCTACTTCTTCTTCACCTACTTCAGAAGACGTGGAGATGGCCCCGGTAGAGCAAGCTGAGGTTTGTGTGAACGCGACTGATGAAACGGGTGATGTAGGTGACGTGGAGTCTTCACAATCGGGTGAACAAACTGATCTGTCTCTGGTTCCTTCAAATGAATCCAGTGATGTTTATCCTGAAAGACGATATCCTGTACGAGTACGTAAGCCTCCAGATTATTATTCATACAGCACCTCTCGGTGATGACTTGTTATGTGAGGATCCGAAAAGTTATCGTGAAGCTATTAATAGCGTTGATAAAGATAACTGGATCTCCGCAATGAATGATGAGTACAATGCCTTGTTGAATAAGCAAACTTGGACATTAGTGTATAAACCAAATAAAAGGGTTATTCCATGTAAATGGGTGTTCAAGATAAAGAGAGACGCGCACGGTGCAATAGTCAAATATAAGGCGCGACTAGTTGCGAAAGGTTTTAGTCAAGTTTGGGGGACTGACTATAATGAAACATTTGCCCCTGTGGTTCGAAATTCATCTCTGCGTACCCTTATAGCGTTGGCGGCAGAAATGGATTTGAAAATACAACACATGGATGTTGATACCGCATTCCTCAATGGGGACTTAGAGGAGAAAGTGTACATGCAACAGCCTGAGGGATTTGCTGAGCACGGGGCAGAAGGTAAAGTCTGTTTGCTGAGAAAATCCATTTATGGGTTGAAGCAGGCAGCTCGAGCCTGGAATATTAAGTTGCATCAAACCCTATCAAAAATTGGCTTTGCACGAACATCTGCGGAATCATGTATTTATTTGAAAAAGTTTGGTAGTGAAACAATAATTCTCGCAGTCTATGTCGATGATCTTATTGTCTTTCACAAAGAAAAAAGTTCATTTGACATTGTCAAAAATGATTTGGAAAATTTTTTCTCAATTAAAGATTTGGGACAATTGACGTATTGATTAAGATTAAATATTATCCGTGATGACGATAAAATCGTGGTCAGTCAGAAGAACTACATTCAGGCAGTGTTTGAGCGGTTTAATATGCGAGATTGTAAGGAGATGTCTACACCTTTGGAGAATAATAAGTTAGAGAAAGGTAATCCAACATCTCTTGGCGAATATCCTTACCAAAACTTGATAGAATGTCTCATGTACCTAGCTGTGAACACGAGACCCGATATAGCTTATGCCACAAGCTATTTAAGTCAGTTTAATAGCTGTTTTGATAAAAGGCATTGGTTGGCCGCAAAAAGGGTGTTACAGTATTTAAAAGGTGCTGTGGATTACTGTATTACTTACAGGAAAGTTGGTGGACATCTGTGTGGATACACGGATGCTGACTGGGCGAACTGTGTGCATGACCGCCGGTCGTACACCGGTTACTACTTTCCGCTAGCAGGTGGACCTATTAGCTGGGAGTGTAAGAAACAGCCGACGGTAGCCTTATCTTCTACAGAAGCTGACCTTGACCAGTGCTGCAAAGGAGGCTATTTTCCTCAGACGGTTAGTGTGTGACATTACTGATTTTGCTGATCGGGTGTTGTTATACAACGATAGTCAAAGTGCACAGAAACTTGTGCTCAATCCAGTCCACCACAATAGAACCAAACATATTGATACGAGATATCATTTTATTCGCGAAAAGGTTACGGAAGGTCTTATAGACATAAAATATATACCTACGGATAAAATGACAGCCGACTTTCTAACTAAGCCCTTAAGGCGCGTAAAACCTCTTAGGTGCGTTGTTAATATGGGTTTGATAAATAGGTAGAATAAGTTTCTATTTATTGACGTGACAACGTCTTATAAATTGGTTTGCCGGGTGACACTTCAAGAAACTGCGTTACGCTACCCGCTCACGTTATGCGCTCACAATGAGAGCGAGTGAGAGGCACGCGTCCCTTCCACTCGGGCATGGTTAGCCCGCCTAAGAGCGAGAGAGACAGACATAAATAAAAAGTGAAAGGCACGCAAGTGCATAAAAAAAAAAGAAGAAACTTCTTCGGAGCTACTAGGCAAACATGATGTGGAAGGATATGTTTGATTCTATAAGTTTGATGTTATTGACACTTAGTTTAAGTCCATCTCCAATTTTAGTCAGAATTCTCGAAAACAGCTCGTCAGTTTGTCGAATGAATATTCACATTAAAATTATTTTACCACTCAAAGTCGTTGTCACGTAAAACCTTCGCCCGTATACCGACTTTACAGGCAACCAATTTTTTTTTTAGTCGGTTTATATTTTGTATCTATTTAGTCTGGTAGTAATGTTTTATTTTTGTATTATGTTTAGCATTACTACTTTGTCTTTTTATTTCCATTAAGGGCGGATGTTGTAAAACTACTTGGTCTTTTCAGTACTAAGTACTTTTTGATATTTTTGTTCTAATGTCAATATTAAAAGAAACAAAAAAATTACTTACTTTCGAATATAGCAACCATCTTATACTGTTTTTACTGTTTTTATTATTTTCAACATTTATTCAACAATACCAGAAATTACACAGATTCCAACAATATTATAAGATGGCGGATCCGACTTTTGGGCATTCGGATGCCTTCGCAGTCGCTGCGATGAATACAGATTAAATTGAAAAGACCGAATAACCGGGTGAGCGCTATGGTCGCGTGCGCGTTCACAATGTGGCGACACGGAGAAGGAAGATGGCGCCTACGGAGGCGTCTTGTCAATTCGGCTGTCTTTGGGGCTAAACATCCTTCGTTGAGAAGGATATTTGTAATATATTTATACTACAATGATAGGACATTGAGCACACATACATGACAAGGAACACTGCGGGACACCGGGGCAGCAGACATGGGTAAATATAATAATAATAATTTATTTACTCAAAACAATGGATTGCAGGACAAGTTAAAAACACAGTTATACAAAATAAGCACTGTTAAAGCAAACGTGTGGGTGAGCACTGCTCTCCTAGCTAGGTTATGAAAACCTGTGTTAAGGAGAAGCAGTCCGGTCCCCGAAGGTACAATGACATGAAGTTATATAGTGATTCTGATGTTACTATGACAATTTTGAAGAATTAAATGATCAAATGTTCAGTAAATGTTTTGTTATCATAATATAGAAAATATAATAATAATAATTATATACGGCAACACCAACGTCAACGTCAACATTCTTTTTGATTTCTTTTTGTATATTCAAAATATATATCAAATTAGTTATAGCAGTTATCATTGTTTTTTATTTCACGTTATGTATTTACATTACGTGAAATAAAAAACAAAATAACAGAAACATTATATTTCATAAGGATAAATAACAGAAAATAGCATAAATAAAAATTAAAGATGTACCTGGAAAATTGTGAATGACATTTGTCATTGTCACCTCTACACCGATACTCAAATAATTATGAGAATAATAAAAGAAATGTATACATGAAGAATAGATTATGACACGATCTGCCGCTCGATGTGCACGCCCACCACCTCCGGACTCGTCGCTCAGCTCCGCCTCGCCGCCGCCGGTCTCCAGCCCCACTGTGAACGCTGTGATGACACCGGCCGCGGTAGTTGCGTCGAGCTCGAGCGACGAGTATTTCTCTCCGCCAACGACGCCACCACCTGCACGCCGACGGGGAGGACGCCGGCTGCCGGACCGCTTAGGACCTCGAGGCCCATCGGCTTCTGATAGGGTCCCAGCTTCCGGCGGAAGTGTGCAGCGCATGAGATGGACACAATCCATCAACGAAAATGTCATGCGCTCATACTATGGGGCTACAGAGGGAGGGAACAACCTGACCGCGTACCGTGTTCGAATGCTCTCTCTGTTTCAGGTGCTTGAGCCAGCTGTCAACGTGTCGGCGCAACGACTGTCGGATCAGGTGCGGGTCATCCAGCGTAACCATATGCTGGATGATGTGGTACTTGATCGCCTACGCCTCGAGTCACGGAATAGTCATGTTACGCCTGCTTTGTCACTGGTCGCGGTACAACTTAACAGTGTTTCACCGCGACCCAACCACGTTGATGAAGAGGATGATGATAGGGCTATATCCGTGAGTCCCCAGTGCAATGAAAAATTGAGGAGCGCTTTGGAGGATGCTTTCCGTGAGTACCGCTCTATTCCGCCTGAACTTAGACCACATTTGCCTCGATTGCCCATGCATAAAAAAAAACAAGGCGCTGGTGTGTGCTCTAGACTCTCAGCTGTCTAATTATTTAAAGGACAGCAAAGATCTGAATGATACACATTCAATCTTGTACTGTGGAGCTGTTGCGATATGTCGTGTGGCTTATGTCAAATTCCCAGACAGTGACAGAGCCACACGACCAAAATCAGCTGTACCAGCTTGGCAGTGCAGGATTGAGCGTCGTATCGGAGAGACTAGAGCACTCATTGGCAAGCTTATTAGTTTCAGGGAGGGCAATACACGCCCTAGAGTGATGCGCTTTGTGAGGCGGGCGTTCTCGGGGACTGATATTAGTACCCGAGACTATTTGTTCCGCGTCACAGAGCGCATCGACTTTCTTAAACAGAAGATTTATGCATGGGCAAACCGTATTCGTCGGTACAAGCGAAGAGTGGAACGGTATTCTCAGAATCGCAATTTCCATAGCGATGAAAGGCGGGTATATAGAGCTTGGGAGCGATCAGACCAAGGTGTCACTGATACGTGCCTACCGGATGATGATGCCACGTGCTCATTCTGGCGCAATATCTGGTCGGTGCCTGTCAGTCACACCGAAGGTGTTTGGACTCGGGATGTTGAGCGAGCCTGCGATCCAATACCAGAAATGGGGGCTATTACCATCTGCCCCCAAGATGTAGCTCGTGCAGTCCGTCCGTTGCCTAATTGGAAGTCTCTAGGGCCGGACGGGCTGCATAACTTTTGGATTAAATGGTTTTCCAGGTCGCACGCTCTCTTGGCATCTCAATTCCAGGCTGCTTTAGAGTCTGGTTCGCTACCCCAGTTTCTAACAACTGGAGTAACCCACCTGATCCATAAATCAGGTAGCACCACGGAACTCAAAAATTATAGGCCGATCACGTGTTTACCGACGGTCTATAAAGTTCTTACATCCATTTTGAAATCTAAAATTAACACACATATTGACAGCAACTCCATCATGTCTGCCTCTCAAAATGGATGTAGGAGCGGGTCCCGCGGTACTAAGGAGCTACTCCTCATTGATATGGCCATTAGCCAACAGGTTCGTCGTTCCCGAAAGGATCTGTCGACATGTTGGATAGATTATAAGAAGGCTTATGACTCAGTGCCACATACATGACTCATGCGGGTGCTGGAGTTGTATAAAGTGGATGCAACTCTACGCACCTTCTTGATGACGTGTATGAGGACATGGAGGACAGTCCTTCGCTATCCAGGATGTCGAAATATTCAGAGGAATAGCGAACCGATAAGGATCGAGCGAGGTATATTTCAGGGCGATAGTTTGAGTCCACTTTGGTTTTGCTTAGCACTGAATCCTCTAAGCACACTATTGGATTCAGGTCTAGGCTATCGGTTGAGGAGAGGTGGTCAGGTTATATCGCACCTCCTCTACATGGATGACCTGAAACTTTTTGCTCACACCGATTCACAACTGAAGGAGCTACTGAAAATTACTGAAACTTTCAGTAGCTCCATCAGGATGGAATTTGGTGTGGACAAATGTGCGGTCATGCATGTAAAGCGAGGAAAGATTATGGAATATGTGGGAACCCAACTCACGAGTTCCATAAACCTTAGAGCCCTCTCCGCATCCGAAACCTATAAGTGTTTGGGTATGTCGGAAGCGTTGGGTATCAATGTTACTGACATGAAGCAATCTTTGAAGGAACGCTTCTTTGGCCGCCTGAAAAAAGTACATATTAGTCTTCTATCAGGCGGAAACAAGGTGCGCGCTTTCAACGGTTGGGTCATGCCGGTATTGATGTACTCTTTCGGCATACTCAAATGGACTCAAACCGAACTTGACGCCCTGGATCAGAGGGTCCGTACACTGCTGACTGCAAATCGATTGCATCACCCACGGTCATCGGTTATGAGGCTGTATATCCCGCGAAAATGTGGAGGTCGTGGCTTTTTAAACGCCAAGACCCTCCACAATCGCGAGGTATGCAGTCTCAGGGAATATTTTCTAGAAACCGACGTGGGAATGCATCGAGATGTGGTTGCGGCTGACAAGGGCCTCACTCCGCTCTCCTTGGCTAAAGAGAACTGGCGTAAACCAGTAGTGCTTGACACAAATGATCGCTTGGAGGTATGGAAGAGCAAAGAGCTTCACGGACGCTTCTTCCGAGCCCTACACGGGCCCGATGTAGATTTTCAAGCGTCCGTAGCCTGGCTACGTTTCGGTGACCTCTTTGGAGAAACCGAAGGTTTTGTCTTTGCAATTATGGACGAAGTTATGATGACGAACAATTACCGGAGATTCATTGTGAAAGACGGCACAGTTGACATCTGTCGGGCATGTCACCGGCCGGGAGAATCAATTAGACACATTATATCCGGGTGTTCTCGTCTAGCTAACGGAGAGTACTTGCATAGACACAACCTTGTAGCCAAGATAATTCATCAGCAACTTGCTCTTAAATACAACCTTGTGGAATCGGAGGTGCCGTACTACAGGTATATTCCCGACCCAGTTCTCGATAATGGCCATATCACATTGTACTGGGATCGATCCATCATCACTGACAGGACTATTGTTGCCAATAAGCCTGATATAGTGCTGGTGGATCGATCAGAGCGGCGTGCAATGATTGTTGACATAACCATCCCACATGATGAGAACCTCGTGAAAGCTGAGAAAGATAAATCAAGTATCTTGACTTGGCTCACGAGGTTGTCGACATGTGGGAAGTGGATTCAGCAATCATTGTACCGATAGTCGTGACAGCCAATGGCTTAATAGCCAAGAGCCTCGACCAACACCTCAGGAGGCTCTCGTTAGGCAGCTGGATCAAGGGCTTGATTCAGAAAGCGGTACTGCTGGACACGGCTCGCATCGTCAGGAAGCTCCTCTCCCTGGAGCCCTGACCGCCGGTAGCTTGGACCCTGTTCCCGATACCGGTGGGCTACTATTTTGTATATTTTTAAATGTTTTTATGTGTTTATATAAATATTTAAAAATATCAATTTTATGTATGTTATGTGAATAAACGAAATAATATAAGTAAAATAATTAATTAAATGTTTCGTCGTATGACTTATCATGGAGGTACGATTGTATAGACTTGTTGCATTTGTAATACAGTAGATCATAGGTTTGACACTCTTCGTTTAATTTGTTGTATAGATATGGACCAAGAAAATAAAAAAATCTCTTTACAAAAGTGGAGTGTAAACGTGGCAGGGTACATATCCCATCCTTCCCATCCTTACGACATTTACTACGTTTTTTATTTTTTATTGTACGGTATGGGGTATTGCGGTGTTGCAGCACTGTCTGAAGTATGAAGTGTTGCCGAATATTTAACACTTTACAGTCTTTGTATAGTTGATCGGTTGGAAATAGAATTGGGGGCGAAAAGTGGCTTCTTTTAATATGGCCCTGTGTGCTACTTCAAGCGGATTGAGGGTTGTTTTTGCTGCCCCACCCCCGACAAGAAATGCAATATGTTATGATGGATTGACCAAGTGCAAAATAGACATTTCGTATTATAATAGTGTGACTGATATATATATACGAGTATATATTGTGGCCGACATAGGCAGCTAGCGACCTCTGTTGTCGAAAGGAGGCGACAGCATCAATGAACGTATTACGCATAATATTAGTAGTACCGCTTTTCGACACTGGAGGCGCTGTATTATGAATGAAGGCGGTCGCCATATTGATCTTGAGAACTGTAGTACCGCTATTGGCCGCCAGATGTGCTGGGTTTATGAATGAATCACGATTATTTGTCAATGAAAGTTGTAGTTTAAACCCGCCTCTCGACACCTGGGGGCGGTAAGATAAATAAGTTTCGAATGTTCTAGAAACTCTCAGACCCGGAAGTTTAATATATCGGCTTCTTCCGCCCACATAATGTGGTAACGGCCCCTTTTCTGCCCCGAGACGCCGTAGAGTGCGGGTGTGTTAGTTTAGTCGCGTAAAATGTAATCGTGTTTTAGATTTTAAGACTACACCGTGTCTTTACTTGATCGAATCTAGAGATTGTATACTTTAAAACCTGTGGAAATACCGATAATAAATCTGGTAGTAGCATCCGCCTGTTTTTCATTACTATTCAGTATTTATTCCTATTTTATAATAGGGGAGAGCCCGCTCTGTGCTCTATATTGGTCCATTCGAGCCGGATGCTCCAGTATTCTTCCTAAGATAATCGGATTCGGTCAGGTAGGGCTTCGGTATAGTTTTACACAGAAAGTGGTAGTGGTGTGTGTGCCGTCGACATGGTGAAAACACGCGGTACGCAAGAAGCCGTCACAGGAGCCACGGATGGGGACTCCACGGAATTGGTGACAGCGGTGGGACCAGCAGACCCGCCCAACTATTCCGTCACAGAGTCGGACGAGACCCAGCCTCACAGCCCTGTGGCGACCACACCCCCACACAGACAACCACGTGGCGAGACGAAAGCCGACAGGAAGTCGTTGGCCCGAGCGAGACTGGAACTCGCTGCCGCTAGATTGGCACTCTTAGAGGCAGAATCGGCAGACGAAGAACTGCTAGAGGAGAGCTCTGCTGCGACATCGAAACGTCAGACGGAAGCCGCAGACAGACTCAGTGAACACGGCGGCCACATCAGCCCACCGCAGTCACAACTCGTGTCGCCTCACAGGGATTCACCCACTCAGCCGCGACACGACGACACGCGGAGGACGAGGGCAGACGACACGGCGCCGTCGCCACTGCGGCATAGCGATGAAGGGAGCCTGCTGCAAGGACTGACTCAGGCATTGTTAGAGGTAGCGCGGGGCAAACCCGCTGCCAGCAGGTATGAATTTGATTTACCTATTTATAGTGGCCTCCCAGGCGAATGGCTGCATTTTAAAACAGCGTATAATGAGTCCGCGTCGACTCACACAGAGGCGGGAAATTTGGCCCGTCTCAGAAGGTCCCTGAGAGGGCCCGCGTTCGAGGCAGTTAAATGCCTATTCCTAGGATCCTCGGTCGTTCAAATTATGCAAAGGTTGGAATCTCGATTTGGACGACCCAACGCATTAATAAGTTACGAATTAAATAAAGTACGTCAGTTACTTATGGTATCAGATAACCCTACAGATATATGTGTGTTTGCATCAAAGGTCACAAACGTCATTGCCGCGGTACAAGCTCTGAAAAGAACAGAATATTTATATAGTCCGGAGATGATTACTGCAATTTCAGAAAAGTTGTCAGTTACGTTAAGGAGCCGGTGGTACGATTATCAGATGGCTGCAGGTGACACAGAGCCTGGCCTAGTAGTATTGGGACGATTTCTCGATAGAGAGGCCGATCTTAATGCGCGTCACGCCACAGTAGAAGTGGAACATAAACGAGACCTTCCACGACGACCGGCTCATAAGACATTTAAAATAGGGACTGATAAAACACCTTGCATGATTTGCAACGGTGACTGTAGTAGAGTGACTATCTGTTCTAACTTTAAGAAAATGTCGATAAATGATAGATGGGAAACTGCACGTAAAAATAAATTATGTTGCTGATGATAAACCAACGAACGTGGAAGCATAGATGTCAAGGCAAGCAGTGTGAAGTGCAAGGCTGCGAGTATTATCATCACAGGCTACTGCACAGCGACAGAGGGCAGGGAGCACGCGCTGCAAATGACTCGGAAGAGCGTCTTTGTGTGACAGCAACCGAGCACGTAGCGTCGCGCAACGATACGGCGCCAAGCGGTGACAGCGCGCCACACGCCGTCATCAACAACACGAGCACGCCGCGCGCTTACAATCAAGTCCTGCTGAAAGTAGTACCCGTAACACTATCGGGACCAAACGGTAAAGTAGATACATTTGCTTTGTTGGACGATGGGTCGACAATAACCCTTCTTGCCGCTGACGTGGCGCAACGGATAGGCGCAAAAGGCCCAAATGATCCATTTTAGATCGAGGCCGTAGGAGGCGCGCGTATTGACGCCACGAACTCGCAACGAGTCAAGGTAAATATACGAGACAAGTACACATCTGAAGGCATAGACATCGAAGCCAGAACCATTGACAGACTTAAATTATCAGGCCAGTCGATACGGGCAAAGGACTTGACGGGTTTCGAGCACCTGACACCAATAGCCGAGCAGCTAGCATACAATATGGGCGTGCCAACTGTTTTGATAGGCCAAGACAATTGGGCACTGCTGCTCGCCTCTGAAGCACGAGTAGGCACAAAGAACCAGCCGGTAGCGTCACGTACACCACTCGGCTGGATTTTACATGGCAAGACCTGCGACCTGACAAAGGTACATGTATTACCACAGATTGGAGAACGCTTCGGTCACATAAGTACAGATGAATCTATTGAAAAACCCATCGAATATAGAATGGAAACAGTGTTGTTTAGTGCAACCTCTTCCCCAAGCACTGCGATTTATGTTAAAAATCTCAACGCACAATTTCATAAGGTCGACTACCCCGAAGCTGTTAACCCTATAGTACGGAATTATTATATGTATGATTTTTTACAGAGCTTCGACAACGAAGAAGAAGCGATCCAAGTGTCTAAGGCAGTTGACGGGGTAACGAGTGCATCCAACGAGCCGGCCGCTGTTGCTGGCCTCTCGACCGAGCCGGCAGAGGAGGATACTCTGCTCAACAAGGAAGAGAAAATTCTCGGTCTTATTTGGCGACACCAGGGTGACACTTTAGGATTTAACTTCAGGAAAGTAGACCCTTCTTATTTGAGCATGCAGGTCACTAAACGACAGTTATTAAAAACAACAATGTCTTTGTATGATCCGCTGGGTCTAGCCGCACCGTTTACGACACAGGCAAAGTACCTATTGCAAGACGGTTGGCGTTTAAAAATCGGTTGGGACGAACGCCTACCTAAAAATCTAGAACGTAAATGGTGCGACTGGATAAATGCTCTGCAAATTCTGAAAGGCGTGCATATTCCACGTTGTCACCCGGGTTATAATGACTCGACTGGGTTAGAATTGCACGTTTTCGTGGACGCGAGCGAACGAGCCTATGCTGCAGCAGCATTTTGGCGTTCAGTGAATGACACAGGTCATGTAGATGTGTCGCTGGCGGCAGCGAAAGGGCGCGTTGCGCCCCTTAAGGTCACATCTATACCTAGACTTGAATTACAGGCTGCCGTGCTCGGCGGGCGACTGGCGCGCTGCGTGGAAGGAGAGCACGATCGTCGCGCCGACCGCCGAGTCTTCTGGTGCGACTCGCGCACTGTGCTGGCGTGGCTGTGCGCGGGCGCGCGCACTTTCAAGCCGTTCGTCGCACACAGAGTAGCAGAATTAGAAGAAATCACAGAACGGAACGAGTGGCGCTGGGTGCCTACCGCTCACAATGTCGCCGACGACTCAACTCGCGATACACCGACTGACTTCACGGCGAGCCACCGTTGGTACATTGGCCCTTCATTTCTCTATGACAACGAAAACGATTGGCCACAGGAAACAGACTCACACCTCTATATCGACACGGGCGAGGAGCGTGTTGCCGTCACTGCTGCTCACGGTCAGTCTATTTTAATGAAGGCGTTACCTGATGTTACGCGTTTCTCTTCCTGGCTGCGACTCATTCGGGCAACGGCCCGCATTCTTCAATTTATCGACAGACTTCGAGTTCATACCGCAGCAGCTGTCCGCAAACGCAATAAAAACATCAGCATTGAAGACCCGAACTGGATGGAGAAGCAACGGGAAGGTACGAGAAAGCGGTGCAGAGAGCAGAACCGCAAGCCCCGCGTTACTCCAACGGTCTACATATCCCTTGGTACACAGTACACACGTCAGGCAGAGATTCTTTGGACACGCGCTATACAGGAAGAAAGTTTCGCAAATGAGTTACGTCACGTCACCGGCGGGAGAACGATACTGATTGACAGTCGGTTGAAGCGACTATCGCTGACAATCGACGAACACAAGATAATGAGAATACGCTCGCGAATCGCGGCAGCAGTCGATATATCACGCGAAACACAGTCACCAGCAGTATTAGACGGTAACCACCGTTACTGCCGCTTGTATATAGACTGGATACATCGAAAGTTACACCATAATGGCGTGGAATGCGTCGTGAATGAGGTACGGCAACACTACTGGATTCTACGCTTGAGACCATCCGTCCGTGCAGTTATAAAGCTTTGTCAACCCTGCAGGCTTCGTCGAGAAGTATTGCCTACGCTTCAAAACCGGCGGGAGCTGCATGGACGCGGCGATTCGATTAAGGTGGGCGATTTGGTTGTCATAGTGGACCCAAACTTACCAAGAAACATATGGCCAAAGGGGAGAGTCGAACGCACGTACCCAGGCGCGGATGGTATCATAAGAGTCGTCGACGTCAAAACCAAGAGCGGTGTGATGCGTCGTCCTGTTAAACGTCTCGTCGTTATACCACTAGAAGTTTAGTTATTGTCATGAATAATTGTTTGTCTTGTATTTGTAGACGCTAGTGTAGAGTAGAATAAGTTCTTACATTATATGTCTCCTTGATAGAATAAGTTCTTACATTATGTGTCTCCTTGATAGAATAAGTTCTTACATTATGTGTCTCCTTGATAGAATAAGTTCTTACATTATGTGTCTCCTTGATAGAATAAGTTCTTACGTTATGTGTCTCCTTGATGGCGTCGCTCCAGAATTCTGCTACAAGCAGGAGTTTGTTTTTAGTTAAAGCTGAACTAATATATAGCAGAGCAGGAATTCTGGGGTGGCTACCCTTAACTTAAATTGTTATGTTATATAGTTGCTTGAATTGTTCATTTCATTGTTAATGTCGTGTAGTATATACCAGTCACTGGTGATATTTATGTACATTGCATGTACACGGCGGGAGAAACGTGACTGATATATATATATTGTGGCCGACATAGGCAGCTAGCGACCTCTGTTGTCGAAAGGAGGCGACAGCATCAATGAACGTATTACGCAGAATATTAGTAGTAACGCTTTTCGACACTGGAGGCGCTGTATTATGAATGAAGGCGGTCGCCATATTGATCTTGAGAACTGTAGTACCGCTATTGGCCGCCAGATGTGCTGGGTTTATGAATGAATCACGATTATTTGTCAATGAAAGTTGTAGTTTAAACCCGCCTCTCGACACCTGGGGGCGGTAAGATAAATAAGTTTCGAATGTTCTAGAAACTCTCAGACCCGGAAGTTTAATATATCGGCTTCTTCCGCCCACATAATTACTGTGGTAACGGCCCTTTTTCTGCACCGAGACGCCGTAGAGTGCGGGTGTGTTAGTTTAGTCGCGTAAAATGTAATCGTGTTTTAGATTTTAAGACTACACCGTGTCTTTACTTGACCGAATCAGAGATTGTATACTTTAAAACCTGTGGAAATACCGATAATAAATCTGGTAGTAGCATCCGCCTGTTTTTCATTACTATTCAGTATTTATTCCTATTTTACAATAAGAGTCGGTCCGCTATTCTGTGCTCTATAAATAGGGTTAGTAATATGCCGGAGAGTTTTGAATATGTATATCAGTTTGCGAACTCGTCCAGTTAGCAGACCGATGTGAGACTTAAAATTAAGATTCCTGTCCAAAACTATCCCGAGGTATCTAATGCTCTCAACAGAGGCTAAATCAGGTCACTGGCAGCTCGAGCCCCGCATAATATGTGAATTACCAGTGTAAGCTTTGATCATAATAGGGGTTTTTGGTTGAGATACTGAACTATTTAAGTAGGTAACAAGTTTGGTTTTATAGGTATTGAGGGTTAGAGTATGATAATTAAGCAAATTTAAAGCCACGTCAAACACGTGCTGTGCCTAGAGATGGGCGGGTGGGTAAAAAATGGGTAGGTAAAAATTGGTAAGAAAGAGTAAATTTGGTAAAAACGAAAAAATACCCTTTTTTACCGGGTATTTTTAATAAATACGGGATATAAAATGAGTTATTTAATTGGCTTCATCATCAATACTACGATCAGGTACGGGAATGCTTTGGGGTCCTACCACCATCTTTAGGACCCAAGTAAACCCCACCTGCCTGATGGTGCACCCGCTGACATACGGATGGGGTGCTGACGCCAGCTTTCCCTTTAGAGCTGAGTGGTCTGACGGCAGTCGCACTCGTAAAAGCAAAACAAGCCAAACTATTACGAACAAGAAAGGAAGAAATGCACGTGACACAGTTAGGGCGCCGCCGCTAAACGGCGCGTAGGAGCTGCGCCCGAATCCTGTGACCTGTGGGCTAGGTCTACCGTGTCCGAGACGGATACGGCTGAAGAAGCGAACCCAAACCAGAAAAATCCGTATATGTTAATATGTTGTTCTGGAGACAAATCGACGGACTGTTTCACGGGATCCCGTTATCCCAGCGAGTGGTTCTGGGTGGTGATTTGAAGGGTCATGTGGGTGAGAAGAGTGACGGGCTTAAGCGTGTTCACGGCGGCTTTGGATACGGCGGCCGCACCGCAGAAGGAAACAACATTCTCCAAACGTGTGCGGCCGCTGACCTTGCAATCATTAACACCTACTTCAAAACGAAGCAGGAGCACCTTGTCACTTATCGCAGCGGGCGAAGCGCTACCCAGATAGACTTTCTACTGACTAGGAGACACCACATCAACAAGCAGCCATCTGCAAAGTCATATCTGGTGAGAGTCTCACTGGACTATACCACCTCCTTGTCATAGATCCCTGCGTAAAGGCCCAACGTAGACATGTAGAGCACTGCCGGCACCAGATTTGGTGGTGGCTGCTTGATGAAATAAGTCCCAGTTCGCATCGGTTATTAGCAACAAGTGCGCTGGACCGTTGGAGAATATGTCCAAGACCATTGGGGCAGGGTCCAGGCAGCTATTATTGGGGCCGCGTGAGTGGTGCTCGGAGTCTCTAAGGGCACACGTGAAAAGGAAACCTTGTGGTGGGACGACACCGTCCAGACGGAGACTAAGGTGAACAAAGCCCTCTTTAAAACGTGGCATCCGACCGGATCTCCTGAAGATCGCGACGCATATAAGGTTGTTAAACGTGCCACTAAAAGAGTTGTAGCCAGAGCCCGAGCCAGACCACTTGCAAGCGCTTTACGAGAAGTAGGAATCATCTGAGGGGCAAAAGATCTTTTCCAAATTGGCATGTTCCAAGGTCAAAGCGGCATAGGATATATCCAAGTGCCGTTGTGTAAATGACCCTACTGGCAACCTGCTATGCAAAGACCTCGCGGTGAAGGAGAGATGGCGCCTGCACTTCCACGAGCTGCTGAATAAGCAGCACCAAGAGGTGCAAATACCGAAATTCATTCCAAATCTTGAATTAGTGCCCCCGATAACGCCCAAGGAAGTTCAAACGACTCTCCGTCGCATGGCAAATCGGAAAGCTGTCGGAACTGACGAAGTCCCCATTGAGGCCAGGAAGGCAATGGGTCCTCGCGATGCGAGCATGTTAACTAACCTTCTTAACCGCGTGTTCCTGATCGGTAAAATTTCAAGCCAATGGGGACTGAGTATTATTACTCCAGTTTTCAAAGGCAAGGGCTCGGTACACACCATGAAGATCTTTGAGAGGATTATAGACTCTCAGATTCGGCAGGAGTATTCTGCCTCGGGAATGGCAATATGGGTTTCGTCCAGGGTACGGAACCATGATGATGATTATGATGACGTTCCGACCGATTTCGGTCACGGCGACCACTTCGACTCCTAGCCGATGATTTGGCGCTCATACGCCAAAAGATGGCTTATATATCCTATCATAGGTGAAACCACCAGCGAACGACCAGTCGTACGGCTGGATTCCACCCTTACGTTGTTAACACCACTACGATCCGGACGAAGCGTTTTGCCTCCTCCTTTATACCGCGTGCATCGAGGGACTGGAACAATTTGCCAGCCGCGGTGTTTCCGTCGGACTACAATTTGAGTGTCTTCAAGGCTAGAGTGAATAGGCTCTTAATAAACTAGTGCGCTTTACCATCAACGATTGCGTCACTGCTTACCATCAGGCAGGATTGCGGTCAAGCGCTAGTTTATAATATACTATACTTCGTGCACACTAAGGGCACGTAAGCACGCCGTCGACGTAGTTGTATGTGATGGCAGCACGTGGGCGGGCCTTTAATTGGTCGCGTTTGGCATCGAGGACAGCTTTGCGCTGCTCCTCAAACTCGCGCACTTGTCCATACACCATTCTGCGCCATTCTGGCCGTTTTGCTACCAAACGCTCCCATTCTGAGGGTTCTGTATTGCATCTCTTCATGTGCCGTTTTAAGACATCCTTGAACCGGAGGAGTTGTCTGCCATGCTTTCGCTTGCCCTCCTCCAGCTCAGAGAAGAAGATGCGCTTCGCCACCCTTTCGTCCGCCATACGTGATACGTGCCCGCATCACCGAACCTGTCGACGCATTAAATAAGCCTCAATGCCACCAACATTAGCTCGTCGCAGGACTTCGGTATTTCGCACTCTGTCAGACCATTTGATCTTCATAATGGATCGGAGACATTTAAGGTGAAAACGATCTAGAGTACGTATGCGGTGGCGGTACACACACCATGTCTCAGCGAAATATAGAAGGTTTGGCAGCACAATTGCCATATATACGGATATTTTCGTAGCTAGCTTAAGGTCATGTGAGCGGAAGACCTTGGAACACAACTTGCCAAACGCTGTAGCTGCAGCTCCGACTCTGCTGTTGATCTCAGCATCAAGGTCACACTTAGAACTTATAGTGTTTCCCAGATAACGAAACTTGTCTACTTGCTTCATCACATCCTCACCAAGCTTTATATTCAGTGTCTCGTGACCGTGAACGTCTAGAGACATCACCTCCGTCTTGTTGACGCTGACTTTTAAGCCGTACTTACGGCAGGCTTGATGAAAAGCGGACATCAGCTGTTGCAGGCCGTCTGGGGATTCTGCTAAGAAGCACAAATCATCAGCATACATGATCTCAGTAATCACTGCATGTGAGACTTTGGTGCGAGCCTTAAGTCTAGCCAGATTGAAAAGACCACCATCGGTGCGGATGCGGATGCAAACTCCTTGCTGCCACGCATCCTTGCAATGCATCTTTGCTTCACCCCACAGGTAACGGAGAAGAAGTCTGTCTGTGCACCGTCTACAACAACGCAGCACTGCATGCCGTCATGTAGGAGTCTAAGAAGTCCCACAAACTTTTCAGTGCATCCCAGCTGTCGAAAGCCTTCTCCAAGTCAACAAAGCAGAGGTACAGCTTCCGACCCTGCTCTCTACTCTTTTCCTGTAGCTGAAGCTCTGAAAATATTGCTTCACAGGTCCCTCGGTCCGGTCGGAAGCCGAACTGGGTTTCAGGCAGGATCTTTTCAGACAATACCTTTAGGCGGTTTAAGAGAACTCTAGCAAAAACCTTTCCAGGAGTCGATAAAAGTGTGATACCACGGTATGAGTTGCAGACGGATCGGTCCCCTTTGTTCTTATATAGCGATCATAAACGCGATACTTTAAACATATCAGGAACGCGCTCTTTCTCCCACATACGAACAAACAGCTTCCATATCAACTCATGCAACCCCTCTCCGCCGTATTTGATCAGCTCTCCCGGTATAAGGTCAATGCCAGTTGCCTTCTGGTTTTGCTGCTGCCTGATGGCAGTAACAACCTCATCAAGCAATAGTGGCTCGTCCAACTCAAGAACAGGTGGGAGTTGAGGCATTAAGCCGATGGCTTGAAGATCAGTTGAACGATCCACAATCAGCAGAGTATTGAAGTGCTCTGCCCAGCGCTTTA
The DNA here is from genome assembly GCA_017933935.1 of Sesamia nonagrioides. Classification (NCBI taxonomy): domain Eukaryota; kingdom Metazoa; phylum Arthropoda; class Insecta; order Lepidoptera; family Noctuidae; genus Sesamia; species Sesamia nonagrioides. The sequence goes on along the minus strand of JADWQK010000267.1, from coordinate 511,711 downwards.
GCATATCCTCCCTGCTAGTCAACCGGTGCCTACTGTCTAGAGACCTTAAAGGCACCTTTGCATAGTAGGATGTACCAGTCAGCCTACGTACCTAACTGTGGAACTCCCCGAGATAGTTAGTGTCAAAAAGCCATTGCATGTGAATGGCTTTGTCACGCCACCACTTGTCCTTAGTCTGACGAGACAGCCTGCGTAGTTCCTGGTCACTAGCTTTGACCACTTCAATGCTTCTTTGTCGCCTTCCATGCTGTCGCAAGAGATCCCGGTGTTTGTCGAAAGCCGTCTATAGAGCTTCATCATTTTCATCAAACCAATCTTCATGGTGACGGCGTGTTTTGCCAAGTACTGATGAAGCCTATTCACGTTATTCCTATTATATATTATTATATATTCATTAAACCTATTCACTCTAGCCTTGAAGACACTCAAATTGTAGTCTGACGGAAACACCGTCGCTGGCAAATTGTTCAGGTCCCTCGATGTACGCGGTATAAAAGAGAAAGCGAAACGCTTCGTCCGGATCATAGTGGTGTTAACAACGTAACGATGAAAACTCGCCGTACGACGGGTCGTCCGATGGTGGAACGGGGATGGGGTAATTAAATCATGCAATTCCCTTGCACACTCACCAGAATGCATCCTATAGAAGACCGAAAGGCTGGCTACTTTACGCCTGTGCTCCAGCCTTTGAAGCCCGTTTCGAGTTAAGTCTGGGTCGCCAATCCGCCCCTTCGCACGCCTCTCCACTGAATCCAAAGTAGCCAGGTGACATTCCGCAGCACCAGCCCAAATATGGCTGCAGTATTCCACACATGAGCGGACCTGTGCTTTGTACAACATTAGAAGCTGCCTAGGTGTGAAGTACCGCCGGACCTTTGTGATGACGCCAAGTTTTCTGGCAGCTTCTTTGGCCTTGGATTCAATGAACTGCCCAAAGTTTAGGTTCGAGGAAATCTCAACTCCCAAAAGCTGAAGGCGGTCGGTGCACTCCAAGGATACATTTTAAAAAGTAGGAGCCGGGTGAACGGGCTTCTTTTCGCGGTGAAAAGACAGGCCTGTGTTTTGGCGGCATTGAATGTTACAAGATTAGCTTTGCCCCATTCGGAAACTGCCTGCAGTGCAGCACTCGTACGCTCTCCCATAGCCTCTCTTCTCATTCTCCTACTTAACAAGCCGTTATATTGATTTAAGGGGCATAGATAGTTTAGGGACATTACAGATGCAATACAAAAAGTTTCTCAAAATACCTACCATTATTTTTTAAATTAAAAAAAAAATATTAATGAGTATGTTATTCTTGATTAGTCTATACTAATCAAGAATAATAAATTTATCTTATAAAAATGTCATTGTACTCACAAATTTTTTGTGCGATAAAACCATAACAGTATATAGAGCGAGCAGAATGAAACATCGCTTTAACATGTTGAATTTGGGATTGTAACTAAAACCGCAAGCCATACGCTGCGTTTATGCTCTATGATCACGCTGTTACTTTCCCACTACTGCTCAAATTCACTTCACCTGCGATTTTTCTTATGCGCCTCTAAAACAATTTAAAAAAATATTATTCATGAAAACAACAACTGTTTCTATTAAGCTCCGCGTTTTCAAAGGTCAGGTACGTAGTCCAAAACCCAAATGATTGGCTATCAATAGCGTTTACTATTAATGGCCAAGCATTTGGGTTTGTGACTGGGTAGTCAAATGTTGGCCATCAATAATTGGCCATAAAAAACTTACCAAAGGATATCGTGCTACCCAGTAACTGGGTTGTGAAGGTCAGATGTGCAGCCGATTTATAATAAATATTGGCATTCAGATGAATTCAGTTAGACTGAAAGCGGACCCAAACATACGTGGGGAAGGGCTAGGCCCCTAGTGGCCGACAAACGGCGAAGGGCTGAGGAGACGCCGGGAACTGCTCCTCAGCGAGCTCCAGCGAGCGATAAGCCCACGACGGCCGGGTCTAAGGGTGAGAACTCGGCGACAGTCGTGGGCCGCAAGAAGGCCCGCAAAGCCGCTAAGGGCGCCAAGGCGGCCTCAGCAGCACCAGCGCGCGCCTCCGGTCAAACTGCAAGGGCGGATCCGGAGGCTGCGCGGCGGACTGGCAAAGGCGGCCGCAAAAGCGGTCGCAAGGGACCGGCTGTGCGTGCCCCGCGTTCCGAGGCCGTGACGCTCACGCTTCAGCGTGGTGCTGCGGGGCGCGGCGTAACGTACCGCTCGGTCCTCACCGAGGCCAAGGCCAAGATCAAGTTGTCGGATTTTGGCCTTCAGTCCGTCACCATCAGACATGCTGCCACGGGTGCGCAGCTGTTTGAGGTGCCTGGTGCTGCGAGCGGCAATGCCGAGAAGGCGGACGCTCTGGCTGCCAAGCTGAGGGAGGTCCTCAACCCTGAGGACGTCCGGATCTCCAGGCCGAAAAAAACCGCAGAGGTGTGGATTGCCGGTCTGGACGAGTACGTGACTCCTGAGGAGGTGGTGGCGACCGTTGCTCGAATCGAAGAGTGTCCGCCGGGCAAGGTGCGGGCCGGCGATATTCACCGGCGGTCTGGGTTCGGTGCCCTGTGGCGTCGGCGAATAAAATCGTCGCAAGTGGCAGACTGCTGGTAGGCTGGGTTGCAGCGAGGGTTAAACTCCTGCAGCCCCGGGCTTTGCGGTGCTTCCGGTGCCTGGAGAAGGGGCACGTCCGGGCCAAATGCACCGCTGAGGTGGGCCGTAGCGATCTTTGCTATCGCTGCGGTCAGCCCGGCCACAAGGCGGCCCAGTGTTCCGCGGCGCTCACCTGCAGCTTATGTTCGGCTGCAGGGAAGCCAGCGGGACACAGAGTGGGTGGAGGGGCCTGTGGCACGCCTGCCAGCAAGAAGGCCACCAAAAAGAAGAAGAGGAGCTCTAAGCCTGCCGGGGAAATCTCGCCTCCCCCACAGGCTAACAGCTCCGCGGCCGACTCCCGGCCCAGGACCGTTGCCGAGGGAATGGAGTGTCAATAATGGCACAACCCCGTTTCCTCCAGGGCAACATCAATCACTGCGCCAGAGCTCAGGATCTTTTATTCCAGAGCATGGCGCAGTGGTCGATCCAAGTGGCTGTGGTCGCCGAGCTGTATTTCATCCCCACCCGTGGCGACTGGCTCGGATGCATTGACGGCTCGGTAGCCATTATTGGCGGGACTCTGATCGACTTGTCCCGGGGCCGCGGCTGGGTTGCTGCGGTTTCGGGTGGCATCGTCATTGTGGGGGCGTATTTCTCCCACAACAAGAGTCTCGCCGACTTCGAGGGGTTCCTTGTCGAGTTGGGCGCCGTCGTAGGCCGCTAACACCCTCGTCCCGTTCTAGTGCTCGGGGATCTCAACGCCAAGTTATCGGCGTGGGGATCTCCGGTCACGGACCCTCGGGGCGAGGTGCTAGCGGAGTGGGTGGTGACGACCGGTCTGGTCGTCCTGAATCAGGGCTCTGTATACACGTGCGTGCGGCAGAGGGGCGGGTCGATAGTGGACGTTACTTTCGCTAGCCCCTCTGTTGCCAGCCGTGTCCATGATTGGCGTGTCGCCGTGGAGGTGGAGACGCTGTCGGACCATCGGTATATCCGGTTCGACGTCTCCGCCCAGACCGCGAGCAGCCGCCATCCAAGAGTCCCGATTAACGACGGCCCGCGCTGGGCGCTTAAGCGCCTCGACAGGGAACTACTCGAGGAAGCTGCCTTAGTCCAGTCCTGGATTTGGGAGTCGGCGACGGACGGCCCCGTCGACGTCGAAGCGGAGGCGCTGCGGTTTCGCGGGGCGATGACGCAGATCTGCGACGCGTCCATGCCCCGCGTCTACCAACAGTCCGCAAGGCGCAACGTGTAGGTACTGGTGGAGCGACCACCTTGCGCGGTTGCGCGTCGAGTGCGTCGCGGCTCGCCGCCAGTACACGCGCTACCGGAGACGACGTCGACGGGATTCCGTCGAGGAAGCCGCGCGGTATGGGGTGTACCGCGCGGCCCAGGAGACTCTGTGGCGGGCCAGGGAAGAGCTGCTGGGGTCCCTAGATCGGGACCCGTGGGGGCGCCCCCGCCCCTACCGTTGGGTACGGGGCAAGTTGCGTCCCTGGGCGATCCCACTGGTGCAAAGTATGCAACCCCAGCTGCTAGAGGCAGTGGTAACCCTCTTCCCTGAGCGGACGGGACATGTTCCCCCGGCGATGGTCTCACCCTCAGCCACAGACTCTCCAGAAGAGGAGGGCACCGATGTCCCCGAGGTGACGCAAGCAGAGACGGGAGCGGCCGTGTCGCGGCTCCGGTCCAAGAGTAAAGCGCCCGGACCCGACGGAGTTCCTGGCCGAGCTCTCGTCCTGACTCTGAAGGAGCTAGAGCCCCAGCTGAGGGGGCTCTTCACGGCATGCTTCGGGCAGGGTCAGTTTCCCAGTGTGTAGAAGGAGGGGAAACTGATCCTGCTCAGGAAGGAGGGGCGCCCCGCGGACTCGCCGTCCGCGTATCGGCTCATAGTAGCTCGACGAGGCGGGCAAACTTTTTGAGCGTATAATCGCAGATCGCCTCGTCGGCCACTTGTGCGGAGACGGGCCGAACCTGGACGACAACCAGTTCGGTTTTCGTCGGGGGCGCTCCACCATAGACGCAATCATGCGCGTGAGAGCCCTGGCGGAGGATACGGTATACCGGGGTGGGGTGGTTTTGGCGGTGTCTTTAGACATTTCCAACGCCTTCAACACCCTACCCTGTATTAGGGAGGCCCTGAAATACCATCGGGTGCCTTCCTACCTCCGCCGCATAGTAGGGGCTTCTCTGGAGGATAGATGCGTCATCTATCGGGGACGTAACGGTGCCGGTCGGCACCAAATGTCGTGCGGTGTTCCACAGGGATCGGTCTTGGGACCGCTCCTGTGGAACATCGGCTACGACTGGGTGCTGAGAGGCGAGCTTCCGTCGGGCGCCGACTTGACGTGTTATGCAGACGACACGCTTGTCACTGCCCGGGGGAGCTCGCACAGGGAAGCGACGTTGATAGCCACGGTTGCGGTGTCACAGGTGGTGACCCGCATCCGGCACCTGGGCCTGGAGGTGGCCCTTGACAAGTCGGAGGCCATGGTTTTCCATGGCCCCCGGCGTGCGCCGGCGCCGGGATCACATATCGTGCTCAGTGGTGCCCGGATAGCTGTCGAGTCCACCATGAAGTATCTGGGATTGGTACTCGACAGCCGATGAGAATTCGGACCCCACTTCCTACGGGGCGTCTGACTGCGCCACCTGAGAGAAAAATACCGGGTCTTCTCTTCTATGACGAGCGCGCGTGGAGCCGCGGGAGTCTAAGCTCTTCCACGGCCCCACCCTCTCGTGCTGGCCCGGTCTGTCCGGAACGCCATGCAGATGCGCCAGGTGTTCGGCGAAGACCTCCGCCCGGTCCACTGCGGCGTATTTGAGCGCCCCGTCGCTATTAAGTAGCGGTCGTACCGGGGCTGGGGTATTCTTTAGTTAGCCACACAGTTTGTGCAGTGACGGCCAACTATCTGTTCTGGTCTCAATTCTTTCCTCCCAGCCCGCAGCGGCATGCGCCTTAAGCTCGGCCTTTACCTTCTCCGCGAGACGGTTAAGCTGCGTTTTGAGCGTTGGACATCTTAGCTGCTGCCACTGCTTGCATAGTCGCCTCTTCTCGGCGATCATTCTACTAAGATGCGCCGGCAGGGGCGGCAATAGCCCTCTCCCCTGCGGCTGCGTGCTCGTCGCCGAGTGTAAGGCGTATGCAAGCAATGGCATTGTCCGCCATCGATTCAACGTCCGCGGAGGTTGCAATAGGCCGAACCGGCGTGAACACTCGCCATTCTGCGCAAGCCGCAGAGGGCGATGGCCGTCAGGGTCGTCCGCGGGTATCGCACGATTTCCTACGAGGCGGCTTGCGTCCTGGCCGGATCCCCACCCTGGAAGGGTGGGGATCCGGCCAGAGGCGAAAGTACTCGCGTCATTGTACCGATGGCGCGAGGAAGAGCGGACACGGGGCTCCAGTCCGGCGCAGCGGCAGATCGAGCTGCGCCGAGAGGAGTTCCGTCAGGTACTGGTGGCGGACTGAAATGAAGTAGGAGGCAACCTGACGCTGCCGGCAGTAGTGCGGAGGATGGCCGGCAGCGCAGAGTCGTGGGACGCGGTGGTGTCCTTCAGCGAGGACGTGATGTCGCAGAAGGAAGCTGCTGAACGGGGGAGGGAGATCTCAACTCCCTTACCGGGCCGCAGAAGACGCACCGGGCGCCGAAGAAGGGCGGATAACGGCCTCTTCCGCCCCCCATGAATGGGTCCAGGGGCGAGGGACATGGTGAAATCCCCGCCCTCTATTCGATAGACCCCGAGGCGGAGGCGCGCGCGAGTGTCAGCGCGCGCCTCTGAGGCGATGCACGGGGTTAAGCTACCCCGTGCCCACTACTCCGTGCCGGAGACGAGGCCCGGACAGACCGGGCCCGCACGATAGTGTGGGGCTGCGGAAGAATTTAGACTCCCGCGGCCCCACGCGCGCTCGTGATAGAAGAGACACCGGGGTGGTTTTAGTCAGTAAAAGTCTGACAGACCCCATCGCCCACCCTAGGGCGGCGGAAATCCTATGAGGATTTCCACACGGAAAAAAAAAGGAGAGCTAGGCAAATACAAAGATTTTTTCAATGATCAGACAATTCTATTCTAAAGAGTAAATAAAGCGACTTGATATAAAAAACTGTATAGAGAAACTGTTAGGCCGTTATAATTTTTGATTAGAAAGTTATCAGTGGTATTGCGTTAATTTTACCTGTTGCTTTATTTATATAGACGAGAAAACAATTTATCGAATTACTTTAAAAATCCTTCATGTTACAAAAGTGTATTCCATAACTGAGATGCTGATCATAAAAAAATCAATAGCAGTAAGCAGCCACTGTAGCAATTTTGGCTAACCGTATTTAGGTGTAGAATCATAAGGAATGAACTTACCACTAAATTTTGATTAGCTGACGCGCGTCTGTGGTGACCAGTGGTATAAACGATGAGCGTTTAAACCACTGTCGCTTTTATATTGGAGCCTAGACTCTAGACTCATTAAATAGTAATATTTTGGACTATTATATGGTAATGCTATGGTTCGATGAGCCTGAAAATATTGAGCAAGAAAGTTAATACTCATCATCATCATCATGTCAGCCACAGGAAGTTCACTGTTGGACATAGGCCTCCTCTAAGGATTTCTAAACCGACCGGTTGGAAGCGGCCTCCATCCAGCGTTTAGTATAAACCGAATATGAAGAAGTTAATGATTACTTAGGACAGCAATAAATAATAAAACACTAGCGGCCGCCAGCGACTTCCTTCGCGTGGATTTAGTTATGCTCCGCTCTTATTGGTCGCATCGTGATGTTATATAGCCTAAAGCTTTTCTATGTTAATGGGCTACCCAACGCAAAAAGAATTTTTCAAATCGGACCAGTAGTTCCTGCGTCATCGAAGGCGATGGTATTGTCGGGGCGAACCAGAGGAGGCATGGAGACAACTTCGTTGGATTTTAATTTCCTTTGAAGGTTCCAGAAGGCTTGATGGGTGGGCTCTAACTCATCCAGCATCTTATCCCAGCCAGCCTCACGCCACTCCAATATACGTCTTTTTACAGTCCTCTATAAATAGCGCATATGGATTTTGTTAGCCGCGCAGGGGAAATTGCTGTAGGCACGGACCGCCGGAGGACACGGCGCAGCATACGCTCTCTAAGTGTGTAGCTTGGGAGGAGCAGCGCCGTGTCCTCACAAATGAAGTAGGAGGCGACCTGACGCTGCCGGCAGTAGTGCGGAGGATGGCCGGCAGCGCAGAGTCGTGGGACGCGGTGGTGTCCTTCTGCGAGGACGTGATGTCGCAGAAGGAAGCTGCTGAACGGGAGAGGGAGATCTCAACTCCCTTCTCGGGCCGCAGAAGACGCAGCGGGCACCGAGGAAGGGCGGACGACGCCCTCTTCCGCCCCCCATGAATGGGTCCAGGGGGAGAGACATGGGGAAGTCCCCGCCCCCTATTCGATGGACCCCGAGGCGGAACACACACTACCCCGTGCAGGAGACGAGGCCCGAACTGACCGGGCCAGCACGAGTGTGGGGTTGCGGAAGAATTTAGACTCCCGCGGCCCCACGCGCGCTCGTGATGGAAGAGACACCGGGGTGGTTTTAGTCAGTAAAAGTCTGACAGACCACCCACCCTAGGGCGGCGGACATCCTATGAGGATTTCCACACCGAATAAAAAAAAAAAAAAAGCAACCGCCGCGTTCTTCTCGGTCAACAGTTCACGTAAGTCAGCAGGGAGTTTCCAGCGACAGTCTTCTGTCACTATCACCTCCCTTGAACATTCGTTCAGGACTGACTGTACGTGATCCGTGAACGATGTGATGGATGTGGTGGATTTCAGCCGATCGCTTACTTTCCTCCAGTCCGTTACCACCTTCGTTTGGGGTGCTTGACCTGGGTCAGTGAGGCCAGTACGGGGAGCCAGTCGAATGATGACTGGGCGATGGTCAGACGATAGCTCTGATAGTGCTTCTATAGAGTCTAACCGTAGGTTGACGTTCTTTAGGAGCGCTACGTCGAGGACGTCTGCGGTGTGGTCGGGGTCATTGGGGAAGTGAGTGGGGGTCATAGGGCCAACGACATCGAAGTTTAATTGGGTGGAGAGTTCAAACCCCCAGTTCAACTATTATATTATTATACAGGGATAGTTTGAATGTCAGAAAAAGGGAAATTGTTTACTACAGAGTAGTAAAGGTTTGAACTCACTTCCTGTGAACACTAATCGGGTTGAAATAAAACCACTACTGTGTCCTGGGGGCCTAGACAAAATCCAAGCGTTTTCCGTTCAAACGTTTTCCTTTCGTGTTAAGGAGTTAACGTTAGCGTGTGAAAAATGGTAGACAAGTGACATATGAAACGTCGAACGCCCATTCCGCAGTGTTAACCGAAACACTCTATTATTAGTCTATGAATTGTGTGTAGCAAATGTCGGAGTGACACTATTGCGTTTATTTTTTCACTGTCAAACGCATTTTTTTATAAGTTTTTAGCTCGGTTACTAGGCCTTTAAGCCAACCTTATATTTAAGAATGTTGTGTGCGTTGAAAGTAATTGAATAGTGTTTTATCACAAAGAAAGCAAGTAAACGGCTTAAGTTAATGTAAGGATTGTGATTAAATTGTTATATTTGAAATCATTGAATATTAATTTTGTTAACAGATCAATTATTCCTATTGCGATGAGTAATCATTACATTTTATTTTAGATGGAATCTAGACTTCGTGCGAGTCGCGGCCAATTTAATTTCCTGATAGAAGTTATGGAAAGGAAAGTTTTTTCGATGTTCTACCATTTATTTCAAATTCCTATCCCATTTTAAACTACTATCGGAACTACTTACTTAAGGTTATGGAATGCATAACGTAAACAAACTCAAGTGGTTCACTTAAATGATTGTGGTCCTTACGTTTGTTATTTCTATAAACATAAACTCTATTCTAAACCTTAAAACTTGTTTGTTAGATGCGGTATTAGAATGCTGGTAGCAAACTTTCCCCCTTATTCATAAACGTTGTTTAAAGTTATCTTTACATATCGTTTATGAACAAACCCCTTAAACACTGGTGTGTTTATTCATAAACGATGATTAAATTTGAGTGACATGAATGGTTAAAGAATCGCTAATCACTAGTTAACTTTAAACATTGTTTATGAATAAGAGGGTTTATATTTATTGGGCTTTATTCTCACTGCACACTAACATTAGGTATAATGTTTAGCCATGGTGATCTTTCAAGGCCACAACCTGGGCTTCAAGGAAAAGTAAGGAGTGAACGTCTGTGGCAGGAGTTAACGGAAGGTTTTAATTCGATGGGTGGAAGTGGTGTCAACAAACATTTGTTTTCAATTAGATTTATTAGTGTATTTTTTTATATAGTTCTTCTTTCATTTAGACATTAGAATTAATAAAATGCTTAAATAAAAAAAAAACTCTTAATGACAGAAATACATTTTAAAGAACATAAAAACTGTTTAATTTTAATCTTAATATTGCTTTAACCTTAATTTTGAGCTCTTGATACAATACTTTTACAAATCACTTAAATACCATGATATATTAAAAACTAAGAAAGAATATAACATACAAACATATTTTAAAGAACATAAAAACTCTTTAATTTTAACATTGCTTCAACTTTTAATATTTTGGAAATGAGCTATTGTTATATCACTTTTATAAATCGATTCAATACTGCAATAAATAAAAAACTAAGAAAGGATATAAAATAGAAACATTTTTTTTTTTTATTGCGTTATAAACAAGCGCTTGACCGCAATCCCGCCTGATGGTAAGCAGTGATGCGATCATTGATGGTAAAGCGCGCTAGTTTATTAAGAACCTATTCACTCTAGCCTTGAAGACACTCAAATTGTAATGTGACGGAAACACCGTCGCTGGCAAATTGTTCCAGTCCCTCGATGTACGCGGTATAAAAGAGGAAGCGAAACGCTTCGTCCGGGTCGCAGTGGTATCAACAACGTAAGGGTGGAAACTCGCCGTACGACGGGTCGTCCGATGGTGGAACGGTGATGGGGGAATTAAATCATGCAATTCCCTTGCACACTCACCAGAATGCAACCTATAGAAGACCGAAAGGCTGGCTACTTTACGCCTGTGCTCCAGGCTTTGGAGACCGTTTCGAGTTAAGTCTGGGTCGCCAATCAGCCTCTTCGCACGCCTCTCCACTGAATCCAAAGTATCCAGGTGACATTTCGCAGCACCAGCCCAAATGTGGCTGCAGTACTCCACACACGAGCGGACCTGTGCTTTGTACAACATTAGAAGCTGCCCCGGTGTGAAGTACCGCCGGACCTTTGCGATAACGCCAAGTTTTCTAGCAGCCACCCTGGCCTTGGACTCAATGAACCGCCCAAAGTTAAGGTTCGAGGAAATCTCTACTCCCAAAAGCTGAAGGCGGTTGGTGCACTCCAAGGATACATTCTGAAAAGTAGGAGCCAAGGTGAACGGGCTCCTTTTGGCGGTGAAAAGACACGCCTGTGTTTTGGCGGCATTGAATGCTACAAGATTGGCTTTGCCCCATTCGGAGACTGCCTGTAGTGCAGCACTCGTACGCTCTACCATAGCCTCTCTTTCGGACCAGATTGCTTCCTTACTAGCCCGAGCTTCCGGCAGATATCTCTCCACAACTGTGCTGTCATCTGCATACCCATAGATACCGGGCATCAGCAGATCGTTAATATGCAGCAGGAACAGAGTTGCAGAGAGAACAGACCCCTGAGGAACACCGGCATTGGTCGACATGGGCTCCGATGAGCATCCGTCGACAACAACTCGGAGGGACCGTTCAGTCAGGAAGTCTTTAACCCAGCCAGTCAGGCCAGCGGAAACGCCGTACGCTGGAAGCTTACTCAAAAGGCCAGCGTGCCATACCCGGTCGAAGGCCTTCGAGACATCAAGGGAGACGGCAATCGCTTCCCCATTTTTCTCGAGGGCCTCGCCCCACAAGTGAGTGGCATACACTAGCAGTACAGGGCTTCCCAAACTTATTAGTGCTGTGACTCCCTTGGGCCTTTGCTATTTTTTTACGACGCCCCTCAACGCAGTCCTCCAAAATACTAACGAGTATTTGTAGGTACTACTCTACAGGCAATCAGAAAAACATGAATTTGCAAATTAATTTTTTAATTTAATGGGAACATAAAAAAAAACATATGAATAATAATAAAAAGAGATATTCATAAATTGGCTGGCTCCTAATGAGATGGATGTGCTTGCTTTTCTGAGCATAGTTTTTGAAAACGGGGCTCCAGTTTGGAAATTGCCACTCTCATTTCTTTCTCTATGTCTATTTTTGACCTGTACTTGTTCTTTATTACTGCAACTGCAGAAAAACCTGTTTCACACAAGTATGAAGTGGCAAATGGTAACAAAACCCTTAAAGCTGCAGTTCTGATGGCATGATATTCTTGAGATACTGAGCTCCAAAATTCAAATAGTTTATCTGTGGCATATTGAAGCTTTAGGTTGGAATCACAGGACAATTCTATTAATTGTTCTTCTTCCTCTGTTGAAAGTGTCGATGGTGTGAGTGACTGGAAAGGATTTCTGACCCAATCATATTGCTGCAAATCATCGGGAAAATATTTTCGAAAGTGTTCGCTTAATGAAAGTAAGTGCTGTGTAAATATTGTTTTTAAAGAAGGGTCAAGGATTTTTATCGATTTTTCTTGTAGAATACTTTCTAAAGCAGGGAAACAGTCAATTACTTGATCTTCTAATTTTCTTTTCCATAAGAGCAACTTCTTCTGAAACCCAGTAATTTTATCTGCCAATTGCAGGATATGGGTATTGTTTCCCTGCAAAGACTTATTAAGATCATTTAATTTGTTAAATATGTCACAGAGATATGCCAATTTTATAATAAAATCTGTATTATTAAAATTTTGCGCATCTTCATGTGATTCTCTCTGCAAATACGTGTAAAACTCATTTCGTAATTCATACACACGTGCGAGAACGTTACCTCTGGACAACCAACGAGAGTTGCAGTAATAAATTAAATTAGTATGCTCGGCACCCAATTCTTCACAAAGTTGATGGAAAAGTCTTGCTTTCACCGGTCGAGTTTTAATGTAGTTCACCACTTTAATAATGCAATCCAACACATTACTTAATTCAGGTGTAATGTTCTTTGCTGCTAAGGCCTCCCTATGTATGACACAATGTGTCCATTTTACTTTTTTAGCCTTGGTTTTGATAAGAGCTTGTAATCCTCCATACTGCCCAGACATCGCTCGGGCACCATCGGTGCACACACCCACACAGTTTACCCAGCTAATATTATTTTCAGTCATATACGAGTCCAAAATGTGAAATAAATCAGTAGCTTTACCACCTTCACATATTTTTTTGCAAAACAACAAATCCTCACACAGATTATTTTCTTGTATGTACCGTACGTAACATATCAATTGAGCATCGTCATTACTATCTGTCGCCTCATCCAATTGAATGGCAAATAAACCTGAAAGTTTCCCAACAATTTGCTCATTAATATCTTCGGCCATGTCGTGAATACGGCGACTAATCGTATTGTTTGAAAGAGGTATATTTTTTATTTCTTTAGCTGCCGATTCACCAATCATCACTGATACCATATCAACCGCGGCGGGCAAAATCAGTTCCTCAGCAATGGTGTGTGGTTTCTTACATTTTGCAATACGGTGAGCTACCATGTAGGAAGCGAGCAATGCTTTTGCAGGAACTGTTGCTCTTGATACCAAAGACATGGACTGATGTTTCAATTCTCGCAGTTTTCTTACAAAAAACTCTCTTGGCTTACCTTGTAAATCACTGTGAACTAATTCCAAATGCCGCTTTAGTTTGTTAGGAAGCATACTTTCAGCTGCCAACACTTTGTAACAAACAACACATTGAGGAAGTTCTACATCTTCTTTAGTAATGCAGGTAAATCCAAAATCCAAATATTCGTCGTCATATTTTCTATATTTTTTTCGTTTACCTCCAGTTACATTATTGCTCTCGCCTGACTCTTCATTTCGTTTTCTATTTTTTTCAATAAATTTATCCATAATTAACCTAATAAATCTATTCAATCCAATCTGTCTAACCTCAAAACTCTGGGTGCGTAATTAAGCAAAACAAAAGCTGGACTGAACGACACGATCACGCGAGGCATCGAAAAAGGACGACGAAAAAAAAAAGGACGGAGGAGGTCCCAAGAGATCTCAACTCGACGTCAATAACACAGAAATCCTCTCGAAAACCAAGAAATATGCGCAAAATGAATACGTAACAAACAAACACGTGCAAGCCGTAACCACAAACCACAGTGCACTGCTTTATCGACATTATCGACAATCTAGTTAGAAAAGTTAAATTTTATTATAGCGGCACCTATCGGCATGCCATGGGTACCAACCAATGTTTAGGTATGCTGTTCACGTTCAAAGATGTCATTAGTCACTTTGCTTCAGTTGCTGATGTTCTAAGTGAACCCCCCCTGGACAGAATGCGCGCGGCGCTCACTCAACTCAGCCGCATTGACGTATCGACACGCGACGCCCCTGGGATAAAGACGCGACGCCCCAGGGCGTCGCGACTCACAGTTAGGGAAGCCCTGCACTAGTAGGTCCCCAGTTGACCGATTGCGCCGAAAACCGTACTGTCGGTCACTGAGGAGATCGTTACCTTCCAGGTAAGCCAAGAGGCGCGAATTCAATACACGCTCCATAATCTTGCAGAGTATGGAGGTTACCGAAATCGGCCGATAGTTGGTAGGATCGGCACGACTACCCTTTTTGGGCACGGGCTGCACGTTGGCAAACTTCCAGGACTTGGGCACTATACCAGTCCCAAATGAGAGGCGATACAGGCGCGTCAATACAGGAGACAACTCGGGTGCACATGCCTTAAAAACAATCGCTGGTATACCATCTGGACCACTAGCCTTATTCACGTCCAGACGACACAGTGCTCTCAGGACCTCCTTGTTCCTAATGCGAACCTCCGGCATTGAAGCTCCGCAATGAGGTAAATTAGGTGGAGTAGCAATGCCAGTATCAAGACGCGAACTATGGGCAAAGAGAGATGCAAAGAGACCTGCTTTCTCTCTCGCCGTATGGGCCAGTGTTCCATCAGGCCTCACCAGTGGAGGCAGTGTGGTTCGACAGAAGTTCGCCTCGACCGATTTGGCAAGGGACCAAAAAGATCTGCTACCGGATGGCTGCGCAGATAGCTTGTTGCCAATATGGGTAATACGGTCGAAGCGAGCCCTCTTAAGCGCCTTTTTGTAGGACTTGGCAGCACGGTTAAAGGCTCTCTTCTTTGAGCTTAGATCCGGAGCTCTGCGGTCACGAGCGTCAACCCAGGTGAGAAATGCCGCGTGCTTATGCTGTTCAGCTTGGACACAATCGGCATTGAACCATGGGCGAGCTGAGCCACCGACGGGCACGTCGCTGAATGGGATAAAATACTCCATAGCTTGACGCACCACATCGGTTATAGCGTCCGCACAGCTCGACGGATTGTCAGAAGAGAAGCAGACCTGCTGCCAAGGATAAGACGCAAAGAAGTGGCGCATCTCATCCCAATCTGCTGACTTGTATCGCCACAATCTCCGTTCACCACGAGAGTCGTGATCTGGAGGGGAGAAGGATGACACAGACTTCACCAGACAGTGGTCTGAAGTTCCCAACGGTGAGGAAACTGTTACAACACATCTGTCCGGATCAGTGGTCAGCAGAAGGTCCAAACAGTTGGCTGTGTGGCCAACTACGTCAGGCACCCTAGTCGCTTGCTCTACCAGCTGGGAAAGGCCCATAGAAAGCGCGAAGTTTCGCGCTTCTCTCCCAGCGTGGTCGGTCCTCTGGTATGGGAAGAGCCAGTCCTGGTGGCAGGCGTTGAAGTCCCCCAGAGCGACGAACTGAGCGTCAGGGTGCCGATGCAGCGCATTGTCAGCAGCCTCACTGAGGTGGTCGAATAACCGAGTTGTCTCCTGATCACCGCTGTGCGATCGGTAGACACAGGTGTAGACAATTTTGTCTACACCAGTGTCAACCAACAGCCATAAGGTCGATAGATGAGGGTCTTCGAGGTGACGGAGACGCCGGCAACAGATGTCATTGCGGACATACACACAGACCCCAGCACGCTGCAGGAAATGATGCTCCAAAGAGTATCCCGGGTAGTTGAGGTATGCCGCATCAGACGGACATCTGATCTGGGTCTCCGTCAAGAAAAGTAGGTGAGGCTTTTCAGTCTCAAGGTGGTGGTGGACTGCATCGATATTGGAGTGCAGACCTCGAATGTTTGAGAGGTGCACTTTAAACGAGAGGACGTGCGCCCGCTGTGCACACCTACTTTTCTTATTTGTACTTTTCATCTTTGTTTTTAAATTGAGTGAATAGGAAGGAAGACGGCAGTTGAGCGAGGTGAAGCAATGTTAAACCCAACAACCCTACCAACGATGCCGCGCCAAAGGGAGGTTGATCTGGAGACTGCGGGGACGCCCGAACCCCCCCAGGGATCGCCATCGGGTCCTCTCGTCCGGTCGCCAACCGGCACATATTTTAAAGAACATTAAACTTTTCATCTTGATATACCTTCATTTTGAAAATGAGCTTCTAATTTGTGGAAGCAATGTAATATAACAAACACTGCATTCACAAATTACTTAACATACACATTAATAACTAAGAAAGACTGACTAGGTACTAAAATTACGACTCTTAGTCATATTTTTAGTTGTCAGTTACAATTCTGGATAAAACCTTATTCAGTGCAGCCCTGCCTTGGAGTAGGCACTCTGACTACTAGAGGCACTAACACCTCTTCTACTTCCATAACAGCTGGAGGAGGTAAATTGGCCTCTAAAGTTTAAAGCAATATTGTGTAACACAACAGGCAACTACTATTTACATAAAATATTTTAATACAAGGTCCTGTGTCTTAATAAACACCACCAACGTGACTTGAGCAATCCAAAATAGCGCTCTATACAATTCCTTGCTTGTACATATCGCTGGGTATAGGTATCTTCGACAGAGCCAGGAACTGCAAATCATCAGCCAATTCCGTTGAGGATATCCAGAATCACCTAAAAATACATAAATAAATATTAGCAGTATTATGTAATAAATATTAGCAGTATTATGTAATAATTGTTGGGAACACAAGTAATTATTTGTACATGATTGTTTTGGAAATAAAATGGGTGTTTTAAATGACACAAATATCAGTCATTAAGATAAAAAGGTAGGGCAGGGTACATCGATGTGCTCAAATATTATTATTATTATTAATAAACGTTTATTTTTTCCACCACACAATTAAACATAAGTTTAACACAATATTAAGTTTACAAGATATAACGATGTAGTGGAAACTGGAGCCTGTACTAGGACAACCTGTGTTACAGGTCTCCAGCCCTCTTGACTACACGGTCGTGTCACAACTAATACAAACTTATACTAACAGATGACTAAGATTATGGGATGAAAGAAAATTGACAAAAAAATACAAAAATGAAAACACAAAATAAACAATTATGTAATTTAAAAGATTAGACAGCAAACTAGGGTATGTTCACGTCGACGTTTGAGTGTGGGTGTGGATGTGTGAGTGTGGCTGTGGTTATGAAGTCTATTTGTGAAGTGTGTGTGTGTGTGAGAAATGTTTTGTGTGTGTGTGTGTGTGTGGGTGGGTAGGACGTGTCGAGTTTTTTATTATGAGATCACTTCCAAGAGTCTCTCAGTGGCATCATAATCGTGAGATTGAAGCCAATTTTTGACTTTTGTTTTACAATTGAAAAAGGATAAGGAGTAGATAGAAATGGCTTTATTGGCTTTGTTGTAAAGATAATCTCCCAGGAAACAAAAGAATCTACGACTGAAGCTAGTTTTAAACGACTTAGATTTACAGACTGTGTGTTTGCGCCTCTTAGTGAGGATTTCAACAGGATTGTATGAAAGTTGGGTATGTTTACGTAAGATGGTATTCAAAATGAATAATTGCCGAACTGTCAGTACTTTACACTGCTCGTAAAGTTCTTTGGTTGGAAAGAGAAAGGGAAGTCTACGACTAACTTTAAGAACGGCTCTCTGAGCTCTCTCCAACTTCAGCATGGATGTCTTTGGGGCTCCTCCCCAAGCCGTAATGCAGTATGATAAGATTGACTGAACTAGTGCATAATATACGGTGTCTATAATCCTAGTTCCAGCCACATGGCGAAGGTTCTTGAAAACGTAAATCAATTTTCGTGTTCTCGTTGTAAGTAAATCTATATGTGGCTGAAAGCCAAGACGATTGTCAATCTGAATTCCCAAATATTTGATACCAGCCGTTTTTTTGAGAGTAGGACATGAGCAGGGTTTGTCCTGTTGGAGAGAGCAAATGTGTGATGTTATGGTAAGATTTTGATAAGATGGGATTTCGTGATTTCTCAATATAAAGGGGATATACATGGATTTGGACACATTAAGCGTAAGTTTGTTATTTTTTAGCCACTCGCCTACCATGTCAAAACCAAGTTGGGCATTTAGAAAGACTTTCTCCCATGAGTCCGCGTGGAAAACTGTGTCATCCGCAAAGGTAATGATCCTGCCACCACGCAACTTGAGGTTACACCGGTCGTTGATATACGTCAAGAATAATGTAGGACCTAGGATGCTGCCCTGCGGTACCCCATACGTGATGTCAAGATCATCACTGCACATATCACCAACCCTTACTCTCTGCCTGCGATTTGTGAGGTAATTAGAAAGCAGGTCAAGTTGCTTGCCTCTCACTCCAAGCCCCTCCAGCTTCTCGAGGAGCAACGGGGCAGAGACCGTGTCAAAAGCCTTAGCCAAGTCCAGAAAGATCACCAATACTTTTTGCTTACTATCGAGATTAGTAGAAACAAAGTTCACCAGTTCTTGGACGGCATCACTAGCTGATTTTCCAGATCTGAAACCAAACTGAGAAGGTGACAGCAGTTTATTTGACTCAAGGTACTTAGTTAAACGTTTGTTTATTAACCTTTCCAGAATCTTGGATACCGTTGGCAAAATGGAAATTGGTCTAAAGTTATTGACACAGTCCCTGCTTCCCCCTTTATGTATAGGGTGAATTTCGGCAAGTTTTAAAGAGTCGGGAAAAACGCCAGTTGTAAAAGCAAGATTGCAAATATAAGTTAAAGGTGGAAGTAGAACCTCTCGATAACGCTTTAGAAAGATTGCAGGTATGTTGTCGCGACCAACGGCACAGTTATTTTTGAGTCCTAAGATGATTTGTTCAACCTCAACTATATCAGTAGGAAGTAAAACAAAAGATTGTGTGAATGACTTTTTAGTGTGTACCTCCGGAAAGCGATTGTTACTACTTGTAAGTGATATTTTTTCAGCAAGATTTTTGCCCATGGTTGCAAAAAATGAATTTATATTGTTTAAGTCGTCACGGGAACTATTTTTTATTAGTTCAGTAGGGATGTCCTCGCATTTTTTTGTATTCGTGACTGTCTTTACGGCCTCCCAGAGTTTTTTGTTGCTAGTAGCAGCAGCTTTTCTGATTTCAGCCCTCTCATATTCAGCTCTTATTTTTTTTAAAAGATCGTTGCAGAAATTGCGGTATCTTCTGTACGTAACCTCTAGCGTTTTATTAAATCGGTCTTTATTTTTGAGTTCTTTTAGTTTTCGATGCATATTGTCACGGTTCCTCATACATCTCAACAGACCCTTGGTAATCCAGGGTTTCTTAATAATTTTCCTATTAGAGGTCTTAAACGTTGTAGTATTATTTATAATTGCTTGATTTAGTGCCGAAATAAAATAATTTGTGGAAGTGTTGACATCATCGTCACTATATACTGGGGAAAGGTCAATCGAGTTCATATCATTGTCCAAGGTGCTATAGTTTATTTTTTTTATTACTTTTGCAAAGGGCTTATGATTTCGGGAATTTAGTTTAATTGCAAAGAATACACAATCGTGGTCGGTAATAGAACTTTCGGCTATGTAACAATAAGCAGGTAACCTTGACTTAAGAAATACATGGTCAAGACATGTTAGACTATGTGTGGGGATTGTATGCGCTGGTAACATACCATGGGAGGCTAACAGGTTTAAGTATGAAGACGAGTTGGAGTCACTATTATTTGATGAGATGTCGACATTAATATCTCCTATAAGAATGATATTTGAATAAGCGCTAGCTCCCGCTAATGTAACGTGCCGCGGAAACGTTAAAATATCATATGCGTTTGTCAAAAGTGGCTTTTGTCTACCATTTTGATGAATAATTATGACTTGTATCTGTCACGCTCGCTTCGACGTTCCTTTCCGCATAACAAATAGTGACTTGTCTACCAATTTAGCAGCAGTCACGTGACCTCTGGTAAGCAAACGTCAACTCCATACATTTTGACTTTTGCGTTGACGTTAATGCTTACAGAAAAGGGATTTTGTCTAGGCCCCCAGGTGTGCGATAGTAATTTAAAAATTATTAATTTCAATTTGAAGTTTGGTGGAGCCAACAATGACTCGTTCATAGGGGCATCTAGCAGAATGGAAAGTTTTATGCAAGAACTGCACCAAAATGGTTATTAGGTAGGTTAACTTTTTCTATGTTATTTATATTTGAGCACATTGGTGTACCCTGCCCTACCTTTTTATCTTAATGACTGATATTTGTGTTATTTAAAACACCCATTTTATTTCCAAAACAATCATGTAACAAATAATTAGTTGTATAGCCAATAATTATTACATAATACTGCTAACATTTATTACATAATACTGCTAATATTTATTTATGTATTTTTAGGTGATTCTGGATATCCTCAGCGGAATTGGCTTATGATTTGCAGTACCCAGCGATATGTACAAGCAAGGAATTGTATAGAGCGCTGTTTTGGATTGCTCAAGTCACGTTGGTGGTGTTTATTAAGACACAGGACCTTGTATTACCATCCTATGGTTGCTGGGAAAATAGTAGTTGCCTGTTGTGTTACACAATATTGCTTTAAACTTTAGAGGCCAATTTACCTCCTCCAGCTGTTATGGAAGTAGAAGAGGTGTTAGTGCCTCTAGTAGTCAGAGTGCCTACTCCAAGGCAGGGCTGCACTGAATAAGGTTTTATCCAGAATTGTAACTGACAACTAAAAATATGACTAAGAGTCGAAATTTTAGTACCTAGTCAGTCTTTCTTAGTTATTAATGTGTATGTTAAGTAATTTGTGAATGCAATGTTTGTTGTATTACATTGCTTCCACAAATTAGAAGCTCATTTTCAAAATGAAGGTACCTATATCAACATGAAAAGTTTAATGTTCTTTAAAATATGTTTGTATTTTATATCCTTTCTTAGTTTTTTATTTATTACAGTATTGGATCGATTTATAAAAGTGATATAACAATAGCTCATTTCCAAAATATTAAAAGTTAAAGGAATGTTAAATTAAAGAGTTTTTATGTTCTTTAAAATATGTTTGTATGTTATATTCTTTCTTAGTTTTTAATATATCATGGTATTTAAGTGATTTGTAAAAGTATTGTATCAAGAGCTCAAAATTAAGGTTAAAGCAATATTAAGATTAAAATTAAACAGTTTTTATGTTCTTTAAAATGTATTTCTTTCATTA
Organism: Sesamia nonagrioides; assembly: GCA_017933935.1. NCBI lineage: Eukaryota > Metazoa > Arthropoda > Insecta > Lepidoptera > Noctuidae > Sesamia > Sesamia nonagrioides. The sequence continues at coordinate 490,553 of JADWQK010000267.1, read as the reverse complement.
AGAGCTTTTTTATTTAAGCATTTTATTAATTCTAATGCCTAAATGAAAGAAGAACTATATAAAAAAATACACTAATAAATCTAATTGAAAACAAATGTTTGTTGACACTACTTCCACCCATCGAATTAAAAACTTCCCTTAACTCCTGCCACAGACGTTCACTCCTTACTTTTCCTTGAAGCCCAGGTTGTGGCCTTGAAAGATCACCATGGCTAAATATTATACCTAATGTTAGTGTGCAGTGAGAATAAAGCCCAATAAATATAAACCCTCTTATTCATAAACAATGTTTAAAGTTAACTAGTGATTAGCGATTCTTTAACCATTCATTAGACGTTTGCACGTCACTCAAATTTAATCATCGTTTATGAATAAACACACCAGTGTTTAAGGGGTTTGTTCATAAACGATGTGTAAAGATAACTTTAAACAACGTTTATGAATAAGGGGGAAAGTTTGCTACCAGCATTCTAATACCGCATCTAACAAACAAGTTTTAAGGTTTAGAATAGAGTTTATGTTTATAGAAATAACAAACGTAAGGACCACAATCATTTAAGTGAACCACTTGAGTTTGTTTACGTTATGCATTCCATAACCTTAAGTAAGTAGTTCCGATAGTAGTTTAAAATGGGATAGGAATTTGAAATAAATGGTAGAACATCGAAAAAACTTTCCTTTCCATAACTTCTATCAGGAAATTAAATTGGCCGCGACTCGCACGAAGTCTAGATTCCATCTAAAATAAAATGTAATGATTACTCATCGCAATAGGAATAATTGATCTGTTAACAAAATTAATATTCAATGATTTCAAATATAACAATTTAATCACAATCCTTACATTAACTTAAGCCGTTTACTTGCTTTCTTTGTGATAAAACACTATTCAATTACTTTCAACGCACACAACATTCTTGAATATAAGGTTGGCTTAAAGGCCTAGTAACCAAGCTAAAAACTTATAAAAAAATTGCGTTTGACAGTGAAAAAATAAACGCATTAGTGTCACTCCGACATTTGCTACACACCATTCCATAGATTAATTATAGAGTGTTTCGGTTAACACTGCGGAATGGGCGTTCGACGTTTCTTAAGTCACTTGTCTACCATTTTTCACACGCTAACGTTAACTCCTTAACGCGAAAGGAAAACGTTTGAACGGAAAACGCTTGGATTTTGTCTAGGCCCCCTGTAGACAAAGGAAAAAGATATATGGAACATGACATAATAATCCTATAAAATATGTTTCTATAAGCATTTATAGCAATAATAATATTATACATAGTTTAACCACAAACACATGTATACTTACCAATTGTACATTCAATGAATCAACGTTAATGGTAACCTTTCCGATTAAAAAATAAACGCTCTTCTTCTGATGTTTGACAATCGCCACATGAGTATATTCTATGCATCCAACTATACCTGGGAGTCTAAACCGCCTCTGAAACCTGTTGTTTTGGGAATATAATAATGTTTTGTTTATTATGGTAGACAGATTTATTACTACTACTTGGAAGTGTGTATATATTCCATTTTCTAAGTACCTATTGTCATTAAAGAAGGTATATTGTTTCATATGAATTACTTAGGAATATGTTACTAATAAAAATTATTAGTTATCATACATTAACTTACTCAAGTCTTATTTGGGATCCTTGTACTTGCGACCTTGGAAACACGATCCATTTATTTACAATAGCAGGATGGCACAATGCTTCAACAACTTGGCGTATACACCTAGTAACTGTTCTTTGGACTTTGATATGAAGGCGTAGCCAATGTACACAAAACCTGAAATATGATGAATTAATTGAGAAAGACAATTAGGGCACTTTTATCTTACGTTGGAAGTAAGTACACAACTTAGAACTTACCTTGATTTGAACACTAATTTGCGGTGATATTAAACGCCGAAGATCATCACAAAGACGCCAAAAACTTTGTTTATCCAGCCTAAAACCATGAATAAATTCCAATTCCGACATCTCAACAATTTGCTCCATGTTACGGCGATTTAATCTTCTTTGACGCCTTCACAAAGCTGCTTCAGTATTAGCCGCCCATAATAGTCTCAAAGTATGCATTTTTACTAATTAATTTGAATGAAATTACCAACAAAAATTACTATTTATAAGGTTAACGTGAGCGTCCTAGCTCCCGCTAATGTAACGTGCCGCGGAAACGTTGAAATATCATATGCGTTTGTCAAAAGTGGCTTTTGTCTACCATTTTGATGAACAATTATGACTTGTATCTGTCACGCTCGCTTCGACGTTCCTTTCCACATAATAGACCTGAGTCGATCACGATTGATTGAATCATTTTGATTCGATCGCAACCAGTACACGAATGATCGAATCGCGGTTCTTAAAAAGATTCGATCATTTGACCCACATACTAAGCATACAAAAATGAACTTTATTTTTATAATGTTACATTACTTAATTGCTTATTTGTAAAATGATCGAGTCTCCTTCCTAAAGATTCAATCATTTGACCCACGTACGAAGCATACAAAAATGAACTTTATTCTTATAGCGTTACATTACTTAATTGCTTATTTGTAAAATGATCGAGTCTGCTACCGCTAGTGAACAAACAAGATGTGTCTATCCTTATAGTTCATTTACAAAACGTGATAGTTCCCTCTTACTTTGTCCGAAATGAATAAACCGGTATGTTTGGGTCACACAGGTCGCGTGACCTGTGAGAGCGAAGAGCAAATCTGATTATTTCTCGCTCATGGTTCGCGGCAGTTCGCGGGTCGCATTGATCAATCGGTCGTACAAATGAACCGCGACCCAAATGATCGAAACGATCGAATCTTTTAACCCGATCACCAAACGAGTGGGTCGCGAGCGACCCGGGTCTCGAAAAATGATCGAATTACCCAGCACTACCACATAACAAATAGTGACTTGTCTACCAATTTAGCAGCAGGCACGTGACCTCTGGTAAGCAAACGTCAACTTTACAACGCTTACAGAAAAAGGATTTTGTCTAGGCCCCCTGATCTTAGCTCGTATATTTAAAAAAAATGAGAAACCCTAACCAAATCGTGGTAACGAAACCATAGCGAGTTGTAACTCGACGCCAACGCCATCTATCGAGCTTGATGTAAAACTTTTGCACTATTTACTTTAATGCTATGATTTCGTCTTGAACAGAAATTATTAAATGTGTGGATTTCATGTTGCATCTTGGTGTAACCGATGATTGTAAATTTATTGTTTGTGCCTTGCCTTATTCCCATTATCTATCCAGGGAGCAAAACAGGCATATTTATATTTTAAATATGTTAATTTATAATAGGACTTGTCGTCACAGTGACACTATTTCATTTTTTGACTGTAATCAATTTATGTCTGATTATCAGTTGACATAATATTATGGTATGTATTTGTCACGTAGTAGTAGGAGACAGATTGCGGGCTTTTTGGCTTATAGTGTGCAGAAAGACACTGGTACTTGTAGTGTACCTTGATTACTGTGAGTAGTAATATTAATGATTCTTTTGACACACCTTGTAGTTTAAACTATTAGGTGCGACAATGGGTCAGCTGCCTATGTTGAATGTTGTACATCAAAATATGCAGGGTCTGTTCGGCAAAGAGCTAGAGTTAGGCTTATTTATAGAATATTATGATGTTCAGGTATTATGTTTGACTGAACACTGGTTGAAGGAGCATGAGGTAGTGTTTATCAATAATGATAATTTTACCGTGCAAAGTGCTTTTGTGAGGAAAAGTCGTGATGGCTCTTTAATTCTTGTTTCGAACACGTTGAAGTATAAGCAACGTTTAGATTTAGTTTATTTTTCTATTGAGCGTCTTGAGTTATCTTGTGTTGAACTTGAGCGATACATTATAATTTGTGTTTATAGGCCCCCCTCTGGGGATTTTGTTAGTTTTGAACTGGTGATAGAGGATTCACTCAATAGGTTGAAATCGAGTAACAAAAGTATTATTTTATGTGGAGATTTTAACATTGACATTTTAGTAACATTGACATGTTACTCCTTCAAGTATTAGACTTCTCAATCTGTTTAGGTCTTATGATTTAATTAACTTGTTTTTGAACCTACGCGTATCACGGCATCTTCGTCAACCTGTCTTGATAATATATTTAGTGATTGTAATGTTGGGGATTCTCGTTGTTATAAATAAAATAGCGGACTGTATAATAGGTGCTTGTATTAAGTATATAGGACATCTATTAGAACGCGCGCTTGGTCCGTGGATTTTTTGGCGAGTGAGTCGCTGCAGGCGGGCGGCGGCCACCGGCGAAACCGATCCCTCGTCCCCCGGTCCCCGCTCGCCGCTGTCGTCCTCCTGTGGTCGTACGGTCGGGCAGCGGTGCTACGGTTTGTCTCCAACAGTAATGCCGATAATAAATTTGCATTAAATGACCTAACATCCGACCACTGTGGTTTATTAGCTAGCTTTCCCATTCAATTACATAAAAAGCCGCATAAGCTTCAATGCAGGCCTTATACAGCTAGTTGCTGCAAAATGTTTAAAAATAACGTAACTCATAAAATTATACCATCCATATTAGAATACCAGAATGCTAATGAAATGTATAGTGCCCTTTTAAATGTTGTACAAAAGGAGTACCAAATTGTTTTCAAGACCAAAACCATTAAGCTTAATGGATCGTCTGTTGGATTTAACCAATGGGCTACTCCGGGTATTTATAAAAGTAGAGCGAGACTATACGAGCTATATGGTATGAAAAAATACAGGTATGATACTCCCTTTTTAGAGTATATAAAAAAATATTCAAAATTATTAAAAAAAAAATGTGTATCTGCTAAATGAAAATTACTAAGCGATAAAGAAAGAAAGAAAGAAACCGTTTATTTGGCGCACAGGCACACCTTTATAAATACATACAGTATATGTAGTAACACTAGACGATACAATTAAAAATTCAAATAATAACGTAAAAACCACTTGGAAAATTATTAATAATGAAACTGGCAAATCTGTTAAACAGGATAAGCAACTTGAGATCATGGTCGACAACAAATTAGTTCATAAGGCCGCTGACGTAGCTGAGGCATTTAATGAGTTTTTTGCTAACATACCAATAGCTACAACTCGCTCCTTAAATTCAAATCTTCCTTGTGACGGCGTGTTTTGCCAAGTACAGATGAAGCAGTAATCATGATATGAGATGACAAAGATCCCCAGGCTGCCTCGGTGTCACCAGCCTCATTAATAGGCAAGGCTTTTCAGACAACGCTTCAGCATATTTCTCCCTAACCTCAGGATCATTTAGCTTCTTCACGTTCAAAGACGCAAGCTTTTTTGTAGCAGACCTACGGGGAGGAAGGAGGCAAAGTCGTAGCTTAGTGACAACAAGTCGGTGGTCAGACCAACAGTGCGCACCCCGCATGACACGGGTGATGCGCACTTGGCTGAAATCTCTTTGCCTTACAATGGCATAGTCGATCAAATGCCAGTGCTTGGATCTTGGGTGCATCCATGTTGTCTTGTACTTGGCGGCAAGCCTGAACATAGTGTTCGTAATTGCCAAACCGTATTAAGCACAAAGACTGAGCAGCAACTGACCATTACTGTTCATGTTGCCAACTCCATGTCCACCCAGAACTCTAGGCCAAGACCCCCCTCCCGACCAACCCTGGCATTGAAATCGCCCAGCAAAATAATCTGTTCTTTGGCGCTTATTCTGTCGAGGCAAAGAGATAGTTCCTCATAAAATTTGTCCTTGATGTCATCAGACTTGTCTAGCATTGGAGCATAAACACTGATGACATTAAGGTGGTTATCCTTATCTAGATTAAGGCGCAATGTGGTAACACGGTCCGAGACATGTACAGGGTACTCCTCAAATCTCTTTACTAAGTCATTTTTGATGGCAAATCCTACACCTGATCAGAGTTGATCCTGACCAGATCATCTGGCTTCAGAGGCAGCGGTACCTTTCCAAAAGAAAGTGTCCATTACAAACGCAACGTTACAATAATTTTATCGGATCTCTCGCTCGCACTTACGAGCCTAAAGGCTCGCGTGTTCTTTACACCTGTCCATACCCCTTCTGCCGAAGTTTCTTAAAAGATGCCGAGGCTTTCCGAACACTTCCAACACCACACTCATTAGCATACCTCAGGTTTTTATATCTATGACGTTATCATTGAAATTTAAATCTTATTGTCATACTGTTAAGTTCTATTATTCGCCATATAACAATCCAGGCGTGGCCCTACGGATGTAAACATATCGCGGCTGGATTGAAAATCCAACAGAATGCCAAAAAACTTGGTATTGGATTTTCAACTCTCAGTGCCTATCAGTGCGTTCAAAATATAATGCTCAAAAAACATGAAATTTACCATAATGGTTTATGGTTAAAACCTTGCATTTGTAATGGTCCTACTATGACTTTGTATTTCCACGTCCAACTGGTACTTTTTAATGTCATTGGGAGTACCATTTTTAAAAAATATGGCGACGTGTCAAAATTTTATTATTATAATATTATAAATGTTTTTAAACATAGTTTATGGAAAGCTAGTTTTGAAGTTTTTTGGTAATTTTATTGAAAATAATTGTAAATTAAAGTGTTTTCGGATGTGGGATGGCGTGCAATAGAAGGACCTTTTCGAAAAGGCGAGTGCATAAAACTATTTATGTTATATTCGAATAGAAAGCTTCAAATTTACATTTGCGTCGATTTTCTAACGAATGATTCCTTTTAAAAATTCAACCGCTCAAAAGTAGCATATTTGTATAAAGAAATAGTTTATTTATCAATAAAAAAATGGCTCAAATTGAATGGAATACTAATGGGAAGGAGAGAGAAATTATATAGGTAGTCTACAGTGTATTATAAATATGTACGATAAGTGTATCATACTAGTATTAACGAGTACCGGCGCCCCACCCCAAGCTCACTATAAAAGGCGCTGCTTACCTGCTTCTGGCTCAAAGTCCAGTTAAGTGGTCACGGCCTCTAAAGGTCAACTACGAGATGCCATATCAAAAAAAGCTTCTGGCTCACTTTGAACAATGGACTCAGACTGTACTTAGACTATATTTTCTATATTAATTAAGAGCTGCTGGCCATTGTTTGACATATTGTTGTGTGATCAGTGATTATTATTGTGATCCTATCTTATTTTTTTGTCATGGTTTTAAAACTGGACAGAGTTTTATTGTGTTCCTATCTTATTTAATTAGTTCTGGTTGTAAATGTAATTCAAATGTATAATACACGAACACTGGAACGTTCTGATTTGTTTCTTTAATAAATACCACTTCTGATCGCTAACATCAGAAGTGGGATAAAGAACTACACCGCTCATATTCTCGTTATAAATCAAGGAACAGAATAACAGTCACTTACAGCCATTATTATTATTGTACTTGTGTGATTACTTGTGTGTACACAAAACGTAGACACGATTGTAGTCGCAGTCATAACGGCAGTCGCGGTAATAGCGTACGTGGTGACTATAGTTTTCATCGCGATTCGCGCCGCAATAATCAGGGACGACGAAATAGTAAGTACGGCGAGCGATCTCTGAATGAAAACAACACGATACCAGTGATGATACCTCGCCTTAAAACGCTTAAAGACAAGACTAGGGCTTCACCCTTGCCAGTGCGTTCGTGCAACCGTTATAAAACTTTAGTGTCTAATAGTGTACGTGTACGTAAATAAGTTACGATTGTCATGTCGAATAGCTACACTCACTACTTGAGCTCCGCCGCCGTGACGAGTATCGAAACGTGTATGAGTCGGACCGTTTGGTTAGGGACTCAAAATTATGACTTAAATACAGAACAAGCGACGATAACTGATCGTGCGGCTAGAACATTTTTATATTCCGAACTTTGATCCTACCTTACGTAATATTGATGATTGGTGTGTGAAGATCGGTCGCGCTAAAATTGTAAACAATTGTTGTTGATAAAAGTGATTATGAAGCTTGTCGCATATATTTCAAGCCGATGAAAGGTAACGCGCGATCGTAGTTAAGCCATGATAAATTGGTAACGGATAATCAATAAATTAAGTCATTGTACCCTCAAAAGATTAATTATGCTCAAACGCTTCATGAGGTCATAAGGATGTATTTATAAACGATGATTAAAGTTAAGTGACGTTTAAAAGTGAAAAATCTATTGTTAAAGAGTCACTAATCACTAGTTAAATTTAAGTAACGTTTATAAATAAAGGGGATTAACACTACGCGGAGTATGCGTGTCGTGCAGTACTAGAGTTACATACGATAAAAGTTTGTGATTTTAATCATTTGTAGTGCTCTGGCTTGACAAATAATAAACACTACTCAGGCATGAGAGGAATGAGTCAGTGTAGGGATGAGTGCCCCGGAAAGCGAGGTGTTACTGACGATAAAAGTAACCATATAATTATGTATAAATAATATTTGCATTGAGTTTGTGATTTTAATAATTTACATTGCACTGAGTTGATAAATAATAAACACTACTCAGGATATACATCTAAATAATAAACATAATACAAGAGCAAATAAAATATAATGGCATATTTAAAGAGAGAGAAAGTATTTTTTGTCATGGTTTTAAAAGTGGACAGAGTTTGAGCATGCCTCACGGACACAGGCGAGTCATTTCATAGCCGAACTGCTTGTACAGTAAAGGATTTATCGTAAAAACTAGTGGAATGCATCGGCATGTCTAATATCACTTTTTCTGATGACCTTAGATATTTATTACTAGCGGCCGCCAGCGACTTCGTTCGCGTGGAGTTAGTTATGCTCCCCTCCTGGTAGTCGCAGCGTGATGTTATATAGCCTAAAGCCTTCCTGAATTAATGGGCTATCCAACGCAAAAAGAATTTTTCAAATCGGACCACTAGTTCCCGAGATTACACATAAACATACAAACAAACTCTTCAGCTTTATATATTAGTATAGATGTGTGGGATGAAGGAACTTAAAACGTTCTTTAAGACAAGAGGGGTTGAAGTCGCTCAAGTTTATCTAGTTGTGCTTTAGTAAGATCTGGATAACTGACATCTACGCAGGCAAGGATGGGAAGCAAAATTGACTATGCTAGCGCAGTTGTAGTGGCAGTAGGAACAAAATTTCGACGTGACTTTGTTCTGTTTCGGTGCAAAGTAGGAGTCTAGTTTAGATATTGGTACTTCAAACACGTCCATTCCTTCACTTGGTTCGATATTGGCTTCAGGAATATTGTAGAACACTTCCTGTAAATCTAAGCCGCCGAAATGTAAAAGGGAGGCCCCTTTCTTTACGTCTTTATCAATAAATAAAAATAAAATATATACGGACAAATCACACAGATTGAGCTAGCCCCAAAGTAAGTTCGAGACTTGTGTTATGGGATACTAACTCAACGATACTATATTTATAATAGATAAACATCCAAGACCCAGGCAATTCAGGAAAAGATCGTTTTTAATATTGGACTCTTCCAAATATATGAACAATACTAGCTTTCATCGCTCCCATCGTACGCCCTCCGATATAGATTCACCGTTTGTAGCAGAATGAGTATAGAAAAAGTTGAAATGGTCTGCTTTATTTTAGGTTTCAAGTCAGCTCCAGTCGAACCGCTTGAAGACGGGTCTAAAGCGAGCTACTCGGTAGCTTAGTACGGATTTCTGAATGACGTACCGGGCGTGGGATGTCCGGCGAAGTGAAAAAAGTAGTCTACACTACTTCCAATATGTTCGGTTCTGAGGCTCGCACAGTCACTTGAAAACAAGCAATTCCACGAAACAACACAGCTTTGTAGATTTTGGATTGAGAGTTTTTATAAAAGTTCTGAGAGAACGATATCTCGTTCTTCCGCGCACACGCGGTTCCAAAGACACACTTGGTGTCAATCGGATACGGATGTGATAAGATAAATTGCCGTGCGACCAATCGCGCCTCGCCATTGGCCGAAATCAGAAACCCCGCGGTAGACAGATGACAAACAATCATGTGTTGCCAGTTAGAATGAGGTGGCGTGAATAGAAATTACGAATTGGGGATTATATCGACCCAAATAATGCATTACTACAATACACCATTACAATTGAACTTTTCCAATCAAAGGAGTGACATCTTTGGGGCGACCTGGAATAATCATTTTAACGATTCAGAGAAATATTGTCTGCTATCGTGTTTTATTGTAACACATTTCTGTCCCATATCAATTAAATGATCGGATTACTTTTATCCGCTATTTTTTTAATACTTAGTTTTTCATATCAACCAATGTGTCAATTTAATGTCACACACTCTAATATCAACCTTTTTGCGCTCAAAGGTAGCGAAGACAACATTATCACTAAATTCATGATATCAATTTAATGATCAGATTTTAATTTGCTTTGTATATATTATGTACCTCTTTTTCTTTTTTCCATTAATATCAGTTTAATGATCAGATTTTTATCTACTTTATGTATATTATATTCATACACAAACCTATTAGGTACTCTTTTTTCCATTAATATAAATTTAATGATCAGATCATTTGAGCAGAGTTGTAACTGCTTTAGCTAGAAAACGTGGCCCCCCATCAGCACACCAGTCCATCGCTCAGTCACTGAACCAACCGTGTGCCTTATTCGTATGAATATAATATGTATGACGGGGTAAACCGTCAGGACGGCGAGGCCGAAGTCTCGCATAGTTGAGGTATCTTCTCATCCGCATGAACATCCATCGTGGGCGGTATTTCGAGAAAAAGTTGAACAATAACTATAGTGTGATGTTCGATTCTTACCACTTTAACTGTACAGACACTTATACTCTGTTTTTTAATCTCGTAGACTAAACTGACATTACGAGTGTTGGCAGTTTATTGCAATTCTTAAATAGTAACGTGGCACAACCTAAACTTAGCGTTCATAAAATCAAGTATCGTTTTTTTACAATAAGTTATCCTGAAATAATGTGTAGGTACTTATTAAAAACGTATTATTACAAAATTATTATGTAAATTTGACATTTGCATGTGTCAATTTAGTCTACAAGATTAAAAAACAGAGTATAGATCACTTTAAAATTAAGGGATTACAATGATAATCTCAGATTAAAACAGATAAGAGCCACTGAGTTTGAGTATGACCAACCCACTCGATCGAAGCTTGAGCAAAGAACGCCAACCTTCGATCGCCATGTCAAACGCAACTCCAGTCAGGGTTACCATTCGCTCCATGGCATTACAAGCTCTTAATAAAAATCATAATTTATCCGAATACCGACCGATTAATAGACTTTAAAAAATAGTAGAGTAATTTACGGTCAATTGATACTGATACGATAATACAGATCACAATATTCAAAATTAACCAGTCATGAGGAACAGAGAGTAAACTTCACTCATCCTCCATAGAAAAGGGAGGATGCTCCGACCAGACGGGTGTTATGTCTGGTGGGCACTTGTCCAACGGTTGAAATCGGGAAGTTGTATAATTATATGCTAGTTGCACGGTAAACTCTAGAATAGATAGAATTCGTGTGGATCCGTTATACACCGGGGGCTGCGCTGTCAGATCACCCAACAGGTGATCGACGATGAGTTACAGTCAGATCATTTGCCTGTACTCGTCGTCCTATCGGGCACGCCGACTCGACTAAAACCTCTAGCGTCACCGGGACCTTCCCCGCTGCGTGGAAGGAAGGGCGCGTCATAATGCTACCAAGGCGGGAAAGAACATACTGAAGCCGGAGAGCTATCGGCCGATCACACTGCTGCCGACAGTCTCCAAGGCGTTCGAAGCACTCCTGCTGCGACATCTCCAGTTGCACATCACGCCACGGCCCGAACAATTCGGGTTCCGGGCGGAGTACAGCACGACGCTCCATCTGTCGAGGGTACCGCACCACGTAACAGCTGCACTAAATAAAAAGTAGTGCTTGGTTGCAGTACTCCTCGACATGGAGAAGGCCTTCGACCGTGTATTGCACGACGGCCTCGTCTATAAACTGGCAACTTCCAGCGCGGCCCGTCGCGATGTAAAGGTGGTCTTTACTTTTCTCTCCAACAGGACTTTCCGGGTGGTTGTCGACGGGACGCTATCCGCCCCCCGCCCGGCTTGCGGGTGTACCGCAGGGCAGCTGTCTATCGCCAGCGTGCTACTCATGTTACACCAACGACATCCCCAATACCTCGGAAGCGATGCTCGCGGTCTACGCTGACGACGCCGCGTACATTACTTCATCGCTTAATGCGAAGAACGCGGCCGTCAAGATGCGGCGTGCGCTTGGTCTCCTTCCCGAGTGGCTGTCGAAGTGGCAGCTGTCGGTGAACGTGGGAAATACGCAGGCGATAGTCTTCGGATACGCATCCCTTCCAGCCCCTCTGAGACTCCTGGGGGCCGGCATTGAGTGGTCGCCCCGGGTTTAGTACCTGGGGGTGACTATCGATCGCCAGCTCACCATGGGGCCACACGTCCGCTCGGTCGCCGCACGGGGCAGGGTCGCCCGCCACCTGCTTAAACCAGTGCTCTCGTCCTGCATCCCTGCGCGCGTCAAACTGGCCGTGTACAAGTTGTACGTGTGGCCTATATTGACGTATGCCGCTCCGGCATGGTTCGCCCTCACTAGCGAGGTGCACCGGAAGACGTGCAAGAAAATCTTACGTTGCGGACCATAGTTGCTGCTCCCCGCTGTGTGAGGAACGATGTCATCCGGAAGGACCTCAGGATTGAGAGCCTGGATGAGTTTGTGCAGCGCCTCACGAAGGGAATGTTCGCGCGTGCCCACGCATCCGACTTAACACATGTCAAGGACATTGCGCCCTGGCACGCGCGCCCCCCTGACGCGAACCCTTCCCCCGCGACCTGGTAGCGGACGAGTGACTCATCTGCGAAGTCAGTCTGTGTGATGTATGTATTGAGGGTAGATTAAGATTTATATTTTGCCTTTAGATTTTCGGTAGGTAGTAACTTTGTCTTCGAATACAAGTGATTAAGAACGGACGTGTTTTAATTGCGAACCCGCTAGACAATGCTCCCTAGTCCTACGGGATTTCTCAGTGGCGACGAGGATTTACAGAACTCACGAGTGCTATATTGTGATAGTTAGTGAAGCAATTTTGTTGTTGAAATGTCGATCGGCAAGTTGGAAATATTTGACCTGGCCCGAGACAGTTGAGACCTATACATTGATAGACTGGAGCAGTATTTTGTGGTCAACGACGTCAAGGAGGCGTTGAAAGTAGCAACCCTCATAACTGTGATAGGCGGTGAAGCTTATGAACTACTTGTGAATTTGTGTACGCCGGCGAAACCTTCAAGCAAAACTTATAATGAACTTGTATCAATAATGAAAGGTCATTTACAGCCCAAACCCAGCATACTAGCAGAACGTTATATTTTTCACCAACGTTTGCAACATAAAGAAGAAAGTATTGCAGAATACCTTGCAGAGTTAAAAAAATTAACGAAACATTGTGGCTTTACTTCACAAAGCTTAATGGAAAATTTACGCGATCAGTTCGTTTGTGGCTTGTTAAATGACAGCATAAGACTGCGGCTGTTTACGGAGGAAGATGTCGGGTTAGATAAAGGATTAAAATTAGCAATTAGCATCGAGGCTGCCGAGGTTAATGGCGCGTTAGTGGAGAAACACGCAAAAAGAAGCGAACTATCATCTGTCATAACAGGCGAGGTAGCGGTGCATAAGGTGGCAGCTGCGAAGAGCAATGAATCACGCGGAGACTCCAAGCGCGGGAGCGGCGGCAGCGGTGTCGGGAGCTGTGGCGCGGCCGATTACAGCGGTCGGCCGAGCGCCCGCAAAGTACGCGGCGTCAACCCGGCGGCGGCGACCGGCGGCGGTGGCCAAAGCAATAACAGGGGCGGAGCGAGTAATGCAGCGCGACGGTACAGGAGCGACATAACGAGAAGCCAAGGCAATTGTGAAGCGTGTGGTGGATGGCATAATTCCAGTTCATGTCAGTTTACGGCTTATGTTTGTCGTGTTTGTAATCGGCGTGGACATTTGAAGAAAGTGTGCCCAAACCTGCAGGCGAAGTCGACATATAATATGACGGAGGAAGTATTGAAAGTCGACTCAGACGAAGGGAGCGATGAGGTACATACTTTTTGTTTACAAACATGTAAGAAGTTAGGTAATGGACCATATAAAGTGAATGTTTGCGTCAATAATGTGGACTTAGAAATGGAGATTGACACGGGAAGCGCAGTGTCATGTATTAGTTATGATTGTTATAAGCGACATTTCCCTCAGTGCCCGTTAACAAAAAGTGACTTGTCTTTACGTTACTACACCGGTGAGTGTGTCGTACCGATTGGTATGTTTGTAGCGGAGGTTGTTTATCGCAACAATAAAAAGTCACTGAGTTTATATATTGTGAATAAAGGTAATGTTAATTTAGTGGGTAGAAAATGGTTAAATGAGCTATCTATAGATTTGTGTAGAAGCAATTGTAATCTTATCCGTAAATCCGATTGTGTATTCAACTTAGAGAGATTCAGTTCCAAATACTGTGAAGTGTTCTCGGACGGCCTGGGGCGGTTCACTGGCGGCACGGTCGGGTTCCGGCTGCGCGAGGGCGCACGGCCGGTGTACATGCGCGCGCGCCCGCTGGCGTACGCACTGCGCGGGCCGGTGGAGCGAGCACTCAACTCGTTGATCAGAGATGGAGTGATCACGCCTATTAGTACCTCGGACTGGGCGACACCAATAGTGCCGGTAATAAAGAAGGATGGCGATATACGGGTATGTGCCGATTTTAAAATTACGCTCAATAAAGTGTTAGAGGTGGACCGTTTCCCGTTGCCGCGGGTGGAAGATTTGTTAACAAAATTACATGGGGGTGACAAGTTTACAAAAATTGATTTATCCCAAGCTTATTCTCAATTCGAGTTGGATGAGGAATCCAGACAATACGCGGTTATTAATACTCACCGGGGATTGTTTAGATATAATCGATTAGTTTTTGGTTTAGCATCAAGTCCTGGTATTTTCCAACGGAAGCTCGAGCAGTTATTTGCTGACATGCCCAGGGTGGGGGTGTTTTTAGATGATCTCATCATTACGGGTCGAAATGACCAAGAACATCTAGAAACCTTACACGAGGTTTTCAGTAGGTTGACGCAGTATAATCTTAAGATTAAAAAAGAGAAATGTTCATTCTTTACTGATTCGGTAACCTACTTAGGGTTTGTAATTGATAGGGAAGGGGTACATACTTCACCGGAGAAAATTCATGCCATTTTAAAAGTTCCGGTACCGCAAAACGTGTCGGAGCTGCGCTCTTTTCTTGGTTTAGTGATGTACTATGCGAAGTTCGTTCCAAATATCAGCACGTTATTGGCACCACTGTATAATCTACTTCGCAAGGAATCCAAGTATAGGTGGGATGATGATTGTGACGGTGCTTTTAATAAGGTGAAAAAGATGCTGGTGTCGAGTGAGGTGCTGGCCCACTACAGTCCCGAGCAGCCGCTAGTGCTGACGACGGACGCCAGCAGCGTGGGCGTGGGCGCCGTCATCTCGCACGTCACCGGGCAGCGCGAACGCCCGGTTGCCTACGCGTCGCGCGCTCTTAACTCGGCGGAAAGGGCGTATTCGCAAATAGAAAGGGAAGCGTTAGCTATCATTTTCGGAATAAGAAAATTCCACCAATATTTGTATGGCAGGAAATTTGTGTTGAGAACAGATCACAAACCGTTAGTGCCCATTTTCGGTGATAAGTATGGCATTCCTGTTATGGCCGCCAGTCGGATGCAGCGCTGGGCGGTACTATTGTCGGGTTATGATTACACCATCGAATATGTAAGCAGCAAAAAAAATTCAGCGGATGCGTTGTCTCGTTTACCTGTGGGGCGACCACTAAAGGAAAGTCGGGAGACCACTTACGTCAATTTTGTACAAAATTTCTTACCAGTGACTAGGGAAACAGTGCTCGAACACATGCGCAAGGACTCGGTGTTACAAAAAGTAATATTGTACATACGATCAGGTTGGCCTATTAGTTGTGAAGATGAAAGCTTGAAAACGTATTTTAACCGAGGCAACGAGTTGTATAGTGATGGAGGTTGCATTGGAGGGTTACAGATTGGTAATTCCGGCGACGTTACGCGAGAAATTAATGAAAGAACTTCATATAGGACATCTGGGCGTGGTTAAAATGAAAAGTTTGGCTCGAAGTGTTATGTGGTGGCCGGGCATCGACGCGGACATAGAGCGGGCGTGTCGCGAGTGCGCCACGTGCGTCGCCGAGAGCGCCGCGCCGCCGCGCTCGCCGCCGCAGCCGTGGCCCTATGTGGCCGAGCCCTGGTCTAGATTGCACCTAGATTTCCTAGGTCCTCTTGGAGGAAAAACGTTCTTAATCATTATCGATTCATTAACAAAATGGTTAGAAGCGTTTCACATGCCAAGGACAACAGCTAGTTCAGTCATTAAAGTTTTGAGGGAAACATTCGCTCGTTTTGGTCTTCCTAGAGAGGTCGTTACGGATAATGGCCCCCCTTTCACCAGCCAGGAGTATGCGCATTTTATGGCTAACAACGGGATCAAAATATCCTATTCGGCAGCATATCACCCATCTTCAAATGGAGCAGCAGAGGGCGCTGTTAAGCTATGCAAACGGGCTATTAAAAAGGCAAGTAGGGACCAATGTGAAATTGATGTGGCCTTGCAGACTTACCTTATGGCATACAGAAACGTGGAGCACAGTACCACTGGCGCGTCACCAGCCATGCTGCTGCAGCGAAGACAACTTCGTACACGTTTAGATCTACTAGGAAGTAAGAGACACGTAGAAGACAGGGTTCGGAGAGCACAGGAAAGACAGGTTTCTCAGGCGGAGGGTGTTATTAGGCACTTCAAAGAAGGGGATAAAGTACATATTCGAAATTTTACGGGGGGTGAGAAGTGGGTTAGTGGTTGCATCTAAAAGAAATTAGGTTCGCGTAATTATTTGGTTAGCAGGGAGAACGGTCCACCTGTCGCAAAACATGTTGATCAATTGAAACGCAAAACAGTACACCGAAGTATATGGTCATCTTTATCAGAACCGAACTCGGTAGGTTCAAGCGAGACCGAGACGCGAGATGTTGGTGACCCAACTAGTGGTGGAGTGCTGGTTCCTCCGTCTAGTATTAGTGACCAGACCACCAGCCCGATCGTCCCGACCGCCGAGCCCCGACGTGCAGGTCTGAGACATAGACAGTTGCTCCGGCCCCCAATAAGATACGGTTATGATGACATTGATTGATAGCTACTGTAATGTTGTATAATTATGTGTTGTATTAGGACCATTGTTTCTTATAAGTATAGTTAGATAAGGGTGAGGGTGTGATGTATGTATTTAGGGTAGATTAAGATTTATATTTTGCCTTTAGATTTTCGGTAGGTAGTAACTTTGTCTTCGAATACAAGTGATTAAGAACGGACGTGTTTTAATTGCGAACCCGCTAGACAGTGCTCCCTAGTCCTACGGGATTTCTCAGTCTGGTGGTGGGGCCACCGGACTGACTTCGCAGATAAGTCGCACCCAGGTTACACGCGGCTCACCTTTTTTTTTTTCTTTTTTCGGGGTGGAAATCCTCATAGGATGTCCGCCGCTCTAGGGTGGGCGACGGGGTCTGTCAGACTTTTACTGACTAAAACCACCCCGGTGTCTCTTCTGTCACAAGCGCGCGAGTCTAAATTCTTCCGCAGCCCCACACTCTCGTGCTGGCCCGGTCTGTCCGGGCCTCGTCTCCGGCACGGGGTAGTGGGGTGTTAAGCTACCCCGTGCATCGCCTCAGAGGCGCGCGCTGACACTCGCGCGCGCCTCCGCCTCGGGGTCCATCGAATAGGGGGCGGGGACTTCCCCATGTCCCTCGCCCCTGGACCCATTCATGGGGGGCGGAAGAGGGCGTTATCCGCCCTTCTTCGGCGCCCGGTGCGTCTTCTGCGGCCCGGGAAGGGAGTTGAGATCTCTCTCTCCCGTTCCGCAGCTTCCTTCTGCGACATCACGTCCTCTCAGAAGGACACCACCGCGTCCCACGACTCTGCGCTGCCGGCCATCCTCCGCACTACTGTCGGCAGCGTCAGCTCGCTTCCTACTTCATTTGTGAGGACACGGCGCTGCTCCTCCCAAGCTAAACACTCGGAGAGCGTGTGCTGCGCCGTGTCCTCCCCGCATTGGACGCAGTGGTGGCACACGCGGCTCACCTGACCCAATAACACTGCACTCCATACACACATTCGTCGCGCGGCCTGTGCTAAGTTAATATAGGCTTAGGCACGTCAGCGCGGCGACCAGACACCCACCACCAAACAAACGCCAACACATACACGCGTACGCGCAGCGCGGGCCGCGGTACGCGTAACCACTGGGCGGTGTTACACAACAACACAACGCCGCCCACACACACACCACGACCCCTTAGCCCGAAACGTAACCGTACATAGCTGGGAACCGGACGGGCGGGGGTTTACATCAGTAATTCTGTAGGGCGTCGAGTCGGCGCCTCCGTCGCTGGTCGTCCTCCGCTGGGCTTCCTCCAGGTAACTGGGGGTCTCACTTGGCGGGGACGGACCGCCAAGGTGCCGTGATGAAAGCAGGACCGTGAGTGGGTTCTGTGACGCGCCTACAGAAAAACACATTGCAACCAGTTACACAGACGCGCGCAACTCACGCGCGTATTAACACACCGCCAGGCCCTTGTTGCCGACCCAGTGTAGGGCCCGTATTAGCGGGCCGATCAAACTGTCTCCGCGGCCGAGGGGCATAGCCCGTCGCGATTTCTAAGAATCGACCGATCACAATCGCTACTTAGGAGGCGCAGTGGTCGATAGCCCCGCTGGCAGTTACCACTGTTGTCTTATCTAAGCTTGACTTGAGCGGAGGCCCCGTCCTCCTCAGGAATTGCCTAGCTAGGAGGTAAAGGGATAGGATAGCCCCGCAGTCCATCCCTAGAACCACAAATAGGTTTCGCCTCAGTGTAACTTTGTTTGCTAAAATCTGTCAAGTGTTTGAAGTAAAGTGAATAAACCCCTATCTGTCATCGTCGTTGGTTTTCTTCCACCGCCACCATTATACGTTTGTGATCTCTGATGAAATACGACAGACCAGTAAAACCTGAACTACAATTATTACTCAAACAAAAAATAAACCTTTTCAGGAAATTTTCATGGATATATTTTCTCAAGAATGAACCTATTTTCTTACTTTTATAGACGCATTCAGTAAACAAGCAATTAAAGTATCAAATAGATCCATACCAGAAGTTATCACGGCACTATCAAAATATTTTTCTACTTAGGGTGTTCCCCAAAGGATCAGTGTCGACCCAGAATCGGAATTTAATAACAACCTCTTAAAGGATTTCCTTTAAACTTATATAAAATAGATTTACACCTACCAACCTACCTACCAACGTGTCCCTATGGACACTACATAATGTAAATTCTATGGGACTTCAATTATTGTATTGGGATTCCATTCAACTATCATCGAAATTTACAGACAAAGCATGAAACTAAGATAACCGACGCCGCATATGTCATGACTTATGTTGTCACATCATATTATACCTAATCTATTCATTCGAGTGATTGTTTAACTCTATTTGAGGTAGTCTTCGGACACTCTGAAGCCTCAAGCGTTTTTCCAGTAGATTGCGATAAAAATTATACCCATCAATTAGTAGCTAACCACGTTGAGCGTATTGAATACCTTTACGACTTTATTTTACAAACTAGCGGTCGCGCGCACCTCTGTTCACGTTTTTTAAATGCTCGAGTCCTATTGATCGCAGCGTGATATTATATAGTCAATGCAAAAAGATTTTTTGAAATTGGGCCAATAGCTCTTGAGATTAGCGCGTTCAAAATCATAAACAAACGAACTCTTAAGCATAAAATAAAATCTAACAATACATAGAAAAGACTAAAAAATGCGCGCAGGATAAAAACAATCCGACATCAAAATAGGCGACAATATTTACTTGAATAGAGTTAGTACAAGACGTAGTAAAAATAAGCCTAGATACCAAAAGACAACAGTAATAGATAAGGCAAATAGGCACACAGTAACAGTTGCAAATAAAGCACATAAAACAATGAAAATACCAATAAAAGGCAATAAGTGTCCTCCAAAGGTTCGCCCTCGTGATAGCGATGCAAGCAACCCTGGCCCTTCAACTCCGTAAGCTAAAGCTGTAGTAACAGTGCGTAGATTTTGGTATATTTAAACGGAGAACTTACTTTGTGAGGCAGCTATTTATTATGGGAAGTGCTTTCTTAGCTTGCCCGATTTCGCCTAGTTCCAGCCAAATAAATGATGGCATCTTACGTAATGCAGGCCGGCTACAAGATCGCGAAGAAGGCGCGGAGTGCATTCAAACATCTATGTGTATTTAGAATACGGTGTCAAAGTATGTAGTTCGGTTAGGATTTATGTTTATAATTGCTCGATTCGTCAGAAATATATGAAGACGCTCTAACAAAAGAAATGAAGAATCCTATAGTCGTTTCGTGGTCCAATCAATAAATCAAAAGTCATTTATTAAAATTAGTCTGAATTACAATACACGTTCCCCCAAAACTCACCCAGCCCTTCACCACTTTCTAGTGCTTTCTGTATTGTCTTTTGGCAATATAGTAATAATAAATAATAATATAATCTTTGTTTTTGATTTTTATAGGTTCAAGGTCTGGTGGTCGGTGGGGTTTTTATAGGTTTTGCTGTAATAGAACTAAACGCATTTTTTTATAATTTTATGATCTGGAAAATAAATAATTCGATTTAATTTATAGTTTATTTATAGATCAAAATAAATGAACATTTATGTTTAAACAATAAAAATTACAATCGTCACTGTAGATGAGAGTTTTGAATCTATATTTTCCCAGTAAGAAGCTTCCATCATAGTAAGAATTTGCAGCTTTTTGAAAATCCACGCTGAATTGGTCGACCCTGAAAAATATGTCATCATCATCATCATCATCAACAACCTTTTAACGTCCCACTGCTGGGCATAGGTCTCCTCTCATACAGAGAAGGATAGAGCGTAATCACCACGCTTGCTCAATGCGGGTTGGCGATTTCAGACTTCAAGTCCAGGTTTCCTCAAGATGTTTTCCTTCACCTTCGAAAAATATGTAGTAGGATATATTTAATAAATAAATAAATATACAGCATGTTAACTAACAGAGGGCGTTCCCGTTAACCCGAAATAGTATAGCACACATACATGCTAAAAAAATATTTCCATTCGAAAACAAAATGTTTTAAAATTTTTTCCAATATGAAAATATTCAATAAAAATTTTAAATTGACATGTAAAAGAAACACACTGTACACGCGAACTTGAAAGACGGCAACGTCGCAATTTATTTATACATGACGACTACTATTTTGATTTAAAACAGGAGGTTTCAAATTTATTTTCAATTATAATTTTATTTTATTCGGATTTTTTTATGCTTATTTTTCTATGCTGATATTTTTATTTTAATCTATTAATGATATATATTAACGAGTTTAAGGGAACGCCCTCTGTTATTTAACATACTGTATACGGATAAATCACACACATTGAGCTAGCCCTAAGGTAAGTTCGAGATTTGTGTTGTGGGATACTAACTCAACGACAATATATTTATAATAATAGATACATAAATATATAGAAGTTGTATGACTCACTGGACAGCCCTAGAGGCCAGAAGGAGCTCTACCGGATTACAAAAGCAAGAGAAAGGAGAACGAGAGATATAAGTAATATCAAATGTATGAAAGACGATGCTGGTAAGGTTCTGACCATGGATGACGAAATAAAAGAGCAATGGAAGGTTTATTTTGAAAAGCTAATGAACGAAGAGAATAAATGGAGTGGCGTGTTCAAAGAGGTACAAGAGAATATGGGTTTAGTAAGAGAAATTAGCATGGATGAAGTAAGAATAGCAGTTCAAGGTATGAAAAATGGAAAAGCTATGGGCCCAGATGATATACCAGTAGAAGTATGGAAGTGTTTAAAAGGAGATGGATGTATGTGGCTGACTTTATTCTTCAATAAGTTGTTGCATGAAGGAGAGATCCCACAAGAATGGTGCAATAGTTCACTAGTGCCCATCTTTAAGAATAAAGGTGATGTACAGGACTGTAACAACTATCGAGGGATAAAGCTCATGTCACATAGTATGAAGGTATGGGAGAAAGTGATTGAGAAAAGATTGCGAGAGGAGAGTGAGATTACCCCAAACCAGTTTGGGTTTATGCCAGGTCGAGGAACAATGGACGCCACTTTTGCACTCCGCCAAGTGTGCGAGAAGTACAGACGTGCACACAAGAACTTGCACATGGTGTTCATTGATCTGGAGAAAGCGTATGATAGGGTACCTCGTGATGTGCTGTGGTGGGCCCTGAAAGAGAAAGGTTTGCCTGGGAAGTATGTAGAGTTAATTCGTGCTATGTACAGTCGATCTCGTACCTACGTCCGGTCGGCTGCTGGCAATACCGACGAGTTCAGTGTGGTGGTAGGCTTGCACCAGGGATCGGCTTTAAGTCCGTACCTCTTCCTGTTGATTATGGACGCTCTTACGTCGGACATCCAGGAGGAGGCACCCTGGTGCATGCTGTTCGCCGATGACATTGTTCTCGTAGGTGAAGATGGACCTGAGATCCAGAGCAGATTGGAGAAATGGCAACAGAAGCTGGAGAATGTTGGCTTGAAAATCAGCAGAACCAAAACCGAATATATGTTCTGCGATTTCGGCGGTCTCTCCACTTCTGGAGCCATAGCGCTTGATGGCGCACTCCTACCAATCTGCTCCGACTTTCGGTATCTCGGTTCACTCGTGCAAAGCGATGGCGAAATAGATCGGACGGTTAAGCACAGAATTAACACTGGGTGGATGAAATGGCGGCAGGTCACGGGAACAATCTGCGACTCTCGCATTCCCCTTAAACTTAAGGGGAAAATATATAAAACCATGATCCGACCTGCTGTCTTGTATGGATCAGAATGTTGGGCTACGAAAGGGATGAATGAAAGGCAATTGCATGCAGCCGAGATGAGAATGCTAAGAGGGATGTGTGGTGTTACACGAATGGATAGAATAAGAAATGAGTACATAAGAGGAAGTCTGAAAGTGGCACCGGTAGCTGAAAAGTTGTGTGGAAATCGGTTGTCATGGTACGGGCATGTGTTACGGAGAACTGAGAAGAATGTCGTGAGGAGAGTCTTAATTATGAATGTTGATGGCTATAAGAGTAGGGGAAGACCAAAGAAACGATGGATGGAATGTGTGAAGGATGATATGGCTAAGAAGGGAGTGACTGCCGAGATGGCTTCTGATAGGGATGCATGGAAGAAAAAGACATGTTGCGCCGACCCCAAATAAATTGGGATAAGGGCAGGAGAATGATGATGAGATACATAAATATATAGATAAACATCCAAGACCCAGGCCAATCAGGAAAAGATCGTTTTCCATCATGACCTGGCCGGAGATCGAACCCGGGGCCTCCACGTCAGGCAGGCGTGTTGACCGCTGCGCCACGGAGGACGTCTCTATATAAATCTAAATAGAGTCTAGAAAAAATGAAACTACCTAATTTAAATGGATTTATTTCGTTAATTTACTTTTTCTTGTAATTTTTCTTTATGAAATCTGTCTACATATACAATTTTTGTAAAGATGAGAGAACCTTATATTTGATTCTTGTACCAATATACAAAGTGTAACGTAAAGGATATTATACAATATGTAAAGAAAACCCTGTCCGATCCGTAAAGGTATTGTTAGGTATAGCTAACTGATTCTAATAATGGCTACAAAGCCGAGCTAAACTTAAAAAAAAATCCCCCTATAAAATAAATATTATTTCGAAAGAGCGAGGTAACTTAATGCATGTGCGGTAGGCAACACGTTAGGCATACATGCGCGGGTGTAGGGCGACAGGGCAGGCGGCTGGTCGCATCGCTATTCGCTCCGTCACAAATGGTGTTATCAATTTTTTTTTTAAATTGACACATTTTGGGGAAGTTGGAATTAATTCGCGGAAAAATATGATTATTTCAAAATTCATTAGTATTTTCACTATGATGATTATGTAAAATTTCATATTTTATTTGGTCATGTGTATACGTAACATTAATTATCCTTTTGGGTCGGATGGGGTTTTCTTTACATATTGTATATATTGTAAGTACCAAGGGTGGGCCTTTTTAACTATATTGGAGAGATTAAATCAATACTAATACATAAAGCTGAAGAGTTTGTTTGCATGTTTGATTGTTCGCGCTAATCGCGGGAACTACTGGTCCGATTTGAAAAATTATTTTTGCGTTGGATAGCCCATTAATCCAGAAAGGCTTTAGGCTACATAACATCACGCTGCGACCAATAGGAGCTGAGCATAACTAATTCCACGCGATCGAAGTCGCTGGCGGCCGCTAGTTCAAAATAAAGTACTCTAATTGATATCAAATTTTCGGTTTCATAATAATTCTACATTCAAATTACAATAAACGTGTCATCCCACTATGTAGCTCAATAATTACATGTTACTTGCCAGTATCACGATAAATCTCTTCTGCGGCCCGGGAAGGAAGTTCCTTCTGCGACATCACGTCCTCGCAGAAGGACACCACCGCGTCCCACGACACTGCGCTACCGACCATCCTCCGCACTACTGCCGGCAGCGACAGGTCGCCTACTACTTGATTTGTGAGGACACGGCGCTGCTCCTCCCAAGATACACACTCGGAGAGCGTATGCTGCGCCGTGTCCTCCCCGCATTGGAATAATGTCTCTTTGTGCCGATTGGCCTAGTTCTGTTCTGTCTCTTGCTTGTTATGGAGGGAAATGGAAAAAATTTCTTTTTTCTTACTCCTCCGCTATTCTTTTCTGATTAATTTCGTTGTGGGACCCAAGACAGTTGAATCGTTTCTTCGGGACTTGTCGAGCTTCATTGCTCGGCGTTTTTCTGGCGGTCTCCACTGTTGATTCTGGCTTTCAGGAGTTGCAGTGGGTGGGAAATGTGAGGCGGGTTTTGTCCCAAATAAAAAAAAAAAAATCACGCACTCGATAGATACTGGGGATGCTGCCCCCATACGTTAACGCTATTATCGTATGTCTCCAGAAAAGCAAAGGATCTTAGTTGATCAACTAGATGATATGTTAAAGGATGGCGTGGTAGAGCCCTCTGAGAGCCCATGGTCCTCTCCAGTTTTACTAATACCCAAAAAGAATGGAGAACTTCGATTCTGTCTCGATAGTCGAAAGCTCAATGCTGTGACGAGGGAAGGCGCCTATAGTTTACCCTATATTACTGAAATCCTCAATAATTTACGGGACGCTAAATATCTCAGTAGCATTGACCTTTCTAAAAGTTTCTGGCAGATTTTAATACAAGGAAAGGATAGGTGTAAAATTGCCTTCTATGTTCCATCACGCGGCACATTCCAATTTAAATCTATGCCCTTTGGATTGACTAACGCACCTGCAACACAACAAAGATTAATTGATGTCTTATTCTATGATCCAAATTTAAATAATCCTACGGGGATTATTTTGAAATTACACATCGAAAAGGCGCTGATAACGTAGTGCCTGATAGTTTGTCTCGATCTGTTCCTGTATGTATGTACTATTAATGACCTGAACAACGGACTCAGTGTCACTCCTCTTATAACAAACGATCCTTGGTATTTGAATACTTTCAATGGTTGTATAAATTTCCCAGGTTATTTTTCAAACTCTCGCGTGGATAACGGTAACTTGTACCGTTATATGAAATCGATAAATCCACTCACTAGAGAATTTGAATGGAAGGAAGTGATACCACTGGAGAAGCATCAAGATATTATATTCCAAAATCATTCGTAACCTACTTCCGGACATCTGGGTATTTTTAAAACATATAAGCGGTTATCCTTAAATTATTTTTGGCCTCGCATGCACCATGTCGTATCTAAGTTTGTGTCAAACTGCGATATTCGTCAGTCGTACAAATTCCCAAACCACACTACTCTTGGTACAATGGGTAGACCAAAAGAGTGCAGCCGGCCTTTTCAAATGATAAGCGTTGATCTTATCGGACCCTTGCCTATAACTAGAAATCAAAATACTTTTCTACTGGTTGTAGCTTCTCCAAGTACTGCCTATTGTTTCCTATACGGCATGCTACAGCTAATATTATCTCTAAAATATTGGAAGAGAAAGTATTTCTTATACAGGGAGGCCCATAAGTCCTTAGTAATGAAAAAAATTAATGAAAATAAAACTAATTACACTATGAATAATATTTTTATTTATAAATATAGCTAGAAAAACGGGAATTATTTTTTGTAAATAACGTCGTCCAAATGTAATCCGTTACAGTCACAGCACTCTTGCAAACGCCTTCTGAAATTGTCGATGACTGCGCGGCACGTCACTGCTGAAATGCTTGCAATTTCTCTGCGGATGTTTTCTTTTAGGTCATTAATTGACCGCGGGTTAGAGTCGTACACTTTAGCGTTAAGGTAGCCCCACAAAAAAAAATCCATTGGAGTCAGATCCCGGCTACGTGGTGGCCAAGAAATGTCTCCTCTCTTAGTGATAACTTTGTTTGGAAAAAGTTGACGGATAACGGACATAGCAGTATTCATATTTCATTCATACAACAATTCATTCATTCATACAACTTCCCACACCTCCAGTGTGGGAAGTTGCTCCATCCTGTTGAAACCATGTTCGGGCAATAAAGCCTGGAAAGTTTTGCAATTTTTGTGTGAAAAACTCCTCGATCATGGCCACATATCGCATGTGGCCATGATCGAGGAGTTGATTATGATGGAGTGAGTTAGGAGGAGGATCCGAAGTAACAGTAACAGCACGCCCTCTGCCGTCCTCAAAAAAGTAAGCCCCTATGATGCCATGGGCTGACATAGCGGCCCAAACTGTAACTTTAGGGCTATGTAAGGGCTTCTGGTGCTTAAGTTTTGGATTAATCGGGCTCCAATAGCGGCAATTTTGTTTACTAACATGTCCGTTAATGTGGAAGTGTGCCTCATCAGAGAACATTATGTTATTGAACGATGTAAACCGATTAAACATTTCATTAGCATAATTCACTCTCTGAATAGCATCAGCTTCTTTTAATTCTTGCACCAACTGAATTTTGTAAGGGTGCATAAGTAAATCTTTCTTCAAAATCCGTTGTAACGATGTCCTGGATACGTTTAATGCACTGGAACGCTTACAAGTTGCCTGTGCAGGATTTTCACGAATAGATTGTGCCCCTGTGTCGATGTTTTGTTCCGTACGTGATGTCCTAGGGTGACCCAACCGCGGTTTATCTAACGTCGAACCGGTCTCCTCGAACTTAGCAACCCAATTCTTAATCGTTTGGAGAGCTGGGGTGTCATCAAAGTTGTGTAAACCTTTGTGTTCTCGAAATTTACGCCTCGCAACGGTTGCCGAATTGTAGGTTTAACGGATGACGAAGGATAACGGCAGACAATTTATCTATACTAATATATAAAGCTGAAGAGTTTGTTTGTATGTTTGTTTGTTCGCGCTAATCTCGGGAACTACTGGTCCGATTTGAAAAATTAGTTTGCGTTGGATAGCCCATTAATCCAGGAAGGCTTTAGGCTACATAAATCACGCTGCGACCAATAAGAGCTGAGCATAACTAATTCCACGTGAACGAAGTCGCTGGCGGCCGCTAGTTAGTAATACAATGAAGAACTTATTTGCTAATTACCATATCCCTAATGTATTTTATACCCCATTCTATACACCCCAAGTTAATTAATACAGTGGAGCGTTATAATAAAACAATTATTACTGCTGTGTCTACCTTTATCGAAAATGACTATAGATCTTTGGACACTTATACTCCAAAAATTCAACTTACTCTGAATAGCGCAGTTACACGCCTTCATTCTTAGTGTTCGGTCGCGAATTAGTAGGCTGCGGATCTCACTATATAGATGCCGATATTGAAGATCACATAAGTTTTGCACTCCATGATGCGTATGCTGAAAACCGCGGCTGTTTGAGCAAAATTTTTGATAAAGTCCAATCTGCTCTTATTAAAGCGCACTCTAGGTATAATGCGAGTTACAATCTTCGTGGTAAGAATGTGAATTTTAATGTAGGGGACATTGTTTGGCAGCGAACCTTCTACCAAAGTAACAAAGATAATAAATTTTCATATAAATTGCAACCTTAGTTTATTAAATCCATACCAATATTATAAATGCGAAAGTAACTCTGTCTGTCTGTCTGTTACGCTTTCCCGCTTAAACGTCTCAACCGATTTTGATGAAATTTGGCACAGACAATTTTTAGACCCTGAGAAAGAACATAGGCTACCTTTTATCCCGGAAAAAAATGATGTTCCCGAGGGAAATCTAAAATGCGCGATATAACCGAACTCCACGCGGGTAAAGCCGCAGGCGGAAAGCTAATGTCGTATAATTAAAAAAAAATCTAAGTTATTTATGATCTCGAGGATATGGAAGGTAATAACTTGGGAACCTGGCAAAAAAACTAAACTATGATAACATAAAATCTTTCACATAGATTTTCAGTTATCATAGTTTAGTTTTTTTTTTTTTTTATAGAAGATTTTATTAGGTAAAATCCTTACCTAAAAAGGGAGGTATGTAACGGTTTCGTTACTCTTTCCCTTCGTTGTACTCATCAAAAGGGAAGAACAAACATAAATTATATAAACTTAAACTAATTAAAATATTAATTAATAAGCAAACCCGCGAGGCACGGCATGTTTAGCAGATGACAACCCGTGGAAGGATCCATTAATTCATTTGCTATTCCCATACTCACCTACTCTTTTGAAATTATAAACTGGACCAAAACTGATCTGACTAATTACAGCGCTGCATAAATACTATATTAACTAAGAATAGAAAGCATCATCCAAGATCCTGTGTTCAAAGAGTCACGCTACCGTGAGACGAAGGAGAACGCGGTCTTATAGATATAGAAAATTTGTACAACAAACATATAACTAATTTATGAAAGTTTTTCATACAAAAGGCCCAACAATCACCCCTACATAAAGTACACAAACAGATAAAAAAATTACTCCACTTAACTTACACGCTATTGATCCACAAACCAATGAACGTATTACCAATAAAGTAGAAAAAATAGCAGCTTGAGAACGTAAATCTCTCCATGGAAGACACCGCCTCGACTTGCAGCAACCTCATGTCGATATCAAAGCATCGAACGCGTGGCTGCGGCGAGGCAAACTCTTCCCTAAGACGGAGGGATTTATGATTGCCATCCAAGATCAGATTATTGACAAAGCCAACTACCAAAAATTCATCATTCGCAGACCCAACAACACTGACTTCTGCAGACGATGCCATGGTGCGTCCGAGACCATCCAAAACATCACAGTACATGTGGAGCCATAGCCCAAACTGACTATAAACACCGCCACGACCAAGTTGCTGCAATAATCCACCAATCACTAGCAATTCAAACAAAACTAATTACAAATAAAGTTCCCTACTACAAATACAAACCACAGGTAGTGTTAGAAAACAATAATTTCAAGTTATACTGGGATAGGACCATAATCACAGATAAAACCATATACAACAACAGACCACACTGAAAAAATTGCAAAATACACAGATTTATCCATAGAGCTTAAAACGCAGTGGAACATCACCCACACCAAAACTATCCCCATTATAATATCCAGCACAGGAGTCATCCCAAAAACCCTAGACACACTAAACACATTAAACATTAGCCCGTCTACTTATCTTCTACTACAAAAAGCAGTTATTCTTAACACATGCAGGTTAACCCGAAAATTTTTAAATACTTAATTAATTCAATCTTTTTTTACTTAAAAGCACCTGGCTTCGGCCCGTGCCAAATTCGACCCACACACAGATGTGAGATATTTTTAAAAAATAACGAGGAATAATAATAATAATACATTTATTTCAGATTATTCCATATTTGTTAGTACAATTTTGAGCTTATAAACTAGTGTTAGTAATGCATAAAATATGACAACGATACATTTTTATCAATAAGTGGCGGATTGAGTGGAGTCTCCGATAATGGTGGCAAATCGCTATAAGACTGCGTGCAGTCTTATCCAGCGAGCCAGCATCGGAGAGTCCTATCGGTCCACCAACGCGCGCAGGAAGATATTGGGACTGTCGCGCGTGCGGCGTAAAATAGAAGCGCACCGTTTGCGCATGATGGCCGCAAAGCCGTCCGTACCAGCCTCCGCAAACATTGCCGAGGCGCTGCAGTAGCACGGCATTCCCATCAGCACCTGGAACGCATTATTATATTGAATGCACAGATCGCTGTATGTGCGCTGCGTAAAGTTAACCCACAGACAGCAGGTGTAAAAGGACTGACAGTACGCTTTAAATAGCGCAACTTTGACAGTCCCCGTGCACCGTGCAAACCTGCGGGCCAACATGTTGCATCGGACAGACAGCGACCTGCGTTCCCTCTCTATATCAATACCGTCCTTAAGGTTGTCGGCGACCCAGTGGAACAAATACTTAAATTGTTCGACTATTTTTAGCGCTGTACCACATAAAGTGAATTTTGGAACAAATGTGTATCTCTTGTTGTCAGGTCTGAAAATCATAATTTCACTTTTGTTTGCATTGTATTTGAGCCCATGAGCCACCGCGTAGGACTCACAAATTTTCAAAAGCTACGTAACGTTCCAATCGATGGGCTCAACAGCACCATGTCATCTGCGTAACTGATGTTATTGAGGCACACTCCGTCTATATGACACCCAACACCTGTCCTGCTGAGCTCATCGATCATACGATTGATGTACAGATTAAAAAGCGTAGGTGAGGTCGGTACCCCCTGCCTCACCCCACACTCCAGTCTGTACCCCTCTGAGAAAGAACTTGCCCATCTTACATAATTCTTTTGGTTTTTATACCAATGCATAAATAATAGCACAACCTCCTAAGGTAGACCAGTGTCATCCCTTAATTTATTCCACAGAATATCGTACGATACAAGATCGAAGGCCCTCGATAAATCAAGATAGCACGCATATACTGGGGTCCTTCTGCTCGTGTAATACTGCATAGTCTGCTTGAGGCACAGGATAGCACTCTCGGTGGAATGTCCAGGCCTGAAGCCAAACTGTGCGTCGTTCAACGAGACGTGTTTATCTAGGTGCTGACCAAGCAGACTGTCCAGCACTTTAGCAATCACTGTAGCCAGAGAGATCGGTCTATAGTTATTAACATCTGATGTATCACCAGTGTTATTTTTGATGATAGGCACAACTATTAATAGTACGCATTAGATTATCGGGCAACCCAAACAAAGAGTAAAAAACATGGACTACACTCTGGGTAAGTGTACACCCGCATGCTGCAAGTGCTCAATGCTAAGGCTGTCATGACCTGAGGATTTACCCCTCACCAAGCTTTTGATCATGGCACCTACTTGCTTCGCAGTAAAATAAATACTACGCTCACCACCTCCCTCAGCATCGAGCACCTGCTGAGCTGGCCCCAGAAAAGAATCTACCCTGAAATGGTGGGAGAACATAGTGGCGATCTCACTGGGCTTATGCAAACCCGCCACGCTGACGGGAAGACCCGGTTTATGACTCATTTTATTGATGTTCTTCCAAAACTGACCAAATTTATTTTTAGAGCGAAGTTCAGCCATAATGTCCATCTTTATCTCATCATCATTATCATCAACATCCCAGCGTTAATCCCAGTCGCATCCCCAGCCTTTACAGCTTTGGAGTCTGGGGTCCGCTTTACCAGTCCGACTGCTGATATGGCTAAACTTCGACATTTTCCGTGAAGCGACTGCCGTCTGACCTCCACAACCCGAAGGCGACATCGAAGCATTGCAGTTAGACCAATTGTTGGACTTTTGAGGGCTCCAACAACCCGTAACGACTGCTACTAGATGTTCGTATGGCAACCGGGACCAACGGCTTAACGTGCTTTCCGAGGCACGACCAGACCAGTGCAAATATTCATATTCATGCATACAAATACTTGCACTGTGCGGGGATCGAACCCGCGCCACCTTGCGCAGCGGCCGCGTCCGCTACCGCTACGCCACGGAGGCTGTCTGTCTGAATGTCCATCTTTATCTATTGTTCATTATTTTGACACCATTTCAATTTTGTTTTAAAAACGCGCCTAGACTCGCGCATATCTGTATTCTTATTTTTTCTTTTTTTTTCTGGGCTTACCCCAAACATAACCGAAAAACCTGAAAACATAACCGGGCCTTCCCATGAGCGCCCCGGACATGCCTATTCCACCCAGTAATGTATTTACCTCCACGTTTTTTCCCAACATCATAACTACATAAAGCTGCCTCTGATAGAATAGAAATAACCTCGACACAGGATAACATGATATCTAATATAATTTTATGGCTTTTATCACAACACGTTTTATCGAAACAGTTCCTTAGTTCTGAAGGAAAATCAAATTCACGTAGTTTACAGTGACAAATACTATTAAATTTCGCTATTTGAGTCGTGTCACGTTCACCCCAAACTATTCTATTTACACTCTCAGTAGGTCTACAAATACTAGATTTAATTAAATTAAAATTACATAGTATAGATACAGGGTTGACAGCCTCCGTGTCGTAGCTGTAGCGGACGCGGCCGCTGCGCAAGGTGGCGCGGGTTCGATCCCCGCATAGTGCAAGCATTTGTATGCATGAATATGAATATTTGCAGTGGTCTGGTCGTGCCTCGGAAAGCACATTAAGCCGTTGGTCCCGGTTGCCATTCGAACATCTAGTGGCAGTCGTTACGGGTTGTTGGAGCCCTCAAAAGTCCAACAATTGGTCTAACTGCAATGCTTCGATGTCGCCTTCGGGTTGTGGAGGTCAGACGGCAGTCGCTTCACGGAAAATGTCGAAGTTTAGGCATATCAGCAGATGGACTGGTAAAGCGGACCCCAGACTCCAAAGCTGAAAAAGGCTTCGGATGCGACTGGGATTAACGCTGGGATGATGATGATGATGAGTATAGATACGGGGTAGTGATCAGATCAATAGGTATCATATAACACAGAGGCCGCGGACACAGAGTGCCGTGCAGCACTAGTCAGAAGACAGTGGTCGAGCCAGCGTCTACAATCATGCGCATCACTGACAAACGTATAACTGTCCGGCGGCATTAGTTCTAAATCTACACAAGATCACGATTGTTCCGCACAAAAAGTTAAGAGTTCAGAAGCAAATGACTCACCGGGATGGGCGTTGTAGTCACCTAACATAAACACTGACTCCACACTGAGACTGTCAATTATAGCTGTCATTTCACTGAGACACTCTGTGAATTCCATTAAATTATAATTACATTCAGTAGGCACGTATACAGAAAATATCAAAATAGACCGATCACTCAGCTCGGTTTTTATCGCGGCGAGATGCACACCGCTGCACTTCACTACTGATACCGTTGGAAACGCAGCCTTCCTCCAGAGCAGAGCAACTCCACCATGGGGACTGCCGCGTAAGACCCCTGCCGCAGTATCTACTGCAGAAGTACCCGTGCAGGCGAAGTCGTCGACTATGGTGGCCAGGTAGCCAAGGTCATTCTGCATAAGCCACGTTTCTTGCAGCGCCACAACATCCGCCGAACGACAGAGCTTTCGCACACATTCCACTGATCTCATCACGTTTTTGCAGTTAAAACTTATCAATTTGACATTGTTCATAGATTAGATTTGCCAATGTTCTCGCCAGTCACACGGACATCGTCCTTATTACGTCTTACTATGTTTATAAATCGACGAAAAGCCACTCCTTTTGGCCAGAAATCATCACTTAGGAAAGTTAATAACGCTTGTTTGTGTACGAATATTTTGTATGATTCGTAATCCTTCGCTAACTTCATCTCCATTTTTTCAATTTTAACATCAATGTTAGCCTTCTTGATAATATAGGTACGTATGTTACACACCGACACGCCCTTCGCCACATTGTAAATGTACAGCTGTTTGGTGTAATATCTACAACTAAACGCATTTTTTTAAACAATTTTAGGACAAATAGGAATATTTGTGATCTGAAAAATAAATGATTCGATTTAATTCATAGTTTATTGGAAAGATCAAAATAAATGAACATTTATATTTAAACAATAAAAATTACAATCGTCACTGTAGATGAGAGATTTAAAAGTGTAATTTCCCAGTAAGAAGCTTCCACCAAAGTAAGCTTGCGCTATTTTTTGAAAATCCGCGCTGTATTGGTACCGACCCTGAAAAATGGTAGGATATAATCTATATAGAGTCTAGACAAAATGAAACTACCTAGTTTATTTGGATTTTTTACGTTAATTTACATTTTCTTGTAACTTTTCCGTATGAAATCCGTCTGCATTTAGAATGTTTACAGATCTTTACCTTACATTTTTAATTCTTGTACGAATATATCGATGGCCCTACAGAATAAACGTGCAAGAGCTCTTACACAATTTTTTTTTCTTGCTTTTTTCGTTTCTTTGACTGATGCAGCACCTTCTAAATCTTTGACTCAAAATACACCTATTACATCAATTCATTTCTTTATTCTAGCCAAAAATCATGAAATTATCACAAGTATAAAAGTATATGCTATTGTTAAACGCTTTTTGGGTCTCCACGTTCATACGTACTCTACACCGTCCTTAACATCCAGACTTGTATCCAGATCGTACGTCGATACTGACAGCGATGAACATGTGCCATTCTTGGAACAAGAAATTGTTAATCTGCAGCAGCAACTGAAGGTTGCGCAACTAGAAATAGCAACCCTCATGGACCGTATTACGACCCTAATGCAGAATAGTTGCAATATCTTTGAACCTGTCGCTCGTATGGAAATAAAGCGAAATGTAGTAAACACCGCCAGTCCTCAGAAAATTGCTACCACAGACGGACAGACTAAAAGAAAAATGTTTATTTTTGGTACTCAGCGCTGCGTTGGACTTGCAGCGGCCATCTCACACTCAAGGACAAATACACAATATGAGAAATACAGACTCGTCTCTATTACAAAGCCAAATGCGCCTTGCAGTGAAATAATAGCAAACTGCAGAAATACCAAATTGACAAATGAAGACAAA
The DNA here is from genome assembly GCA_017933935.1 of Sesamia nonagrioides. Classification (NCBI taxonomy): domain Eukaryota; kingdom Metazoa; phylum Arthropoda; class Insecta; order Lepidoptera; family Noctuidae; genus Sesamia; species Sesamia nonagrioides. The sequence continues at coordinate 455,472 of JADWQK010000267.1, read as the reverse complement.
ATTATAATATGCATAGGCGAAAATGATAAAAATCCAAAACTATTATTGTCACAATTGCAAATTATACTCAATACATTCTTAAATAATACTGTTATTGTGTTAAATGTCGTCAATAACATGTACCTCAATGTCCGTAAGTTAAACTATTGTATAAAGAATATTTGTAATAAATATAGAAAATGTCACTTTTTAAATGAAACATCCACGAAACTCTCCGATGTTTGTGAGTCAATAAATTATATCATAGATTACTGTGACTATAATGATAAATATTTAAATCCGAGTGAAATTCGAAAAATAATAGCGAGTAACAAATCAAGTTCTAAATTAAACGTTTCAACAAGCGAACCCAAAAAAGGCACAATTCCCTATTACTTTAGTCGTATTAAGAATAGATCAAACACGGATAGGTTCTCTTTACAATGTAACGAAAAGGGTAAAATAGGAACTATACCCTATTACTTTCCTGTGATAAACAAGCGCGACTCATTTTTTCGTATCTCAAAACAACACAAGCACAACACATCACTTTAGAATATTTCACCAAAATATCGCCAGTTTGTTATCCAAACAAGAACTGTTAGAAATCACAATTCAAGAATTAAAAGAAGTAAACGTTGACCCAGATGTAATATGTCTATCTGAAACTTTTTTAAAAAAAGGCTGTGAAAACTACGTAAAACTGTACAATTATGAAATGGCTGCTGGCTTCTGTAGAGATAAACAAAGAGGTGGCACGTGTATATTAATTAAAAAAGGCTTAAATTACAAAGAATTAATATTCGTAAAAAACTATGCAACTCAGAACACGTTTGAAGCTTGTGGTGTAGAGGTAACAAATATTAAACTTGTAATTATATGTGTTTATAGAACGCCCCAATCTGATCCAAATCAGTTTTTAACAAAATTGCATAAACTTTTACACGATTTGCTAAAAAAATACAAATCTAAAGTAAATTTAGTTATAGCCGGTGATATAAATATAAATACATTGAAAAAAGGTAACATTACAAAAGAATTGCAAGATTTGTGTAACAATTATTATTTGAAAATCCATATAACTGTTCCTACACGTAAGCTGTCTTGTATTGACCATATCTTGAGCAATATTACCAACGCTACATCATCTGTACTACCCCTGTACCTTTCCGATCATGACACTGCACAAATGTTAAGCTTTCCTACTAAACATAAACTACAAAAAGCACCAATATACTACATTTCTAAAAGAGACTACAGCTTAGATAACGTTCGTAAATTCAAAGAATGCTTGGTAAACCTTACTTGGTCTGAGATTTATCAAGATACTGATGCAAATTCCGCATTCAGTGATTTCCATGAACTGGTAAGCCTATTCTATAACCTCTGTTTCCCCAAGGTTAGAGTTAGAGTGAACCGCGATAATAAAAACACTCAAAAGTGGATAAGCAGAGGAATACGTCTAAGTTGCCAAACTAAACGGAGGCTACGTTACCAGTATTACAAAACTAAAAATTCTATTAATAAAATTAGATACAAAAATTACTCCAATTTGCTGAAGAAATGTATTTACGGATCAAAAAAGAACGCAAATATAAAATATATTAACACACAGGATAACAAGTGTAAAGCCACATGGACTGTCATTAAAAACGAAATAAATAGTACTACCCTCAAAGACAACATAGAAATGATAAAGTTAAAAGATGCTGTAGTTACTGACCCGGTAGAAATGGCTTCTCTATTTAACAGCCATTATGCAAATTTAACGCATAACGCACGAACTCAACAAAGTGCTGGTCCAAACTCTAGGGAAAATATAAGTGTCAACTCTATGTTTTTGAAACCTATGCTGGAAAGTGAAGTTCGACAGGAAATAATGTGTTTAAGCAATACCAGAGCAGAAGGTTATGATGAAATTAGCACAAAAATCTTAAAAGCCTGCTGTAATGAACTGACTGGGATCTTAACTCACCTAATCAATATGTCATTTACATCTGGAAGCTTTCCCGATAAATTAAAATTATCCATAGTAAAGCCGATATTCAAAAAAGGAGATAAATGTGATATCGATAATTATCGTCCTATAACTTTAGTACCTATCTTCTCCAAAATTTTTGAAAAATGTATGTACAAAAGAATAGTTAATTTTTGCAATAAGTTCCAAATAATAATTGATGAGCAGTTTGGGTTTCAAAAAAATAAATCCACGTCTTTAGCCATTTTCACCCTTATGAAAAATATACTTTCGAATATTAACAAGAACCAAATCACTACTGGTCTTTTCTTTGATTTATCGAAAGCCTTCGATCTGGTGTCACACAAAATATTGCTGGATAAGTTAGAGAACATCGGGATTAGGGGACCTCCTCTACAGTGGATATCGTCATATTTATGTAATAGAAAACAACGTGTCATAATCAATAAAATTACCAAAACTAAAGATATGACATCCTACTCATCGCAATATATGGTTAATAAGTATGGTGTTCCACAAGGAAGCGTACTAGGCCCATTATTATTTATTTTATATATAAATGACATCATAAAAATAACCAAGCACAAATGCGTATTATTTGCTGACGACATAACAATCATAGTGACATCTGATAGAATGAAAAGTACCATTGCAGATCATGAATTAGATATCAATAATACAATAGATATGTTAATAAATTGGCTTGACATGAATAATTTAAAAATGAATTTAGATAAATCAGTTTACATTCAATTTAATCAATCAAATAATAATAAATACAACATAAAATTGAATATAACTAAAATTAAGGAAGTAACACATACCAAATTTCTGGGTGTTACAATAGATAAAGACATTAATTGGAAAGAACACGTAGATAATGTTAGTACTAGAATTAATAAATTCGTCTATGCGCTGAAACAGGTTAAAAATGTAACAAATTTAAAAACTGCTATTATTTCTTACCATGCGTATGTAGAATCTTTACTACGCTATGGTCTTGTGATGTGGGGTAATGGTACAGATGTAAATAGAGCATTTGTCGCTCAAAAGAAATGCATAAGAGCAATATGTGGCCTTCAACCGGATGACTCCTGCCAACCAGTATTTAAAAGACTTGGTTTGTTACCGTTACCATCACTTTATATTTATGAGATATGCATGTTTGTTAGGCAACATCAAGATTTATTTGTAAAAGCAAATGACATTTGTGTCCGAAACCGACGAGACCCCTGCAGGCTCGTACTAAGTGATATTCCGAGGCTATCTAAATATAGTAAAAGCTGTCTTGCAATGTGTGTACGTTTATATAATAAGTTGCCCAATGATATCAAAAACGTTAATACTACATTATTTAAAAAGAAAATGTACGAATGGCTATCTGTAAATAGTTTTTATAGTGTAAAAGAATTCATTGACAAAAAATGTTAATGTCAGTTATATTCTGAAAAATTTGCATGCTTATTTTATATTGGCAAAACATGTTCGTTCTAAATTTTATTGATACCATCCTTGTATACCGTGTTTTTAGGCAAATAAATATATTATTATTATTTCTTTTATTTACTTTCCTTACATATAATTTACATTTTTAAATATTTGTATAAAAAAAAACAAAAACATTTAAAAATATAAAAAATAGTAGCCCACCGGTATCGGGAACAGGGTCCAAGCTACCGGCGGTCAGGGCTCCAGGGAGAGGAACTTCCTGACAATGCGAGCCGTGTCCAGCAGTACCGCTTTCTGAATCAAGCCCTTGATCCAGCCGCCTAACGAGAGCCTCCTGAGGTGTTGGTCGAGGCTCTTGGCTATTAAGCCATTGGCTGTCACGACTATCGGTACAATGATTGCTGAATCCACTTCCCACATGTCGACAACCTCGTGAGCCAAATCAAGGTACTTGATTTGTTTATCTTTCTCGGCTTTCACGAGGTTCTCATCATGCGGGATGGTTATGTCAACAATCATTGCACGCCGCTCTGATCGATCCACCATCACTATATCAGGCTTATTGGCAACAATAGTCCTGTCAGTGATGATGGATCGATCCCAGTACAATGTGATATGGCCATTTTCGAGAACTGGGTCGGGCATATACCTGTAGTACGGCACCTCCGATTCCACAAGGTTGTATTTCAGAGCAAGTTGTTGATGAATTATCCTGGCTACAAGGTTGTGTCTATGCAAGTACTCTCCATTAGCTAGACGAGAACACCCGGAAATAATATGTCTGATTGATTCACCCGGCCGGTGACATGCCCGACAAATGTCAACTGTGCCGTCTTTCACAATGAATTTCCGGTAATTGTTCGTCATCATAACTTCGTCCATAATTGCACAGACAAAACCTTCGGTTTCCCCAAAGAGGTCACCGTAACGTAGCCAGGCTACGGACGCTTGAAAATCTACATCAGGCCCGCTTAGGGCTCGGAAAAAGCGTCCGTGAAGCTCCTTGCTCTGCCATACCTCCATGCGATCGTTAGTTTCAAGCACTACTGGTTTGCGCCAGTTCTCTTTAGCCAAGGAGAGCGGAGTGAGGCCCTTGTCAACCGCGACCACATCTCGATGCATTCCCACGTCAGTTTTCAGGAAGTATTCCCTGAGACTGCATACCTCACGATTGTGGAGTGTCTTAGCGTTTAAAAAGCCTCGACCTCCACATTTTCGCGGGATATACAGTCTCATAACCGATGACCGTGGGTGATGCAATCGATTTGCAGTCAACAACGTACGGACCCTCTGATCCAGGGCGTCAAGTTCGGTCTGAGTCCATTTGAGTATGCCGAAAGAGTACATCAATACCGGCATGACCCAACCGTTGAAAGCGCGCACCTTATTTCCGCCTGATAGAAGACTATTAAGTACTTTTTTCAGGCGGCCAAAGAAGCGTTCCTTCAACGATTGCTTCATGTCAGTAACATTGATACCCAACGCTTCCGACATACCCAAATACTTATAGGTTTCGGATGCAGAGAGGGATCTAAGGTTTATGGAACCAGTGAGTTGGGTTCCCACGGATTCCACAATCTCTCCTCGCTGTACATGCATGACCGCACATTTGTCCACACCGAATTCCATCCTGATGGCGCTACTGAAAGTTTCAGTAATTTTCAGTAGCTCCTTCAGTTGTGAATTGGTGTGAGCAAAAAGTTTCAGGTCATCCATGTAGAGGAGGTGCGATATAACCTGACCACCTCTCCTCAACCGATAGCCTAGACCTGAATCCTCCAATAGTGTGCTTAGAGGATTCAGTGCTAAGCAAAACCAAAGTGGGCTCAAACTATCGCCCTGAAATATACCTCGCTCAATCCTTATCGGTTCGCTATTCCTCTGAATATTTCGACATCCTGGATAGCGAAGGACTGTTCTCCATTGTGACATACATGTCATCAGGAAGGTGCGCAAAGTTGCATCTACTTTATACAACTCTAGCACCCGCATGAGCCATGTATGTGGCACAGAGTCATAGGCCTTCTTGTAATCTATCCAACTTGTCGACAGATCCTTTCGGGAACGACGAACCTGCTGGCTAATGGCCATATCAATAAGGAGTAGCTCCTTAGTACCGCGGGACCCGTTCCTACATCCATTTTGAGAGGCAGACATGATGGAGTTGCTGTCAATATGCGTATTAATTTTTGCTTTCAAAATGGATGTAAGAACTTTATAGACCGTCGGTAAACATGTGATCGGCCTATAATTTTTGGGTTCCGCGGTGCTACCTGATTTATGGAGCAGGTGGGTTATTCCTGTTGTTAGGAACTGGGGTAGCGAACCAGACTCTAAAGCAGTCTGGAACTGAGATGCCAAGCAAGCGTGCGACCCGGAAAACCATTTAATCCAAAAGTTATGCAGCCCATCCGGTCCTGGAGACTTCCAATTAGGCAACGGACGGACTGCACGAGCTACATCTTGGGGGCAGATGGTAATAGCCCCCATTTCTGGTACCGGATCGCAGGCTCGCTCAACATCCCGAGTCCAACCACCTTCGGTGTGACTGACAGGCACCGACCAGATATTGCGCCAGAATGAACGCGTGGCATCATCATCCGGTAGGCACGTGTCAGTGACACCTTGGTCTGATCGCTCCCAAGCTCTATAGACCCACCTTTCATCGCTTTGGAAATTGCGATTCTGAGAATACCGCTCCACTCTTCGCCTGTACCGACGAATACGGTTTGCCCATGCATATATTTTCTGTTTAAGAAAGTCGATGCGCTCTGTGACGCGTAACAAATAGTCTCGGGTACTAACATCAGTCCCCGAGAATGCCCGCCTTACAAAGCGCATCACTCTAGGGCGTGTATTGCCCTCCCTGAAACTAATAAGCTTGCCAATGAGTGCTCTAGTCTCTCCGATACGACGTTCAATCCTGCACTGCCAAGCTGGTACAGCTGGTTTTGGTCGTGTGGCTCTGTCACTGTCTGGGAATTTGACATGAGCCACACGACATATCGCAACAGCTCCACAGTACAAGATTGAATGTGTATCAGCTCAGATCTTTGCTGTCCTTTAAATAATTAGACAGCTGAGAGTCTAGAGCACACACCAGCGCCTTGTTTTTTTTATGCATGGGCAATCGAGGTAAACGTGGTCTAAGTGCAGGCGGAGTAGAGCGGTACTCACGGAAAGCATCCTCCAAAGCGCTCCTTACTTTTTCATTGCATTGAGGAGTCACGGATATAGCCTCATCATCATCCTCTTCATCGACGAGGTTGGGTCGCGATGGAACACTGTTAAATTGTACCGCGACCAGTGATGAAGCAGGCGCAACATGGCTATTCCGTGACTCGAGGCGTAGGCGATCAAGCACCACATCATCCAGCATATGGTTACGCTGGATGACCCGCACCTGATCCGACAGTCGTTGCGCCGACACGTTGACAGCTGGCTCAAGCACCTGAAACAGAGAGAGCATCCGACCACGGTACGCAGTCAAGTTACTTCCCCCCTCTGTAGCCCCAAAGTATGCGCGCATGACGTTCTCGTTGATTGATTGAGTCCATTTCATGCGCTGCACATTTCCACCGGTAGCGGGGGCCCTATCAGAGGCCGGTGGGCCTCGAGGTCCCAAGCAGTCCGGCGGCCGGCGTCCTCCCCGTCGGCGAACAGGTGGTGGCGTCGTCGGCGGAGAGAAATACTCGTCGCTCGAGCTCAACGCAACTGCCGCGGCCGGGGTCATCACAGCGTTCACAGTGGGGCTGGAGACCGGCGGCGGCGAGGCGGAGCTGGGCGACGAGTCCGGAGGTGGTATAGCGTATCTTGATCTTCGTTCCAATATTTCTCGGTTTGACATAACAGATGTCACAGGTTTTCTTGGCTGGCTAATCGATCTATCACTACTATATCAGGCTTATTTGCAACAATAGTCCTGTCTATGGTCATTTTCAAGAACTGGGTCGGGCACATACTGGTACCTCAGAATCCACAAGTTTATATTTCAAAGCAAGTGACAACACACGTCAATCGTCCCGTCCTTCATAATATATCTCCGATAGTTATTCGTCAAGATAACTTCGTCCATAATCGCACAGACGAAACCTTCAGTTTCCCCGAAAAGGTCACCGAATCGTAGCCAGGATTTTGGCTTTGCCACTTGTCTACGTGCGGTCATTTGCTGTCAGCAGTGTACGGACCCTTCTATCCAGGGCGTCAAGTTCGGTCTGAGTCCATTTAAGTATGCCGAAAGAGTACATCAAAACCGGCATGACCCACCCGTTGAAGGCGCGCACCTTATTTCCGCCTGAAAGAAGACTATTAATACTTCTTCAGGCGCCAAAGAAGCATTCAACGATTGCTTCATGTCAGATTGATACCTAACGCTTCCGACATACCCAAATATTTATAGCTCTCGATTGAGGAGAGGGATCTAAGGTGTATGGAATCCGGGAGTGTAATTCCCTCGGATTCCATAATCTGCCCTCGCTTTACATGCATGACTGCACATTTATCCACACCAAATTCCATTTTAATGCCACTACTAAAAGTTTCTGTTACATTCAGTAGCTTCATCAGATGCAATTTATTGGGGGCAAAAAGTTTCAAATCATCCATGTAGAGGAGGTGAGATATGACCTGACCACCTCTCTTCAGTCGATAACCCAGCCCTGAATCCTCCAGCAGTGTGCTTAGAGGATTCAGAGCTAAGCAGAACCAAAGTGGACTCAGACTGTCGCCCTGGAATATTCCCCGCTTAATCCATACAGGTTCATCGTTCCCCTGGATCTGTCGACTCCCTGGATAGCGAAGGACTGTCTTCCATTGCCCCATACACGACCTAAGGAAAGTGCGTAGAGTTGCATTTATCTTGTACAACTCCAGCACCCTCATAAGCCATGTATGTGGCACCGAATCGTAGGCCTTCTTATAATCTATCCAGCAGGTGGAGAGATCCTTGCGGGATCGACGAACCTGTTGGCTGATGGCCATGTCTATGAGGAGTAGCTCCTTAGTACCACGGGACCCGCTCCTACATCCATTTTGAGAGACAGACATGATGGAGTTGCTGTCAAGATGATTGTTTATTTTAGCTTTCAAAATGGATGTAAGAACTTTATAGACCGTTGGTAAACAAGTGATCGGTCTATAATTTTTGGGTTCCGCGGTGCTACCTGATTTGTGGAGCAGGTGGGTAATTCCAGTTGTTAAGAACTGGGGTAGCGAACCAGACTCTAAGGATGACTGGAATTGAGATGCCAAACAAGTGTGTGAACTACTTAGCCATTTTAACCAAAAGTTATGCAGCCCGTCCGGTCCCGGAGATTTCCAGTTCGGTAACGAACGGACTGCTGTGGCTACATCTAATGGTGTTATTAGGATGTTATCCATTTCTGGTATAGCTTCACACACTTGTTCGACATCCTGTGTCCAGTCACCCTCAGTGTGACAAACGGATACCGACCAAATGCCGCGCCAGAATGCACTTGTGGTGGCATCATCCGGGCGGCACTCGTCAGCCTCGTTTTGTTCAGGTCGCTCCCAAGCTCTATATACCCACCTCTCATCGCTCTGGAACATGCGATTCTGCGTATATCGATCCACTCGCTTCTTATACCGCCGAATACGGCTCGCCCATGCACAAACTTTCTGCTTCAGGAAGTCGATGCGCTCTGTGACATTATTTATGTATTCTCGAGGGCTAATACCAGTCCCCGAGAATGCCTGTCTCACAAAGCGCATCACTCGTGGTCTAGTATTGCCCTCCCTGAAGCAGTATAGTTTGCCGATGAGTACCCTGGTCCCATCGATACGACGCTCGATTCTGCGTTGCCAGGCTGGTACGGCTAGTTTTGGTCGAGTAGCTTCTTCACAATTTGGGAACTTGACTTTGGCTAATCGACATGCCGCTACAGCCGCGCAATACAGGATCGAGTGTGTATCAATGAGATCCTCGCTGCTCTCGAAGAAATTCTTGAGCTGCGAGTCCAAAGCACACACCAGCGCCCTATTTTTTTGTGCATAGGTAGCCGTGGTAACCGGGGTCTAAGGTTGGTTGGAGTGGATCTGTAGTCGCGGAACGCATCCTCCAGTGCGCTCCTCAGTCGGTCGTTATACTGGCTACTTACTGTTTCAACCCTATCGTCCTCTTCTTCAACGCGATTGGACCGCGGCGGAACAGCATCAATAATTGACGCTTGTGCCGCAGTCTGTGTCAGAGTCGGGGCGATTTGGTTGCTCAGTACCTCTGAGCGCAGCCTATCAAGTGCGATGTCGTCGAACCTGTGATTGCGTTGGATGACCCGCACCTGATCCGACAGTCGTTGGGCCGAGACGTTGACAGTTGGTTCCAGTGCCTGAAACAGAGACAGCATCCTTTCACGGTACGCAGTGAGGTTAGTTCCCCCCTCTGTAGCCCCGTAATATGCGCGCATGACGTTCTCATTCATTGTTTGAGTCCATCTCATGCGCTGCACACAACCACCGGCAGCGGGGACCCGGCTCGGGGCCGGATGGCCCCTAAGTCCCAAGCTCTTCGGTGGCCGGCCTCTCCCCTGCCGACGTACAGGTGTTGGCGACGTCGGCGGAGAGAAATACTCGTCGCTCGAGCTCGACGCAACTACCACGGCCGGTGTCCTCACAGCGTTCACAGTGGCGCTGGAGACCGGCGGCGGCGAGGCGGTGCTGAGCGACGAGTCCGGAGGTGGTGGGCGTGCTCTTCGTTTGGCTGCTCTTGTCAACATTTTGATAATTTTCTCATCTTTATTGTATATTGGATTGTGCAGGTGACATGACAAATGTCACTGATTTTCTTTTCCTTGTTGCATGCTTTCTTTTCATTTTATCGTCTTGATATTTATAAATAATATGTTTTAAGAATTTCGTTTTGAATGCCACGTGTATAGTATAAATATGTAAATTGCTTGAAATAATTTTATATATATTTAATTAAGAAGAGCTATCAAAAGAGATGTTGACATTGACTTATTATTATTATTATTACGGATTCAATTGATTTGCAATCAACAGCTTACGGACCCTCTGATCCAGGGCGTCAAGTTTGGTCTGAGTTCATTTGAGTAATCCGAAAGAGTACATCGAAACCGACATGACCCTACCATTGAAGGCGCACACCTTGTGTCCGCTAGATAGAAGGCTATTAAGCACTTTTTTCAGACGCCTAAAAAAGCATTCAATGATTGCTTCATGTCAGTAACATTGATACCCAACGCTTCCGGCATACCCAAATACTTATAGGTTTTGGATGCGGAGAGGGCTCTGCGGTTTATGGAACCCGTGAGTTGGGTTCCCACGAATTCCACAATCTCTCCTCGCCTTACATGCACGACCGCGCATTTGTCCAGACTAAATTCCGTCCTGATAGCGCTACTGAAAGTTTCAGTAATTTTCAGTTGCTCTTTCAGTTCTGAATTGTTGGAAACACAAAGTTTTAGCTCATCTATGTAGAGGAGGCACGATATAACCTGACCGCCTGTCCTCAATTGATAGCCTAGACCTAAATCCTCCAGCAGTGTCCTTAGAGGATTCAAGGCTATATTTTTTTTTTACAAAAAAAAAAAAAAACAACCAACTTCCAAAAACCACTGCAAAGTGAAACATAATTAATTTCGGAAGTCGGTGTCTTTGATTTTTGTATATTCGTTTTTGACACCGACTTTTTTGTAAAAAAAAGTTTTTATTTTACACTTTTTAGTTGTGACAAGTAATATGTATTCAGTTGGGAATCGACTTAATTTTGTTTACTTTAATTTTTACCCGTTATTTTGAAGTATTGCCTCGACTGTCTATGGTCTTCATCATCAGATTTACTGCAGACCATTATTTTAATCCAATGGATGCAAAGTTCTCATCAATATAAATGAATTAAGTCCAAACACAAAGAAGCTACTTTAAGCCGTTGAGGAGTTCCCGGAACTGGCCTTTGTCTTCATCATCAGAGCTTTTATGATAGTCACAACTAATCTAGATTTAAATTTCTTATCAATACAAATTAATCAAGCCCAAACTAAGGTAGCTGCTGTGAATTGTTGAGGAGTTCCTTCGACTGTATCCCGGCTCCATCATCAGATCTACTCCAGACCTTTATTAAATTGTAGTCTTTTAAAATACTTAATGAAAATACTAAGAAATGCACTAGTCGCCCCTACGATTTTTGAAAGTTCCCGTTAATTTATCTGGTCTTCCATCATCAGATCCTGATGTCCTTATCATGTGACCACCTTGGAAATATCAACTTTGTAACAAAAAAGAATTATCAAAATCGGTTCATAAACGACGAAATTATCCACCAACAATTTAAAATACCCTGCTCCTTTTTAGTCGGTTAACAACACCAAGGTGGACTCAAACTATCGCCCTGAAAAATACCTCGCTAAATCCTTATCGGTTCGGTATTCCTCTGAATATTTCGATATCCTGGATAGCGAAGGACGGTCCTCCATTGCCCCATACATGTCATCAGGAAAGTGTTCAGATTTACATCAACATTATGTAACTCCAGCGCTCTCATGAGCCATGTCTGTGGCACTGAGTCATAGGCCTTCTTGTAATCTATCCAGAATATAGATAGATCCTTTTGGGAACGAAGAACTTGTTGGCTAGAACCGCGGGACCCGTTGGAGCGGGTCCCGCGGTTCTAGCCAACAAGTTCTTTTCAGAGATTCATTTTGAGAGGCAGTCATGGTGGAGTTGCTGTAAATATGTTTGTTAATTTTAGCATTCAAAATGCATGCAACAGCTTTATAACCGTCGGTAAACAAGTGATCGGCGGTGCTCCCTGATTTATGGACTATGTGCCAGTAAAGCAATCTGGAACTTGAAAACTATTTTATCCTAAAGTTATCCAGCCTGCAACGGACGGATGGTAATAGCTCCCACATCTGGTATTGGTTCCCACGCTTGCTCAACATCCCGATCCCAATCACCTTTAGTGTGACTGACAGGCGCCGACCAGATACTGCGCCAGAATGAACACATGGCATCATCATCCAGAAGGCACGTGTCAGCCACACCTTGGTCTGATCGTTTCCAGCCCCTATAAACCCACCCTTCAGTACTCTAGAAGGTGCGATTCTGGATGTACCGTTCTACTCGCCGTTTATACCTACGAATACAGTGCGCCCATGTATACACTTTCTGCTTCAGGAAGTCGATGCACTCCATGACACGGGCTATATAACCCCGAGGGCTAGTGTTTGTCACTGAGAATGCCCGCCTCACAAAGCGCATCACTCTAGGACGAGTATTACCCTCCCTGAAGCAGAGTAATTTCCCGATGAGTGCTCTGGCCCCACCAATATGGCATTCAATCCTGTACTGCCAAGGTAGTATGACTAGTTTCGGTCGTGTAGCTCTAGAGTCACTGAAAAATTTGACATAAGCTACCATGATAAGCTACAGCTGCTGTCACGTAGCAAAATATAGCAGCAGGCGACATCTCGTGGACTCGGGCTAAACTCGGGTCACATATTTTGCATCGAGCCGAGAGATGGCGTTGCGCGAAAGGACGGTCGTTAATATAATAAATAAATTCAAATAAAGAACGACCGGGTTAAATAATATAAAAAAGGACTTAGGATAAAGATATTAAAAAATAAGAACCAACTCATGAGTCTGAAATTAAAATACAAGTCGCGGAACGCACTAGTCTATGGTTCAGGAAAAGACAATTGGGAGCGGTCGATCGGAAGGCTAGAGAAACTTCCAGAAGAACGACCGAAGCTTGCTCGGTGTCGCGGGTTTTTGCTGACATGGCTGGTACGCAAGGTTGGCGTGTGGCGCAATAAACCCCATGGGGTTGTGCGTCTAACGTTTGGCTCATCTCTCTGTGAGTATTCATTTCTGTACCCGGAATATTTTCTCCACGTGTTTTCTTGTTCTATAGTGCTGACTTAGGTTAAATGTTGTTCTAGATTTGGCTCTTTTGGCGGGCCTAGGGTGGGAACCCGTGTGGAGGCGTCGCGTCATGACTTATCTCAGGTGGCCTTGATTCCGATTGGATCAGGCTTGTTTGGAGTGGAAGTGGCTGAACCCTGATGGTACGGCACATCCAATTCTCTTTCGACGACGACTAGACAGGTATAAGCTGTCATGATTATTTTGCTCCGGGTGTTCCCGAAATACCTAATCCCGCAGGCCGCGTTCAACCGTGCATTAATCTGACACCCGTCAGTTAGTGAAGCCAAGGGTCTTTGTACCGTAATCCAGAAGCGTTAGTCAGGAGAGCTAATCCGAAACGTAGACTCCCTGTCCTTGTTTCTTTGTTTTGATGTATCTAGTGAGTGAGAGTGGGTTTCCAACAGGTTGCATGTAATTAAGCTATTGGCTTGATATTGTGTGCATAACCTGAGATACTTTTGTAACAACTGAGCCGTGATCACAACGGTTCACCTCACGAATCCTTCATCAAGCGACCCTGAGCTTGCTGAATTGTCTCATGTGGATTCCCTGTCCCACTCCGACCCGAGACGGAGTGAGTCAGGAAATCGGCTAGGTAAGTTAGGAGATTGTTTTGTCATATATTTATGACACAGGGTAATTCTAAAATAAATTTGTAATTGTATCCATTTATTGTTTTATTTAATGCTCCTAGCTACCAAGTATTTACATAATTAAATTTACTGTAACTGCCGGGTAAGGGTGGAGTTAGCCACCCTGAGTTAATTTAAAAAACTAAAGGCTAGCGTTACACTGCGCAGTGCACAATTGAAAGAGTATCGGTGAGGTCCTCGGAGGTATTAAAATAATTTGATAACTGCTCATCCATAGCAGTCACCAGGACTCTATTTCTGTTATGCATACGCAAACGTGGTAGGCGTAGCCTGATTTCTGGCGACATAAAACGATATTCCAGAATCGCAGCCTCCAAAGCATTACTTAATTCCTCATTGCATTGGGTACTTACATTTGTAACCCCATCATTATAACGCGGTTTGCGACTGGTGAGCGATGACACAGCTACTCCGCATTTCATGTCCCAGGCAATCAAGCACAGTGTCATGCAACATAATGTAAGTTTGTGTGATTCAGGAGCCATACCAGACCATTACTAAACTTTTCTATGTATTATATTTCTTATGTAATTCACTTTGCATCCATTTATCATGGCTCAACTTAATTTTTTATAATTATTTAGTTATAAATACAAGTACTCTCCTAAAAAAAATCACACTTTTTTAATTTACATGCTATTTCTTGAGCTTTTCAATTAATAAAGTTACGAGATTCAGAAAAATGAAAAAAAAAAATCATTCTTAATTGTCTGATTAGGCGTATCCCTCCAGGTAATCGTCAGATTATGAGACAACACGTACAGAGCATGATGAACCATATATATCTTAATCTGACGCGTTTGAGTAGTTCAAGATGGCGATTTTTGCACATTCTAATAATGGCCGCTAGTTTGCGTCACATCTGTATTGTCAGATTATTATATAATAGCTTTTATTAAGTTCTCATAACATCTCTTTCGAAAATCTGACGCGCTCGAATTTTTTTTCATTTTCAACCCTTTCGTCATGGAAACAATCAGATTAACAAACATGTTTTTTTTTTTTTAAATACGTTAAACATGGATTCTATACTTATCTGACGCGTTCAAGTATGTCCATGGAATAGCTTTTTTTATATTTTTGAAAATCTATAGCTGCTCACCCCACCGATAAAAAGATACATACCATATGACTCTTTTTTCTTATCATTTCAGCCTCGCACCCAATAAGTCTCTATGACGCTCGAGTAAATCCGGATTTAGAACGGTTGGCTTCCCTACTATTAGTTTTGTTTGTTGACACGTTACACGAATAACCGTATAATGAAACTTTACTGTAATCTAGTCAGAAATTGACAAGAATAAAAAAATAAAATGGTTTTTCTTATACTGTCGGAAAATGGTTTAAATTTAAATATCTATATCTGTAATGTAATAATATATTTTTATATTAAATTTGGTATAATTTTTTTAACCCTACATACTAACACAAACTACAAACAACAGTTCTTCAAGTTTAATCGTTTTTATTTTTTCCTGAAAAGTTGTCGTTTTTGACTTTCACGTTCCCTTGGGGCCATCGATATAATTATAGAATTAATCCAAAAAACATAATGGCTCCGATTTCCTTGTCCACCAAAATAACTAAAGGAGATGTTTCAGAAATGTATGGAGCCTGGGCCAGCACATTGTACGCTTAATGCTAGGTATAGTTACCCTATAGTTAACTGTGTTTAATGTTAATTTCCTATATTTTGGCTTAGTTTTTATACAGATTCAATTTAACTCGGCCAAGGAGTGCAACACAACTACTAATAAGTATGGTGGTCAGCAATAAGCGAAATAAGATTTTGACATTGACATTTGATTGACGTGTCATGTATCTAAGGCTATCGTATCTATATTATCTACCATATAACTGCGAAAAAAGAAAACATGAATTCCGAACATTCCGCCCATTTAATAAACACAATCAACACTCGACAGAAACACAACGGGAAAATAGAACTGTCAAAGTCGCCAATCAAACGTCACAACCACTGTCATGGCTACCTTAATAAAGGTTTATCTCACTAAAAAACCTTTTAAATAATTAATTATATATACTTGCATTTTTATTCAAATTAATTTAGTAGTATTTTTTATGAAAATTTTCTATTTTTTTTTTTTTTTTTTTATCTATATAGCGTATATGTATAGTGGTGGCCCAAAATGAAACATCTCCTTTGAGTTCAGTACGTTTTATTTTTCTTTCTATTTCATTAAGAAAAGGACAGATAATAAATATGAGTTTTGTCCTGTCAAATTGGTCAGCGGCTGAAGCACATTGACGTATTTTAAGTCGCCATGTTTCTATTGCGCATCTTAATTTGACACGACTAAACTAATATTTATGTATAAAAGTGTTGACATAATCAATTACAAAATATCCTAACACAATCATCAATCTCAAATTGATTATCGTAGGTAGTACATACGTAATAGTAAAAAGATAAGCTGAAGTACCTTTAATATTACACAATCTTTTGTCATATTAAATTTGGTCTGGAAAAAAGGCTTCAGAATGAGATGTTCACATGGTTTTTTCATTTGGAACCTTAGAAAGTCCTTTCCATCCGATAAAGCAGTCATTTTGCCCTGAAAGTAACAAAATTTTATAGTAAATCAAATGAAAGTTCATACATGCAATGATCGTACTTGTCACAGTATTCAGTGTAAGTATAAACAACTCTTGTGTAAGATTACACTAAAAGGAATTTATTCATTGTTAATATTTTCAGATATTTTTGGAACAGACTTCACGTACTCACCCTACTTGGAACAAAATTTTTTGTCACATTCACGTCATAATTCAAAACGCTACGGCCTGTGATCTGAGCCTTCACAACAGCGCACTCCTTGTGTTTTGGACCCCTGCACAGATCCATGTCAGACACCGTTAAGTTAAACGACCCCTAAAATACAAGTTGTCACAATTATTAAGACAAAGACCTCCCCATAATACAATACAATCATCATCAACCTTTTTATCGTCCCACTGCTGGGCACAGGTCTCCTCTTATACAGGGAAGAATTGAGCGTAATCACCACGCTTGCTCAATGCGGGTTGGCGATTTCAGACTTAAAGTCCAGGTTTCCTCAAGATGTTTCCCTACACCTTCAGTCATTGGTGTCCAAGATATACTTAGAAAGTATTACTTCAGAACTTACAAAAAAGTAACTTCAGAAAAATTACATTGGTGCTTGCCTGACCTGGAATCGAACCCGCGCACTCATACTGAGAGGCTGGTGTTTTAACCACTAGGCCACCACGACATATAATACAATGTGAAGTAATTTTTTGTATCTTCTTAGTTCTTAAACTACACAATCAAAATTTCCTTGTTCAAATTATGTTCAGAGTGAGCACTTTTCGGACATCACTAATTAGAACAGAAGTCAGTTATACATTGGCCCCGATTCTGTTGTTCACAAACTAAATTAAAGTTCAGTGCATCCTTTTCTGTCTATTCCACTAAGAAAGGGACAGAAGATAAAACGTCAGTTTAGACCTGTCAAATTAGTGCGCTCCTGACGGAAACAGGCGTATTTTTAGTCGCCATGTTTATAATCGCGTCTGAACTGTCTATGGAGTATCTTAATTTGACAGGATTAAACTTAAATGTTATCTTCTATCCTTTTCTTAACGAAATGGAAAGAAAAAGATGCACTTAACTCAAAATTAGTTTGTGAACAACAGAATCGACGCCAATATGTAAAGAAAACCCTGTCCGATCCGTGAAGGTATTGTTAGGTATCGATAATTGATTCTGCTAATGGCTACAAAGCCGGGCTAAACTTTAAAAAAAAAATCCCCAAAAAAAAATAGTACCTAATTGGCAAAAGGCGGTAACTTAATAAATGCGCGGGCGAAGTGGAGAAGGGCACGCGGCACGCGGTCCTATAGTAATAATACTGTCGAAAATGGTGTTGTCACTTTTCAAAAATGTACCATATTTTGGGGAAGTTGGAATTAATTCGCAGAAAAAACAGGATTATTTTAAAATTCATTAGTATTGATACTAAGTTGTTGTTAGTTATTATGTTCGGCTCCTATTGATCGCAGCGTGATGATATAGCCTAAAGCCTTCCTGGATAAATGGGCTATCCAACGCAAAAAAAAAAATCAAATCGGACCCGTAGTTCCTGAGATTAGTGCATTTAAATAAATAAATAAACTCTTCAGCTTTATATATTAGTAGCGTGTTTTGATGGAGTGCGTCTTTCGGGATAGGGGAGAGTAGGGAAACGCGAAATGACGAAATTCCACTTCGGTGTGCAACAAGTACGTTCGTAATAAGTTAACAGAGACTGTGCTAATTGTATACCTTAGAAGGAGGATAGATTGCTATAAGGGATTGCAGTAACAGCACCTTGCTCATAAGCTTTCAATTCGGGATATTAGTTCATTTAAATTCATTTGTGATAACGATCGGAGGACCTTAAGTCATTGCTCTGTTCTCTTCTCTTCTCTCTTCGACCTTTCTTCTCTTATCTTTTCGAACCTATATCCCTCTATTTCCAGGTCCTCTTCCTCGGATTCTACAGTCACAAGTTTTTCAAAAATCTCTTGATATAACTTCTTTCATGTCTGTTTTCAGCTCTTTTAAATATCTATGGAATCTTCTTCAGCAGGCACCTTGGTACAAGAAATGAGATCTTTTGCTCGTCAGTTTCTTCATATTTTTTTTGACACTGCTTGTCCAATAATAACTAGATAAAGCTTATTGATTCTTGTTAAGCGTGATCGTTGACTGTAGGCAACCGCGTTCCACTTTACGGGGCGCCGGTGTGGGCGTGATTCCTGAGGTGACGTCTAGCCCGACTCCTAACTGCGTCCAAGATGGTCATGGCCGTTCAGCTAGTTCGGGAATATCGCACTTGCTCGATTGTCGCCATGGCGCCCATATGTGGGAGTGGCGAGAGGGGGATAATTCCGCTGCCGCGAGAAATCATGGTACGGCGCACAGAGCTCTAGCAGGATCTCATGGCTACACGGCGGTAAGTCCCCTCATTGAGAAGTAGCTAGACAGGCGCCACGGCGTCCTCACTTTCCGCCTGATGCAGGTTCTCACCGAACACGGCTCTATCAGGAGGTTCTTGTTCTGAATAAGGTAGGAGGAAACGCCAGGGATTCACCACTGTGGAGACCGCCCTGAGGACACGGTGGAGAATACGGTGAAAGTTTACCCGGCTTGGGTGGAGCACCGCCCTGTCCTCGAGGCGGCGATATGCGGCGATCTTTCGCATCCAGACCTGGTCCACGCCATGGTCCGGAGCGAGAGTGCATGGTAAGTGTCACCTAATTCAGCGAAGCAGTGATGCTGGTAAAGGAGGAGGTGGAGCGCGTGAGGGAGCAGGAATCTTAGCGCCTCACGCCTCTAGCCACCGCAGGAGACGCCCTGGTTGGGAGACAACATCAGACTCCCGGCTATAGCCCTGGTCGACGGCGCGTTGTGTTTTACGCGCGCCTTAAAGAGATATCAACACGTCGTGACGGGGCCACAAAGACCGATGCTTGGGTCAGAGTTACGGGTTGGTCAAAAGAAAAACCCTGGCCCTGGCACACTGGCAAGCGAAGGAACATGGGTGCGTTTTATTCAATAAAAGTCTGAAACGCCCTTCCGCTCCGCGGCAGAGGTGATTTGATGATTTTCCATCCACGCTAAAAAAAAGGCGTCAACACTCCGCTGCACGTGACGGGGGTATAGACGCACGCAGGATAGTTTTACTGTATATAATACTTAGTACACTTCTAAACTAAACAACAAAGGTTAGTTTGTTTCTAAACTTACTGGAATAGAAGGTGTAGGACCTAGCAGTGGATACATTATCAGCTGATTATTCTCCTATTTAATAAGTCGTAATGTTGATTTAAGGGGACATTACAGATGCAATACAAAAGTTTCTTAAAATAATGGACTAATCAAGAATAACATAATTATTTTATTAAAATGTCATTGTACTCACATATTTTTTGTGCGATAAAACCATAACAGCATATAGAGCGAGCAGAATGGAACATCGCTTTAACATGTTGGATTTCGGATTGTAACTAAAACCGCAAGCCATACGCTGCGTTTATGTTCTATGATCACGCTGTTACTTTCCCACTACTGCGCAAATTCACTTCACCTTTGATTCTTCTTTTACGCCTTTAAAACGATAAACAAAAAAAACATAGTATTCATGAAAACAACAACTGTCCATCCAGTCCTTAAACACTATTGATAGCCATGCATTTGGATTTCTGACAGGGTAGTTAAATGTTGAATTACCAATCTTACCAAACGATATCGTGGTATCTTGTAACTGGGTTGTGAAGATCAGATGGACAGCCGATTTAAGTGAAACATTGGAGTTCAGCTGAATTCAGTTAGACTGAAAGCGGACCCAAACATGCGTGGGGAAAGGCTAGGCAAATAATTTTTTCAACGGTTAGATAATTCTGTTCTAAAGAGTAAATAAGGCCATAATTATTTTAAAAAATCTATAGAAAAGCTGTTAGGCCGTTATAATTTTTTATTTGAAAGTTATCAGTGGTAATTGAGTAACGCATTTATTTTGACATTTTGACTGTTGTTTTATGTATATAGTCGAGCAAACAACTTATCGAATTTCGTTAAAATTAATTAATAAAGTGAGTTGCGCAACTAAGGTGCTGATCATAAAAAAGTCAAAAACCAAGCTTCTCGCACTGTCATCCTTCATACGTGATCTTTCTTTGATTCCATGTCCTCATTCACATCTTTTCTGGGTGGGTTGCCCAGGTAATATAGGAATATTAGCTGTAACTAAAATTGCAATTTGGGTTACTCGTATTTAGTTGTGGAATCATAAAAAAGGCTTACCACTAAATTTTGCCTAGCTGGCGCGCGTCTGTCCAGTGGTTTGAACGATGAGAGTTTAAACAACTGTCGCTTTTATCTATGAGCCAATTACTTATTAAATAGTAGCTATTTCGAACTTCTATTATATTGTAATGCTATGGTTCGATGAGCGTGGAAATATTGACAAACAAAATTAATAATCATTATCATCACCAACATGTCAGCCACAGGAAATCCACTGCTGGACATAGGCCTCCCCTAAGGATTTCTGATAAGACCGGTTGGACGCGGCCTGCATCCAGCGCTTCGGTCAGCGGTCAGGTCATCCGACCACCTAGTCGCTGAATATCCGACGCTGTGCTTGCCGATACGTGTTCGCCATTCAAGAGCGTTTCTACCCCATCGGCCATCGGCTCTACGTGCTATGTGGCCCGCCCACTGCCACTTCAAAGAGATAATCTGCTGGGCTATGTCGGCGACTTTGGTTCTTCTACGAATCTCCTCATTTCTGATTCGATCACGTAGAGAAACACCTAGCATAACTCTTTTCATGACTCTCTGTGCCACCTTGAGCTTTCTTATGAGGCCCATAGTGAGGCACCACGTTTCTGATCCATATATCATAACCGGTAACACACATTGGTTAAAGACTTTTCTCTTTAGGCACTTAGGTACGAGAAGACACGAAGTAACTTTCTGAATGATACCCAATCGAGTCGGATTCGTTGAAACACCTCGTTCTTGAAGCCAGAACTATCGACCTGGACCAGCTGTCCCAGATGTATATACAGTTGGCAGCTTCAAGGATGAAGCTCCCAACATAAACCGGTGATGACCAAAATGCTGACTACTCCACGCCTGTGCTCCAGACTTTGGAGACCGTTTTGAGTTAAATCTGGACCGCCAATCAGCCTCTTCAACCGCCTTTCTATTGAGGCCAAAGTAGCCAGGTGACATTTTGCAGCACCAGCCCAAATGTGGCTACAGTACTCCACACACGAACGGACCTATGCTTTGGTTATTGGGCATTAGAAGCTGCCCTGGTGTGAAATACCACAGAACCTTTGCGATAACACCAAGCTTCCTGGCAGCCACCTTAACTTTGGGCCTAATGAACCGTCCAAAGCTTAGGTTCGAGGAAATCTCAACTCCCAAAAGCTGAAGGCGTTGCTGATGGTACTCCAGTATAAGAATCATAAGGTGCGTTGAGTAACTATAGAAATAATTTGTTTGCCCGACCTTTACAAAACCCCATTAACTATACCCGAATCATTTTAATGTGACTTCCCTAATATATTTTAGAAATAACAATGCCCACTTTCCATACATTGAAAAACTTGGCGATGAAAGTAAATGTATAGCTATAAGATAATTATAGTAGAAATGCTTCCAGTAACTTTAGAAAATAATGTCTAATATTCATTTTGGCTCACAATTTTGCACTCCAAGGATACATTCCGAAAAATAGGAGCCAAGGTGAACGGGCTTCTTTTGGCAGTGAAAAGACACGCCTGTGTTTTGGCAGCATTGAATGCTACAAGATACAAACAAACATACAAACAAACTCTTTAGATTTATATATTAGTATATATATTAGATTTATATATTAGATCTATTTCTATACTAATATATAAAGCTGAAGAGTTTGTTTCGACGGGATTATGTGCCATTCTATCCCGACGTTATTTTCAAGGCCTTACGCCTGGTAACCTTAACGCATATATTAAAAAACTTATTAACTATATTTATTAATATATGCGATCAAATCATTACTCAATGTGCGAGCTCTGAGCCAGGTAGCGAGTTAAGCAACCTGTGTCTTTTAAATGACATCTTTAAGGTAACAGGATCAGTCGCATCCACTATTAATTCGAACGGCATTCCTGAAACGTGGGCAGGCATTAGATCAGCTCTAATAAATAATTTTTCGGACCAGAGAGACGAAACAGCTTTATACAGCGATCTCTCATTAGGTATACAGGGTAATGGGTAATTGTCACTATCGTAAGCCGAATTGTAATTTAGAGCACTTACTAGACAATGTAGACGGTAAAGTTGAGAATTTTACCAAATCAGATTTCTGTATTATCTTTTTAGGTGAAGAAAATTTCAAACGAACTCAAAATTACATTAAACTCGTTGTAATTATTCGTAAAAAAATTGTACATCTGAAACACACTAATTACCCGACTACGGCAAAGCAAAAGGAGGGTTATGATTTTGACAGGCTATGTATGTATGTATGTATGTATGTATGTATGTATGTATGTATGTATGTTCATCTGTTCCCTCGTAACTTCTAAACTACTTATCAGAATTCGACAAATGATATATCATTAGAAGCGTCTTAATTGTCCGCTGGTTATAGGCTATATGGGGTTTCACAAAATCTACTGTGGCGCCCTCTAGCGGACAAAACATACAGAGTAAAAAAATAAAGTTAAGATAAATATGCCGTGTTTGGTATCATTTGAAAGCGCTTTACTTGTACATTTTGATATATATATATATTGCTAGCATTTGCGTGTGACTTTACCTGTATTCATGGGCTGGTTGCATATAATTCACATCTTTTCGTTCATAGCTTCTTTACTACTTATCAGAATAAGACCACTGCAGTACCATTAGAAGGGCCTTGATATTCTGTTAGTTATGAGCTATAAAGCTTGTCACCAAATTTAGTATTGCGCCCTCTAGCGGACAAAAAGTTCTATGTTAATATAAAATTAAAATAAATATACCGTGTTTGGTATCACGTGAAAGAGCTTCACCAGTGCTTTATGCTTGTACATAATTACAAGAATGCTTTAATGAAGTTAAATATGAGCGATAAGAGTAAAGCGCGGATTACGGGAACTGTGAATCGCTTTATGCAACGTAGAGCAGTGTGAACATTATTAGAATATGTAATGCACTAATGAAAACGACATAAGCTGGGAGTAACTCCACGCGGTGAAGGCGGAAACAGTTTGATAACTGGCTAAATCTCCCATAAAAAGGCCTCTGCACTATATGCCTTCGGGCTTATGTTGTTATATGTGCGTGTCGATGTAATATGTCAAGTACCTAGTTTTTAGTTCATCAGTTTAACTTTTGTTAATAATATGCGCCACAAATACACTTTAACACCAAAATAGTACCGCTTTATGCAATGTAGAGCAGTGTGAACATTATTGGAATATGTAATGCACTAATGAAAACGACATAAGCTGGGAGTAACTCCACGCGGTGAAGGCGGAAACAGTTTGATAACTGGCTAAATCTCCCATAAAAAGGCCTCTGCACTATATGCCTTCGGGCTTATGTTGTTATATGTGCGTGTAGATGTAATATGTCAAGTACCTAGTTTTTAGTTCATCAGTTTAACTTTTGTTAATAATATGCGCCACAAATACACTTTAACACCAAAATAGTACAAATAAAAAAAAGTTAAAAAACTAAAACCCAACTACGACAAAAAACGACGCTGAAAAAGTATAAAACAAGATTTTCAGAATACTGAAGTGAACAAAGTTGCTAATGTAGTTGCAAGTAAATGGACACAGTAGTAATGTCATACAATACTATTCTGAAGTATGCAATATTCACTATGTAGAGATAAATTTTCATGTTTGGAAAGGCGTAGTCACACGTTGTTAAGGTGGTAGGTGGGTATATGTAACGTGTGACTACGTCTTTCCAAACATGAAAATTTATCTCTACATAGTGAATATTGCATACTTCAGAATAGTATTGTATGACATTACTACTGTGTCCATTTACTTGCAACTACATTAGCAACTTTGTTCACTTCAGTATTCTGAAAATCTTGTTTTATACTTTTTAAGCGTCGTTTTTTGTCGTAGTTGGGTTTTAGTTTTTTTACTTTTTTTTTATTTTATAATATGCCTACCAACTTTTAAGTACATGAATAATGTAAATATTATGTTCAATAGCAGAGTCGAGAACTTTAATAATTTTCTCTATATGGATGCACAAACAAATAATTATGCTTACATTTTAGATTCTAATTTTAACTTGCCATATACTTTTGATACATACAGCCCACATTACGGTACACTCAATAAAAGAGGTTTACAACTTATTATATCGGATTTAATAGAGTTAATTTCATACTGTAGTACTATAGCAGCCACAACTAATATTAACTCTGAAGTTGATTGTTCCCAAAAAATACAAAAAGATATAACAGCTGTAAATTCCCAAAATAATTTTCAATTTTTTATGTAAATATATAAATATACTTCACCAAAACATAGCGGGACTGATGAACAAATCAGATGCACTAACAGTTAAAATAGATGAACTTCACCAAGCAGGAACTCACATTGATGTGATTTGTATGACAGAACATTTTATTGAGACAGGTTATGAGGATTTGTTGCATATACCTAATTTTTTACCGGCAGCCTTCTTTTCAAGAAAGGCTAAACGCGGTGGTACGTGTATTCTTGTTAGAGCCGGACTTCAATTTAGAGACATACCTGACGTAGCAAAACAGTCAGTGCCAGGTGTTTTTGAATCCTGTGCCATAGAACTTATACACCATAAAATTATTATTATCTGTATATATCGTGTACCTAAACACAATTACAATGTATTTTATGAAAAGTTAGAGGATACATTAAAAAAATATTGTTCATTCTCTAATAAAAATATAATCTTAACTGGCGACTTTAACATTGACATCTTAAAAAGAAATAAAATTACTCTAGAATTTGAAAATTTCCTAGCCCAGTTCAATCTTAACTTAGCCCTTCACAAGCCTACTAGATTAAGCAGCAACTCCTGCATAGATAACTTTGCACACGCCTACAGAAGAGACTGTAAAGCACAAATAATAGACCTAATTCTGTCAGATCATTCATCTCAAATATTAAGTGTACCTATAAATAAATCATGTAAACTTAAATATTGGAAAACACAAAAGCAGGATATATGCCAAGAAAATTTAAAGAAGTTTAAAAACTATTTGAGCAATTTATCTTTTACACAAGTTTATAGTACTAGTGATGTGAATGACTCATATGACTTTTTTGCAGATGATTTTCTAATGTTGTATAAACTATGTTTTCCAATAAAATATGTAACGGTGAAAACTAATACTAAAATTAAATGGATTTCTCGTGGAATAAAAATCTGCAGTCAAAAACAAAGAAAATTACTTTGGACGTATCGATTTAAACATAACAATAAAAATAGACTAAATTTCAAAATGTATACTAAGATTTACAAAAAGATTATACGACTGACACAGAGAACTCAAAATAACCACTACATAAACACTTCTGAAAACAAATCTAAAGCTGCATGGCAAATTATTAATAAATCGAAATTTCGGCTACCTCAACATCTAATACCGTCCATTAAGAATGCAAATTCAACTATCACACATCCCACGGAGATCGCAACCGAATTTAATAACTTTTTTATAGATGTTATTGAAAGAAATGTAAAAAGTAACGTTACTTCGAACAATAGTAATACTTATAACAACTTAACTACACAATCATTATATACGAGTATGCAACCAGTTCTACCTTTTGACATAATAAAAATTATCAATAATCTTAATAATACAAATACTGTGGGCTATGATGGAGTAAGTACTCAAGTGTTGAAATATGTTAAAGAAGTTATAGCACCACCACTAACGCACATTATTAATTTATGCATAACAAATGGTGTTTTCCCTAATAGTCTGAAAAAAGTAATCATTAAGCCCTTATTTAAAAGAGATGATAATTCAGATGTCAAAAATTACAGACCTATTGCCAAAATACCTATATTTTCAAAAATTTTAGAAAAAGTAATTTATACTTCAATCTAGGTATAACTATTTTGAAAAAAATAAGTTATTTTGCAATGAACAAAAAGGATTTCGAAAAAATAAAAATATAAATATGGCATTGTTTGACCTCCTTTCTTATATTGTGACATCGGTCGATGAAAGAGCTCCGGTATGTGCTATATATACCGATATGTCAAAAGCTTTTGACTATGTAGATCATAAGATTTTGCTAAAAAAACTGTATAGATATGGAATTCGAGGAAATATTTTAAAACTTTTGGAGTCATATCTGAATAATAGATCTCAATGCACTGAAATCGCACAGTTATGTAAAAAAAGGAATTTGGTAACCATAAACATTTCTCAACCAAGAATTATAAAATACGGGGTACCCCAAGGTAGCATATTAGGGCCTCTACTATTCTTAATATACATTAATGATCTCCCAATATTCATATCTCAAAATATGGTTCTTTTTGCCGATGACAGTACAGCAATTGTAAAATGTAATAATGTTGACGATTACGAAAGTGATATAAATGACTGCCTCTATAGAATAATTAACCGGCTTAATAAAAATAATCTAGTAATTAATTTAAAAAAAACTAGAGTAATGCACTTTCGTCAAAGATGTGAAAAACCTCCAGTTCATGTCACATTTAATAAGTGCCAAATAGATGATACAGATAAGGCCAATTTTCTAGGTATAACCATTGATAGCAAACTAACATGGAAACCTCATATTGAAGAAATCTGTCTTAAATTAAATAAATCGGCTTATGCACTGTTTCAGCTGTCGAGAAAAGTGAATACACAAACACTTTTAATAGCGTATCACGGTTTGGTTGCATCGGTTCTGAGGTTTGGTATTATTTTTTGGGGGCAATCTACTGAAAGAGAGACTGTTTTTAAAGCACAAAAAAGATGTATTCGTTCTATGTGTGGCTTGAAAACTACCAAAACATGTGAACCTCACTTTAAATCATTAAAACTATTGACTATGCCAGGTATGTACATTTACGAAACTGCTTTGTTTGTTAAGATCAATTTAAACTTATTTCAAAAACTATCTGAAGTAAAGAAGACCCCAATGCGTTCTCAGTATATGAACAAACTGTGTAACAGGAAATGCAGAACCGCTTTAATGAAAAAAAGTTTTTTTGGGATGGCCCCGAAAATTTATAAAAAATACCTGACAGCATAAAAAATTTGCCCCAATCAAAATTTAAGAAAAGTCTCCACTCTCTATTAATTAATAAATGTTATTATACTGTAGAAGATTTTTTAAGAGATGTTTTTTAATATTTTACATGCATGTAAGTTTCCTTTAATATTAAATTTATAAATATTTCATAGTAAGATAGTATGTTTTTTTTTTTATTTTATTTTTTTGTGATAGTTTCATTTCTGTTAAGTACTTTATTCATTTTTTTAGTTGTTAATGATTTTATGATCTCTATATTTGTATGCCTTCACGGCAAAACATAGCGCTCATTTATCTAATTGTAAGACCTTCATGTACCTATGCACCTATGTTTTACAAATAAAATTCTGATTCTGATTCTGATTCTAATAAGACCCCTCAGAAAATTTATGATCAATGGCAGACTTTATTCAGTACCGTCATAACATATAGTGACATTACACGAGACATTACAAACGACTGTTGAATTTGAAGCCAAACGAACACTTTATAAGAAAGTTACTATGCAGGCTTTTGTATGTGGACTAAAGGAACCAGCTTTAGGGTACGTGCAAGAGGAATTAAATATAATATATCTACAACAGCGTAATGATTTACCATTGGCTCAAAGCGCTCATAAAGCCACAATGGCCGATAATGTACCGCTAAACTTGCCAATTGTTCCGCGATACCCAGTACCTAACTGGCCAGCCCCAGTTGGACCGCGTAATAATCAACCAACACCCCAAGCTTTTATATTTTATATGCCTAACCTACCACAAAACCGTTTCCCTACGCGTACACAGTAAATTTTCCGCGCACCGCCACCTAACTACCATCAACAAAGTAATGTCTTCCACTTGCCGCCTATACCCAATCCTTCGCAGAATTTCGGTCCGAAACCTAATGACTGGAGTACAACATTTTGTTCCTAAACAATTACCCGCGACGTCAGGTCTTGATTGGCGTAGGTCGGGTAATCCACCACCGAATAATTATTTTAAATTATTTTAAACCTGAATGAATTTACTATGTCCGATCAACAATCCTATTATGTTGCTGATTATTGTTGCGATACAGACTATGACCATTATACTAACCATGACGACTATTATACCACTGATGACTATAATTATACTGATCCAACTTACGATAGTTCAACTTGCGACAATCATATAACAAGCGACACAGAACCTCAACCAAGCCCTAAATATGCATCTCAGAATCAGAATTTTCAGTTAGGAAAGACATTAAAAGAGTAAGGGTAGATATTAATTTACAAACCCAAAGACAATTACCATATTTATAAATTACGTCCCCCCCTTTAAAGTTTTTTTTTTTGCCCCGAGGCAGTACAAAAGTATTTTCTAGATTGTCTCCTTAATTACGACCCTTTCGAGGTAAAAAAAAATGTACATGGTGTTAGCAGAAGTCACTATTCGATAACATTGCCTTGTTTTAACCAGTTTCATTAAACTGGTTAAAACAAGGCAATGTTATCGAGTAGTGTTATCGAATAGGTGTGAGTGGTTATGAAAACGGTTTACGAATAATTTAATTTTATCCTTCTCATTAGAAGGATAAAATTAAATTATTCGTAAACCGTTTTCATGATTATTTTAATGGATTGATAGGTTTGGATATGTTATCTAAATGGGAAGCTAATATAAATTTAAAGGATTATCAATTAATCACACGAAACGCAATCAATCACATTAAGTTGCATAACACTCGCAATATCAATTTGTACAAATCACATCAAATCAAATCATTTATTTCAAATAAACCAGTTACAGGCACTTTTGAATTGTCAGAACGTCGGTCAGTCGAAGATGAAGCTAGTCGCCCATTCCAAAGAGTAGGTACCTATGGAGAAGAACGGGCAAGAAACTCTATGGACACTCTTTTAAATTTTTAAGCTATTGTTACAAATATTTGATTACATCATTCATGTTGCAATCAACCGCGTGAGAATGATGCAGAAATATATTGTGCGCCGAGAGCGTCCATTATGGAAAACACACAAAAATCAGTTCAGAAATTAAAATACGCCGTGGCAGCTAAGAGATGACCAGTCCCCTCTGACGGCGTCCGTTCACGAACATGACGTATGGATCAGCATCATTCAGCTCAACCATATCGAAGGGAACCCAATGACCCAAAACACACGCCACCATCAGCGAGACATTTGAGTGAGCATGACATACTCTCAACAGCCAGAGCACAATTAAGTCAATAAAAAAGACTAACCCAACAAATAAATGCCTTACAGCACATACGTACATTGTGCTCACACGTTTGCCATGCAATTATACAATACTAAGCAATTGAATCTACACAATGTTATGATAGTTTTGTCCAAGGTTCAGCAGCTCCAACAGTGTTCCCGAATCTGTGGAAAGTTTAGCTCCTGTGCAGCTGTACAAGTGCCGAACACCTCTGTCAGCGATACAATTCCGTAACGTACAATATGCTTGGCTACATATGTGTAATACAGGCTTTGAATTAATAACATAAACAATTACATATTAAAACTACAAGAGGAAAAATCAAAGAACAATCATTGTATAGAAATCGGACGCAGCTCAAGCCCAAGCCTTTTTGTCCTCAATATAATCCTTCACACTATAAAATGCTTTCTGACACAACTTACGTTTAATGAAGGATTTGAATTTATTCAGGCTCAGATCTTGAACCACCTCTGGAAGTCCATTGTAAAAATGTATACATTGGCATCTGAAAGAGCCACCTATTTTCTTGAGCCTTGTTGTAGGTACAATAAATTTGTGCCTGTTCCTAGTATTTATATCATGGACATCACTGTATTTTTTAAACAATTTTATATTTTTATGAGCATACAAAAGATTTTCATAAATATATTGAGACGGCACGGTCAGTACATTAATCTCTTTAAATTTTTCTCTGAGAGAGTGTCTCGGACATTTATAAATTGCACGAACAGCTCGTTTCTGCAAAACAAATATTGTTTGAATATCGGCGGCATTTCCCCACAACAGAATGCCGTACGACATTACGCTGTGGAAATAGCCAAAGTACACTAAACGGGCCGTCTCAACATCAGTCAAATTACGAATTGTTCTAACTGCGTATGCAGCAGAACTTAGCTTTTTTGACAATTTTTCTATATGTGAACCCCATTGAAGCTTAGCATCCAGAGTTATACCCAAGAACACTGTGCTGTCGTCAGATTTCAATTCTTCGCCCCTTATCAACACTTTAGTTTCCACCTGCCTCACGTGAGGTAGAGTAAACTTAATGCATTTGGTTTTTTTCTCGTTTAAGAGTAAATTATTAACATTAAACCAATGGACTACTTTGGAGATCGCGCTATTTACATCATCAGTAACCTGCTGCTGACGTTTCAGTTTAAATAAAAGTGAAGTGTCATCAGCAAACAACACTATATCGTGGTTATCCTTTATTAGGTACGGCAGGTCATTGATGTAAATAAGAAACAAAAAAGGACCAAGAATTGACCCCTGTGGGACTCCCATCGTTACTAAAGATCCGGAAGATCTTTTTCCATTAACGTCAACGCTTTGAATCCTACCACTCAAGTAAGATGTAATAAGATCCAGAGCAGAGTTCCGGATCCCGTAGTGGCGGAGTTTCCTGATTAACGTATCGTGAAGAACGCAATCGAATGCCTTGGACAAATCACAAAAGATGCCCAAGGCATCGCATTTATCCTCCCATGCATTATATATATGACCTAGAAGTTCAACACCGGCATCAGTAGTTGAACGACCCCTTGTAAAACCGAACTGCTTGCTATGTAATAATTTGTTTATTAAAAAAATTTAGCATTTGGTTTAAAATTAATTTCTCAAAAATTTTACTAAAGGTAGGTAGTACAGAAATAGGTCTATAATTTGTGGGGTCTGATGTACTACCAGATTTAAACAAAGGTATTATTTTACTATTTTTCATGAGATCAGGAAACTCTCCACAGTCAATACAAGCATTAAAGATAACAGCTAGAGTGGGTGCCACAATATCAATAATAGACTTAGCAACCTCCACCGAATGACCCCATAGGTCAGCAGTCTTTTTTACATTTAGAGTGTGAAAGATTTTAATTATATCTCTACTGATAACATGTTCAAAATGAAACTCCGAATCACAAACATTAACATTTTCTTTAAGCAAAGACTCGGCAACAGAAGGTGATGAGTTTAGGGATTTAGTAGTTGAAATAGGAATATCCGAAAAGAAATTTTCAAATGCCTCAGAGACTTGCGAGTCTGATTTAATTATGTTGTCATTAATAGACAGGCTATAGTCAGTATTTCTATCACTGGACCTTCCCGTTTCACTATTAATAATTTTCCAAGTCGTTTTAATTACATTGCCACTGTTCTTTATCTTTGAACTCAAGTAACGTGACTTGGCCATATAACAAACTTGTTTGAATAATTTTGAATATTTTCTAACATACAAATTGAATTCAACAGTGTTAATATAAATCCTCTCATTGTACAGTTCATAAAGCCGAGTTCTACTTTTATATACCGATGGTAGCCCAATCAGAGAAAGATGCTTTACTATTAACAGAGATAGTCTTGGGAACAAAGGTGGAATCAAATAGCTTACAGTATATATTTAAAAAATTGTCATAGAGATGAATAAGATCAGCATTAACAGCACTGGATAAGAATGGCAATTTATTGATGAGATCAAATCTAAAAACCTCCAAGCGGCTTTCAGTTTTGGGGTTATCAGTGATATCCTTTTTGGCCACTTTTTTACTATGGTTTGGAATAGTAATCCTTTGTCCGCAGTGATCAGAATCAAGTAAATTTAAAACTTCTTTGTGGCTTGGTATTATGTTTGTAAAAATATTATCTAGGCACGTGGCACAAGTAGGTGTTATTCTTGTGGGCTCCAAAAATAGGTTTACAAGATTGTAGGACTGAAATAGACTTATAATTTTATTACAATAACCAGAGTTCTCTAATAAATTAATATTAAAATCACCGCAAACGATAATTGCTTTGTTTGAAACACAAATCTTGTGTAAGACTTCATCCATTACCTTTTCAAAGCAGTCATACAATCCTGAAGGGGGTCTGTACACACTTAACACAATGAAGCCCTCCAACTCCACACAGGCAATTTCAGCTGTTCGTTCAACAGACAGGCCCACAATGTCTTTACGATTTTAAAATTTCAACAGGTTACTAACTAAAATTAATGAGCCACCATGTATAGCATTAATTCTGCTAAACAAACTACCAACCTGGTGATTCTTAAAATTAAACAAGAACTGGTGACTTTTTAGCCAATGTTCGGTTATGCAAAGAATATCAATACCATAATGGTTCATGAATAAATCTACCTCTAAATCTTTGTTCATAAATCCTTGAATATTTTGATGCACCAAATTAATATTATCTTTAAATTTTAAGACTTTAAGACTTTAAATTTCCTCCCGAGTTACCTTTGTAATCCTGTATATTGTTATAGCTAGACGTTGGCTCTATTGTCTTAATTTCTAATTTAAATTATTAATGATGTCAACTGATACCAAATTATTGGCAGAATTAATTAGAATGTCATTGCATTGCTCAAAAGAAGCAAGTTGTTTAGCCAAATTCTTGGCTGTAATAGAAAAAAAAAATATGATAGCGACACAGCTATCTGTCTTTTAAAGTAATTAGAAAGATAATACATAACATTGTTATGTCTATCTCTTGTCAAATACAAATTCTTAAAATAATTATTTATGTCAATTAAATGTAATAATTTATTATTAAATGTCAAGTTGGACATTGTCATATTTAGTTCAAATCTAATCCTATTTTCTTCCTGTGGCAACTGGTCACTGTAAGGGAATGTAAACAAGACAACCTTTCCAATATTCAGATTGCTTAATGTTTCACAACTCTTAAGCAGTTCTCTTTTGCTCAAATTTCCCCTATTACCCACAAAAATTAACAATGTTGTATCCTGGGAAAAGTTACATTTAATAATTTTTTCCATAATCCATACTAATATTATAAATGCGAAAGTAACTCTGTCTGTCTGTCTGTCTGTCTGTCTGTCTGTCTGTTACGCTTTCCCGCTTAAACCTCTCAACCGATTTTGATGAAATTTGGCACAGACAATCTTTAGAGCCTGAGAAAGAACATAGGCTACCTTTTATCCCGGAAAAATTTGATGTTCCCGAGGGAAATCTAAAAGGCGCGATATAACCGAACTCCACGCGGGCGAAGCCGCGGGCGGAAAGCTAGTTCCATATAAAGAACAACCAGGCATACAGTAGTTCAATATTGAGTGACCCGGACATTCATCAGTCAACAAGCGCCCCAAGCCCTTACCTATCTCATCACAGAACAACACAACATCATTAGTCAAGCTTTGTTTAAGACTATTAAGATCATTACAATCACGGCTATTGGCACTATTAGCAGAAATCCAATATCGTTTGATATCATGTAAAGATGCCATGCCTTTGTTATGTATATACCCTTTATGTTACACATTGTATACTACTTTTTCCCAACACACACAAATGTACAAACTCTTGGTATTCTATACGTGAAATCTGCAATTTCAACAATATTTGAAGTAGGCCGCGCGTCCGCTGCCGAAATGCTGAATCACTGTTCAAAGGTAGCATTGAACACAATTTATTTGAAGATAATCCATACTAATATTATAAATGCGAAAGTAACTCTGTCTGTCTGTCTGTCGGTCTGTCTGTCTGTCTGTCTGTCTGTCTGTCTGTCTGTTACGCTTTCCCGCCTAAACCTCTTAACCGATTTTGATGAAATTTGGCACAGACAATCTTTGGACCCTGAGAAAGAACATAGGCTACCTTTTATCCCGGAAAAATTTGATGTTTCCGAGGGAAATCTAAAAAGCGCGATATAACCGAACTCCACGCGGGCGAAGCCGCGGGCTGAAAGCTAGTTAGAGATAAAGTCGAAATTCTAACAAAGAAATTTTACAGATTGTAGTAGCTTGATGTGCTGTCGTCTGTACATCAGAAATTATATAGCTGAAATACAATTTTTAATACACTGTCTGTCTGTCTGTCTGTTACGCTTTCCCGCTTAAACCTCTCAACCGATTTTGATGAAATTTGGCACAGACATTCTTTAGACCCTGAGAAAGAACATAGGCTACGTTTTATCCCGGAAAAATTTGATGTTCCCGAGGGAAGTCTAAAAAGCGCGATATAACCGAACTCCACGCGGGCGAAGCCGCGGGCGGAAAGCTAGTAATACATATTTAAAATTACAAATTTTGGTACGCAAACAATGTTTGAGTTTTCGTTCACACGAGCAGCTTGGAGAGGAGAGTACATTTTTATCACGTTTAAAAAAGAGTTTAGGGTCATTGAAATAAGGTTGATTAATAAAAAGAGATTATTAAGGTTGTTGGTTGGTTGGTTGTCTTCTCTTGAAATGAGAAGCGTTGAGCCGAGAGAACGTGCGGTGACATGAGAAACATAAAAGCTATTTCATCCCATTGAATCTACTCACTACATCTGTCGCCGGAAGAAAATACGGGCTCATTCGGGAAGGCGAAAACACATTGGGATTAGGGAGCCTCGAACTGTTCATAAATCCATAAGTAATAGAAAGGAGGGAAGACACGTAACAATGAAATACATTTTTACGCAGTAGGCCACCCAACCCAAACAGCTGGCATCGCATCAGGCCAAGCAAAATTAATATGGTGGTATCCGAAAAACAAAAACGATTACCTAATAATCCAAATGACGCTGACGCTCTGGTGTTGGGCCGCATTTGCAAAAAGTAATGGCCGAAGTGTTACTCTCTATTGAAGTGATGATGGCTGAAATTAACAGTATTGAAAAAGATCTATCATTAAAAAAATCTAATAACAATTTTAACATTAGCAATCACTTTGGAAGAAAAGACCTTCAACAATTCATTTGTTTCGAGCACGCTTTATTTTGAGTTTTATTCTGAGTTTCAATCCTCGGGTTAATCTGGGTGATACCTAAATGGTAATCAATATGTGCTTATGTCTAGAAGTAACAACGCAATTAACCAGCTATTCAATAACTTATAGAAATTAAGTAGTACTTCTTCTGCTATTCACTGGTTATGGTTAGTCTTCATTAGCCTACTACTGGGCTACTCCCATGATTTCCAGCTTATTTGATCAAGAACTAAAGTAGAGTGTAGACCACTGTTCGTTGTTTTATTTGATATTGGGACGAGCTTGAGGCTTTTTAAGCAACATTAGTAGTCAATGTGTATTTTGGAACACAGTACAGTGAGTATGGTTTATCAATTTGACCTTGGAACCTTGAGTTAGTTTGGACCAAACTGAATATTACCTATGTACCTATTGTCATCGTTACCATATTATCAAATGATATTCAGAATATTAAGTAAACCCCACTTGGAAGTACTGGGTAAATAGACTATAATAACACATGTGACGGAATTCAAGGTCTTTATATTATAGGCTTTTAGATGTGGTCTAATACGATTATAATTACACTAGGTGAGTTTTGTACAGTGATTATTCGATTCATCATGTTGTGAACAATAAATAATAACATGTTCAACATGTCTTGGAAAATTACAAACAACAAAAATTACAGCCATATTCTAAAACGAATAAAAGAACTATCAATTACTCATTTTTACAAAAAGAGAACTTGATTGGTGTCAACCAAATTTGGATTACCAATTATTCCAAAAAGTAATAATTATACAATTTATTTAGATGTATACTACAAATATGAATATTGTTGTTTTTTTTTTATTTTTTGAACTCTGGATGTAAGTTCAAAGAAGAGAGCCTTTAACCGTGCTGCCAAATCCCGGCCAGCTGTTTTGTTTGGGCCGACAGAAGTTTGCTTCGACTGATTTGGCAAGGGACCATAAAGATCTGCTATCGGACGGCTGCGAGAGCCTGTTGCCAATGTGGATAAAGCGGTCAAAGCGAGCTTTCTTAAGTGCCTTTTCGTAGGATTTGGCAGCACGGTTAAAGGCTCTCTTCTACTAACTAAAGGTTCCAAGGTCAAATTGATAAACCATACTCACTGTACTGTGTTCCAAAATACACATTGACTACTAATGTTGCTTAAAAAGCCTCAAGCTCGTCCCAATATCAAATAAAACAACGAACAGTGGTCTACACTCTACTTTAGTTCTTGATCAAATAAGCTGGAAATCATGGAAGTAGCCCAGTAGTAGGCTAATGAAGACTAACCATAACCAGTGAATAGCAGAAGAAGTACTACTTAATTTCTATAAGTTATTGAATAGCTGGTTAATTGCGTTGTTACTTCTAGACATAAGCACATATTGATTACCATTTAGGTATCACCCAGATTAACCCGAGGATTGAAACTCAGAATAAAACTCAAAATAAAGCGTGCTCGAAACAAATGAATTGTTGAAGGTCTTTTCTTCCAAAGTGATTGCTAATGTTAAAATTGTTATTAGATTTTTTTAATTATAGATCTTTTTCAATACTGTTAATTTCAGCCATCATCACTTCAATAGAGAGTAACACTTCTGCCATTACTTTTTGCAAATGCGGCCCAACACCAGAGCGTCAGCGTCATTTGGATTATTAGGTAATCGTTTTTGTTTTTCGGATACCACCATATTAATTTTGCTTGGCCTGATGCGATGCCAGCTGTTTGGGTTGGGTGGCCTACTGCGTAAAAATGTATTTCATTGTTACGTGTCTTCCCTCCTTTCTATTACTTATAGATTTATGAACAGTTCGAGGCTCCCTAATCCCAATGTGTTTTCGCCTTCCCGAATGAGCCCGTATTTTCTTCCGGCGACAGATGTAGTGAGTAGATTCAATGGGATGAAATAGCTTTTATGTTTCTCATGTCACCGCACGTTCTCTCGGCTAAACGCTTCTCATTTCAAGAGAAGACAACCAACCAACCAACAACCTTAATAATCTCTTTTTATTAATCAACCTTATTTCAATGACCCTAAACTCTTTTTTAAACGTGATAAAAATGTACTCTCCTCTCCAAGCTGCTCGTGTGAACGAAAACTCAAACATTGTTTGCGTACCAAAATTTGTAATCCATACTAATATTATAAATGCGAAAGTAACTCTGTCTGTCTGTCTGTCTGTCTGTCTATCTGTCTGTCTGTCTGTCTGTCTGTCTGTCTGTCTGTCTGTTACGCTTGCCCGCCTAAACCTCTCAACGGATTTTGATGAAATTTGGTACAGACAATCTTTGGACCCTGAGAAAAAACATAGGCTACCTTTTATCCCGGAAAAATTGATATTCCCGAGGGAAATCTAAAAAGCGCGATATAACCGAACACCACGCAGGCGAAGACGTGGGCGGAAAGCACACAATCTTTAGACCCTGAGAAAGGACCTAGGCTACCTTTTATCCCGGAAAAATTTGATGTTCCCGAGGGAAATCTAAAAAGCGCGAGATAACCGAAATTTACGCGGGCGAAGCCGCGGGCGGAAAGCTAGTTTTAAATATGTATTACTAGCTTTCCGCCCGCGGCTTCGCCCGCGTGGAGTTCGGTTATATCGCGCTTTTTAGACTTCCCTCGGGAACATCAAATTTTTCCGGGATAAAACGTAGCCTATGTTCTTTCTCAGGGTCTAAAGAATGTCTGTGCCAAATTTCATCAAAATCGGTTGAGAGGTTTAAGCGGGAAAGCGTAACAGACAGACAGAGTTACTTTCGCATTTATAATATTAGTATGGATTAGCTAATAATAAAGAAAGCTACGAATCTTGAACTTCCGTCATATTATTAAAGAAAAATTCATACCAATAGATATGGCTCTTATCCATACTAATATTATAAATGCGAAACTAACTCTGTCTGTCTGTCTATCGGTCTATCTGTCTGTCTGTCTGTCTGTTACGCTTTCCCGCCTAAATCTCTCAACCGATTTTGATGAAATTTGGCACAGACAATCTTTAGACCCTAAGAAAGAACATAGGCTACCTTTTATCCCGGAAAAATTTGATGTTCCCGAGGGAAATCTAAAAAGCGCGATATAACCGAACTCCACGCGAGCGAAGCCGCGGGCGGAAAGCTAGTCTAGAATAAAAAAAACCTTTAACAAAGGAATATTAGAGATCAATATTGACCACGTCACCACAATAACATCAATTATTAATTGCATTAAAGAAATAAATAATTGTCCCTCTTATCTTATTGTTTTTCATTTCACTTCATATTGATTATTAATGTTAAAAATAATTCTGATAAGAAAGACCTCTGTTATGTTACAACGAGAACACCCGACAACATTTTTTTTTTAATAATGTTGCTTTCATAATAACAGTTTATTTATTAACATATCTCATGATTGCAAACAGTGGAATAATACAATTTTAATTAGTATTATTTGCAACAGCCGACCGATTCTTTTACCACCTCACCGTGAAAACTTGGGTGAAGTCAAAGTGGAGTGAACTATCATTTCCACTTATGCTAGGGGTTAACACTTTGACACTTTGACTCACCTAATTTTACCTGGCTATATTGGATTCAGTGGAGAGGCGTGCGAAGAGGCTGATTGGCGACCCAGACTTAACTCGAAACGATCTCCAAAGCCGGCACACAGGCATAGAGTAATCCAGCCTTTCGGTCTTCTATAGGATGTATTCTGGTGGGAATTGCATGATCTCCGTTACACCATCGGACGACCCGTCGTACGGCGAGTTTCCACTCTTACGTTATTGACACCACTACGATCCGGACGAAGCGTTTTGCTTCCTCTTTTATACCGCGTATATCGAGGGACTGGAACAATTTGCCAGCGACGGTGTTTCCGTCACACTACAATTTGAGTGTCTTCAAGGCTTGGGTGAATAGGCTCTTAATAAACTAGCGTGCTTTACCATCAACGATCGCATCACGGCTTACCATCAAGCGGGATTGCGGTCAAGCGCTAGTTTATAATGTATAAAAAAAAACTTAACATAGTTATAAAATCACACTGTAGGACATATTAGATACTTCTTCAGGCCCATAGGACATACAAAGAATATACGCAGTTTATTAATCCCTCTATTATATACGCCCAGTAATTTTCAACCATCCCAGGTAGATACCATCAATGCACGATGCTTGATTATCATCAACAATTCAGGCAGGATAGCGATCAAGCACTACACGGTTTTTAATATTAAAAAAAAACCTGCGTGTCCATACTGTCCATCTCTACCTTCACCGAATGTTATTCTTATTTTCCATTGTAGTTTTAACTAGACACGGCTCTCATGGCGCTCTTCACTTACACAGGATGATAGATAAGTGAATGACTAAATACCACTCATGCACTATTGAAATTTCAACTCCTGAGCTAACTTTGAAAAAGATAGGAGGAGCTGAGAAATTATCTAACACACCATCCAGTGGCGGCGTAAAGGGGGGGCGGTGGGGGCGGTCCGCCCCGGGTGCCAAGCATCGAGGGGTGACAAAATCTTACTAAAGATCTACAATGAGCTAAACACGACTTTCCAGCCTATCCATATGATCCATTGAAAAGGAGAGGAAAGTAAAATTTGATAATGTCATTGAGTCATCATCTCAGCGAATAATCCCGGTTGCATCCGCGGCTTTCGCGTTGGAGCACAGGGTCCGCTTTCCTACACTTACTCCTCCATTTCGCACGATCTCTGGCATCCCGTGGTGTAAGATTGTTGGCACGCATGTCATCTCTTACAACGTCGAGCCAGCACTTCTTTGACCTACCTCACTTGTTCCGGCCAATGTCAAGACATTTGTTACCCACGTAACATGCCGGTTTTCGTAAGACGTGACCGTACCAGGCGTAGGCGACCCTCTGCAGTTTGTCTGCTATGTCACGGACACGAAGACTGCGACGGATGCGGGAGTTCCTGATACGGACTTTCCGCGTAACACGCAGCTCCTTCTTGTTTCGCTCAGGCACAGGCCATGTCTCACTGCCATACAGAAGAACAGGTCTAATGATGGTCTTATAGACCTGTCCCTAAAGCTTAACCGGCATTTTGGAGTCACAAATGACACCTGTCACCTCACGCCATTTTGCCAAGCTGCGGAAATGCGTGCCTTAACGACGCAATCAATGTCACCGGACGCGTGGAGCACAGACCCCAAAAGTATTTAAACTGGTCTGTGCACTCAACCTCTCCGCCTATGCACAAAGACATAGGGTCTGTCGTGTTACTGACCATGTACACCGTCTTCGCCACATTGAGTTTAAGACCTCTGTTCTTAAGCGAATTCTTTCACACATAGGTACACCCGCCGCACCAACCTTTCCCTGTCCGCATCTGCCAGCGCGATATCATCAGCATACAAGAGCAGCCAGGGAGGTTGCTCATGTGAATTCTTGATGCTGTGTGACAAGACGTCCAATATCACGCTGAACAGAAACGGACTAAGGACGGATCCCTGGTGAACTCCGACGGTGATGGGGAAGGGTTTAGTGTCGCCAACAGCGGTCTTAACAACGGAATCAGAATTGAGGTACATGTCTCGAATTATGTCAACATAGGCTTCTGGTACCCCATTGGACCTCAGTGCCCACCAGATCGGCATATGCAGAGGCGTGTTCTTCGAGCTGTACCTATCTCTCAATGGTGATCCTTAGGGAGAAAATAGGGTCCATGGTTCCGTATCCTGGACGGAACCCTTATTGACACGTCGAGACAGCACACTCCTGCCGGATCCGGGAGTCTAAAATCCTCTCAAAGATCTTCATGGTGTGGGACATGACCTTTATACCGCGGTAGTTACCACACTCCTGTACCGAGCCCTTGCCTTTGAAGACTGGAGTGATAATATTCAGCCTCCATTGGCTCGGGATTTTGCCGTATAGGAGCACGCGGTTCAGGAAGTTCTTACCATGCCCACACCGCGAGGACCTTCCCCTTCCAGGCCTCAATGGGGACTCCGTCAGCTCCGACAGCTTTCCGATTCGCCATGCGACGAAGAGCAGTTTGGACTTCCTCAGGCGTTATCGGGGGCATAAATCCAAGGTTCGGAGGGAGTTCCGGTGATATCATTGAGTGTTTTAGCAAAATAAAGTCACGTAAACACGTTTAATATTTGTTGTTTTATTTTGAGGGTGCTCGATAGAAAGTCGCCCCGGGTGTCAACCTATGCTACGCCGCCACTGACACCATCAGTAGCAATGGCGTTCATTTTGATAGTTAAACAACATGCATTGTGTCTTTTACAATGGATTAGCAACATGCTTCAAAATTATTTAAATTGATAGTTATAATATGCAGAACACTATGTAATAATATTACAAGGCGTGAAAGGTGTTCTTATCTTTCAAGTCGCAAATATTCATTTTCTTATCTAATATTTTAATTACTACGATTGTTGATCGATTATTATATTAAGTACGCTGTTATATATACTTCTGGAATATGGATGAGAAATTCAACCTCGTTCATAAAAAAGAAAACAATCATGATGCATAATCAGAATACACTTTTCCGACTGCTGAGACAGACGCCTCCTTTTGTGAGAGGAAGTGGGCTGTAATTCACCTTGCGGACCCGCGATTGCGGATGCGGATTGGTGAATGTCACATTTCTTCGATTTTTTGGTTCTAGAATATACCCGAATGGGAAACCATCGAATTACCTATTCTGATCTGGGCGGATTGGACGGGCGACTTTTACTGACTAAACCCCACCCATGTTTCTTCATTAACCTGTGCCTGGAACCACGATATCTCTTTCGAATTACCCGCGGCTCTGGCTGGCAACGATCCTAGTGGTATTCAACCCGCTATCATCCCGACCTTTGTGTTGTTGTCCTTCGCAGAAGGGGTTAACGTCCGGCAATGCGCTCTAGCTCCGGACCATGGCCAGACGCTAGAACTAACCGCCACCGTTCGCCGCCACGAGAACGCGGCGATGCTTCACCGAAGCCAAGCAGATGCTCCACCGTATCCTCCAGGCGATCCACATGGCGGTGACGCCTTCAGGTTTCCTCCTGAAACAACCGTAACTCGTGAAGACC
Source organism: Sesamia nonagrioides (assembly GCA_017933935.1). Lineage (NCBI taxonomy): Eukaryota > Metazoa > Arthropoda > Insecta > Lepidoptera > Noctuidae > Sesamia > Sesamia nonagrioides. The sequence goes on along the minus strand of JADWQK010000267.1, from coordinate 412,736 downwards.
TGCGTTAGGCATATTAACTTGTGACTAGCACAGATCGCTGTTACCACTACTGCTCTATAATTATGATGAAATGAAAAGGTAATTAAACCAGACATTGAAAATTTAAGTGAAATAAGACTATTTAAATTATTATCGTATCATAATTTTGTCTATTCATTCTGCGAGTATATTGACTACTCACACATGCTCGTATGTTAGATAAAAATATACCTAACTGATATAATTAAGCAATCTCAAATTTCTCTACACAATGCCAATGCCAATGCAAAGCTTTATTTTGAGGTTTCAGTATAGATGCGGTCGCGACCAAAACGAAAAAAATCATGTTTATAAAGGCGCTTACACACAATGCACTGTCAACTCCTATGGAATACAATAAAATTGAAAGAACCATCACCAAAACACTTTTTGTACGATGCAATGCAATTCGTTTGTCTTTCCAACATCTATGTCGTTGTTGAGTGTCAATATAATTATTTATTATCTGGGCCAAAGTAAAAGTTACATCATTTATTTCCAGTGCGCTATTAAAAAGCATTTTTGGCCGTCAAAATTTACAATTTTATTTTTCATTTCATTTAGATCTTAATTTGTCACAAAATAAGAGTGTTCAGCAAATTTCGACGCATGCGTTATATATCTATGGCGAAACACGCATGCGTCTTTAAAATATAAACAATGTAAACGAAAACAGACCAATGTTGCTCATGCTATGGCAACAAACTATCATAGAAATAATTCTTCTATTAAAACAATCCTATTAACATAGTTCAGTATAATCTGTTTCGCGGCATACCTACACATCAGTGTTATTTTGTCCGTGTGTGTGACAGTGTGACGCCATGTTTATTGCTGGTTCGGGCCTCGGGGTACGAGAGTCGAGATCTAACCATTTATAGCAGACCCACTGGAGCGATCGCACGTGCACAGACAACCCGGCTTGACAATGGTTAAAGTAGACATCAAATACACTAAGGTAAGACATATTTATGATTTAATTTTCAATTCTATACCTTTCAGAATAATAGGTACTTAATGAAATGCAGTCAAATTCTTGACAATAGTGTTGATCATAAAGTATTTACAAAATTTTTCAATTGGTTACCGGCACCGGGCACGCACGTATGATTACTTTTGATAAACATAGTTAGTTTGTACTGTGGACTGATAAGACGTCCGCATACATAGGTACCTATTACTTTTGAGATTTAATTTATTTCGTGATTTTTCATAACTAGACATATTTATATTAGGTATGAAATTTATTTAGCATTTATTTAGAGGGCCTCAATTATTATGCTATTTTGCTATCAGAATAAATGATAAATAGCATAATTACTTAAAATAAATACACAAATACATTCATTTTATGCGAATTCTATTGATCATATAGAATATATGATATTATATTTTATTTTAGATTAATTACAACAATAAATAAGTAAATTATAAGTAATTTGCAAGAAGTTTGTCTCTAGGTCAAAGTCGTATCTCCCCGTTAGTTTATTTACAAAAACCAGTTGGATTTTATATTTCTGTCTCTGTTTTCTCTTGATTTCATCTTCTATTCTATTTCTCTCTCTCCTATATTGATATTTGATTTTACGTGTACAGTAACCGAAGGAGATACCTAAGTAACCAGGATTGTCAGATATAGTTGAAATTTACTAAAAACAATGACGGATTTTTTCGAATGAAAAAATTTATAAATTAATCATTTGTTTTATACTATCTTCCATTTAATTAAAAAAATTGAAGTATTGTATGACGGTTTCTTACTAAACTTCAACTACACATATCCGTCGATCCTGGCTCCTTATCTCCGTAAAGGTACAATGTCTAAAATTACTTGATTAATTGTTGCTATCCGTGTAGAGTTAGCAACAGTCTGTAATTTTAGACATCGGTATTCAATATTCTTCTGGTTTACACAATGCGATAAACTGGAAACTGAAGCATTGAATTGCCCAACAAAACCACAATAGGTGATTGATGTACCAATATGTAGATACTTACGTATCAAATACATTTTCAGTCAAAACATTGCTGTTTTTGTGAAATGATTGACGTGTTACACCGCGATACGTTTAAGTAGGTTTACGGGAATGTACCCTTTAGAACAAACATAATTTTCATAATAATATGGTATAGTTAATATGAGTATAGGTATGGTTTTTTTTTTAAACTTCGTATCGCTCTTATAACATGAATGAGAATAAGAATGAAAGGGTAGGCTAGATTGTATTATTATTTATTTGTTATTTGTTTTTGGATTTGGAATTCCTATTTTGCATAATGTAATTAATATTTTTTATTATTTCTTTAATGATTGTTAATTGATTTTTCTATGTACATATTTTTTGTTATTATTAAATTAATTTAATTAACTACCTATCATCTATCTAGTGGCACTTCTTCTTCTTCTTCAGCCTATAGATGTCCACTACTGGACAAAGCCCCCCCCCCCCCAAGGCTTTTCGCGCTGACCGATCCTGTGCTGTCCACATCCATGGGCTTCCCGCGACCTTTACCAGGTCATCGGTCCACCTTGTTGGGGGCCTCCCTACGCTGCGTCTTCCAGTACGTGGCCGCCACTCCAGAACCTTACTGTCCCATCGGCCATCGGTTCTACGAGCAATGTGCCCTGCCCACTGCCACTTAAGTTTAGCGACTCGCAGAGCTATGTCGGTGACTTTGGTTCTTCTGCGGATCTCCTCATTTCTGGTTCGATCACGCAGAGAAACTCCTAGCATAGCTCTTTCCATTGCCCTTTGTGTGACTCTGAGCCTTCGTATGAGGCCCATTGTGAGCGACCACGTTTCAGTTCCATAAGTCATCACGTGCAACACACACTGGTCAAAGACTTTAGTCTTGAGACACTGTGGTATCTTGGACGACGAGAAGATGTAGCGTAGCTTCCCGAACGCTGTCCAGCCGAGCTGGATTCGACGAGACACCTCTTTCTCGAAGTTGGACCTACCTAGTTGGACTGTTTGTCCTAGTATATATACTCGTCAACAACTTCGAGTGCAGAGCACCAACTAGAATTGGAGTGGGTGCGACATGAGAGTTCGACATGATCTTCGTCTTATCCATGTTCATCTTTAGACTCACTTGTTGGGAAGCTCTGCTGAGGTCATTGAGCATTTTGCCCAAGTCTTTCAGGGTCTCAGCCATGACCACGATATCATCTGCGAAACGGAGATTAGTGATGTACTCGCCGTTGATGTTGATGCCAAGTCCTTTCCAGTCCAGGAGCTTGAAGACATCTTCCAACGCAGCAGTGAACAATTTAGGAGATATAACATCTCCTTGACTAACTCCACGCTGCAGTTGGATCTGTTTCGAGTCCTGATCCTGGAGACGGACTGACATGGTGGCGTTTTTGTACAAACACTTTATCACCTCAATGTATCGATGGTCAATTTGGCATCGCTGGAGAGACTGTAGCACCGCCCAAGTCTCAATCAAATCGAAGGCCTTCTCATAATCCACAAACGCCAAGCATAGTGGTTTGTTATACTCCTCGGACTTCTGTATAACTTGGCGCAGCGTATATATGTGGTCTATGGTGCTAAAGCCTTTTCGGACGCCTGCTTGTTCGGGAGGCTGGAAGTCGTCGAACCTGCGATCGAGACGATTCGTGATGAACCTAGAAAACAGCTTGTAAAAATGGCTCAGGAGGGATTTCGGTCTGTAGTTTTTCAGGAGGGTATTGTCACTTTTTTTGAAAAACAAAACCACCACGCTCCTGTGCCACGCCTTAGGTGGTTCGCCTTAAGAATGATGGAATTAAATAGCTTCTGAAGCGCTTTAAGAACCGGTTTGCCACCCCTTTTCAGAAGCTCAGCCGTAATTCCATCATCTCCAGCCGCCTTATGGTTCTTGAGCTGTTTCAAGGCCATACCAATCTCGTACAGGCTGACATCCGGGATATCGTCGGTGTAGTGTCGGGTTAGTCTGGCTCTGGGATCACTAGCCAGGCTTACAACAGGTGCGTGTGTTGATGTGTATAACTCTCCGTAGATTTTCTCAATCTCACACAAAAGCTCGGGCTTGGAAGTGACGATCCCACCATCCCCAGTCTTTAGCTTCGCAAGTGGGCTCTGTCCAACAGACAATTCTCGTGCAAACACTTTGGAGCCTTTGTTCCGCTCGATAGCCTCTTTAATACAATTTGTATTAAATTGGCGTATATCGCAAGGCATCTGATACGCGAAGCGTCATCAGGGGATTTTAAGACCACCCGTCTTTCTTCCATTAGCCGATGGGTGGGACCGGAGATCTTCTTCTGTCCTTTTGAACGGAGGGTTTTGTAGAACTTGGACCCTTCCGTTTGGAGAGTTTGCACAAACCTGTTGTTGCAGTCGTCCACATCTACGCATTCACCGAGACATTTGAAGCGATTTTGTAGTTCGATCTGAAAGCTTTCGGGGTTTTGGGGTTGTGTTGACGCTGGACGGAGCGTAGACTTCATGACTCGAGAAAGTTCGAGCCTAATGTTGAGGTTCAAGATGCCTCTAACAATACGGTGATCACTCCCGCGTTTTAACCGCATGGATCAGGGAGACATCGTTGAACACTTGCCTTCTCGTTGACATTATGAAGTATATCTCGTTTTTGGTCTAACCATGGGGGCTAATCCAGGTCCACTTGCGGTGCAATGGTTTCTTGGTGGTTGAAAAGAATTCATCGCAAAGAGTCCTTCCTTTTCCATGAAATCCATTAGCATCAGACCTCTGGGATTCCGATTTTCAACTCCAAATTTCCCCACTTTCGTCTCGTTCGCCTCTCGCTTGCCCAGTTTTGCGTTAAAGTCCCCCATGACAAAAGTGTAGTGGGTTTTGGAGGAATGTATGGCTCTAATGACGTCCTCATACATAGCCTCCACCTCATCGTCAGAGTGTTTAGACGTCGGAGCGTAGACCTGTATCACCTTTAACGAATATCGTTCGGTTATTCTGAGTACAAGGTACGCCACTCGAGTTGAAAAGCTCACGAATGGCACTAATTATCATATTTTTTTTTTAATACTATGTAGATAATGTAGTGTGCTACAATATTGCTAATTTTATGTATTATCCTTCCTCTCTTATAACACATATTGCTATGAAACGATGTTTTATTTTATAAAATGTATAACAGAACATAACTTCGTTTGCCGTCTGTCTGTCCAATAAGACCTTGTTCCTATGGAGTGCACGGGGTTTTCAAATTGAAATTTATATCAAATACATACAAGAGATTGCAATCCCCTGAATATGTTTATGTTCCATTTATACCGCATATTTTGACACTCGAATGGAAATCAAAACCTAAAGATGAAAAACATCCGAAAATCGCAAATTTGTATTTACATTCCTACAAATTTATGCGGAACGCTCTAGTACGCAAGTTTAGCTCGAATTTGACTGGATTTTTTTTTTAATAAAAAGTATGATATGATTGAAATGAAATACTAAATCGAGCATATTGATAGCCTCTGTGGCGTAGCGGTAGCGAACCCGGCCGCTACGCAAGGAGACGTAGGTTCGATCCCCGCGCAGTGCAAATATTTTTATACATGAATATGAATATTTGCACTGATCTGGTCGTGCCTCGGAAAGACGTTAAGCCAACCAATCCCAGTTGTCATACGAACATCTAGTGGCAGTCGTTACGGGTTCTTGGAGCTCTCAAAATTCCAACATTAGGTCTAACTGCAATATGCTTCGATATCGCCTTCGGGTTGTGAAGATGAGACAGCAATCGCTTCACGGAAAATATCGAAGTTTAGCCATAATTAGCAGTTAGACTGGTAAAGCGGACACCAGACTCCAAAGCTGAAAAAGCTTCGGATGCGACTGGGATTAACGCTGGGATGATGATGATGATGATAACTAAATAGTGCATAATCTATTATCTATATCTCAGAAATAAAAAAATGGAAGATTATAAGTCTGGAACTTGGAAAAATACTGTGGGTGTTTGTGGATTGATTGTCGTTTGTAGATTGTGCGTAAAATATAAGCGATCATTTTAATAAATCTTATAAAAGTCTATTGTTTTATTTTCTGTTTAGTTGTTCATCAACAATGAGTGGGTGGACTCAGTCAGCAAGAAAACCTTCCCCACCATCAACCCTCAGGATGAGAGTGTCATCGTACAGGTGGCTGAAGGCGACAAGGTATGTGTAAAGATACTCTGGATTTCCTTATTCACTTATTACACTAACCAATTTTGTAACCATTCCCTTTATAACCCACATTTATGGCTGAAACTCCTCTCGTTTCCGCCAACTCAATTTGAAAAAAATGAGTTGGCGGAAGAGAGAAGAACATACTAAAAAGAAAATAGGGCGCGCGTCTTATGTTTTCAAAGCAAGCCAATAACAAGAATCGTCTGACGTCCATTAACTGAACTGTGCACTGAAAATTTATTATATTTCAATAATAGGAGCGAAGATATCTATCTTCGCCCCTATTACTGAAATATAATAAATTTTATTTTAATAAATATATTTAAGACCCTATTATTGTTGTTGCCCCAACCCTCATCAGTTCCATGCAGATTTATCAGTATTCAGGATGGAAGCATACCAAGATTTTATCAAAAGATTTATGTGAAAATGATTGATTTAATGTCTTTGATCAATCCTTACGTCTTCACACTTCCAAGAGTAGATCCTGGATGGGAGAAAGTAGCAGTCCCGTTGTTACATCGAGATAGAGCATGGACTTTGTGATCCCTGTGCTAAAATTCTCTCCCATCTCGGTGTTTGCATTTCCTTTCAATGATCGATGAAATTTGATAACCTGCTTGAATTAAGGACACTATGCTCCTCCGCTTATTTGCCTAGAAATCAACGAAACCAAGACTTTAATTATACAGTTTTTGTGTTTGCGCGTAACATACTTCACTCCAGTCCGGTTTATAAAAAACTGAATACTTATCTTTAAAAATCCGTAAATCGCGATTTGGATGTTCAACTTCCTCAAGCTTAATTTCTACATCTAAATAAAAAACGATGAATACGTGGTAGTAGTCAAATTATCAAAAATTTTGGTTTCAACAAAATGACACGAATGTAGAATTACTGTACTGTAGCGTTTCGTTTCATCAACTTTTCAACCAGAAAGATGTTAAAGAAATGTCCTCTTCAAAAATTACCTTTCAGTCCATAATCATCCTCAGCTAAGGGGGAAAGGATGTCTTCTGCCATCGGTATACTATTATTCATAGTATGTTAAACCTTTCACTTGGAGGAGCGACGCTTGCACTGGCCACAGGGAACAAGGTTCAATTATGCTTCGAATAACGGTCAAGTGGTTTAATCTATTGTTATATAAATGGGGTATCGGACATCGACGCACTAACGATTACCATGGATCCAGTACATGATTTTGTAACCCCCAGTGGTGGAATTCGTTGGCTTTTTCCTGATTTTAAAAAAATATGTAGGTAGTTTTTTCACTTTTGACGGTTCATAATTATTATTTTATAACCCAATATGATTTTAGAGTAAAAATTAATTAATTCGCTAATTACACAAAAAAGCGCAATGTGAACAAAACTCCAAAAGCTATCCTATCATGTGATTTACTTAAGTTTACTTCAGGGGTCAAAGTCACACCTACAAACACGCACGGCAGCCTGCTTGCAACGTTCAAAGGCCGAGCCGACACTATTTTTTAAACATTATGTATTCTGTAACCGCTCATTAACGACGTAAATGACTATCATATTATTATTAGTGATCTTTTTATTAGTCAAGCGGTCTAGCCTTTTCGTGAAGCTTTGCGTTACTATGTCAGATACATCCTGTATGACTACCTATTTTCCTTATCAAGCATAGCGTGAATTGCATTTATTTAAACAAAAGCATGAATTTCAATTTTCTTTATATCGATATGGTATCTTGTTTACCGACATTATTTATCAATGTATATATTATCGTAATGTTTGTGATTTTACTATCAAACAATTACCGGATAACATCAAAAATTACTCTTGTCGTAAGAAGGACAGATTTTTATAACGCCAATTTACTTTAAAATGAACAGTGACGTTCCTTGTGTCGATTCAGAAGTCGGGGAAAGTTTTAATAAAAGTTTTAAAGTGGTTTAATTAGAAACTTCTTAATAGCAATCTAGAGTTCGGAATTTAATGGTTTAACATCCCCGGATCACGGAAAGCACATAAAGCCGTTAGTCTTGCGCATGTTCTCTTCCCGGTCACGTCAGAATGCTGACCTATTAGACTTTGAGAGTACAGGAACAGTAGAGAGTACATCTGTGTTTGTACACACCCTTGTGCACTTTGCGCACAAGACTTCCTGTATTGGGACCCAAAATCAAAATTCAGTCGGGAGGGTATTATCACATAGGGTCAGGGTTGCGGGTTGGTTAAAAAAGAAATCGTGGCCCTGGCCGTCGCACAGGCAAATGAAGAAACACGAGTGGATTTTAGTCAGTAAAGATCTGACACACCCTTCTACTCCGCCCTGAGCAGGAGAACTCATTTAATGATTTCCCATACAAACATAAAAAGGGGATTATTACATTAATTATGAAAATATTATTGTTTTTTTATAGGCTGACATCGACATTGCAGTAGCTGCCGCCAAGAAAGCATTTCACCGCTACTCAGAATGGCGTCTCCTCGATGCCTCTGCAAGAGGCCGTCTCCTCCTCAAACTAGCTGACCTGATGGAAAGAGATGCCAAGTACCTAGGTGAACTGGAAACCCTGGACTGCGGCAAACCGGTGAAACAGGCAGAAGGCGAAGTTATTTGGTCTGCTGGTATCATCAGATACTATGCCGGCAAAGCTGACAAAATTCTTGGCAATACTATTCCCGCAGGTGAAACTTACAATAAGATTTTGGCATTACACTTAATTCTTATTTAACACAATTTACTTCAACAATTGTCGAGAACAAAGTTTTTGTTCACGGAAAAACACAAGATAACATTAAAATTCCTACCATTAAAACCTGCCATATATAAATAAATACGACTAGAAAGCAATTTGAAACCGCCTTGATGGTCCTCAATATTTCCAGTACCAGCTCTGAGAAGAAACGCCGAAATAAAGTCAGAGGTCAAAGTCGGGAATTTATATTTACTGACTCAACTGCGGCGCGGGCTGGCCTTTATCGGACAAGGACACGCACATAGCAGCATAGATTCTATTTAATTTACCCATGATCTTGATCAACGCTATTTGTTAAACTAGCCATTGGTTTTCAGACGGTGATGTCATGACATTCACACTAAAAGAGCCCGTGGGCGTGTGTGGCCAAATTCTGCCATGGAACTACCCCATCCCCATGTTTGTGTGGAAAATCGCTCCTGCTTTTGCTGCTGGTAAGTTTAATGTTTATTTAACACGATGAGAATAGTAATTTTTTTACCTCAGTAAGTAGACCTTTCCGAATTTGTATGTGAAAACTACATCAAGTGTATTGATTAAAAGAACTACGTGAAACTGATTTGCCGGGAATGCTTAATTTTTACAGAATAAGTTATTCAAAGGTGTTAAAAACAAGTTGTTAGATCTTCGACTAAACAAAAATGGTTGTTGTAAATAACTTCTATCATATTATTCGTTGTGTAGTTTTATGCTGATCAATCATCACTAAACCTCCTTATGATAAGAAAACACCAACCAACAGGAGATATTGTTTTTCTATAGGCTGCACAGTAGTCATCAAGCCCGCTGAGCAGACCCCTCTTACGGCCTTAGCAATGGCGGCCCTAGTCAAGGAAGCTGGTTTCCCTGCTGGAGTCCTCAGTGTTGTCCCTGGTTACGGACCTACAGCTGGAGCTGCCTTGACACACCACCCTGATGTCGACAAAGTTGCCTTCACTGGCTCTACTGAGGTAAACTTCTAATTTTATATGAGATCTGGTTCATTGCCTTAGAAAGGATTATTCGGTACAAAACGTTAGATCATTAGTTGAATCTACCTAGTTGAAATTATTAACGCAAATTTGTTATTGAAAAGGATTTAAATGTGCGAAATCTTTTAAATGAAAATACATTCTTTGAGATAATCTAAAGAAAATGTCAGTCTGCTTGCCAATGTTTGCGTGGGTTAATCCATATTTGTTTGAACTAAAGAATCGAGCGTCGACCATTTAAAGCATATACGTATATGCATAATATATTAGTGCTCTATACCTATAAAGTGCTCGAACGTCGAACGAATAAAAAAATAATAAAAAATGTAATTAAATAGTGATTTTTCTCGAATTGCCGAAATTGCTGGGTCGCATCGTTTAGGTAGGTAAAAAAATGCATATCCCGTTGTAATCACTAATTCTATTTGAAATAGATATTCTTAATATCATTACACAATCTATCTAGACCATAATGTCCTCACTGCTGGTACTCATCAGTCTCTCATCATCTCTCTCTCTCTCTCTTTCTTCTCTCTCTCTCTCTCTCTTTCTCTCTCGGGAATGAGCTAGATTCATTAAAATAAACAATATTAAACCATTATATCAGTAGATAAATGACACAGCAATATTTACATAAAATAAAATCTATCAATTTCATGTCATACTCGTAGAGATATACAATATGTAAAGAAAACCCTGTCCGATCCATGAAGGTATTGTTAGATATGGTTAACTAATTCTAATAATGCCTACAAAGCCGAGCTAAACTTTAAAAAAAGTCCCCTTAACAAAATAAATATTATTTCGAAAAAGCGAGGTAACTTAATGCATGTGCAGTAGGCAACACGTTAGGTATACATGCGCGGGTGAAGGGAGACAGGGCAGGTGGCATGTGATCGCATCGCTAATCGCTCCGTCCCAAATGGTGTGGTCACTTTTTAAAAAAAATACCAAATAGGTATTGGGGAAGTTGGAACTAATTCACGGAAAAAAAATATTTCAAAATTCATTAGTATTGTCACTATGATGATTATGTAAAATTTCATATTTTATTTGGTCATGTGTATACCTAACATTTATTATCCTTTTGGGTCGGACGGGGCTTTCTTTACATATTGTATAAAAAATGTTACCAATGTTAACTAAATCGTTACGACAATAACTAATTACTTTACACTCTGCTTTTACGACTTTATTTTGATCTAATGCATAACCACAGTATAAAAATCATACAGTAGGTCGACGCCTTTAATCTCGTGTAAAATGCCGACATCGTCTAGACAGTAACGCATCGGCCAGGGTTGTCACAAATAAACAATATTTATGAAATTATTTATTTATTGCAGATCAACATCGATAGCTGTATTATATTTAATTAATTTGCTATTTTTACTAAGGGAAAACAACTCGAGACAGATTTAAGTTATTTAGATGGCATTTTCGTAACCAGCACCCCAATTCACCTCGGGATTAACACCCATATCATATTGTAAATATGTACTTACATTTAAATTGGCGTCCGCCATCTTTGATTTCAAAAAGGATAGCTTTTTCGTAACAAGCACCCCAATTATATTTACTTAAAATTGACACACATATTAACTAATAAAAAAATTACGTCCGCCATCTGGGATGTCAAAAAGGATGGCTTTTTCATAACAAGAACCCCAATTATACTCAAAATTGACACTCATATCAAATTATAAAACAAACAAATAAAAAAACAAACACGCGTCAGCCCTTAATGATAGATATCAGTATCTATCATTAAGGGCTGACGCGTGGGTGACATCGTTTTGTTCGCAGCTCGGGTTCCGCTTACCCGCGTCTCGTCCCTCACACACCGCACAATTGCTCTGTCTAGACGTCTTCGTCGGACGACTGTATGATGTTTATACTATGGCAAAACCATGCATTTCTAATGAAATACCCTCATACGCCTTGTTGGTCTAGTTGTCTCAAACACAACAGCTGAGATGGATTCCTCGGTTGATATGTTTGGCTGACTAGAATTATTGACATTTTTGAATCATTATTTGTACCCTAGTTAATGGCAAATTGGTCTGGTAACATAGATGGTGGATCAAACTTACCCACTACCTCAGCTTATCCCTTCGGTGACTAATACCGTGATGTTATATAATTTAGTCATATGAACTGTTCAAGCATAATGTTTACGTCTACTTAGTATTTCCACACAATGCGTCATAATATTAGCAATGCAAACTATTACCAACATGCTTGGAATACTGATTTACTTATAAAGGAATTTTATTTTATCTTGCGCAGGTGGGTAGGATCATAATGAGCGCTGCTTCCGCCGTCAACCTGAAGAGAGTAACACTTGAGCTTGGGGGCAAGAGCGCGCTGGTCGTCTTCAATGATGCTGATGGTAGTATTTTTATATATTTCAACAAAACAATTTAGCCAGTAGGCGTTAATAGAGATATATGTAGGTAGGAATAAGCGAAATATTGGTTTATCTTTGCAATTGCTAGTCTAATCAAATTAGTTGACTATTTAGAAAATTCCTACTGATAACCAAACACATATTTTTACGCTTGATTTAAAGATAAACGTAACAGATTTCAATACAAAATCAGGTCCGTAACGTAACTTCGAAAGGCATAAGTTCGACTAAGGGAATTTTCGTCACAAATTATTTCATACAAAATTGACGACATTACCGACAACCACGCCGCAATTTCCAATTGCCCAGACCAATTGATTAGTCTTGTTTAAAATCATTCAATTGATTGTGAAGACGACTTAATTGATAATTCTCTTGTATGAGTGACAGCCCCCGTAGCGTAGCAGTAGCGAATGCGGTCCTGTGCAAAGATGCGCGGGTTCGATCCCCGCGCAGTGCAAATGTTTGAATGTTTGTTTTTTTCATGAATATGAATATTTGCACTGGACTGGTCGTTTCTCGGAAAGCACGTTAAACTGTTGTTCCCGGTTGCCATACGAACATCTAATGGCAGTCGCTACGGGTTGTTGGAGCCCTCAAAAGTTCTACAATTCGTCTAACTGCAATGCTTCGATATCGCCTTTGGGTTGTGAAGGTCAGACGGCAGTCGCTTCACGGAAAATGTCGAAGTTTAGGTGAAATCAGCAGTTGGACTGGTAAAGCGGACCTCAGACTCCAAGGCTGTAAAAAGCTTCAGAAGCGACTGGGATTAACGCTGAGATCATGATGATGATGACTCATGTATGAATGTTTGTCGCTTCAATAAATATTTGTATTATGGGTACATTACTCATAAAGTCATATTTATCATAGGAGATAATAATAAAATGAAGAGTGGAGAAGGTCGTGGATCTACATATTATATACCTAATATATATTAAAAGCACACAGGTTATTTGTTTAAATTAAGTGAATCTATATCCATAATGACAGTGGTGTTTCCGTCGGACTACAATTTGAGTGTCTTCAAGGCTAGAGTGAATAGGCTCTTAATAAACTAGTGCGCTTTACCATCAACGATTGCGTCACTGCTTACCATCAGGCGGGATTACGGTCAAGCGCTAGTTTATTATTTATAAAAAAAAAAGACAATGATTGTAGTTCTGAAAATATTTTTACTTGTACAAATAGTAAAAGTTCATTACAACATATAGCGGGATGCGCCTCTGACTATAGAGGTACATCTATAGCTTATGTTATTTTATCTAAAATTGATAAAATTACTTTAAAAGGCATCAAACTGAGATCGCAGTGGCTTCTATCGCATATTGGGTTGCGGGGCAATGAAGAGGCTGACGCATCGGCGAAATTAGCGGCTAGAAATGGAAAGGGAAAAATATTATATTAGATTATTCAGACTTTTTTTTAAAAATATGGTCTATGATTATTGGTAATAAACCAATAACCATAGACCATTGGTTATTGGTAATTGTAATAAACGGCCATTAGAGAAAGTATTATGGTATAAAACCATACAGCGTAAGGCTCTTTGCGCACCCTGGTTCATGAATAGTGATGCTAGTAGAAAACTGATTGTTATGCGTTATACAAAAAAGTAACCTTTATGAGCACAAATTTTTTTTCGGCACCCAAGACCGAATCTCATTAATTGATAAAATAATAATAATAATACTTACTAGCAAACAGCTACAGCTACTTATCAGCAATCATTGTACCGATAGTCGTGACAGCCAATGGCTTAATAGCCAAGAGCCTCGACTAACACCTCAGGAGGCTCTAGTTAGGCAGCTGGATAAAGGGCTTGATTCAGAAAGCTAATGGCTACGTTGCGAAAGGTTTGTTCAAATTTATGGCCCACATATTGAGAAAGTAGGTACGTTAGAGTACTATAGTTATAAGATGTGTAAAGGTTTAGTTCACGATGGGACTGACATACGCTATGCGGTAAAGTCATTAAAAACCAATATATAAAAAAAAAAAATACTGACGACAGGCTCAGTAAATTCGATTATTACTTTAGCTAACTCTAATATAATGTTTATTCTGCTAATTTAAAATATGGGTTTTTGAAACGGAACACTTTGCTTGCGGTGGTCTTCCCGTCTGATTACAATTTCAAATATCAACATCATCAAATGACGTCATCGGTTTCAGCTGATTAAAAACTAGTCCGCTTTACCATCAACGGTCACAATAATTTCAAGCACTAATTGATAAAGTTAAAAAAAAATGTGTTTTATTGACGGTATATGCAACTATTATGCAAATATAAAACCATCCAATTTCTATCAAAACCATTTGATGGTGTTGATAGAAATTGTTTTTCATGGCGTGTTTTCTAATTTCATTTTAAGTCCTAATTAAAATATTGATAAATGACTGATCGTGTTTCAGCGTCATGAAAATGCATGAGCTGTTCTTGTTCTAACACGAAGTTATCTACTACAATGTACTTTTCTCTTTTTTGTGTTAACCTTTATTTATTTTCTTTTAATGAAATTTGAACTAAACTGTAGCTAAATATATTGAGCGACAAAAAAGATCATAACACCCACACTGAACTTATAAATAAATGTATTGTAAAACTATATATTTATAAATGATTCAATGGTAACATTATTTTAAAATTAGCGTTCCATACAGTTTGTTAATTAATCATACTTACTGTGACTTCATTATATTTGTTTATATTCGTTTCTACATCATCAACTTTTATTCAACATAATTAGAATCGAACCAGAATCGTCAGTCGGCCGATAAATCCTTTCATTGAAATTAAATTGACATTCCTTTACTTTACCCATAGTTGAAAAGGCCGCCGAGATCGCTCATAGGGCTGCCTTCGCTAACGCTGGTCAGTGCTGCGTCGCTGGTACCAGGACTTACGTCCAATCTGGTATCTATGACAAGTTCGTAGCCAAAGCCGCCGAGATCGCAAAGAAGAGGACCGTTGGAAACCCCTACGAAGACGTGGAACAGGGACCTCAAGTTCGTAAAAGATTATTATTACAAACACATGTAGTTCACACAGTATCAATCTCCTTCTATCGTCAACTAAACTTAGATGTAAGATGAGCAGCTTGAAACTTATGATTTTACATATTGACACACGCCTTCACGGGATCGAATTTGACAAGGCTCCAAATAAAAAAAAATCAGTACAGGCCGCTGTTCTTACAATATCTAACCTAGTTCACGAAATCAAAAGCAGACATTACAATTGCAATGCCATGAGTATAGAATCATAATAAAAATGATCAAAATAACAATATAATACTTTAAACACAAATTAATCAACCAAAAGTAGACTTTATTAATGAACCTCTACCGTTATTTTCAGATCGACACAGACATGTTCAACAAAGTTATGGGTTACATCGACGCTGGTAAGAAGGGTGGTGCCCGTTGCGTCGCTGGAGGTGACCGCCAAGGCAAAGTCGGTTTCTTCGTTCAGCCTACAGTTTTCGCTGATGTCAAGGAAGACATGAAGATTGCTAAGGAAGAGGTTGGTAACAACAGTGTGTTAATTACAAATTATAGAATGCGGTGAGAGGTACATATATCATCAGGGCTAGGAATTTCCATTTTATTGGGCTAAATAATACGGGGTACACAATTACAAAGTTTATTAACGTAGGTACATAAAAGACACAATAAAAGGTAAATAGTAACAATATAATATATAGTTGATCGAACAGATCCGGAAACTGTAACTTTAATGGTTACAGTTTCCGTATAGCAAAGTAGTAGCAGTAGATGGCAGGTTAATCAATTTCATACCGGATCAATGGGAATTTATTCCAAAAATTAAAACAATATGCTTTTGTGATTGGAAACCACATTTCAATAGTAAATTGGTAGAAAAACGCATTTGGTATAAAACCGTACAAAGTGAGCTTCTTTTTGCAGCCTGGTTTAATGATTCTACCTTAAACAGAAACTGTATAAAATTAGCCCTTAGACTTAGATCCGGACAGTTTCCATCGGTAAAGTTTGCATACTTAATAAAGAAGACTGATTTACCTAATTGTGTAACTTGTAACAAAATTGAAGATGTGCAATATTTGCTGATGGAATGAGTTCGAAATAAAGATGAACGGTACTCATTGCTGAGTGAACTGAAATTAAATAGATTAAATGTGGGTCTGATCCAAAGTATTTATCAAAACGAAATCGGAAGCAAGAAAATGATGTCGTTTGATAGCATTCGCCATATTGAACCTATTGTTTGCTTACTTGTTTCTTAGATTCTATGCTTAAATTTGTCAAATAATTTGTATTGGGTCAAAAGTCCCTTAATAAAATGTAGAATTTAAAAAAAAGGTTACAGTTTGTATAGCAGTATATACCACCCAAATAAAAAGTGTATCTACTCACTAGTTAAGTGTGCTCGCAAATCCCCAACTCTATGCGATGGCGCACAAAAGTGCGTCACATGTTGGCATTATACAAAATACTAACATATTCTAAATAAAACAATTCTTAGCATTATAAATAAATAATTAAATAAAAATAACTTTATTGACACAGGAAACCTCAATAGCAAATGAGTAAATTTCATACAGGCAATGCAATTAAATGATACAAGAATAATTAATTTAAATAAATAACGGCGGTATCACAAAGTTTACCGTTTTAAAATCAAAATAACCTGACATCAATTGTTTTGCATAAAGCCATCAGTTCATTAGTTACACCATAATTGATAGTAAAATCACTTAAATTAAAAATAAGAATTGTAACAATAAATTCTGTTGGTTACCCACAATTGTAATTGGCAACCGTCACCGACCTATACGTATATAATATATAAATATCATTTTAACTAATAATATTCCACCGATTTTGTTATGGTTTTCAATTTTTTACCTCTAGATCTTCGGACCTGTCCAGAGCATTCTGAAGTTTGACAGCTTCGAAGAGGTCGTTGACAGAGCCAATAACTCCAACTACGGTCTGGGTGCTGGTGTCATCACAAACGATATCACCACCGCCCTCGCTTTCATCAAGCATGTGCGCGCCGGCTCCATGTGGTACGATTCTTTTTTCTTCCTCTTTTAAATTATCTTCGTGAGTATAACATGTCAGACTTTCCACGTTGGTATTATTGGTTGGAATTTGTACTGGAATATTTTACTGGACGCTATGAAAGTAAAATGGATGGAAAACTATGAAAATAAACGTATACAAATCCATTAATCTGTTCGTAGGGTCAACACATATGAACACGTAGCTCCTCAAACTCCCTTCGGAGGATTCAAGGAATCCGGTATCGGCCGCGAATTGTAAGTATCCTTTTCTCTACCTTGAATATTGTATTTAATGTTAAACGTCGGTTAAACGATTCTGGACCCCATTTGTAAAAAGTGACATCATCTATTGATAGATTATAGTAATGATAGATAGATATTAAAGAGCAAACATATTTTTTTAAAACTTCTGTGAGTTGTGACACTGGATGGTCCTTATCCAATATTTTTCAGGGTCGATGCAACACGTTTTTTTTCTTCCTATCTTTCGAGTTAATTAATTATTACGCTATCAGTATCAGATATCAATAATCTTGTATCATTTGTTTAAACACAATGTTTAACACTTTTGGTTCCGGCAAATAACCTCCTAGTATTTTTATCATGTAAGTCTTTATTTCTTTTGATTATATTAATGTATGACTGTTACTTCTTTTCAGAGGTGAGGACGGTATCTTGCAATACTTGGAAACCAAGACAGTGTCATTTGCCCTACCCAAGAAGCCTCAGCTGTAAACTAACCAAACCAAATTGAAAGAAATGACAAACCATTGCCAAATATGAGACTACTATTATTTGTATACACTTACCTATACAATATTTGTTATTAATTATACAAAAGCATCAATTATCTTTTTACACGGATATTTTATTTATTTTTAATCCTTCCGGCGAATTAGAATCTTAATGGAGTGACTACTACGAATAAAAAAAAAACAACCGACTCCCAAAAAAAGAAAATTACCTACAAAGTAATAAATTTTTTTTACAAAAAAATATAAACCAACTTCAAAAAAACAGATAAAAGGAAAAAATAATTTTACTTTTGTCATGGCTTTAGAAGTCGATGGTGAGCTAAACAACAGAAACTTCGAAATATTGTAAAAAAAAAAAATAAACATAAAAAGTTTTTATTTCATGCTTTTCAGTGTCTTAGTCGAAATTCGAAAATTACGTTTTTTTTCACCTCATAACAATAGTGGCAGCCATGACCCATGTTAGAATAAGTTCTCATCAATAAGAAAAAAATCCCTATCTCAAAAACTACTTAACCGATATTGATGAAACTTATAGTATTCCCTAAGTTGAACAATAGTACAAAAAAAACTGAATTACTTAAATCGGACTTGTAGTTCCGGAAATATGCGCGCACAAACATAAAAACATACATACATAAATGTAGACGAGAAGTATACAATAATATAAATAAATATTTCCTACGCTCACACCAATTAGCCTAGCATATAGAAATATATACAGAATGTTTGCATAATGATTTATATTGGAAAAATTAAAATAGGATTTGCAATATAGTAAATATAGATTAAACCGAATTAATTTCACTAATTACTATGGTTTATAATTGTTTATTTTAATGCATTAATCAAATCAAATCATTTATTTCAAATAAACCAGTTACAGGCACTTTTGAATTGTCAGAAGGTCGGTCAGTCAATAAGATGAAGCTAGTCGCCTATTCCAAAGAGTAGGTACCTATGGAGAAGAACGGGCAAGAAACTCCATGGACACTCTTTTAAATTTTTAAGCTATTGTTACAATTATTTGATTACAGCATTCATGTTGAAATGAACCGTGTGAGAACGATGCAGAAATATATTGTACGCTGAGAGCGTCCATTATGGAAAACACACAAAAATCAATTCAGAAATTAATATACGCCGTGGCAGCTAAGAGATGACCAGTCCACTCCGACGGCGTCCGTTCACGAACATGACGTATGGATCAGCATCATTCAGCTCAACCATATCGGAGGGAACCCAATGACCCAACATACACGCCACCATTAGCGAGGTTTAGTAGGTGTAGGTTTCCTTTAATCACAGTCACAAAATATTAAATAGGTACACTTTAATCAAGTATTACAAAACTTCAGTGACAAACATTAAAGTTTTGTAATACTTGATTGAAGTGTAAAACTGTTAAAAAAAATATTCACCAAATTCACCACCTACCAAATTACTCTGTTATATTTCCTATCTGCATTCTTGTTATTCTTTGGCAAACTTGTCAGTGATTGGTTGGCAAACGCCTTTTTTTCCATTTAGATGCAAACGACAAACACTAGCCATCTTTTTCTTTTTTTATGCTTTAGTTGCGCCCCATCTCATTCACACTGTACCAATGTAGTTAAATGTACGCAGTATAAAAAATATGCATGTGTGCCTCTGCTGCGTTCGCGTACATTTCTTAACGCGCGCGCGCGGTTAGTTTCTTAGCATATATCATATCTATTTAATTTTATATCAATGCCTATAATGAATAAAAATTGTTAATAGGATGACTTCCCCGTCTCCATAATTATTGTATTGTAGAGGGGGATTGATGGCACCGTTTCCGGCACAAAATCCAGTTGTCCAGTTGTCCGACAATGGTATATTCAACACACATGAGACGGGAAGGTATTATTGTTGATGAACTGTTAGCGTACATACAAAATAAAGTGTCGCTTGCTGATGAGGCGAGTCTGGTGAAAATATGTACGTCGGCATTTACAAGTGAACAAATTCTTAAAGCAAAAACGTTGCTGTTAGAATTCCTTTCATCCGAGGTGCGTAGTATTGTGCGCAAAGGGAAAGGCAAAGAGAGCACAGTGTTAAACGACATCATTGGCATTTTCAAGGTGGCTGATCCTGATACTCTGCCTGTGTTTGTGGCTCGTGACCTAAATAAACTGCCACCCATCACTTTCGATCGTTTGGATGTCTCACAGCTACTCAAGGACTTAGTACTAGTACAGGAAGAAATAAATAACATTAAATCGTCTTATGTTACTCAGGATGTTACTCGAGATGGTCTCCAAAGCCTAGAGTGTCAGTAGCGTTGAGTAGCCAGCCTTTCGGTGTTCTATAGGATGCATTTTGGGGAGTGTGCGAGGGAACTGCATGATTTAATTCCCCCGTCTCCGTTCCACCATCGGACGACCCGTCGTACGGCTAGTTTCCACCCTTACGTTGTTAACACCACTACGATCCGGACGAAGCGTTTCGCCTCCTCCTTTATACCGCGTACATCGCGGGACGGGAACAATTTGCCAACGGCGGTGTTTCCGTCGGACTACAATTTGAGTGTCTACAAGGCTAGAGTGAATAGGCTCTTGATAAACTAGCACGCTTTACCTTCAACGATCGCATCGCTGCTTACCATCAGGCGGGATTGCGGTCAAGCGCTAGTTTATAATTTATAAAAAAATAAAATAAAAAAATGAGCTAAAGATTCTAAAGGACCAGTGTGATAAGAAACAGTCAGGGGAAAAGCGCGTAACAAGTGCAGAAGACGTGGCGGATATGCCATCGTCCCCTTCAGTTGTAAACGGTGGAGGTGCTCGTATTAGCGGTATGTTCGGGCCATGCGATCAGCTGTCTGGCAATAATGAGATACAGAGTACAATTGTACAGAGTAAATCCTATGCAAGTGTTGTGGCAAGAAAAGATAATGACGGTTTCACATTGGTGCAAAGAAAGGTACGAAACCCTAGAAGTAGATTTAAAGGAAACCTAGGTTGTAATATAGTTGAATCTGAGGAGAAATTTAAAGCAGCCGACAGAAAAATACCCATATTTATAACAAACTTACATAAGGATGCTTCAGATTCGGATATAATAAATTATATTTATAAGAAAACTGGAGAAAATGTGGAGCTTGAAAAAGTAAACATGAAACGGAAATGTGAACACAGTGCATAAAAGTTCTTTGTGTCACAAAGTAACATACATATGATACTTAAATGACAAGTTATGGCCACAGGGTATCATATTTCGGCGTTTTGATAATTATAAAATAAAACTTAAATTAACATAGTTCTTAAGATTATTAACAATATATTATGAGTCTCTGTTACTTGAATAAAGATATTATTATTATTACACAAATAATTTTGATCTGCTGATGCCCCGGCATCTATGGGTATGCAGATGACAGCACAGTTGTGGAGAGTATCTCTGCCGGATGCTCGGGCTAGTAAGAAATCAATCCGGTAAGAAAGAGAGGCTATGGTAGAGCGTACGAGTGCTGCACTACAGGCAGTCTCCGAATGGGGTAAAGCCAATCTTGTAGCATTCAATGCCGCCAAAACACAGGCGTGTCTTTTTACCGCTAAAAGGAGCCCGTTCGCCTTGACTCCTACTTTTCAGAATGTATCTTAGGAGTGCACCGACCGCCTTCAGCTTTTGGGAGTTGAGATTTCCTCGAACCTAAACTTTGGGCGGTTCATTGAGTCCAAGGCCAAGGTGGCTGCCAGAAAACTTGGCGTCATTGGTAGGGTCCGGCGGTACTTCACACCGGGGCAGCTTCTGATGTTAGTCCGTTAGTGTGTGGAATACTGCAGCCACATTTGGGCTGGTGCTGCGAAATGTCACCTGGCTATTTTGGATTAGGTGGAGAGGCGTGCGAAGAGGCTAATTGGTGACCCTGATTTAACTCGAGACGGTCTCCAAAGCCTATCACAGGCGTTTAGTATACCTTTAGGTGTTCTATAGGATGCATTTTGGGGAGTGTGCGAGGGAATTACATGATTTAATTCCCCCATCTCGTTCCACCATCGGACGACCCGTCGTACGGCGAGTTTCCACCCTCACGTTGTTAACACTATTACGATCCGAACGAAGCGTTTCGCCTCCTCCTTTATACCGCGTACATCAAGGGACTGGAACAACTTGCCGGCGGCGGTGTTTCCGTCGGACTACAACTTGAGTGTCTTCAAGGCTAGAGTGAATAGGCTTTTAATAAACTAGCGCGCTTTACCATTAGAGATCACATCACTGCTTACCATCAGGCGGGGTTGCGGTCAAGCACTGGTTTATAATTTACAAAAAAAAAAAAAAACCGCAATATAGTATCAATAGTAAATAAATAATAGAATGGAAATTGGAAGCATTAATAGTAATGGAAGGAGAATTGAGGGAACTTCTTGAGAGAGAGTCAAAGTAATTTAGAACTCAGTAGCAAAGCATGTAGCTGTTGTTATCAAATCAAATTTATTAGAGCTCTAAATTATTTTATACTAGCTTTCCGCCCGCGGCTTCGCCCGCGTGGAATTCGGTTATATCTCGCTTATTAGATTTCCCTCGGGAATATCAAATTTTTCAATAAAAGGTAGCCCATGTCCTTTCTCAGGGTCTAAAGATTGTCTGTGCCAAATTTCATCAAAATCGGTTGCGAGGTATAAGCGGGAAAGCGTAACAGACAGACAGACAGAGTTACTTTCGCATTTATAATATTAGTATGGATTAGTATAGATACTATGGATGGATTATTTATTAAGGAACTCTGGCTCGCGAATTGTGATTAGGATGACCCCGCGCCTGACAACATTGTTAAGTTGTGGTCTCGCTTCAGAGGAGAGCTGCCAATGCTCAATCAACATAAGATCCCTCGCCATGTTGGGATATCTTCTAACAGCGTAGTTACTGTCGTAGCCTTTGCGGATGCCAGTTAAAAGGCCTACGGAGCAGAGGTGTACTTTCACATTTCTAACGGTAATACGGTGTCTATTTGTCTTATAAGCACGAAATCTAAAGTCTCTCCTTGTAAAGTAGTGGCATGTAGCAAAATGTGACAGCGGGCGACATCTCTCGTTTCTGGATGAAACGACACGAGTTGAGCCATCGAGCCGAGAGATGGCGTTTCACGATAATTCGATCAATAATAAAATAACGAAATTTAAATAAATGATTACCTAGTTAAATATAATAAAATGGAAAGGAAATAGGTAACAGTCATCAGCATTACAAATAAACACCAACTCAAGAGTCTTAAATTTAAAATTCGCGTAAACGGAACCCCTTTTCTATAGTTCAAGAAAAATCAAGAGGTGGGTCGTAGCGAGAAGAAGCTTCTAGAAAAACGTATTGAGGACTTGCTCGGTGGTAGCTGGTCTGCTCGCGGTGCTGGCACGCGAGGTTGGCGTGTTTGCACCATACGACTAGCAATTTGGCTGATATTTCTGTGAGTATTCATTTCTGTACCCAGAATATTTCTCCAGAAATATTTCAGCAGCAACTTGCTCTAAAATACAAACTTGTGGAATCGGAGGTGCCGTACTACAGGTATATGCCCGACCCAGTTCTCGAAAATGGCCATATCACATTGTACTGGGATCGATCCATCATCACTGACAGGACTATTGTTGCCAATAAGCCTGATATAGTGCTGGTGGATCGATCAGAGCGGCGTGCAATGATTGTTGACATAACCATCCCACATGATGAGAACCTCGTGAAAGCTGAGAAAGATAAACAAATCAAATATCTTGATTTGGCTCACGAGGTTGTCGACATGTGGGAAGTGGATTCAGCAATCATTGTACCGATAGTCGTGACAGCCAATGGCTTAATTGCCAAGAGCCTCGACCAACACCTCAGGAGGCTCTCGTTAGGCAGCTGGATCAAGGTTTAATAGGCTGATTCAGAAAGCGGTACTGCTAGACACGGCTCGCATCGTCAGGAAGTTCCTCTCTCTGGAGCCCTGACCGCCGGTAGCTTGGACCCTGTTCTCGATACCGGTGGGCTTCTATTTTTTTATATTTTTAAATGTTTTTGTATGTATTTACCTATATAAATATTTTATATCAAAATGTAGTATAATATGTATATATGAAGAATAAAGGAATAATAATAAATAAATAAATATATACGGACAAATCACACAGATTGAGCTAGCCCCAAAGTAAGTTCGAGACTTGTGTTATGGGATACTAACTCAACGATACTATATTTATAATACATACATATATAGATAAACATCCAAGACCCAGGCCATTCAGGAAAAGATTGTTTTCCCATCATGACCTGGCCGGGCATCGAACCCGGGGCCTCCACATCGCAGGCAGGCGTGTTGACCACTGCGCCACGGAGGACGACAAATAAATAAATACCAATAAGTAATAGTTTCAAACCTGTGGAATACCGACAATAAATCTGGTAGTAGTGTCCGCATGTTTTTCATTACTATTGGAGAAGTCCACTGTCCTCAATATATAATATAAGTTTAAATAAACCTGGTAGTCGCGCGCTTCAACATTTGAAGCCCTTTTTACAAGATGGCCTCATTCGAGTTGGGGGCCGCTTAAAAAACTCAGACTTAGGATTTGAAAAAATGCATCTAGTGGTTTTACCGCGCAAGGACCATGTTTCAGATTTGCTTGTAAATTGTCATCATAAAGTAAATTGTCACGCAGGTCCTGACTTATTCATGTCTATTCATAGACAGAATTATTGCATATTCTCCGCTCGCAATTTGATTTGCGGCAGAGTGCACAAATGTGTGCCCTGTTTCAAACTTCGTCCTCATGTTAGTGCGCCAGAAATGCCCGATCATCGCTCTTGCCGGGTTGTACCAACCGCAAAACCTTTTATTCATACTGGAACAGACTATGCTGGTCCGTTCAGAGAACTGTATAGATTGGCACCTTAACACGCCTGCTGCTAGTCACTTTGGTGGTAATTGGGAAGCCAATATTAAAAGTCTTAAATCGCACTTATTCCGCGTCATAGGCGAACAGGTTCTATCATTCGAAGAGCTTAGTACCGTACTAACTCAGATAGAAGCGGTGAATAATACCCGTCCACTTTGTCGGACTCTATCAAATCCATCGGAACTGTTAGCCTTGACACCCGCTCATTTCATGACGATGACTCCTCTTAAGTAATTTCCCGCTATCGATGTGGATGACGTCAGACATCATCTCCTTTCGCGTCACGATCTCTTAGATTGGTTAGTACAATCGTTCTGGAAACCTTGGAGAACGGACTATTTGCATACGTTGCAGTCTCGCCAGAAATGGAATACGCCCTCGAATCCGGTTACTGTGGGTACGGCTGTCATTCTAATGACTGAGGGTGCACCTCCTTTACGTTGGCCTCTAGGTGTGGTTGAGGAGGTTTTCCCTGATTCTGTTGAAATAGAGCGTGTAGTTAGAATCAAGACCGCAACCAGCTTCCGGTTATTCGCCCCTGTCCTCTGCCTAATCAGCAGCAGGATTAGTTTTAGTTTCGAAAGGGGAATGCCAGGTTTAGGCCCAAAGGTGCACAGCGGTTTGGTTTTACAAAAAAAATATGTTGATATTTTTCAAATATCTTCCACTTACTCATTAGTCTGTGAACGAATGCAATTTTTTTTTTAAATATTAAGCATTAAAACGACTAAACTAATGGAACTTGAACTGACTTGAATAAAACTTGAGCTCAAAATGTTGCCTTTACAAAAACATTTTGGCAGGTATTAATCCGAATAATAAGTTTTCGTTTATTATTAATAACCGTTCGTATTCTTCTAAGCCAACATTCATTAATTCCCAAAAATCTCCTGTTATAATTATTATTATTCCAATTACCATTATTATAGAAATATAAATCGACCTCTTCGAAAAATATATCAATACTTTTTATGGCAACTTGCTCTTGCTATGTCAAAGTCTTACTTGTCACTGTCAGCTGGCGAAAAACATAATCTACGTTGTGTTAACGGCGGTTTAAATATATCCAGAATGCGAAGAAATCGCTAATAATAAAAAAAAATAGCTAACTAATATAACACTTCGAAATAATATTAACTATCGATAATAAATAACTGTGGAAATCGCTGAAGTTCGATGTCTTATAGAACGATGGATTGGGCAGGTAAATAATAATATGCTTACCCGTATTTATTAGAAATCTTAATATTCAACAATACTATCCTAGACGTATTTTAAGAGCTGACTTTAAAACTTCACTCATCTTTTCTTTTAGGTACAAGGTTACAGTGATAGTTTTGTATGCAATGCATGTTGGACCAATGCCTGGGATAAGATACGACATCCCACAAGATCTGAGCCTATGGTTGGTCATGTAAATGTGTGTATCAGCTGTGGCACATCACTTTTAAGGAAACGAGCACATACATTGAATACAAACAACACGTGAAGCTGCTATTAGAAATATGGTTGCCCAACAGATAGCGCCTTGTCAGGTAATTCTTTTTTTTTTATTATGTTATATCTTTTGGTAATAATCCAAATAAATAAGTGACTACTAGATACACTAAATCTGAAGGCAGGGAATATTTTTTATGATTATGTGTAACTAAAAACACAAAATAATTTGGTATAATATTTCTTTACATCAGCTGTTTACTTTTGTTGCAGTTAACAAGAACAACATTTCTCTGTCATACATGTTGGCAAAGGATTGACAGGGCAGCATCACTTTCTGCTTTAGAACGTGAACCTGAAGCAACAAGACATAGTCCTTCTCTAGAATCTGAGGCAGGCACTGTGACTTCTACCCAAGCAGAAGAAAGAAATGCAGATATACCTGCCAGTGATCAAAATAATAATACTGCCAAATTACATATGGGCCCCAAGTACACAACAACATTGTTTTTTCCCTGATTGTGACGGTGTTGAAATACTTTGAGTCCCAGCATCACTACGCGTAAGTTTACTTTGCGATTATGTATAATTACTATGTGCCTTCAGATTGTAGAATCTGCTCATACCACTTGACCGGGATTTATTGTTGCAATCAATATTGAATCCTATTAGAACATTTAGCTCTGAACAAATGGAAGAACTATTCTCTTTACTAATAGATAATATGATAATGCATTTAGATTTTGACAACATTCAGACTATGGCAGATCATATTGTTCATTATTATTTAGGATTTCCCAAACAGCAATTTGAGCAAATTCTTGCAGAAGTACCGAGATTATCAGGCAAGCATAGAGGAACATTTGCACTTGCAGCCTATTTAATTATATTATACTATTTAAATATGTTATTATTGAAGTGTGCACTAATGCTAGAAATAGAACCATGAATGGCAATATATTTGGACATGACTGTTCACTGGTGAGGGTCGGAATCACTAGTCGTTATGTTAGTCGCAAAGCAGTGCTGACTGAAACATACACGAAGTATTCGTGTATGTTTCAGTCAGCACTGCTAACATAGACCACGCAGCAATACAGCAGTACTGCTGGAACTGTATAGTCCACCGCCGCACTGTAGGATGTTGTGCCCATGTTATGACGGTGATATGGTACTTAGAATTGGCACGGCATCAGAATAATATTTTTCCACCGGCCCAATTTTTGGATGATATTTTAGTGATATATGATGACTAACAAAATGAATAAAGATGTGAAACTGCAATGAATTTTATATTATTTGACTCCGAGTGTATTGACATAAACAGTACTGATTTTTTTTTTTTTTTACACTATAAACCAGCGCTTGACCGCAATCCTGCCTGATGGTAAGCAGTGACGCAATCGTTGATGGTAAAGCATACTAGTTTATTAAGAGCCTATTCACTCTAGCCTTGAAGATACTCAAATTGTAGTCCGACGGAAACACCGCCGCTGGCAAATTGTTCCAGTCCCTCGATGTACGCGGTATAAAGGAGGAGGCGAAACGCTTCGTCCGGATCGTAGTGGTGTTAACAACGTAAGGGTGGAAACCAGCCGTACGACGGGTCGTCCGCTGGTGGAACGGAGATGGGGAATTAAATCATGCAATTCCATCGCACACTCCCCGAAATGCATCCTATAGAACACCGAAAGGCTGGCTACTCTACGCCTGTGCTCTAGGCTTGGGAGACCAACTCGAGTTAGATCAGGGTCACCAATCAGCCTCTTTGCACGTCTCTCCACTGAATCCAAAGTGGCCAGGTGACACTTGGCAGCACCAGCCCAAATGTGGCTGCAGTACTCCACACACGAACGGACCTGTGCTTTGTATAACATTAGGAGCTGCCCAGGTGTGAAGTACTGCCGGACCTTTGCGATAACGCCAAGTTTCCCGGCAGCCACCTTGGCCTTGGACTCAATGAACCGCCCAAAGTTAAGGTTCGAGGAAATCTCAACTCCCAAAAGCTGAAGGCGGTCGGAACACTCCAAGGACACATTCCGAAAAGTAGGGGCCAAGGTGAACGGGCTCCTTTGGCGGTGAAAAGACACGCCTGTGTTTTGGCGGCATTGAATGCTACAAGATTGGCATTGCCCCATTCGGAGACTGCCTGCAGTGCAACACTCGTTCGCTCAACCATGACCTCTCTTTCGGACCGGATTGATTCCCTACTAGCCCGAGCACCCGGCAGGTATCTCTCTACAACTGTGCTGTCATCTGCATACCCATAGATACCGGGCATCAGCAGATCGTTAATATGCAGCAGGAACAGAGTTGCAGAGAGAACAGACCCCTGAGGAACACCGGCATTGGTCGACATGGGCTCAGATGAGCATCCGTCGACAACAACTCGGAGGGACCGTTCAGTCAGGAAGTCTTTAACCCAGCCAGTCAGGCCAGGGGAAACGCCGTACGCTGGAAGCTTACTCAAAAGGCCAGCGTGCCATACCCGGTCGAAGGCCTTCGAGACATCAAGGGAGACAGCAATCGCTTCCCCATTCTTCTCGAGGGCCTCGCCCCACAAGTGAGTGGCATACACTAGTAGGTCCCCAGTTGACCGATTGCGGCGAAACCCGTACTGTCGGTCACTGAGGAGATCGTTACCTTCCAGGTATGCCAAGAGGCGCGAGTTCAATACACGCTCCATAATTTTGCAAAGTATGGAGGTGATCGAAATCGGCCGATAGTTGGCAGGATCGGCACGACTACCCTTCTTGGGCACGGGCTGCACGTTAACAAGCTTCCAGGACTTGGGCACTATACCAGTCCTAAATGAGAGGCGATACAAGCGCGTCAAGTATATAAGAATCTTAAATAACTTCGAAATGCTAAGTTTTTATAGACCATTTCTTTTACTAATTAATTGTTAAAATTGCCCCCTATTATTATCATTATTTTATATTTGTGTGCACAGTGGGCCTAAATTACTATGGCGACTTGGCATTCCCCTTGAAACTCGAACGCTTTAGTTAAATTAGTTATTAGATTGACCAAGTTTGCTTAGTGTTAATCGCTGGTATATAGGATAGTCTGCTTAGTTTCGCTTATGGTTTTGAAGGTAACTCTTCAAACTGGAGGGAAAATGGCTGCGCCAGTGAGTTGTATTCATGGTAAATTCAAAATTACATTCGTTAATGTATGACACTGGGCATTCCTACTTCCATCCTTTTTTCCGCACATACCCGTCAAAATCAAAAATCAAAATCAAAGCATTTATTTCAAATAAACCAGTTACAGGCACTTTTGAATTGTCAGAAGGTCGGTCAGTCAATAAGATGAAGCTAGTCGCCCATTCCAAAGAGTAGGTACCTATGGAGAAGAACGGGCAAGAAACTCCATGGACACTCTTTTAAATTTTCAAGCTATTGTTACAAATATTTGATTACATCATTCATGTTGAAATTAACCGTGTGAGAACGATGCAGAAATAAATTGTACGCCGAGAGCGTCCATTATGGAAAACACACAAAAATCAATTCAGAAATTAAAATACGCCGTGGCAGCTAGGAGATGACCAGTCCCCTCCGACGGCGTCCGTTCACGAACATGACGAATGGATCAGCATCATTCAGCTCAACCATATTGAAGGGAACCTAATGACCCAACACACATGCCACCATCAGCGAGACATTTGAGTGAGCATGACATACTCTCAACAGCCAGAGCACTATCAAGTCAATAAAAAAGACTAACCCAACAAAAAAGATGCCTTACAGCACATTCGTACATTGTGCTCACACGTTTGCCATGCAATTATACAACACTAAGAAATTGAATCTACACAATGCTAAGATAGTTTTGTCCAAGGTTCAGCAGCTCCAACAGTGTTTCCGAATACTAAGTTTAGCTCCTGTGCAGCTGTACAAGTGCCGAACACCTTTGTCAGCGATACAATTCGTAACGTACAATATGCTTGGCTACATAGTGTGTAATACAGGCTTTGAATTAATAACATAAACAATTACATATTAAAACTACAAGAGGAAAAATCAGAGAACAATCAGTGTATAGAAATCGGACGCAGCTCAAGCCCAAGCCTTTTTGTCCTCAATATAATCCTTCACACTATAAAATGCTTTCTGACACAACTTACGTTTAATGAAGGATTTGAATTTATTCAGGCTCAGATCTTGAACCACCTCTGGAAGTCCATTGTAAAAATGTATACATTGGCATCTGAAAGAGCCACCTATTTTCTTGAGCCTTGTTGTAGGTACAATAAATTTGTGCCTGTTCCTAGTATTTATATTATGGACATCACTGTATTTTTTAAACAATTTTATATTTTTATGAGCATACAAAAGATTTTCATAAATATATTGAGACGGCACGGTCAGTACATTAATCTCTTTAAATTTTTCTCTGAGAGAGTGTCTCGGACTTAATTTATAAATTGCACGAACAGCTCGTTTCTACAAAACAAATATTGTTTGAATATCGGCGGCATTTCCCCACAACAGAATGCCGTACGACATTACGCTATGGAAATAGCCAAAGTACACTAAACGGGCCGTCTCAACATCAGTCAAATTACGAATTGTTCTAACTGCGTATGCAGCAGAACTTAGTTTTTTTGACAATTTTTCTATATGTGGACCCTATTGAAGCTTAGCATCCAGAGTTATACCCAAGAATACTGTGCTGTCTTCAGACTTCAATTCTTCGCCCTTTATCAACACTTTAGTTTCCACCTGCCTAACGTGAGGTAGAGTAAACTTAATGCATTTGGTTTTTTTCTCGTTTAAGAGTAAATTATTAACATTAAACCAATTGACTACTTTGGAGATCGCGCTATTTACATCATCAGTAACCT
Source organism: Sesamia nonagrioides (assembly GCA_017933935.1). NCBI lineage: Eukaryota > Metazoa > Arthropoda > Insecta > Lepidoptera > Noctuidae > Sesamia > Sesamia nonagrioides. The sequence continues at coordinate 381,452 of JADWQK010000267.1, read as the reverse complement.
GCTGCTGACGTTTAAGTTTAAATAAAAGTGAAGTGTCATCTGCAAACAACACTATATCGTGGTTATCCTTTATTAGGTACGGCAGGTCATTGATGTAAATAAGAAACAAAAAAGGACCAAGAATTGATCCCTGTGGGACTCCCATTGTTACCAAAGACCCGGAAGATCTTGTTCCATTAACGTCAACGCTTTGAATCCTACCACTCAAGTAAGATGTAATAAGATCCAGTGCAGAATTCCGGATCCCGTAGTGGCGGAGTTTCCTGATTAACGTATCGTGAAGAACGCAATCGAATGCCTTAGACAAATCACAAAAGATGCCCAAGGCATCGCATTTATCCTCCCATGCATTACAGATATGTCCTAGAAGTTCAACACCGGTATCAGTAGTTGAACGACCCCTTGTAAAACCGAACTGTTTGCTATGTAATAATTTATGTTTATTAAAAAAAATTAGCATTTGGTTTAAAATTAATTTCTCAAAAATTTTACTAACGGTAGGTAGTATAGAAATAGGTCTATAATTTGTGGGGTCTGATGTACTACCTGATTTAAACAAAGGTATTGTTTTACTATTTTTCATGAGATCAGGAAACTCTCCACAGTCAATACAAGCATTCAAGATATCAGCTAGAGTGGGTGCGACAATATCAATAATAGACTTAGCAACTTCCACCGAATGACTCCATAGGTCAGCAGTCTTTTTTACATTTAGAGTGTGAAAGATTTTAATTATATCTCTACTGATAACATATTCAAAATGAAACTCCGAATCACAAACATTAACATTTTCTTTAAGCAAAGACTCGGCAACAGAAGGTGATGAGTTTAGGGATTTAGTAGTTGAAACAGGAATATCCGATAAGAAATTTTCAAATGCCTTAGAGACTTGCGAGTCTGATTTAATTATGTTGTCATTAATAGACAGGCTATAGTCAGTATTTCTATCACTGGACCTTCCCGTTTCACTATTAATAATTTTCCAAGTCGTTTTAATTACATTGCCAGTGTTTTTTATCTTTGAACTCAAGTAACGTGACTTGGCCATATAACAAACTTGTTTAAATAATTTTGAATATTTTCTAACGTACAAATTGAATTCAATAGTGTTAATATAAATTCTCTCATTATACAGTTCATAAAGCCGAGTTCTACTTTTATGAATACCGATGGTAGCCCAATCAGAGAAAGATGCGCTACTATTAACAGAGATAGTCTTGGGAACAAAGGTGGAATCAAATAGCTTACAGTATATATTAAAAAAAAATCATAGAGATGATTAGGATCAGCATTAACAGCACTGGATAAGACTGGCAATTTATTAATGAGATTAAATCTAAAAACCTTCAAGCGGCTTTCAGTTTTGGGGTTAACAGTGATATCCTTTTTGGCCACTTTTTTACTATGGTTTGGAATAGTAATCCTTTGTCCGCAGTGATCAGAATCAAGTAAATTTACAACTTCTTTGTGGCTTGGTATTATGTTTGTAAAAATATTATCTAGGCATGTGGCATAAGTAGGTGTTATTCTCGTGGGCTCCAAAAATAGGTTTACAAGATTGTAGGACTGAAATAGACTTATAATTTTATTACAATAACCAGAGTTCTCTAATAAATTAACATTAAAATCACCGCAAACGATAATGGCTTTGCTTGAAACACAAATCTTGTGTAAAACTTCATCCATTACCTTTTCAAAGCAGTCATACAATCCTGAAGGGGGTTTGTACACACTTAACACAATGAAGCCCTCCAACTCTACACAAGCAATTTCAGCTGTTCGTTCAACAGACTGGCTCACAATGTCTTTACGATGTTTAAATTTGAGCATGTTACTAACTAAAATTAATGAGCCACCATGTATAACATTTATTCTGCTAAACGAACTACCAACCTGGTGATTCTTAAAATTGAACAAGAACTGGTGACTTTTTTGCCAATGTTCGGTTATACAAATAATATCAATACCATAATGGTTTGTAAGTAAATCTACCTCTAAATCTTTGTTCATAAATCCTTGAATATTTTGATGCACTAGATTGATATTATCTATTGACCTTAAATTTCCTCCCGAGTTGCTTTTGAGGTTTTGTATATTATAGCTAGAGGTTGGCTCTATTGTCTTAATTTCTAATTTAAATTATTAATAATGTCAACTGAGACCAAATTATTGGCAGAATTAATTTTAATGTCATCGCATTGCTCAAAAGAAGCAAGTTGTTTAGCCAAATTCTTGGCTGTAATAGAAAAAAAATATGATAGCGACACAGCTAAACGAAACGATATCAGAATATGTAGCGGAGCTGAAAAAGATGGCTAGATATTGTGAGTTTAAAAAGACATTGGAAGAAAACCTAAGAGATCAATTTGTTTGCGGATTACGTAACGAAACTATCCGTCAACGGTTATTCGCGGAAGATGATCTAGAATATTCGAAAGCTGTCGTACTAGCCAGCAATTTAGAGGCAGCCGAGCGGGATGCCGGGGCCGTGGAGAAGGTACAGGAACAGGAACGGACGGATAATATAAACAAATTGAGTATAAAAGCGTGTACAGCCTGCGGAGATGATAAACATCGCACATGGGACTGCAGATACAAAGATTTCCAGTGCAGTTACTGCGGGAAGGTGGGCCACCTGCGCAGGGTTTGCTGGAAAAAACCGGAGGGAGTCATCAACACGGGGCAAGGCGGACATCGGAAGCAACAGAGGTCACGCGGAGGTCGCGGCGCCAGGACCAGCAACGACGGCGGAGAGGGGCGCGGCGGGAGCGGGGCGCGAGGAGCGCACGGCCGCGCACGCAGCGACCGGGGGACGGCGGCGGCCGGGCCGAGCCAGCCCAGCGCAGCGCACTGGGTGGACGGCGCGGCGGCGGACAGCGCCGACGACAGCGGGGGTCACCAGGAGGAACCGATGTACCAAATGTCTTTAAGCAGATATAAGCCGGTGTGCGTGCCTGTGTTAGTTAATAATAAAGAAATAACAATGGAAATTGATACAGGATCGGCACTATCGTGCATCAGTAAATCGATTTACAATGAAATGTTTAACGAATTACCGTTGAGGGCCTGTCGATTAAGTTTAAAGTTTTATGATGGGTCAGTCGTACGCCCGGTTGGTTTTATAGAAACGGTGGTAGAATATAAAGGTGATAAAAAAATGTTAGATCTGTATGTCATTGATAAGGGTACAACAAATTTACTCGGTAGACAGTGGTTGACAGAACTTAATATAGAAATCCCAAAACTAAGTTTGTACAACTTAAAAAGTGGTGAAATATCAAAAAATAAAATGATCCATGATATCATTTCCAGACATAGGAGCTTGTTTGACGGAACGTTGGGCAAATATACCGGCGGTGAGGTGAGCTTGCATGTACGCGACAATGCGGAACCAATTTTTCATCGCGCGCGGCCCGTCCCGTACGCCTTGCGCCCGCGCGTCGATGCTGAACTCGACGCGATGCTGCGCGCCGGCGTCATTGAACCGGTGGAGCGCTCGGACTGGGCTACGCCGCTGGTAATAGCAAGAAAGGCGGACGGTGGCATTCGACTTTGTGCTGATTATAAGGTAACACTCAATAAGGTTTTACTAGTCGATAGGTACCCAGTTCCAAAGATAGATGACCTCTTTAGTGATTTAAGTGGCAATAATTATTTCACTAAACTTGATCTTTCACAAGCATATAATCAGCTTGTTTTAAGCGAACCTTCCAGGAAATATACCGTGATTAATACACATAGGGGTCTCTTTAAATATAATCGTTTAGTGTACGGCTTATCCTCCAGTCCGGGCATTTTTCAAAAGTTCATGACAGATCTTTTAAAAATACCAGGGGTATTAGTTTTTTTACGACGATATTTTGATTAAAACAAAGGCAGTAGATTCGCATTTGAAATGCGTCGAACAGGTATTTGATATTTTAGAAAAAAATGGATTAAAAATAAAGAAAGAAAAATGTGATTTTATGGCCGAGCAAGTCAAATACTTAGGGTTTATCATTGACAAAAATGGGTTGCGGGTAGACTCGGAAAAGATAAAGCCCATTTTATCAATGCCACATCCTAATAACGTATCCGAGCTGAAGTCATTCCTCGGCATGGTCAATTTTTATGGTAAATTCATTAAAAATTTAAGCTCGTATGTAAACCCCTTATATGAATTATTAAAAAAGGGTAAACATTGGCAATGGGGCCAAAAACAAAGCGAGTCCTTCCAACAAATAAAAAAAATTTTGTGCAGTACTGAGGTATTGACTCATTTTGACATGTCGCTGGAAAGTATAGTGACATGCGACGCGAGCGCGCATGGGCTGGGTGCCGTGCTGGCGCAGCACGGGCCCGACGGCCGCGAGCGGGTGGTCGCGTACGCGTCGCGGGCGTTACGCGCGCCCGAGTTGCATTATAGTCAAATTCATAAGGAAGCCCTCGCCATTATTTTTGCTATTGATAAATTTCATCAATACCTATACGGCCGGAAATTCACACTACGCACCGATCATAAGCCACTAGTGGCAATTTTCGGACCTAATGCCGGAATCCCAAATACGGCGGCGAGCCGGCTACAACGGTGGGCTATTAAGTTGTCAGCATATGATTTTGAAATAGAATACGTGCGTACGGATAAAAATACGGCAGACATATTATCTAGGTTGATTAGCAAACACAAGGAAGGGGTTTTAAAGGAAGAATCATCCGCACCAGAACAAACATACCTACACTTTGCAATCGACTCACTTTTATTAGATTATAATATTATAAAAAAAGAAACCGCATCCGATCCCTTATTAAGTCGAGTTGTTAGTTATACGAATTATGGATGGCCGCAGGATATTGATATAAAAGAATTAAAGCCATACTGGAACCGAAAAAGCGAACTTTATACTGAATTAGGATGTTTAATGTGGGGACACCGAGTAGTAGTACCTAACTCCTGTCGAAGTAAAGTTCTACAGGAACTACACGAAAGCCATATGGGGGTCGTGAAAACGAAAGGCCTCGCGCGGAGCTACGTGTGGTGGCCCGGCGTGGACGAGGCAGTGGAGACGGCTTGCCGCGCCTGCGGCGTGTGCGCCGCGGTGGCGGAGGCGCCGCCTGCGCATGCGCCCTGCGCGTGGCCGTGGCCAGAGCGACCGTGGACTCGGCTACATCTAGATTTCCTAGGTCCTATAAGCGGTTCTAGTTATTTAATAGTAGTAGATGCGCATTCAAAGTGGATTGAGGCTATAAAAATGAATAAAACCACAGCTTCTTCAGTTATTAAGGAGCTGAGTGCTATATGGGCTAGGTTCGGCCTACCCAAACAGGTGGTGAGCGACAATGGGCCACCATTTTTTAGTGAGGAATTCGATCGATTTTTGAAGTTGAACGGAATCCAGCATACCTTCTCGGCTCCTTATCATCCTTCCTCGAATGGAGCAGCGGAGAATGCGGTGAAGGTATGTAAACGGGCCATTAAAAAAGCGCTTAGGGCAAACGAGGATGTACACTCTGCTTTATGTCGATTCCTTTTAGCCTACCGGAACACAGAGCATTACACAACAGGGGACAGCCCCGCTAGGCTATTACTAGGTCGAAATCTGCGAATACGGCTAGATTGTCTCAGGCCTGACCACGGGGAGCGCGTGAGAACGCGGCAGGCACGAGTGGCTGCTGCAACAGGCGGAGCCAGCAGGCACTTCGACGTGGGGGATATGGTCTGGTTTAGAGAATACGGGAGCATTAAAAGGTGGTCGTCTGGGACAATTATAGAGAGAGTAGGGAACACGGATTACAAAGTAAAATCTATCTATGGAACTGTGGTGCATCGACACGTAGACCAATTAAAAAAGAGAGTGATAAATGAAATGATTACGAATTGCGATATAACTAATGCGTCGCGGAATGTAAGTAACGGTCAGCGAGTTACGAGTGACAAGCGACTCCGTTCTTCCTTGTCGATGCCGCCGCCCGCTGAGCCAGCGGTGCCGGTCCAGTCGGCGCCCGCGCCCCCGGAACAACTTGAACCGATTGTTTCCACACCATCGCGTAATTTGCCCAATGTAACAGAGTCAGAGAGGGATAATAACTCGGAAGTATTGCAATTACCAAATACACCAACAACCAAGCGAATTCGTAAGCCGGTTATAAGATACGGAATAGAGGAGGTTTACCCATAATGGAACTTTAGTTTAGATGTATATTACAGAGTTGATTAGTTTCATTTTCTGTTATTAGTTTTAAGTATATCTATGTAATATGTATAATGTATTTGGGTTAGCTATAAGTTGTATCATAAGAAGGTATTTAAAAAAAAAAGGTGGTATAATTTAAGGGTGGAGGTGTTATATATGTTAAGGTAGTTATAATAATTATGTATGTAGGTAGGCGGTTTTTACGCCGAGCTCGGCAGTCAAATAAACGCAGTGGCTACATGCACGTCTTTTATTTATCATTTGTCTTTTATAATAATTAGAAAGATAATACATAACATTGTTATGTCTATCTCTTGTCAAATACAAAATGCTCTTCTGCTCTTCTGAGCCCATGTCAACTAATGCCGGTGTTCCTCAGGGGTCTGTTCTCTCTGCAACTCTGTTCCTGCTGCATATTAACGATCTGCTGATGCCCGTTATCTATGGGTATGCAGATGACAGCACAGTTGTAGAGAGATACCTTGCCGGATGCTCGGGCTAGTAGGGAATCAATCCGGTCCGAAAGAGAGGCCATGGTTGAGCGAACGAGTGTTGCACTGCAGGTAGTCTCCGAATGGGGCAATGCCAATCTTGTAGCATTCAATGCCGCCAAAACACAGGCGTGTCTTTTCACCGCCAAAAGGAGCCCGTTCACCTTGGCCCCTACTTTTCGGAATGTGTCCTTGGAGTGTTCCGACCGCCTTCAGCTTTTGGGAGTTGAGATTTCCTCGAACCTTAACTTTGGGCGGTTCATTGAGTCCAAGGCCAAGGTGGCTGCCAGGAAACTTGGCGTTATCGCAAAGGTCCGGCAGTACTTCACACCTGCACAGCTTCTAATGTTATACAAAGCACAGGTCCGTTCGTGTGTGGAGTACTGCAGCCACATTTGGGCCGGTGCTGCCAAGTGTCACCTGGCCACTTTGGATTCAGTGGAGAGACGTGCAAAGAGGCTGATTGGTGACCCTGATCTAACTCGAGTTGGTCTCCAAAGCCTAGAGCACAGGCGTAGAGTAGCCAGCCTTTCGGTGTTCTATAGGATGCATTTCGGGGAGTGTGCGAGGGAATTGCATGATTTAATTCCCCCATCTCCGTTCCACCAGCGGACGACCCGTCGTACGGCTGGTTTCCACCCTTACGTTGTTAACACCACTACGATCCGGACGAAGCGTTTCGCCTCCTCCTTTATACCGCGTACATCGAGGGACTGGAACAATTTGCCCGCGGCGGTGTTTCCGTCGGACTACAATTTGAGTGTCTTCAAGGCTAGAGTGAATAGGCTCTTAATAAACTAGTGCGCTTTACCATCAACGATTGCGCCACTGCTTACCATCAGGCAGGATTGCGGTCAAGCGCTAATTTATAATATGTAAAAAAAAAAAAAAATTGTTAGAATAATTATTAATGTCAATTACATGTAATATTTTGTTATTAAATGTCAAGTTGGACATTGTCATATTAAGGTCAAATCTAATCCTATTTTCTTCCTGTGGCAACTGGTCACTGTAAGGGAATGTAAACAGGACAACCTTTCCAATATTCAGATTGCTTAACGTTTCACAACACTTATGCAGTTTTCTTTTGCCCAAATTTCCCCTACTACCCACAAAAATTAATAAAGTTGTAAAAAGTCGCATTCGGACTCACGAAAATGTTCGGACGCACTGTCAAATGTGAACCCCGCAAAATCGACACACTTGGTTGGGGGACACGCCGCATGCAGCTCCAAGAAGATGTCGCGTTGAATTAATTAATATTATATGATATTTCGTGTCTGTGTGACTTTTCTCGCTATTGAATATTATTATAGACTTTGGATAGTGCTGTGAAGTGTCGGGTGAAGGTGTCCGGAAGCTCCACTCGCTCGCAACTCGCTTTGACGTCGACGCATCCACCGCCACGTGGATCACAAATATTCAAAAGGTATTGTGCATTCCTCTCCATTACCTCGGGGTAATTTCTACCTTTCAACACTCCAACGGCCCGAGTTTCCCTCCCCTAAGCCAGTGTCATAAGAATTGCACGCAAATCTCGCTAATTTCCGCAATTATATACAGTCCGTTAAAAATAAACATAGTTCTCCCCGCGCGCCACTATCGGCGCATCCACTATTATAGATTATAATTCGAGAGTTCATAATTTAGTTGTAACACTCTAAGTCTGGACAGAGTGTTCGATACCCGCGTAGTACAAATATTTATATGCATGAGTATGAATATTTGCACTTATTGTGGGCCTCCTCGGAACATTGAATCACCTTTCTTTTTTTTTTCGGGGTGGAATACCTCATAGGATGTCCGCCGCCCTGGGGTGGGCGACGGGGTCTGTCAGACTTTTACTGACTAAAACCCCGGTGCTTCTTCTATCACGAGCGCGCGTGGGACCGTGGAAATCTAAATTCTTCCACGGCCCCACACTCTCATGCGGGCCCGGTCTGTCCGGGCCTCGTCTCCTGCACGGGGTAGTGGGGTGTTAAACTACCCCGTGCATCGCCTCAGAGGCGCGCGCCGACACTAGCGCGCACCTCCGCCTCGGGGTCCATCAAAGAGTGGGCGGGGACTTCCTCATGTCCCTCGCTCCTGGACCCATTCATGAGGGGCGGAAGAGGGCGTTAACCGCCCTTCCTCAACGCCCGGTGCGTCTTCTGCGACCCGGGAAGGGCGTTGAGATCTCCCATTCCCATTCCGCAGCTTCCTTCTGCGACATCACGTCCTCGCAGAAGGACACCACCGCGTCCCACGACACTGCGCTACCGACCATCCTCCGCACTACTGCCGGCAGCGACAGGTCGCCTCCTACTTCATTTGTGAGGACACGGCGCTGTTCCTCCCAAGCTACACACTCGGAGAGCGTGTGCTGCGCCGTGTCCTCCCCGTATTGGACGCAGTGGTGGCACCGAGCGTCCGGCTCCCTGCCTAAGCGACGCAGGTACTTGCCGAAGCAGCCGTGCCTTCTCCCGAGCCAGTCGTCGAGTACTGGCCAAATCGCCTCGACGGTAGCGAGGCCGGCGGTAGGGTGCATGAGCCTCCACCAGGACCTGACGGAGCTCCTCTCGGCGCAGCTCGATCTGCCGCTGTGCCGGACAAAATTGAATCACCTAGCTCAACTGCCATCTTCCATCCTATTCACTTAGTTTTTTTGAGTGAATAAGCTCTTAATAAACAAGAGCGTTTTACCATCAAAGATTCAAGGAAGATCACTGCTTATCATCAGGCGGGATGGCGGTCAAGCACTAGTTTATAATAACAAAAAAAAAAAATAGACTATTTAAGGTATGATTGCTTTTAAAATATAATGACAACTCATATCTATAGATCATTTTTGTTCAGTAGACCATGTAACATTTACGGAAATCATATCCTGGAAAAACGATTATTTAGACTGATTGTTCAAACATACAAGTGATACAATTTATTAAAGTTAATTATTTGTACGCACTCTCTTAAAATGAGCACACTGCACGAAATGTTTAGATTTATAATTTTTATTTCATTTTGTGTAATAGCCATTCCTTCTCCGTTTGAGTATGTGAGTATTCTACTTACTTAATAAACGCGAATCTGATAGTAACTGAGATTTCTACCTTATTACCCTAGATTTGTCTATCCTGACAGGCCAATTCTTCCCGATTTTTTCGTCACTTTAATTGTATTTGGGAAACGGTTCGCCGGTAATGCAGAGGCTTGTCATGAGCTAAACAGATGTAGTTGAGTAAACGGTAGATGGGTAGTGAGATGCCCATGCTTGGTCACATTGTGAAACAATTTACCCACCTTACTGATTGACTAAAATAATTACCACAGCAGTAACTAGTTTTTTAAAGCTCAAACACATATAAAAATTAAGAAGTCTTCATAAAATTTGAAGATAACATATGATAACTTTCTGAAACTTGTATTTAACTAAATTTTCAGGGAGAATTTTATTTAAAGGCGACAAATTACCAAACTTGTAAAGGGCCTAAAAGAAAATATTGCACAGAAATTAACGCATACATGTATGACGATGTTTGGATAAAATACGACATTTTAGTAAAAGAAAATGTGACTACAATCAAAGTAAGTATGCAAAAGTGTCTTTGAACGATAACTGAAAATTAACGCTCGACCGATACCTCGGTCTCCATCTCGGTCTCGGCGTTCTCGGTTACAAATTCAACCGAGAAATTTGTCTCGGTTCTCGGCTAATTGTCGCCGAGATTCTCAGTCATGACCGAGATTGTAACTTTGTTCGGATCGGCATTCAAATTATTTGCCACTAGTTACTTCAACACTGATATATAGGATCGGATTTTCGTCAGACGACATGGGCATCTTCAACTAACTCGTCAAACATGGCTGCAACAAATCAATCCAACTTATGGGCAGCTCATGATTCCATAGAGTTGGAAGACGAGCCAATGACCAATAACGAAGAATACAGTTCAAGCTGTGTCATCGAAATAGAGCTAGAAAGCTTTCTTAGAGAGCCAAGATTGCAAAGAAACGCTAATATTTTTGAGTATTGGTTTGCGTCCCTTATAAGGTGCTTCGGTCTGCAGCAATTAAGTTTTTATCTGCGCCGCCTACTAGCGTTGCAAGTGAAAAGCTGTTTAGCAAAGCTGGACAATTGTATGACGAGAGGCGTCACTCTATAAAGGGAGAAAATTCCGAAAAATAGCTTTTTATGTTATAACTAGCTGGCCCGGCGAACTTTGTTCCGCCTTAAATGCAATAAGTATCATATGATCAAATTTTTTACTTTTTAAATTACGATAATCAATACTAATATGTATTACTAGCTTTCCGCCCGCGGCTTCGCCCGCGTAAATTTCGGTTATATCGCGCTTTTTAGATTTCCCTCGGGAACATCAAATTTTTCCGGGATAAAAGGTAGCCTATGTCCTTCCTCAGGGTCTAAAGATTGTGTGCTTTCCGCCCGCGTCTTCGCCCGCGTGGTGTTCGGTTATATCGCGCATTTTAGATTTCCCTCGGGAATATCAAATTTTTCCGGGATAACAGGTAGCCTATGTTTTTTCTCAGGGTCCAAAGATTGTCTGTGCCAAATTTCATCAAAATCGGTTGAGAGGTTTAGGCGGGAAAGCGTAACAGGCAGACAGACAGACAGACAGACAGACAGACAGACAGACAGAGTTACTTTCGCATTTATAATATTAGTATGGATAAATGCGAAAGTAACTCTGTCTGTTTGTCTGTTACGCTTTCCCGCTTAAACCTCTCAACAGATTTTGATGAAATTTGGCACAGACAATCTTTAGACCCTGAGAAAGGACATAGGCTACCTTTTATTGGGATCATCGAGATCCCCAGAATGAGAACTTCCTCACCTTTGAATTTTTCGTTGAGTATTGTGGCGTAAATCAAATTGTTCATAAATTTACTTAACACCTTCTTCCGTTGCACAGTTATGGTTGGTTTAAGTTTCGAATCATGATTACTACGGAACCAATCTTTAGTCGTAAAGTGTGCGGTGGTAAGCCAGATGACATCTTGGATGTACCTGGCTTACCATCGCACACTTTTCTGAGTTTAAAAATTCCATTGGATAGTTGGTGGCATCATCTTCATTTGTTACACAATCAATAGATTTGAAAGGATGCAGTGTACTAATGTTCTCATTCTGAATCATGTAGTTTCAGTCATCTACATCTTTATTTTCCGCTGCCGATATTGCTCGCTTACTCAACCATTCATTATTTTTGAGGTTAGTAATGATGTTTGGAATTTTGAATACTTTGTTGATGAGTTCGTCTTTCGATAAGACAAAGTTACAGAAATTCTGACGAAATGAAATTAGTCCGCTCGATTCGTCGACAGGTACTCGACCATTACCGATATTCCGCAATTTCTCAGAGAAATCTTCAGCAGATGTATCGTTCAGCAATGCAACTCTTATGTTTGTTGTCAACTGAAGTGTCTTAACATAGCGCCATAGATTCGATGATTTGAGGCAAGCGTTTATTGCGTTGGCAGCAGTCGATCTAGGAATTACTGGCAATGTTTGGCGGAAATCGCCAGACAGTAAAATCATTGTGCATCTCGAGTCATTACCTAGATCTTGCAATGTTCGATTAAATGCTTCCAATGCACGTTTATGCGCCATTTTGCATTCATCCCAGATGATGATCTTCGATTCGGATAAAACTTTGGCCATAGCGGAGCGCTTTGTAATGTTACATGTTGGTTCTTCAATAGCTTGAAGATTTAACGGAAATTTTAATGCAGAATATGCCTTCTAGCAATGTGGCTGTTATTCCAGGAGAAGCAACTGCAACGGCAATGTTGGATCTTGCGTGAATAGTGGCTAAAACTACTGACATGAGGAATGTCTTACCAGTTCCACCAAACGCTAGTATGCAAGCAGTCATCATTGCTGCAATCGTATTGAAACGCTGCCTGAATGAAATCAGTATTTGATGAATTTCTTCTTGTGTTTCGTAAATTATCTAGCTGTTAATCTCTGAGGTTTACTCGATTATTTCGCATGGTCCCTTTGCTCTTGTGAGTTAGAAGCACGCAGTTGAGCCATACTAAGGCGGCGCTCTTCACGTGCAATTTCTTGCTCTTCCTCAGTGCTAATCTAGTCAGGAGTGTCCTTCGGTATGAATGAGTAACTTTCGGGTCCGTTTTTGTAGAAATATTTTTTTAAGATAAAATAAGGTTTTATTATTCATTAATTATACTTTGAATCGGACAAATGTGGCGTTATTCCTGTGTGGTCTATGAAAATGGTAAAAAAGCTGAACGCACATATTAGGGTGTTATAATATTTTTTAATAGCATAACGTTATGCTATCTTTATATATATAATTCTGCTGTACGTGTGTATGTCATTGAACTCCTCCTAAACGGCTTGACCGATTTAAATGAATTTTTCTGTATGCGTTTGAGTGGTGCCGTGGATGATTTAGATTCACAAATCAGCCCGGCTGATGGGGCGCTGATTGGGGGGTTGATTGAAAAAGCATGTGATCTAGGTAACGTTGTTTCTACTTCTCAAACAATTTTGTGCTACCCTGGTACCTAGCACCTCCACAAAGTAGGCAAAATAAAACTTCTTCCATGTATTAAATTTTATCTATAATTATTATTTATACAACATTATTTTTCAAGAACGGCTGAACCGATTTTGTTGAAAATTGGTAGGAAGAGGTAGCTAAGAAGTGGGAGAAGGACTTAAGATACTTTTTCCCGTTCCAGTGGGAATGAATGAGCTTCATTGTTTCGACTTCTACAGTTATGTGCTACCCTGGTACCTTATTGATTATGGATTACAAGGTGAAGGAAAATATCCTAGGGAAATCTGGACTTTAAGTCTGAAATCGCCAACCCGCATTGAGCAAGCGTGGTGATTACGCACAATCCTTCTCCTTATGAGAGGAGAGCTATGCCCAGCAGGAGGACGATAAAAAAGGTTGATGATGATGATGAGCTTCATTGTTTCGACTTCTTCTACACTTTTGTGCTACCCTAATTATCCTAATTTAAAAAGTAAAAAATAAGATCATGTGATATTATTGCCTTTAAGGCGGAACAAAGTTCGCCGGGTCAGCTAGTATTATATAATTATAGCTGATCCGCGCACCTACACGTTGTATCCATGGACGTATTTCAATATTTTTAAGAGTTGGTAACACTGTAAGGTTGGCACCCGTCAAACATGTCAACCCATTAATTATTATTTTTATATTTTGAAATTTAAATACACGATTTTATGAGCAAAGTTGATGTTATGTTGTCGATTCAAAAGTCTTGTTTTAATGCGTTCTTCAATTTGAGTGGAACTGAGAGTACAAATACTGTCAAATGTTTGACAGAAAGTAAGTGGTCAACTTTTGTAGGGGAAAATGGAATTGTCGTTTTACTCTATCTTACTCGCAATTTTTCCTTATTTGCTCACCGTGTAGACCTACCCTGGACTACGACAAACATTTTAAAACCAAAATCAGCTCAATCGGCCCGGCCGTTCTCGAGTTTTAACCAGACTAACGAACAACAATTCATTTTTATTTAGATGGATATAATGTTATTTAACTTTGTTTTTTTTTATAATTTTGTTAAACAGTTAGTACAGTATTAAAAAGTTTACAGCATTAAAATATATTTTTTACGCTTTGTCTATTCTCGGTCTTGGCTCTCGGTCTCGGCCTAGACATTATTATATTCTCGGTCTCGGTCACGGCCGAGAATGAAAAATATATCTCAGTCGAGCCTTGCTGAAAATACATAAGTAACCATACACACAAGCGACAAGCGAACAGCAGAGGCAACTACAGATGTCGACAATATGCCGCACGCTTTTAGCAACGTTCTCAAACATTTGAGCTGCACGGTGTCGATAGTAGCCGCTGACAGCTCTTTCTGCTCTAGTCTAAACTCGCGACGACGTTACGATGACGACTACAAGAGGAATCGACGTAGCCATAGGAAACTGCGAGCGGACAATTTGTATTGCCATCTTTAAATCTGCGATTATAATCTATAATTTTAAGTACTGTTCTTGTATTGTGTGTAACGTGTACGAGCGCGTCCAATTTCAAACTATACTACATCGCTTACGCCTGACATAAAGGAAAATATTAGGTAGGGTTAGCTTACCGCAGGCGTATGGTTTTTTACTTTGAAACAGTCTTCTCTCAAAAGGAGGCTGCCGAAAGGGAGAGAGATCTTGTGCACTCAACCGGTCCACAGCAGGTGCACCAGGCGTCTCACTATGGGAAAGCCCCATACAAGGCCGTCTCAAAACTGTTTCACGTGAAAGTAGTTGTTATGGAGAAAAACTAATTAATTAATTTAGTCTTATAAATAAGCTTTCTTCAAATAATAAGCTTCAATGTACTACTCCGCGAGAGGGGAGGCCATGGACACTAACTTTGTTACACAACGCGACCTTAATAGAATTTCTATATTATTTAAGCCTCAGACTGACGTCTGGGAGGACCTCTTATCCGAATAGCAAAGTAGGTGGGATAATTCCATCAAGGGCTGGCACCTCCATCTATTCTTTCCATCCGTTGGCGATCGGCTGGCTAAGACATGGCCGGAGGTTGACCACTGCATTGCCCTATTTCTCACAGGTCATGGCAACTTTAAAAGTAAAGTGTATTCTTTTAAACTTGTACCTTCGCCTTTATGTCAATGTTCTACATCGAACTGTGAATTTGAACAGTCCGCACATCACATCTTATGGGAGTGTGTTCTTTGGCAGAATTAACACAATGTACAAGTTACATCCGAAGTCGTTTATTATACGGACCTTGTAGAAACTAGAACCAATTTCCGTGCGTTCAGGCGCTTTTGCCATACCTATTATTGGAATCTATTGTATCAGCACATACCTACTTAGGGTACTAAGTAGGTATGTGCTGATACAATAGATTTATTTGAGATTAACTTAATCAAATTTTTTTCCGTGGTGCTTGTATAATAATGTCCCTTTGTGCCGATTGGCCTATTTCTGTTCTGTCTCCTGCTTGTTATGGAGGGAAGTGGAAGAAATATCTTTTTTCTTACTCCTCAGCTATTCTTTTCTGATTAATTTCGTTGCGGGACCCAAGAGAGTTGAATTGTTTCTCCGGGACTCGTCGAACTTCATTGATCAGCGTTTTTCTGGCGACCTCCGCTGTTGATTCTGGCTTCCAGGAGTTGCAGTGGGTGTGAAATGTGTGGTGGGCTTTGTGCCTTAAAAATAAGCTTTCTTTTCTATATTTATTTTTTTAATATTTTCTCCAGCCTCCCGAACAAGCAGGCTTCCGAAAAGGCTTTAGCAGAAGTCCGAGGAGTATAACAAACCACTATGCTTGGCGTTTGTGGACTATGAGAAGGCCTTTGATTCGATTGAGACTTGGGCGGTGCTACAGTCTCTCCAGCGGTGCCAAATTGACCATCGATACATTGAGGTGATAAAGTGTTTGTACAAAAACGCCAACATGTCGGTCCGTCTCCAGGATCAGGACTCGAAACCGATCCAACTGCAGCATGGAGTGAGACAAGGAGATGCCATATCTCCTAAATTGTTCACTGCTGCGTTGGAAGGTGTCTTCAAGCTCCTGGACTGGAAAGGACTTGGCATCAACATCAACGGCGAGTAAATCACTAATCTTCGTTTCGCAGATGATATCGTGGTCATGGCTGAGACCCTGGAAGACTTGGGCAACATTCTCAATGACCTTAGCAGAGCTTCCCAACAAGTGGGTCTAAAGATGAACATGGATAAGACGAAGATCCTGTCGAACTCTCACGTCGTACCCATTCCAATTCTAGTTGTTGCTCTGCACTCGAAGTTGTTGACGAGTATATACACCTGGGACAAACAGTCCAACTAGGTAGGTCCAACTTCGAGAAAGAGGTGTCTCGTCGAATCCAGCTCGGCTGGGCAGCGTTCGGGAAGCTACGCTACATATTTTCGTCGTCTAAGATACCACAGTGTCTCAAGACTAAAGTCTTTAACCAGTGTGTGTTTCTAGTGATGACTTACGGAACTGAAACGTGGTCGCTCACAATAGGCCGCATACGAAGGCCCAGAGTCACACAAAGGGCAATAGAAAGAGCTATGCTCAGAGTTTCTCTGCGTGATCGAATCAGAAATGAGGAGATCCGCAAAAGAACCAAAGTCACCGACATAGCTCTGCGAGTCAATAAACTTAAGTGGCAGTGGGCAGGGCACATTGCTCGTAGAACCGATGGCCGATGGGACAGTAAGGTTCTGGAGCGGCGATCACGTACTGGAAGACGCAGCGTAAGAAGGCCCCCAACAAGGTGGACCGATGACCTGGTGAAGGTCGCGGGAAGCCGATGGATGCGGGCAGCACAAGACCGGTCAGCGTGGAAAGCCTTGGGGGAGGCCTTTGTCCAGCAGTGGACCTCTTTAGGCTGAAGAAGAAGAACCATAATTTATATAAAAATGCATCAAAGTTAATTCATTTTCAATGATGGGATATTGGCACAATACATTAATACAATTCAACGCCACATTACACGAAAGTTTTTAATATTAATCTAAGTATTATACATTTTTGAAATTTTTGAAATGCGTATAATCTCTTCATAACGTTTTTTAAATAGTATTGTCTATAATAAATAAATAAATTAAAATTAACCAATATAGTTTAGGATGGTATAATTTTCGGGTTACTTTTTTTAACGAGTCTTACCCGTTTGTCGCTGTTTGCCGCTGTCGAGATATTTGTTGTATTACGATCTTCATACATTAGTTAACAAAAGGAGAAAAAAAATGGGCATACTTGTGCCTTTTCTGACACGGTGCCAAAACATATATGGCGAGATAAAAAAGATATTTTTTTCTAATATCTTTTTTTTTATCACTTATCTATTAAGGGCCAATTGATAAAATGGTCATTGCAGTGATGAGTATTATTAATAGTTATTTGTGGTTTTTATATAGTTTTGACCACCGTATTTGTTAAATATGGTCACTGTATCTAAAACCTGTCTCCTTCCGAGATAAATAAGAATAGTGAAGTAATTGAAATTATTCATTACCTATTTTTAATGGACGGAATGGATGGTAAAGTAGCACAAGTTTTAACTGAAACTCCTTAGAGCGTTTCTTGTACAATTTGTGGTGCTACTCCTCGGCAAATGAATAACTTAAAGACAGTTAGGATCCGAGATGTGAATGAAAGTTCATTTCAATATAGACTGTCAACACTACACGCTTGGATTAGAAGTATGGAGATGATTTTACACATTTCCTACTTGTCTTTCCAAAAGTGGGCAGTGAAAAGTGCTCAGCTACTACACCAGAAAAAAAAAAAAAAAAACTAAGACGAAAAGAAAAAACTGGTACAAAAGCAGTTTAGGGAGCAAATGGGACTACATATCGATAAACCTCGACAAGGCACTGGAATTAGTAATGACCGAAACACACCTCGGAGATTTTTTCAGAATTACTCTTACTCTGCAGACATTACAGGCGTAAACATAGAACTTATAAAACGAATGTACATTATACTACAAACTATGTCATCTGGACCGGCTATTGATTCAAAAAAGTTCGATTAATACGCATATAGTACCGCCCAACTGCCCGTAAACATTTTTAATTAGTATTATATGCCATCCTCCGTACATGAAATACTTATTCACGGAGAAAAATTCATTGAGTACTATGCTATTTTGCCTATCAGACAATTGTCCGAAGACGCTCAAGAATCCCGCAACAAGGATTACAAAAAGTTTAGACTTCATCATTCTAGACGGTGTTCAAGAGCGGCTACCAATACAGACGTGTTCCATACCTTATTGTACACTTCCGATCCACATATATCAAGTTTGAGAAATATCTCAGAAACAATATCGTAAGAACTTTTCTATGAAGCCAAGTCCATTCTTGCTGTCAACAAAAATCTGTAGGAGCTTGTTGAATTTTGTACATTATTTTTTTCTCGTTAGACACTGTTTATACAATGATATTTAATTCTATTTTATGTGAGTCAATTACAAAAAAAAAAAAAAATCTTATAAACGCATGTATTTTTTTTTTAAGATTTATTTTCTAAATAAATTAATAAACACAATTTTCAAAATTATTATAATTTTTAAACCTTATACTTTCACGTATATGTGTGCAAAGTTACAGATCATTTAGTTTTGAAATAACTGCGAAACACACGCGATTTTGCCATAGTGCTTCGGCGGAGGCCGGAAATCACACTCTTTCAGCCCCCCTAAATGGGTCTCTGTAATAATTTTCCAAGCCGAAAAAAAAACAAATATGGTTGCCCCCGGCATAGGTTTGCGATGAAATACCGGGGTGGTTTTCAGTCAGTAAGAGTCTGAAAGAACATAGGTATAAAACAAAAAAAAAGTTTGCCCCTACCAACGAACTTAGCGAACAACTGGAATTAGGATGCGACTAGATTGTATGGAAAAATATTTCTTTAGCAGGTGTAGGTACCTAAAGAGTTATAGTAGGCCTATCAATTATTACGACAGTTAGTACAATGTGTACAATCTACGATGCGCACTGTACATATATTATAAAATAAGGTACTTAGTTACTCACTCACGGTCACTACAAAATATTTTAAAATTGACGTTTTTTTTTTTCGACACAAATGTGGCTTTAGCGCTGAAAACCACCGGTGGTCGTAGTCGCTGGCCCGTTTACTATTAGCGCCTTATTAGCGGCGGCTCTCGGTCGGTGATTTGACAAAATGTATTAAAACTGTGCCGACCAGCGTAAGCGCCCGTCACCGCTGAATACAATAAAAAAGCCGGCCAAGTGCGTATAGGACTCACGCACAAAGGGTTCCTTACCATTGATTTATGAAATTAAAGGATTTAAGTTATTTGTATGAATGATTACGCGGTAATAAGCGGTTTTCGATTTACGAGGTATTAAAAAAAACTGCTTACTAGATCACCTTCAAAACGATTTCCGTTGGTAGTTTTTATAGTAATGAACATCATATGTTTTTTTTTTTTTTTACTTTTTTCATTTTCTTGTTTTAGAAGTTAGAGGGGGTGTAGACCTACTTTTTTTCACTATGGAAACTATTGGGTTTAGAAAAAAAAATATTTAAGAAACCTCGATATAATTTTTGAAGACCTTTGCATAGATACCAAGTTTCGGAAAAAAATGGCTGTGACATACGGACGGACAGACGGACAGACGGACATGACATATTATATAAGGGTTCAATTTTTTGCCATTTAGCTACGGAACACGGAACCTACAACGTGTGATGGAAAGATTATATCTGTACCAGTAACACGGCTTTCTTGGATCATATAACATGATATTAAAAGGGTTTTTTAATCTTATACTATTTTCAAGACGCCTTCGTGCCTCGGTAATCATGTTGGCGCCAGCTGTCATTTTGTGGATTTTTGAAAGTATATAAGAATCGTCAGTAGTTTTGTATTACTCAGTAAGTGGGGTGGGTTGTGGAGGTCAGTCTTTCAACATGTCAACGTAAACTTTTTATACTTTTCAGACTATATTTACGGGTACGCTGAACAACAAAGAAATAATCAAAATACGCATAAATAACCTGTGTGAACATGTGTTCTTCAAACCTCTGCTTCAGGCTGTTTTCAATGTCACAACAGGACACTGCGGTATTATATATGAAGTAAGTACATACCTTAACTTAAAAAATAGTGGTAAATTGAGTTACTAGACTACCTAGGGAAAGACATACTCATACAGAGGACAGCCTACGTGGCGTTGCGGTAGCCAACGCGGCCGCTGTGCAAAGAGGCGCGGGTTCGATCCCCGTGCAGTGAAAATATTTGTTAGTATGCATAAATATGAATATTTGCACTGGTCTGGTCGTGCCTCAGAAAGCACGTTAAGCCGTTTGTCCCGGTTGCCATACGAACATCTAATGGAGCACTCAAAAGTTCAACAAATTGACTAACTGCAATGCTTCGATATCGCCTTCAGATTGTGGAAGTCAGACGGCAGTCGCTTCACAGAAAATATAGAAGTTTAGCTAAAATCAGCAGTTAGAGTGGCAAAGCGGACCCCAGACTCCAAAGTTGAAAAAGCTTCGAATGCAACTGGGATTAACGCTGAGAAGATAATTATGAGTTTTGGGTATTAGATACTCTTGGTGTTACGGACGACATAGCTTTGCTATAAAATAAGGACATTAGTCCTTAATCTAGGGGTTACATGGGGTATCATCCCGTACAACAGACTCTCAGTTCTTATTAAAAGATAATAGATGGCAGCATAGGTTGCGGTCCAAAACTTAGAAACGATTTTAACACTAGAGTGCTCGCGCCCTAAAGTACTCCGAGAACGCTCGCGCGGGCTACAGAAGCCCTTTTGCATGACAATTATTTTTGAAAATAGGTTGATAAATTAATAAAACTCCAGTTGTTTTTAATCATTTATTATATTTTTTAACATTAAATGACACTATGCTTTTTATCTGAGGTCTTTTTTTAAATAATTTTACACTATACATAAAATAATAAAAAACTTGCAATATTAGAAAGGTATGAGATTAATCAGCCTTATTTTAAAATTCTTGTTAATAATTTAAGGCCTAATGAAATTTTCAACATCTATTTTAATCCACCAATCAAAATAAATATAAAATCTTATACATTTTCGTTGCATTGAGGACACACTATCACCTGATGGCCACTACATATCGATGCTTTGTCCTCATGCACGCGCTTCTGTCTCGAGTAATGCTCGAGACAGCACAGCGACCTACTCGACGTCGAATTGGCATATTTTGCTGTGAAGGTTGTTTTGATAATCCCAAAAGTAATCTTTCTTTCAATTTTATGCCTCGGCGTATATTTTTTAATTCGGCATTCAATAAGAAGCCGGACGAGTTCAAATCCGACTTCTCTCAGGTAGTAGCGGCGTAGAACTTTCAAATCTGGATTATTCATCTGGTAATTGACAAGACCATTGATTACAGACAAATAAACAAAATTATAAAACAATGTAACAGGCTATCGACGACTATTGCGTGAAATCATTTTCGGATGATGAACTGTTTTATTCCTCGTCTCCTATTGAAGCATCCTGCTCACTTTCAGAACCAGCCTGTTTATGGAAACTGCTCTGTTTGGCCGTCAGAAAGCTCTTTTTGCTCGTTATCACTTGGATTGTTACTAGTTTCATCATCTTGCATCAATCGATCTTGTATACGCTTAGTAGTATAGTGAGCTGTAAATTAGAAAAATTAGGTATAAATATGAGGGTTTTATAATATAAACTAACATTTAAGTCATTGCAAAACAAAAGTAAATAAAGCATACAGAAAATACTTACATTTACACTAAAAAACTTGAGAAATTCACGTTGTCAAAAAGTTCCGCAAACGCTGGCGTGGGGTACATGCGTAGTCCGGCTACTTTTTATTTAAATTACACAAGCGCCTGTTCTCCGTGGGTGTTGCTGCACCGACTGACATGCTCGCGCATTCTTTCTCGAAGAATACATAGAAGGACAGCGCTATACGGTCATGCGTAAAAGGGAGAGACTACAATATGTACCACTGGGCTACGTATCTAGCCCACGTGAGCACTCTAGTGTTAAACCTCTTACGTGCAGTTTGTAGTCTTTTTAATATTTTTAACAATTTGCCCGGGTCTTGCCCCTTAAACCTTGTAGGTATTACGTTTGTGCTTTTTTTATTTGAAATAAATGCTTTTTAATTTATTGTTGTACTCTTGCCGATTGTTTGTTTCTTTTTTTCAGTAATAATTCCTTTTTTTTTTATTTTCTCGCGGCAGATTTTTTCTGCACCTTATGTTATGATCGGGTTCAAACGCCAGATTTAAATTGTATGCTTTTTATTGGTTTTATTTGAAATAAATGCTTTTTAATTTATTGTTGTACTTTTGCCGATTTTTTGTGTGATTTTTTTCAGTAATTACTATTTCTTTTTATTTTCTCGCGGCATATTTTTCTGCAACTGTATCTGTTCGGGTTCAAACCCCAGCTTTACGTTGTATGCTTTTGTCGGTTTTCTTATTTGAAGTACTTTTTTTTTAATTATTATTAATTTAGCGGATTTCCTGTATTTTTTGTAGTAATTGTTCCATCTTTTTTAATATCTTATATTTGTAACAATTATAATGCAAATATACTAATATAAAATCAATTCGTTATAATTTTCCTTCTAATTGTAATGTGACGGAAATACCGTCGCTGGCAAATTGTTCCAGTCCCTCGATGTACGCGGTATAAAAGAGGAAGCGAAACGCATCGTCCGGGTCGCAGTGGTGTCAACAACGTAAGGGTGGAAACTCGCCGTACGACGGGTCGTCCGATGGTGGAACGGATATGGGGGAATTAAATCATGCAATTCCCTTGCACACTTATCAGAATGCATCCCATAGAAGACCGAAAGGCTGGCTACTCTACGCCTGTTCTCCAGGTTTTGGAGACCGTTTCGAGTTAAGTCTGGGTCGCTAATCAGCCTCTTCACACGCCTCTCCACTGAATCCAAAGTAGCCAGGTGACATTTTGCAGCACCAGCCCAAATGTGGCTACAGTACTCCACACACGAGCGGACCTGTGCTTTGTACAACATTAGAAGCTGCCCCGATGTGAAGTACCACCGGACCTTTGCGATAACGCCAAGTTTTCTGGCAGCCACCTTGGCCTTGGACTCAATGAACTGCCCAAAGTTAAGGTTCGAGGAAATCTCTACTCCCAAAAGCTGAAGGCGGTTGGTGCACTCCAAGGATACATTCTGAAAAGTAGGAGCCAAGGTGAACGGGCTCCTTTTGGCGGTGAAAAGTCACGCCTGTGTTTTGGCGGTATTGAATGCTACAAGATTGGCTTTGCCCCATTCGGAGACTGCCTGTAGTGCAGCACTCGTACGCTCTGCCATAGCCTCTCTTTCGGATCGGATTGCCTCCTTACTAGCCCGAGCTTCCGGCAGGTATCTCTCCACAACTGTGCTGTAATCTGCATATCCATAGATACCGGGCATCAGCAGATCGTTAATATGCAGCAGCAACAGAGTTGCAGAGAGAACAGACCCCTGAAGAATACCGGCATTGGTCAACATGGGCTCAGATGAGCATCCGTCGAAAACAACTCGGAGGGACCGTTCAGTCAGGAAGTCTTTTACCCAGCCAGTTAGGCCAGCGGAAATGCCGTACGCTGGAAGCTTATTGAAAAGGCCAGCTTATCATACCCGGTCGAAGGCCTTCGAGACATCAAGGGAGACGGCAATCGCTTCCCCATTTTCCTCGAGGGCCTCGCCCCACAAGTGAGTGGCATACACTAGTAGGTCCCCAGTTGACCGATTGCGCCGAAAACCGTACTGTCGGTCACTGAGAAGATCGTTACCTTCCAGGTAAGCCAAGAGGCTCGAGTTCAATACACGCTCCATAATCTTGCAGAGTATGGAGGTTACCGAAATCGGCCGATAGTTGGTAGGATCGGCACGACTACCCTTTTTGGGCACGGGCTGCACGTTGGCAAGTTTCCAGGATTTGGGCACTATACCAGTCCCAAATGAGAGGCGATACAGGAGACAACTCGGGCGCACATACCTTAAGAACAATCGCTGGTATACCATCTGGACCACTAGCCTTATTCACGTCCAGACGACACAGTGCTCTCAGGACCTCCTTGTTCCGAATGCGAACCTCCGGCATTGAAGCTTCGCAATGAGGTAAATTAGGTGGAGTAGCACTGCCAGTATCAAGACGCGAACTATGGGCAAAGAGAGATGCAAAGAGACCTGCTTTCTCTCTCGCCGTATGAGCCAGTTCTCCATCGGGCCTAACCAGCGGAGGCAGTGAGGGCCGACAGAAGTTCGCCTCTACCGATTTGGCAAGGGACCAAAAAGATCTGCTACCGGATGGCTGCGCAGATAACTTGTTGCCAATATGGGTAATACGGTCGAAGCAAGCCCTCTTAAGCGCCTTTTTGTAGGACTTGGCAGCACGGTTAAAGGCTCTCTTCTTTGAGCTTAGATCCGGAGCTCTGCGGTCACGAGCGTCAACCCAGGTGAGAAATGCCGCGTGCTTAAGCTGTTCAGCTTGGACATAATCGACATTGAACCATGGGCGAGCTGAGCCACCGACGGGCACGTCGCTGAAGGGGATAAAATACTCCATAGCTTGACGCACCACATCGGTTACAGCATCGGCATAGCTCGACGGATTGTCAGAAGAGAAGCAGACCTGCTGCCAAGGCTAAGACGCAAAGAAGTGGCGCATCTCATCCCAATATGCTGACTTGTATCGCCACAATCTCCGTTCACCACGAGAGTCGTGATCTGGAGGGGAGAAGCACGACACATACTTCACCAGACAGTGGTCTGACGTTCCCAACGGTGAGGAAACTATTACAACACATCTGTCCGGATCAGTGGTCAGCAGAAGGTCCAGACAGTTGGCGGTATGACCAGCTACATCAGGCACCCTAGTCGCTTGTCCCACCAGCTAGGAAAGGCCCATTGATAGCGCAAAGTTACGCGCTTCTCTCCCAGCGTGGTCGGTCCTCTGGTATGGGAAAAGCCAGTCTTGATGGCAGGCATTAAAGTCCCACAGAGCGACGAACTGTGCGTCAGGGTGCCGATGCAGCACATTGTCAGCAGCTTCACTGAGTTGGTCAAATAGTCGAGTTGTCTCCTGGTCATCGCTGTGCGATCGGTAGACACAGGTGTAGACATTTTTGTCCACACCAGTGTCAACCAACAGCCATAAGGTCGATAGATGAGGGTCTTCGAGGTGACGGAGACGCCGGCAACAGATGTTATTGCGGACATACACTAAGACCCCGGCACGCTGTAGGAAATGATGCTTCAAAGAGTATCCCGGGTAGTTGAGGTATGCCGCATCAGACGGACATCTGATCTGGGTCTCCTTCAAGGAAAGTAGGTGAGGCTTTTCAGTCTCAAGGTGGTGGTAGACTGCATCGATATTGGAGTGCAGGCCTCGAATGTTTGAGAGGTGCACTTTAAACGAGAGGACGAGCGCCCGCTGTGCACACCTACTTTTCTTATTTGTACTTTTTATTTTGTTTTAAATTGAGTGAATGGGAAGGAAGACGGCAGTTGAGCGAGGTGAAGCAATGTTAAATCCAACAACACTACCAACGATGCTGCACCATAGGGAGATTGATCTGAAGACTGCGGGGACGCCCGAACCCCCCCAGGGATCGCCATCGGGTCCTCTCGTCCGGTCGCCAACCGGCACGATGGGGCCACCCTGGGATTTTTCGCAGTTCGCGGGGCAACCTTTCGTGTGTGGCTGGCATTGTACTTGGGCCGCAACTACCTGCGGTCGGCCAGCGGAGCACCGTGCTTCAGATCCCGCTACCCTCCAGGACCAAACTCCCGACACAACAACATTTGGCACATCGTACCCGGCACACATCGCAACACAACTGCTCAGACCCGACCTCCGTACGGCTTCACCAAACATCATGCCGGAACACGGCAAATCGCTTGACGACACGACTTTGTCTGGTTCGTACGCGACTGCTTGATTCTGCACTGCAAGCAGCTCCTCTATGGGTGGGCGTCCTTAGGCGCCGCCGCGGAGATGGATCACTTGCACGTTGCTTCCGTGCACTGAAACTTGTGAACGAAAACTATGTATCTTATCAATTTAGCACGTTATACAAAAAGGAGGTAATGACAGTACTTGAAAATTTTCGATTGAAATATCACGAAAACGACGCCGCGTAGCCCAAAAATAACCAAATTGGGCACCCCTTGTACACCCGTGCATGGACGGTATGTTGTAGACGAATTAGTATCACTTTGGAAATTACTTTTGAAAATTACTTGGAAAAACCTAAAAATAAAAACAAGAAAAACCAGACACTAACCAATGCGTGCGGCATTGAGGGATTCTACTGTTCGTTAAAATATTGAGCCGTTATAATATCTATGAACAATTAGCGGGTCAATCCCACTTCTGAAATGTAATAAAATAATACTCATATGAATTATGGGTAGTGTGTAATTATTATCTCACAACAAGTACTTATAGGAAGATGTTATAACTATTCTCAACAAGTCCAAAACGTCCGCCTTCAGTGCTGGCCCCGAGCAAATAACCGAGTCTCCTAGCCTTCTCAACCGTCATCTCCCAACCGCCTTTTTTTTTTGGAGTGTTGCCAGTAAATGGAACTTAATGTCATAATAATTTACAAAGACAAACTATGGACTTAGTAATTATTTCGAAACCTAACACTATACTATTGCATAAAGACGTGTTTTTTTTTTTTAATGTACAGACTGCTGTGCTACTGTGTAGTTTGCTTCACCACTTCTTCTTCCCAGCGAAAGCTCTAGGAAGTGGCGAAGGGCTGGCGTTTTGGGGAACTGTCTGTAATATTGACGTTCAAAAAGTGCTGACCCTTAGCCTAATTTTAATTAATGACTTTTGAGTTTGAGTTCATTTTATAAAACTGGTAGCATTGTTCATCGTTCCCTCCACTGGAGGCAATATTAGGTGCAGAAGGGTAATTGCTTAACACACTATCAGCAACAATGGATATCATTTTAACAGTTACAGTAAATAAATTTTATTCAGCAGACATACTTTTCAAACATATGGAACAATTAATAATCAATATACTTCAAAATCCAATTGATAGTAATAAGTTTTGCGCAACTAGGATGCTGGTGGTGCAAAATAAAAATCATGGTCTTCGAAACAAAATCAACGTGTCAAATTTAAAGAGGAAGTAGTTTAATAATTGTAAAATTGACCTACGGAAATTAACATGCATATAAAGATTGCAAGTTAAATAAAAAAAAATAATAAAAAAATCCTTTCAGGGTCGCTATGTATTTAAAGTGGATATAGAAGCTGTGTCTCGTTCCCTCTACGGTGGCAAGTTCATGTATGGAAACTGGACGTACAAATCATTATTTTACAATGATTACTGCAGTTTGCGTTGCGAAATCTTTCATGTGACGTTCACTCCGAAGAAACCGTTGAAAACTGTCGTCAAAATGTTAAATTAGTTTATTAATAAAGAAAATATCAGAAAATGTGCTTTGTAATTATTTTACGCATCAAATATACTAATATAATTAGATTCACAGGTCTACATTCCGTTTATGTAGAGAATTGAAATGAAGATCTGTGAAAAAAGATAGTGACTATTCTTTTTTCATAAGTCGAGCCCTTAAAAATATTATTTAAGGTAAGACCCATTGAAAAAGTCTTATTAAATCCTAATGGCTTTAATAATGGTACTGATAATTTGTAAAACTAGGCTTTCCACGAACAGAATTCTTCAGACAGATATTCCTTCACAACAACGTGAATAGAATAGATTAGAATACTCCTTATTGTGTACACCAAATAGATTACAGAACATAAATATAACGATAGTACAAAGGGTGACACAATGGATGGTCTTATTGCTAAGCAACTTTTATTGGAATACTAAGAGGAAGGAGAGAGGAATATTGTAGGTAGTCTGCAGTATATTATTTACATAGATTATACAACAAATATATACGTTAAGTGTATCACACTAGTTTAAATAAATATATACATCTAATTAATAAACATCATACAAGACCAAATAAAATATAATGATATTTTTAAAGCGAAAGGAAGTGCTTTTTTATCATAGTTTTAAAAGTGCACAGAATTTGAGCACGCCTTACGGATACGGGCAAGTCATTCCATAACCGAACTGCTTGTACCGGATTGTGTTGTAAAGGATTTATCATAGAATCTAGTGAAATGCTTTGGTATCTCTAATATCAGGTTTTCCGATGATGTATCTATTATGTGTATCATGATGGAACTTGAAACGTTCTTTAAGATTAGAGGGGGTTTCAGATTAAACAAAATGCTATTCAGCTAAACTGGGCTATAAGAATTCCGGCGAAGACGCATGGGAAGCCACTTAATCTTTGTACGAAATTCAGATATGTATATTTGCGCAGGCCAAGTATAAATCTTATGCAAAAGTTTTGAAGTCGCTCAAGTTTATCTCAAGTTGTGCCACAGTAAGATCTGGATGGTATCTGCGCAGTTAAGGATGGGAAGTAAAAGTGATTGTGAAAGCTCAGTTTAAACGGCAGTAGGAAGAAAGTTCCGCAACCGTCTCAGACACTTACCAGATGCTAAAAGTTTGCCACTGACATCCTGTAAGCTTTGAATCCCAGGAAAGATGCTTGTCAATCGAAACCCCAGGGTTTTTAACCTTGACACCGAACGGAATAGCAGTTCCGTTAAATTGAACTTGGGGAAGTTGCGACCAGTTTATCTTGGGGAACTGCCAATAACTATGACCTGAGTCTTCGATGGGTTAACTTAACATGCAACCTGCGCCTCACTCCACTCACAGATTGAGAACAAATCCTTTCAATTCTCTTTTTTACCCGAACGGATTGGTACTCGGATAATTTATGATAAACCATCTCGAGCGCGAGCTCGTGCGATTGCCAAATGCACCCTAAAATGCATAAATAACCAAAATACTTCAAAATTAGCAATAAAGCTCTCTACGCCACAAAAGTGCTTAATCAGCACCGTCGTCACGAGTACATCATTCAGGCAGTCTGCGTCTTGTGTATTTTAGTAATACACAAGTAGTCTGTGTCTTGCAAAACCAAACAAACTCTCCAGTTTGTTTGGTTTTGCAAAACACTGTAACTCGTCTGTAACTTCATTCTGGAACGTCTCCACGTTGCGGTTTTTTTTTTTATAAAATCAAAAACGCAGGCATCCCTTGAGAACTTCTTTTACCTTACAGAGTGAACATTGACAGTCACTTCTGGAGTATGGATTCAGTCAGGTGCACAAAAAACTCATAGTAAGTAAAACTGCTGACTCCAACAAGAGATATAAGAAGGTAAGATTTTAGCAAAATTAATTAACTCAAAATAAAAATCTGAATATTAGTGCTGCTTCTGATCCTAGAGAGCGACATGCACTTTAAATGCTTTTTCTTCGAAGTATAAAGACAAAATAAAAATGAAAAATGCTTATACAAATGATGATATTGATGTAATTCATACTATCCATAATCCATACTAATATTATAAATGCGAAAGTAACTCTGTCTGTCTGTCTGTCTGTTACGCTTTCCCGCTTAAACCTCTCAACCGATTTTGATGAAAGGAGAATGCCCGTTTTGTTAGGAGATTTGGGCCCCCAGAAAAAATTTGCGTGCCATGGTGGTTTTAACTTTATTTTGAAGAACTACAATTACCTTTTCAGATCCTGAAAACAATTTATAACTTTTCACCCTATTTTCCGAGAATTATTGAATTTTTTTCTGATGAAGAAATTGAGGTTATTAAACAATATTTTTTCAAAAACATTTTACATTAAAACAATAAAATATCTTTAGTATTAATATTGATTCCCAAATGAAATAAAAACATTAGATATCATCTTTTCTTGCTAAATAATATATTAAACTGTTTACCTTGCAGTCAGCGGAAGTAGGTTTTGCTGGCACCAGTAGAAATAAATATACTTAGGGCTAAATTGGTTGGAGGAGCATGTGGCTACGTTACAACAGCCACAAGGAGATATCTTAAGTTAAGCTACTTGTTCAGATTGCACATGGGTGACCATCCATTACAAACTTCACCTGGATGGCTGCTAGTACATTCAAACTGTTGATACTGGCTGCATTATTTATACTTGTTACGAGTAGCTAGAATCCCGCAAGTGTGACAACCTCTTACCAGGAGGTAACATGTTATAACCCAGTGTATCAAGTGTGGAGGTCAGATGGGCAGTCACTCTTTGAGCAATACTGTATTCAGCTGCATCGGTTAGACTAAAAGCCGACCCCAAGATAGTTGGCAAAATGCTAGGTACCTACACCTAGTATACATATACGTGTATGTACGCCATATAGGACATCATCTCCTGCAAGCGACAAAGTAAAATCACTGCCCTGCTACTTAGTAAGATCGCTGTGCCATCCATGATTAGCTGTAGTTTATTTAGAAAGGGCTTAATTATAAAGGAGTTTAAAATATAGTAAATGCTATACAGATGTTTAATAAAAAAAAAACAATCAATTAAAATAATAGACATTTATTCTTCAAGGAATATATTGTCTAGAAATTGTGCTGGAGCGCTTATATCATTAAAACGACTTATTCCTAACGATTTATTCCTAAATATCGAGGAACAAACGGTTCATTTAAACAATTTCTCACAATGTTAATTTTTTTTTCCAATGTGGACCTTGGCATTTTAAAAAGAGTTGATAGTCTTTGATTACTGTCACCTGTTCTGAGTTTTACTAAAAATATACTGAGAGCAACAGAAGGATTTGGAAAGTGATTGTATAACAAAGGATTACATTTTAAAAGTTCATTGAACTGCTCTGCAGTAAGTCCTAACCAATAATGGCATAAATGAGAATCCATTGAGTTTATGTCATTAAAGTCTAACTGTCTCTCAGTAGCTTTTTCAAGTTTACTGAAAATATCATCTACTTGAAATCCAGTAAAATCGGAATATGGTGCTTCTAGTTCATCCCAACGATTGCTATTTAAATGATATCGGCAAATTCTTGCAGACAAGGGAATATACACTTTATAATTTAATAAAAGAATTTCCTTTAAAGTACCTGGTACCAATAGACGTTCAATATTCGCACAACCAGGAAATAGGCAATGACGTGAACTTGCCGATACCCGTTTATACTTTTGTGAGTTAATCTTTGAAAATGATTGACTTAATTGTTGTTCCTGAGGTGATGTTGGTTGTGGAACCAGCGGTGGCAGTGGTGGTGGTACAGGAATCATCGTATCTGTAATTATGTTTCCATCCATGATACCAGTCTCCGGTGCAGACTCCACAGTGTGTTGGCTACTGCCAGCAACGGGTTGCCTCTGGACTTGTCTTGATGCAGCCGCCCAACAAGGACGACAAACTCGTTCCAAATGCAACACCTAAAAACAAAAATATTATATTTAGATACTTGATATTCATTAATATTTAATTAGTTCAACACACATACATACGCATTCATACATTAAGTTTAAATAAATAAATAAGAATAAACACTTACGTGATGTGCTGGTGTCCATCTTAGTATAACATTCCTTTGAGGACAATCTTGACTGACTCTATGAGTTCTACGACTTGCTATTGACAAGCCACATGCATAGCATATGTTTAGGTGTCCAAGAGCAGGGGATACAAGTGACAGATTTGTGTTAGATGCTGTCTGGTTTTGTAATAATACAAAACATTCCACACACAGGATGTCATCAGACGATATCTGTAAAAAATGACAAAATAAAATGTAAGTTAGTTTAGATAGTTAACTAATGAAGTCATATAAAATACATACAAAGATTATTTAAATTCAATTTATTACCTCACATCGATTTTGGTAAATACCTAATTGTAAAGATTTTTAGATAGAATTTTTAGACAACTTTTAGGTAAAAAGACATGCTAAGATTGTTTACATTTAGTTAGCTACCTAAACCGATACACTGTAGTTAATATGCACATTACTTCATGTGCTTAAAATCCATTATAAAATAGTTTTTCCAGAAATGATAGATTATAGTAAATGTATTATCCTCATTTATTCATTGTATATACTCACATTTTTAATTATTTCAATAAAAATAAAAAACATTTAATAATAAATGTATTATTATTAAGGAATAATTAGGAGTATATCCAGAAGATACTCGTAAGTCTATGGTCAATAACTACCTAAAAAGTTCAAATAATTATGTGAATCTACCTTTTTGCAATATGCCGACAACATCTATAACTATTGTGTGCACAACAGCGAATGAGAAGTTAGCAGCCTTAATAAGGTTTTTTTTTTTTCGGTGGGTAAAAATCATCTTGTATGACTTCTCTCGCTCTTGGGCGGAGCGAGAGGGCATGTCAGACTCTTACTGACTAAAAAACCCACCCCGTTCCATCTTTGCTTTTAGTACCGGGACCAGTCTTTACTTTCGTAATCAAGTCCAGCCCCGGCAGCCTTAATACGGTAAGTATTTCAACTTTTTGTCAACTGTTAATTTCGGATTTAGGTAGAGGAAACAATACTCTTAGATATTTTCAATTCAAGATGGCTTTTTGGTTGGCCAAGTAGGCATCCTAATTGTTCTTAAAAATATTGTTAATAACACAAACTTACCAATGTAGGTGTTACCCAGGATCTCAGAAGGATAAGCATTGGTTCATCTATTTCTTCGATTTGACGTCTACGAAGATTAGGCGCTAGACGTAAAGAGCAATTAACACACCGGCGAGACAAAGAGTAGTTTACTCGACTTCTACCAGGTGCAGACATTTTTCCGGAGTAAAACAAAAATATCACTTAAAATCGAGTCAATTTGCTCACTTATCACTAAAACAAGAGTCCAATGCTCACTTAAACTAAATAAGAGTCAATTTGCTCACTTATCACTAAAAAAAAACAGTCCAAAGCTCACGAGTCTATGTGCTCACATATCACTAAGAAAAGAGTCCAATATCTCGAAAAAAAAAACCATTGGAGGCACGAAAACGATCAGCTCGACAGTGTTTACGCAAATTGTATGGATCAGAAGCAAATACGGAGGAATAAATTCAACTCTACGCATAACAAAACAACCGGCACAAAAACAATTTGAATGACGTATTGATTTGACAGATAAATCATAGCCTCGCGTTCCGAGTAGATGTTACCAGGTTAAATATTTTGTTAATCGATTTCCTAAATCGATTTTTTATAAATAATATCATTTACTAATTGTTGTGTTCCATATAAGGCGTAACCGTTTTATAGATATAGTTTAGTGGTGACTTTTGTTAGTGTTGATATTTGATTGTTTATGGAACAGTTGTAAACAGTTTTTCTTTCTTCTTTTCTTGTTTACTATTTACGAGTGCATACTTAAGATATACTTGTGCATTATGATATAAGAGAAAAATGTTATTTTGCAACCTAATTCTTCGCTACAAGACAGAGACTGCCCACATTTTTTTAAGTGAAAAGTCTTGGTTTGACCATCAAGGGCGGATCCAGCTCCGACGCCAATTGGGGGGGCAAAACATAACATAATTGTTTTTCGGTGAGCTAAAATCATCTAAGTGACAACCCCTGCCTTTGGGTGGATTGGAAAATAATGTCAGACTTTTACTGACTATTGTAACTTCATCTTGGCACTTTTAGTGACCTGAATAGAAATATATTTTATCGATATTTTCAATCGATCACCTCGTTCATTTAAATGAGATAGTCTGTCGTCTACCTGGCAACATTCAGGTTAAGTTATAATGGCGGAACTAGCTTAGATTCAATAAAATAAATATTAATTATGTTTTTCAATGCTATGGTACAAGAAATTCTGAAAAAAAATAGTTAGTTTTATAAAATTACGACTTGATTTTTAATAAGAAAATATTCTTGACACTCTATCACAAATTAGGGGCCCATTGCGTGGCATTCTCCTTTGGCACAGACAATCTTTGGACCCTGAGAAAGAAGATAGGCTACCTTTTATCCCGGAAAAATATAATGTTCCTGAGGGAAATCTAAAAAGCGGGATATAACCGAACTCCATGCGGGCGAAGCCGCGGGCGGAAAGCTAGTCCATACTAATATTATAAATGCGAAAGTAACTCTGTCTGTCTGTCTATCTGTCTGTCTGTTACGCTTTCCCGCTTAAACCTCTCAACCGATTTTGATGAAATTTGGCACAGACAATCTTTAGACCCTGAGAAAGAACATAGGCTACCTTTTATCCCGGAAAAATTTGATGTTCCCGAGGGAAATCTAAAAAGCGCGATATAACCGAACTCCACGCGGGCGAAGCCGCGGGCGGAAAGCTAGTAATATTATAAATGCGAAAGTAACTCTGTCTGTCTGTCTGTTACGCTTTCCCGCTTAAACCTCTCAACCGATTTTGATGAAATTTGGCACAGACAATCTTTAGACCCTGAGAAAGGACATAGGCTACCTATTATTTTGATATTCCCGAGGGAAATCTAAAAGTGCAATATAACCGAATTCCACGCGGGCAAAGCCGCGGGCGGAAAGCTATTACTTAATATAACTCTATGCCATCATACTAAAATATAAAGCATGCGCCGAGATGAAGATGTCTTGCAGTACCGTATTAGGCATTTACAAAGTCTTCAAAAAGGTTATAATCTGAAACTATAAACTTAATTTGTTTTCTTTAAGTCGAATTTTCATTCGCCTTATGATTAAACATCTCATTATCAGCTTATGATCAATCATCATCATAATCGTTCAGCTGAACCAGCGCAAGATATTTGCGGAAAATGTAGAAGGCATGATTCAAAACAAAAGAAAAACTTTTTTACAAAAAAAACAACCGACTTCCAAAAACTAATACAAAGTGAAAAATAACTAATTTCGGAAGTCTGTGTCTTTGGTTTTGTATATTCATTTTTGACACCGACTTCCGAAATTAGTTATTTTTCAATTTCTAGTGGTTTTTGGAAGTCAGTAGTTTTTTGTAAAAAAAAAATTATTTAACACTTTTTAGTTGTTAAAAGTACTATGTAATAAGTTGCATCCGGTCAGAGTGGAAGCTGACGCAAATATAGTTGGGAAACGACGTAATTTCATTTACTTTTATTTTTACCCGTAAGTATTCCCTCAACTGCGTATGGTCTTCATCATCAAAGGTCTCATCAATATAAATCAATTGAGTCCAAAATACAAGGTAGCTACTGTAAATCGTTTAGGAGTTTCCTGAACTGACCTTTGTCATCATCATCAGCTCCCTAATGACAGTCACCGCCCATCTAGGTGTAAGGTTCCTGTCAATACAAATTATTCAAGCACAAACACAAGGTAGCTGCTGTGAATTGTTGAGGAGTTCCTTCGACTGTCTCCCGGCTCCATCATCAGATCTACTCCAGACCTTTATTAAATTCTAGTGCTTTAAAATACTTAATGAAAATGCTAAGCAATGCACTAGTCGCCCCTGCAATTTTTGAAAGTTCCCCTTGTTTTCTCTGGTCTTCCACCATCAAACCCTGATATCCTTATCATGGGACCACCTAGGGAACGTTTTCTTTCCAACAGAAAAAGAATAATCAAAATCGACGAAGTTATGCGCGAACAAACATAAAAAAAGCATATATACGGTCGAATTGAGTAACCTCCTCTTTTTTGAAGTCGGTTAAATAATACATCTATCGTGCTGTAATAACCTTATAGATAAAAACTTATTACACAAAACAAAACAACCGACATTCAAAAAAATAAACACTACAAAGTGGAAGTCGGTACCAAAAACGAATATAAAAAAAAAACTGAAGACACCGACTTTCAAAATTAGTTATGAAGTTATCCGTGAACAAACACAAAAAAGCATATATACGGTCGAATTGAGTAAACTTCTCCTTTTTGTAGTTGGTTAAAAAGAGAACATTTTGAATACAAAATGAATTCAAGAAGACATTATAAATCAATCGAAAAAAAGTTTGGTGAGTCTGATGGGCTAGACATGCTATATACTATTGTAAATATGCAAAAGTAATTTCTATGTCACAGTGGGTTATAAAGAGTATTTTTTCTCAATGAAAATTCGTAGGTAAAACAAACAAGCTGTCTATGTAGCTTAGCATGAGAGAAAGTGGTAAAAAGCTCATAATTAAATTACAAAAAAAAACACCACCGAAATTATCAGTTCGGCGAGCAGAGGATTGGTAAGGGTGGAGCAACTGTTTCCAGCGCGGATTTGACACCACTTGATTTTTATTTGTGTGCATGTCCGTGCTAATCTCGTGCGACGGTGCCAGGTTCTTAGTGAACGAAATAATATGGAACAACATCTTCGTCACAGCCATTATGGTCATCGAATGAAATGATACATTCGGAGAGTCAGACGACCTTCCTACTTAAAAAAAAGTTCTTTTCACGAGCTTCCTAAGTATCATTATTTCTTTCGAGACTCGATAAACGTGGATAAACTACCTATACCTACATGCATGAGGTCAACTGAGGTTATGACCTGTGCCTGTGTTGCCATGAAATTACCTATTTATTTTATTTAAGTTATTTATTTTTTAGGGGGAATTTTTTTTTAAGTTTAGCCAGGTTTTGTAGGCATTAGTAGAATCAGTTATCGATACCTAACAATACCTTCACGGGTCGGATAGGGTTTTCTTAACATATTGTACAATTGCTGTTAAAGATAGGTATGTAAATTTTTGGCAATGTTTGCTGTTAATGTATAGAAGCGTTTAATTTCAAGTTCAGCGCCCGTTTCATATTTGTAAATGCATTTTCATGACGACAGAACTCGTCGTAATAGCCAAGTGAATTCCCCTCTAATATGTCATCAATTTGTAAATGTACCTTGTCAATCGCAGTCCACCGAAACTCTAGTCTTACGCATATCCTCAATTTCCCATTTGTCCTTAATCTCGCTTAGGCTTTGATTTACTAACTTAGTGAATGCACGGAAGTTAGCTTGTTGCAACTGCTGTAACTCGAGTAACTTATCCTCTGTTCTTAAGGATGACTTGAACATGGTGTTGTCAAACACAACATTTAACTTACTATGGCCGGCGTTACTGGGTCCAACAAGAACTTTACCTCGAACTCTGCAATCTCCTGATGCGTTCCATGGTGCCAGCTTTTAATGACCTCATCAATGTTACTGGTGAAATATTGATGAACTTTCTGCTCGTCTGCAGTCAGCTCTCGGTTTTTCTCTTCACATTCTGGCCATAGTATATCTAACCTCTCAAGCCTTTTAGGAATGTAATCGGTGGTCTTCCTGCTCGCTGAATCTAAAAAAGAAAAGAAAAGTGTGATGACTCTGAAGGGCTAGACAGTAGACATACTGTATACTGTAGATACGCAAAAGCAATTTCTATGCCACAGTTGGCTAAAATGAGTACAGTCTCCGTGGCCTACCGGTAGCGAACGCGGCCGATACGCAACGGGGCGCAGGTTCGATCCTTTTTTTTCCGGGTGGAAAATCATGGATTTCCGCCGCCCTGGGGCGGCGACGGGGTCTGTCAGGGCCTCCTCGGGTCAGGGGGGGGGAGTGAGGTGTAGGACTCCCCCCGTGACGTCTAAGAGTAGCGCGCGTGGGCAGGTTCGATCCCTGCCTCAATCTGTTCAATCCACAGTGCAAATATTTGTATGCATGAATATGAATATTTGCACAAGTCTGGTCGTGCCTTGGAAAGCACCTTAAGCCGTTGGTCCCGGTTGCCATACGAACATCTAGTGGCAGTCGTTACGGCTTGTTGGAGCTCTCAAAAGTCTAACAATTGGTCTAACTGCAATGCTTAGATATCGCCTTCGGGTTGTGGAGGTCAGACGGCAGTCGCTTCACGGAAAATATCGAAGTTTAGCCAAAATCAGCAATTAGACTGGTAAAGCGGACCCCAGGCTCCAAAGCTGAAAAAGCTGCGGATGCGACTGGGATTAACGCTGACATGATGATGATGATGATGAGTGGGTTAAAATGAGTATTTTTTCTCAATGAAAATTCGTAGGTCACTATCAATGGAATTAAAGCTCTAACTGGACAAAAACAAACAAGCTGTGTTTGTAGTTTAGCATAAGAGAAAGTGGTAGAAGGCTCATAACTAAAATAGAACAAAATAACGCTTATCTCTAAATAAGGTCGATAGATCATTTTAGGTAAAAAAAAACCTTGAAACATTTTAATACCAATGGCACTTGTAAACATACCTATGATTATCTGTGGGTAAACAATGAGAACATCATTTTTAAATCATGGTCATTTATCAGTAGCTAACGAACCATGAAGTAGTTTAGAGACAAATCATACTTTATATATTAAAATCGAAATTATATTGAAACACATTTATTCAATTTCAAAGCAAAACTCGACGCTATGTTGAAATACCTCGTAGCCATTTCATTTTATTTCGTGGTTTCAAATTCATTATTTGAATATGTAAGTAATGGTTTTGGACACCACAAAAGTTTGCAAAGCAGTCACCGTGTCTTTGATGCGTCTAATAATATTGCTGACTTTCTTAGTGCAAAAGCATTTTTTTTTATTTTGCCATGAAATTTTAACAGTGATAAATTGAAACTCGATCACTAAGACAATAGTAATAAGAACATTTTTGTTTAATTTTTAGGGTGAATTCAACGCAAAAATTATGAAATATGAAACATGCAAAGGACCCAAACGGAAGACTTGTATTGACGTTGAGACCAGAATTATAAATGGCATTTTCCTGGATATGGATTTGAATATAAAGGAAAATATAAAGACAGTTAAGGTACCTGCAACTGCAATTAGAAACCGTGTCATTAGAGGTCTGTCAAAATATGGAATGTCATGATTGTTTGAAGGACTCTGGACAGCCTGTTTCGAACCTGCAGATCAGATGATTAATTCTGTAAAAATTCGTAGGCTACGTAAGTGAGCTGTCATTAGCGACAAACCCTAACCTTTGTTGAAAAGACAGCTTAGTCCTTGCTCACTTTATCTACGTTTTCTCTTTGAGATGGTTAGGGAATCGCACTGCTGTATTTGCAATTACCAAAGAATGGGATAACTAGCTCCACATGAGCTATTCAAGTCAATTGTCAAATTTAAATTTAATAGCTCGTAAAGAATTAGTTTCGTTTTCTCTTACGATCATCTCCAATCAAGGGCACTTTTTGTTTTTCAGGGTAAAGTTATCGGTTTGATAGACGACAAACCGTTGTTTCGCCAAGAGGTAAAGACTATATGTGACAACATCTTGTACGGACCGTTGATCCAAAGTATCTTTAATAATTCAGACCATTGTGCATTTAAAAAGGTAATATTAGAATAAAGAGATCGTGTTACAAAATACCTAAAGCTGCAAAATAGTGTTTGTGGATCTGCTTCAGAAAATTATTTGAGTAACATTATACCGGTAAACTATTTCTGATTTTAGGGTCGCTATCATGTAAATATAGACATACAAAAGACGAGTCGTAAATTGTATGGAGGCAAATTCATGTATGGAAACTGGACGTTTAAATGGATACTTCATAATGAGTTCTGCAACTTGCATTGCGGTATTATGTATCTTATGATAACTCCAAGAAGATTCACGGTTGGTGATAAAAATTAAAGAAATGAATTAGGTAACTTGAGTTTAAATTGAAGAGTTTTAAAAGAGTGATGGATAAAGTGTTGCACAAAATCAGTGTTTCAAACAAACCTATACTTGTGGTTATTGATTGTTACAAAATTATGGATTAAGTGATACAATTATGTAGTTATTTATATTATATTGCTTTATACTTTTTTGAAATGAAAAGATAATCCTTACAGTTACCGTAACATGGACATAGGACCTCGTTTTCCATAATTGTACATAATTATTACAGTCATACAATAAATAGGACAGAATACTCTTTAATATGAGCACTAAATAAATTATACTTTTGCATGTTGCACTATCAGAGTTAATGGGCTTAACGTTGGTTTGGGAATTTATTTATTTATTTATTAAAACTTCATGCACAATGAAAAAAATTGCACAATGGCGGACTTAATGCCTTAGGCATTTTCTACCAGTCTACCTTAAGGTGATGCAGAGACAAAACATGGTAGGTGCAAAGATATAAAAGAGAAGTTAAAAGAGAAACACAAAACAAAATATTATAATAAATACATAAATACATACATACAAAATATAAACAGTAGAGAGAGATAAAAAAATATAGATAGAGAAAAAGAATAAATTATATGTTTGATGAATCTGCCAATTTCGTAAGTATTCCCGAGCTTTAATTTTAAAAGTATACCGACTGGTCAACGTCCTGATGTTCTGAGGAAGGTCATTCCAAAGAAAAACCGCTTGGACAAGAAATGAAGACTTAAGAAAACCAGAGCGGTGAGAAGGACATCGTAGAAGACAATTATTGGACGAACGAAGATTCCTATTATGCGCAGAGCATAAATGTTGAAAATGAGAAGTAAGATAAGAAGGAGAACAGGGTTTGTGTAGGAGTGAAAACAAGGTCGTCAAAGCTCTTAGAGCTCTGCGTTGCCTGATGGTGGGAATTTACGTTGTTGAATAAACACATTTTCGAACATATGGAGCAATAGATGAGCAAAATGATTTAAAAATATTCCAATTGATAGTAATGGTGTGTTCCGCCATTAGGGTGCTGGTGTGATGTAATGTACAAACAGAGTGACATTATATCCATACTAATATTATAAACGCGAAAGTATCTCTGTCTATCTGTCCGGCTTTCACGCCAAAACTACTGAACCGATAGTAATGGAATTTGGTATAAAGATAGTCTAGGGTCTGAGAAAGGACTTAGGCTATTAACATCCCGCTATGACAAATAGGAGCAGCGCAGTATCAAAAAATGTTGCGAAAACGGGAGAAAACGCAGACGTGCATATTGCTCTCAATATTTTAACAGGCGCTTACTTAATATCAACTGAGCAATAATTCAAAATGTTGCCAGTGGCCGAGGTGGTTTGTTCTCTTTAGATTCTCCAGGAGGTACACGCAAAACCTATATTTTAAGATAAAGGAGTTGCTGTTGCAGTTGCTTCTTCGGGAATAGCTGCTACATTACTTAGTGGGGGACGAACAGCGCACTCAGTTCTAAAGTTACCATTGAACTTAGCTCACAACATAACATATTAAAATCACAAAACAGAACTCGCGCTCACTGCTTTTACTAAGAACATTAGTAAAAGTAGTGAGCGCGAAACAATGTTTCACCAGTGTAATTTGATGTGATTACTAGGGGTACGCCGGCAGATAAAATAAATGCCTGTTTGAAAGCATCTGCATTATGGGTTCACGTAAAAAAATATTGTCTCACAACGAATATGCGAGTACAACTTTATCACGATTCTCAAGCCGAGCAATATGCAGCTACTCTTCTAAAATTTGGAGATCGTATGCCAGCTAACAGGAACGATATGATTACACTGAGTCATGAGGTCTGTCAAATTGTGGAAAGCTCAGATGACCCATCAAATAATGTCTATCCGGATCTTCAAACAAATATGGCCAACCGAGAAT
This sequence comes from Sesamia nonagrioides, assembly GCA_017933935.1. NCBI lineage: Eukaryota > Metazoa > Arthropoda > Insecta > Lepidoptera > Noctuidae > Sesamia > Sesamia nonagrioides. Next base: position 339,853 of record JADWQK010000267.1, on the reverse strand, counting down.
GGCTATGCGAAAGGGCAATTCTGGCGCCGACTAATAAAATATGTGCGGGTCGAATAATTTTAAACAGTATAAATAAGAACTTATTACGAATAGTGTTACGAATAGTATTACGAATAGTGTATACAGTATATATGTTAGATTATTTACTTAGAATAGAACATTTGTGCATAAGAATTTAGAAAGCATAAGATGGACGATCGTTCATTGGTACAACCATCCCTGGTTGTACACATCTGGCAAGGTAACATTTATGATAGGAATGGTTGTGAACATTTGGCAAAGTATCAATGACAAAAAGGTAAACGTCATATAGTGCTCCCTTGTTATAAAATGCAGCAGACATAAAATTGTAATAGAAATGGTTGTCCCACATCTGGCTGAATGTAACAAACAGCTCAAAAAGGTGGGCACCTTAAAACGATTCCTTGGGATAGTCGCCATAAAATGAACCCTTGGGATAGGCGCAATAAAATTAACCCTTGTAATGGGCTTTATAAATTGGAGACCCTCAGGTTTAGGATGCAGCCCAAGAACGTACGTAAGACAATGGCTGGTGAGACCCGACGCTCTCGTCGCTTCCCATGGTTTGCGCCCTTGTCATAATATAAATAGGCCCCACATCTGAGCAGCAAGTCACATTCGTCTTCTCCGTTGCGGAGTCAACAGTAACTGCAACAGAGACATTCGTCTTCGTCTTCGAGAAATCAATAGCTAATATTTCTAAACATTTCTCGTATTTGATTTGCTAGTTCGCACGTTTGAGTCTTGGGTAAGAGATAAGCTCGTAAGTAAATGGGTTTCGGGTCAATTAGTGTTATCTCGCGCTTAACTTTGTCAAAGCACGTTCTAGAGATGTTGTCTGTAAATAGATCGTTATAATGATCGATGACGTCAGTCCTATGCGGAGATCCTATGCGGTTTCTGCTGCAGTTAACGTAAACAAAGGTATCGTCTGTTCATTTGTATGGAGTGATGCCATACTGGGGTCGATTTTTAGATTGTTAGCCACCATTGTGTCATTTCATTGTATTCGTTAAGTTAAATATTAGAATTGAAAATGGTTAATTATTTGTTTACCGAATGTTTTATTACATGGGAGAGTTATGATTTTACCGAAGTGTTTCGTCTCATGGTGAGCCGATTTTACTGAAAATAATTCGTTAACATATTGGACTTTAGGACTTTTACGGAGTTCTGCCGCTATTTTACGTGTAATGTAGGATTTAGTGCTCCCGGTGTCAATTAGTACTTTACTTTGGGGTGGTAAATGGATGAATGGCAGTTGTATATCTAGGTTGTTACCAGGGAACTCTAATGTTGCTTTCTCTATACAAACATATTCCGCTGTTTTCTTCGTGGATAATGATTTTAAAGTTTTTTTTTAGGGTTCCGTACCTCAAAAGGAAAAAACGGAACCCTTATAGGATCACTTTGTTGTCCGTCTGTCTGTCTGTCTGTCTGTCTGTCTGTCAAGACCCTTTATCTCAAGAACGCATAGACGTATCAAGCTGAAATTCACATGAAATACTTGGGTGTATTGTCCCTTTAACCTGTGAAAATATAGTCAAGCCAATCAAAAGATACAGCCGATTATGTCGATATTTTCAACAAATTTTCGACACTCGCAAAGGAATCAAAACCTACAGAATACTTCTCGTAAACTCAGAATCTTGAAATTTGGCATAAAGCATTGTCATATAATGCAAATATAGGAAAAATTGCGAAAATCACATTTTTTTAGTTATATAATATAATAAACATATTTTAATAAAATGGAACTTACCACCTTATTTCTCACGAACGAATAAAGTTATCAAATTGAAATTTATACCAAATACCTAGGTCTATTGTCCCTTTAAGCTGTGAAAATATCAAACTTCTAAGCCAAGCCAATCAAAAGATACAGCCGATATGTCGATATTTTCAACAAATTTTCGACACTCGCAAAGGAATCAAAACCTACAGAATACTTCCCGTAAACTCAGAATCTTGAAATCTGGCATGAAGGATTGTCATATAATGCAAATATAGGAAAAATTGCGAAAATCACATTTCTTTAGTTATATAATATAATAAACATATTTTAATAAAATGAAACTTACTACCTTATTTCTCACGAACGAATAAAGTTATCAAATTGAAATTTATACCAAATACCTAGGTTAATTTTCCCTTAAAGCTGTGAAAATATCAAACTTCTAAGCCAAGCCAGTCAAAAGATACAGCCGATATGTCGATATTTTCAACAAATTTTCGACACTCGCAAAGCAATCAAAACCTACAGGATACTTCCCGTAAACTCAGAATCTTGAAATTTGGCATTAATGATTGTCATATAATGCAAATATAGGAAAAATTGCGAAAATCACATTTTTTCAGTTATATAATATAATAAACATATTTAAATAAAATGAAACTTACTATCTTATTTCTCTCGAACTAATAAAGGTATCAAATTGAAATTTATACCAAATATCTAGGTATATTGTCCCTTTAAGCAGTGATAAAATCAAACTTGTAAGTTAAAGCGATCAAAAGATACAGCAGTTTATACCGACACCTTAGACGAATTTCCGTCATACGCTAGGGAATCAAAACCTACAAGCAAAGACAATAGAATTATATTTACAATAGACAGGACATCACGAACAAAATCGTAAGCCAATACTTTTATCGACTTGGTTAAAAGTCACTCAGTCTAGTCTGCGCGTCAGGACGTAATTTGTGTCCACCAAGAATAAACATTTTCTAAGGAAATATGCCATGTTGCGCTTTGTGTTACTGTACATCTCGTTATAGTAAAACGACTGGACCTAACTTCGGAATGTTTTTCTATGAATTATTTATATTTCGTCTGCAATTCAAATTTAAAAAAAAATCTTAAATAGTTCTATAAAATTTTCCATTATTGTAATAAGCGCCCTCTATTGTTGAGTTGTTTTACTATTTTATTGTAGAGATGTAGTAATGTTGTTTATTGATTTAGTTATCGATAATACTTATTAAGATGAATACATTTTGTTGTATTTTATTGACATTTAAAATATAGCTAAATAAACTTAAAATATTACTATATTTCAAGTTTATTTAATATTAACTCTATTTAAACATAATCATATCATATTAATAAACAAAATTGAATGAACAATTACTATTCATTTATCTAGGTTTTTGTTATTTTTGGTTTCCGAATAAAAATAATGTTGTAGGGAAAAAGTGGATACGATTTGTCCAGATAGACCATAGAGAAGAAAATTGGCTTCCGTCTCATTCGTCGAAATTATGCTCAATGCATTTTAAAAGAGAAGTTATCTACTTTGGAAAGACTTGTCGATCAAATTTAAAAAAAAAAGAATCGGTACCTTGTATTAGAAATGAAATAGTAAGTTATTAATTTCAGTACTTTTCTACTTAACCGTAAAAATTGGGATAAAATTTACGGTTAAGTGGATAAGTACATAGATTACATAACTTATTTATAATGAAATATATTCATAAAATATGTAGGTACGTATATGTAGTACAATGATTGCGAGCTACTTTGTGATTTTGAGGATTCCGTACCTAAAAGGTAAAACGAACCCTATTCATGAGACTTCTCTGTTCGTCTGTCCGTCTGTCACCAGGCTGTATCTCATAAACCGTAATAGCGAGAAAGTTTTAATTTCCAGAGATTGTGTTAGTATTTCTATTGCCGCTATAACATTGTTGTTATAGCGGCAACAGAAATACTAATAATAAAATATTTAAGGGGGCTCCCATACAACAAACGTGAATTTTTGCCGTTTTTTGCTCCATATTAATAACGGAAACAGATAGACGCTTAAAATGTTCACGGAATATTTGGTTATATATTCAAATTACAAATAAATAATTAAAATAAAATAAATGCTGAAGGCGGGCTCCCATACAATAACCGTGATTTTTTGCCGTTTTTAAAGATAATGGCGTACGTATCTGGTAAAGGTCTTGCTCCAGCAGACTACCATTTTTGTCGTGATTTGGACAATTATCTACGTGACAAGAAGTTTTCTTCCCAGGAGGCAGTTCTGCTTTCACACAGTTTGTGCAGTCTAGATCCTCAGAGTTCTATCACAAAGGCATAAACGACCTTCCTATATATTGATTATAAATGAATTATTTAAAAATTAAAAAATAAGCAATTATTTAGATTTTCAGTACTAATCGGCAATTAAAAAACTTTAACGCCTGTTACATTAAAAGAATTATATAAATAAGAAACAGGTAAAGTTGAAATTACCCATAATTATTCTGCTTCCTAATTTTTTGTTTCAAGCTATCATAATGCGTCAAAACATCGTCGTAGTAACTTCTTTGAATATTATCGATAACTTTATATCGAAATGATACAAACCCTACCACAGTTTTTTGCATTGCCATTTAAAAATATTTGCAAACAAACGTGTAAAAAGAATAATTTTGCTAAAAACGAAATGCAAACGAAAATTGCAAAACAAAATGCGCTTTAAGGCCTAAAAGTCTATTACACTCAAAAATCACAATAAACTGAGCGTTAAAATAATTTGTAAGCATAAAACATCTAAAATGCCAATAGACGGTGTCACGGTAAATGAATAGTAGCGAATAAAATTCTAAAACAGTTTTTGTTTGTACAAGACAAGTTTCACTTAATTTGTTTACTTTTCAAATATTTATTTACCCGATTTGAACTATACTAGGGTATTAAATCGGATCTAGCAACATAGACCACACTGGCCACCTACCGGGCGATAGTTGAATATATTTTATATAAACTTATTTCATTTTTACTATTTGATATCTCCAATTGTCGATCTAATTTTGCTTTATTGTACTAGATGGTGGAACTGAGCCATGGGATTACAGTTTTTCTATGCCATTTTGACACATGTCCTCTCTATATATCTTAAATCTCTTTGCCTACAAGGTACTTCCCGTGAACTCAGAATCTTGAAATTCGGCACGAAGCAACGTTATATTATAGTACAGACAGATAAAGGCAAAATTGTGAAAATGATAAATTTGAAGTTACATAAAATATTAAAATATTATTTTTGCTTACATGACATAAAATATTTTTTTAATAATTATAAACTTACTACCTACCCTTTTTCACATGAACGCGTAGAGATATTAAAGTTGAAATTCATATCAAACACTTCTTAAATCTAATTGCCTCTAAACTGTGAAAAATTCTAAATCAATGCTAGTATTATAAATGCGAAAATAACTCTGTCTGTCTGTTACGCTTTCCCGCCTAAACCTCTCAACCGATTTTGATGAAGTTTGGCACAGACAATCTTTAGACCCTGAGAAAGAACATAGGCTACCTTTTATCCCGGAAAATTTGATGTTCCCGAGGGGAATTTAAACAGCGCGATATAACCGAACTCCACGCGGGCGAAGCCGCTGGCGGAAAGCTAGTACGTCATAAATTGTAAACCGCTACGTTTGTACGGCGGAACCCTCGGTGTGCGAGTCCGACTCGCATTTGGCCGGTTTTTTTTTTTCTACAAATTTGCATCGTGATTATCCGTGCCCCTATTATTTGATTTCCGTAACTTAATTATTAAAAGATATACAATACTTCAATATCGCGAAAAATAACCCATTTTTACCGTGATGTTCAGATGGCTATTAAACAAACGTGATGAGTTTTTGACAAAATAGAAAATAATCGAAGCATAGGTATACTTTTCCTCTAAATCACTACATATTATAAAACAAAGTCACTTTTGCTTTCCCTATGTCGCTTCGTATGATTCAATCTTTAAAACTACGCAACGGATTTTGATAGGGTTTTTTTAATAAATAGAGTGATTCAAGAGGAAGGTTCTTATGTATACAACATGTATACAGTATTTTAACTAACAGAGGGCGTTCCCGTTAACCCGAAATAGTATAGCATACATACATGCTAAAAAAAATATTTCCATTCGAAAACAAAATGTTTTAAAATTTTTCCAATATGAAAATATTCAATAAAAATTTTAAATTGACATGTAAAAGAAACACACTGTACACGCGAACATGAAAGACGGCAACGTCGCAATTTATTTATACATGACGACTACTATTTTGATTTAAAACAGGAGGTTTCAAATTTATTTCCAATTAGAATTTTTTTTATTCGGATTTTTTTATGCTTATTTTTCTATGCTGATATTTTTATTTTAATCTATTAATGATATATATTAACGAGTTTAAGGGAACGCCCTCTGTTATTTAACATACTGTATATAAGAGGATCATTGATAATTTTTGAGGTTTCTAACACATATCGCAAAATAAACCCATTTCTTTTTGAGCTTAAATTGCAAATGCTGGCTGAACCCTCCCAAAATGCCAACAAAAAAGTCTGCGACACCATATGTCTACCTTCTATAGTTTCTCCAGTACGACTGCTTTTTATGTTTGAAAAGTTAATTAAAATGCCAGTAGAGTCTACTATTTGTTCCTTATTATTAATCCTTATCCAAATAAATTAAATCATATCAAAGGTAATTTTAGTAGCAGCGGATCTCTTTTTGAATTATTGGAATTGGTTGTTTTATTCAGGAGATATCACGACTTATTCAAAACTAAACACCAGAAAAAATCCGCGTGCCACTCGCGCCCGTGCCGGCCGCCTGCTACTTGAGTGTTTCTCTGCCTAAACCGCGGAGTGAGTGGACCGAAGCGGGAGACCATTATTTCGAACAAACTTGATACCCCGGTAGGCTTTCATGCTGTTTCAAGGTGGTGGAACTGGATAATAAGGTCGATGTATCTTGTAGAGTCAGATATTGGCTGATAGGTGGCCCAGTAGACATTATTTTAATTGAACGGCCACCGTTTCTTGAGGAAGGCCCTATATGATTTGTCCACGTGCGAAGCTGGGGCGGGTCGCTAGTTTTGATATAAAAATAATTGAGATCTGTAGTGTTTTGAGAAAGAAAACAGCGGACTACGAAACATCTTTGGTCAACGTTTATATAGGTAAAATCAGCCTGAGCTTCAACTGTGCTTTTCGCACTTTACTGGGAGAGGTTGAAAGCAGCGTGACGGTAATAGTTTCTTCAACTACATATTTCAGAAATTCTTCGGCACCTAGAGTCCCGTCTAAGTGTTATTCTTGTGGTGGGTCGTCTACTGGATTGTAGTAAAAATCGTGAGTTGATTCGTCCACTTCTTCCCAACGTCTTGGTAATAATCTCTTTCAGACACGTATTCTGATGCGTGTTCGATATGGTTTAGTTAGAATCTGCGTTTCTGCGGGACGTGATTTGAAGTCGTTCGCATAGTCACGTCTTGCTGTTGCAGAGGTGCTGCCGTTAGTTGCTTCCAATCTGTGTTAGGTGGATTATGTCACGGAACTAAGTTCACTGGGATTTGCATAGGGCCTCGCTGCCTAGCTACAAGTTAGCTATACGCAGACCTGGGCTGTTATTAGGCCGCTGCCTCGAATTTTGTGGGCAGCGGGGCGGCGGCGGCGGCGGCGAGTGAGCGGCAGGATCTTATGCGTAAAATCAAACGGACCGGTTCTCGAAAACATCGGCGCGGCAGTGGGGCGGTGGCGGGGAGCGAGCGGTGTACTTCTCGCGCTCAAATCTTGCGGGCAGCGGGCGGGCAGCGAGCGGTGATCGAGCGTTAGGAATAAATTTGAATCTAAAAGATGTTGCCGCCATTGTTCACATATTTCTTTCGCGAATAAAAACAAATATCTCGTCGACACAATCGTGAACACAACACTACGGGGCTATAGTGACGCGCGATCTGCCCGCTAGTTTCGAGAACGGGTCTTCGATGCCCGCTCGGCTCCCGCGCCGCCGTCGCCGCCCTGCCCCGCTGCCCGCAAGATTCGAGGCAGCGGCCTTAGTATGAGGTTTCGGGTACTTTTGTGGCGCTACTCTGTTTTGTCGTAGCCACGGGGTGTTTTGTTGTATATGAACTTTACGAACGTTAGTTTTTATTAAGTTCGTAACACAAAAAGTTTAATACCGTTTAATTCTTTATGAGTTAAATATGTTTTTGCTTCCATCCATGGGAGCGTTTCTACATCGATATAGCGCGGAAGATATTCGATTGAATTTAATTTAGCCATACGCTCTAGTAAATCGCGTTGATGGCTGTGGTGCAACAGACCACTATTAACTTTATTTTGTAGCTCATTTTTGATTTTTTTAATAGAATTACCTTTAGGTTTAAGCTTCATTATCTCACTTATAATATATTCGATTGGCTTTATTTCGCCAAGCAGGTTTAATAATTATCCTCCGGATATGACTGAGTACCTAGCACGTCTTAGGTCTTTCGTGAAGTCACTTAAGCCCTAACCAGCCTCTTGTCATGGAAAACACTCCATTTTCGTGTTTAAGGATTTGGCAACAGCTTCCCATGTCTTTCTGCTTGATGACTCCGGTCACGGGTTCTTTACATCTGCATACTCCGGTTCTCATGAGGTCATTGAAACGAGCGATAAGTTTTTTAAAATCATCCTTCGAGGTAATATAGTATCAGTATCTATAGACCGCCTTAAGCCGGCCTACATACTGTTAGGTAAAAACACCTCACATGATACTCCATCGCCCACTACCATGAACATTAGTGCCCACACAGACACTCCGATCACTCTGATGCAACCCAGTACACCACCTGAACGAAGAGATGATATCAGGAAGACGCGTTCAGGTCGTATCGTGCGTTTTCCCGCCAAATATAAGAAATAATTTGTTTAACTTATTGTTTGTAAAATTTGTTTGTAGGCGTGAGCGGACAGACGATCTATCTTGTTTTTATAATATTGAATATCTGTACCTACCGAGAGCCGGTTCAACTACGCGCGCGGCGTACGGCCGAGTCTTCGGACGGGCCATGGCTGATTCGTTGATTGCTATTAAACCTGACTGCTTGTCCGCCCTTATTGTCACTGTCTACCTGCACATTGTGATAAAATAAATTAACCTTCTGTATTAAAAAAAGTTTCTATTAAATACATTGATTTAATCAAAAGTTGTTCAGGGCGAGATGGGCACTTGGGCAGCTAGTGGTGTAGCGGGGACCCGGGTCTCAAATTATTCTGATCGGTCTGATATTTGCCACCGACTTCCAAAATAGTTATTTTTCACTTTTTAGTGATTTTTTGTGGAAGTCAGTTGTTTTTTTTTATAAACAAGTTTATATTTTACAATTTTTAATTGCAGATAGTAGGTACTGTTCAGCTGCATCCGGTCTGACTGGACGCTGCCGCCAACATAGTTGGGAATAGGCTAGCCAGCAAATGAAGCCTTTTTTATTTGAATTTTTACCAGTTATTTTGGTTTAAATACCAAACTACTGAACTGATTTTTATAAAATTTATCTGGGGTCCGGACTGAATATATGAGCAGTGCTAGAGATGACACGATTACGCAACTTAATTTCAGTCTCTTGATTTTTTTCATTGTCGCATCAGCATGGCGAATAGCAGTGGCTAGTCATTCTCCTACGTTAGACTTCAATGCTGTAAATTGTTGAGGATTTCCCTATACTGTCTATGGTCTTTATTATCAGATCTACCGGAGACTTTGGTTATAACCCACATGGATACAAACTTCTCCTCAACATAAATTAATTGAGTCCAAATACAAGGTAATTATATACTGTAAATTAGTGAGGAGTTCTCTGAACTAACCTTTGTCTTCATCATCAGCTCCCTAATGACAGTCACAACCTATCTAGACGTAAGGTTCTTATCAATACATATTAATCAAGCAGAACACAACGTAGCTGCCGTGAATCGTTAAGGAGTTCCCTTGACTGTCTCTCGGCTCCATCATCAGATCTACTGCAGACGTTCATTATAACCCATAAGGAAGCAAAGTTCTCATTAATATAAATGAATTGAGTCCAAACACAAGGCAACTATTGTGAATCGTTGAGGAGTTCCCTAAACTGACCTTTGTCTTCATCATAAGCTCCCTAATGACAGTCACCACCAATCTAGGTGTAAGGTTAATATAAATTATTCAAGCACAAACACTAGGTTGCTGCTGTGTCTCCCGGCTTTATCATCAGATCTACTTCAGACCCTTATTAAATTGTAGTGCTTTAAAATACCTAATGAAAAAACGTACAAATACATAAGCCGTCTCCACAATTTTTGAAAGTTCCCCTTAATTTCTGTGGCCTTCCACCACCAAACCCTGATGTCCATTTCATGGGACCACCTTGGGAATGTCTTCTTTCTAAGAGAAAAAGAAATATCAAAATCGGTTCATAAACGACGAATTTAGGTGCTTAAATCCAGAAACATAAATTGAAACAGTACCAAACCTATGTATCTACGTATTCTACCACTACTGTGCTGTGCAAAATTATAAACAGAATTACATTCAGAGGCAAGCACAAAGCGCATATTTTGTACATAATGAATGTTTGTAATATTTTTTTATTATCTTGTATCTCCAGAACCGCTAAACGAATTTTCACATTTGAGATATCGTTAGATTTGTCTTAGACAGGTTACATTTTAAAAAATGGCGTATGTTTAACGCCATTTTATAAAAAAATCTACCAAACATATCGAATTGGTTTTAAAATGAAGGATTTTAAATACTCATTCTAAATTATGTATATAACATGCAGTTTTAATAATAAACGGAAGGATGAAAAAACAAACAATTTTAACAACATTAGAAACAAAATTTGTCATAACTAAAAAAACTTAAATTAAAAGATATTATTTAAAAACCAAAAACCCGCACACACAGTTGGCGAACTGTTCTATGGAATACTTGTTTATCTAGCTAAGAGGTTCTCCATCTGCGATTGTTCATCTTGTTTCTGCCTTTTCAGTTCGTTAGAGTTTTATGCAGGCGGGTTTTTTGGTTTTAATTTTTTTTTCGAAGCGAAGTTAATCAATACAGCATTAATCCTTATCCAATTCAGTTTAGGGTATTAACCCTAAATACATTGTTGATACACCTACACCTTTGTGTCGGCAAGATTCCATTCTGAAGATATCACATATCGTAACTTAGAACTGGGTGAAACCGCAAGGTGCAGCTAGTATTTCAAAATCTAATATTTATCTCGTGCTTAACAATAAATTCCGTAACTTGCTTTTAACCACATTCATCAAACTAAAACACGTTCGAGAGCATTTATCCGCTATATCTATCTATACTAATCTATATCTATACTCTATCTATACTAATCTATACTAAACTAATAATATATAAAGCTGCAGAGTTTGTTTGTTTGTGCGCGCTAATCTCAGGAACTACTGGTCCGATTTGAAAAATTGTTTTTGCGTTAGATAGCCTATTAATCCAGGAAGGCTTTAGGCTATATAACATCCCGCTATGACCAATAGGAGCAGAGCAATAACAAAAAATGTTGCGAAAACGGGAGCTAACGCAGCCGTACATATTGCCAATAGGAGCTGAGCATGACTAATTCCACGCGAACGAAGTCGCTGGCGGACGCTAGTACTATATATAAAGCTGAAGAGTTTGTTTGTATGTTTGTTTGTTTGCGCTAATCTCGAAAAGTACTGGTCCGATTTGAAAAATTCTTTTTGCGTTGGATAGCCCATTATTTAAGGAAGGTTTTAGGATATATAACATCACGCTGCGACCAAAAGGAGTGGAGCATAATTAATTCCACGCGAACGAAATCGCTGGCGGCTGCTAGTTTATTTATAACTAGCTTTCCGCCCGCGGTTTCGCCCGCGTGGAATTCGGTTATATCGCGTTTTTTAGATTTTCCTCGGGAATATCATTTTTTTTTTGCAATAAAAGGTAGCCTATGTCCTTTCTCAGGGTCTAAAGATTGTCTGTGCCAAATTTCATCAAAATCGGTTGAGAGGTTTAAGCGGGAAGCCTAACAGACAGACAGACAGACAGAGTTACTTTGAAATTTATAATATTAGTATGGATTAAAGAGCAGACATGAAAAAGCACTAGAAATAGCACTAGGCACTAACATTTTTTTATGCGCACTGACCATACCAAAAATGCACTAGATTTAGTGTCGAAAGCATTAAAATGGCAACACTGGTTTTGTTTGCCACAGCGGGATGCGGGGGCGCCATCCCTTTGTGCGCAAACGTCTACTCACCGCTAATGACATGTTGTGCGCCTAATTTGTGATCAACCTAGAACTGATTTTTAGTACATTTGGAAAAAAATCTCACATGAAATCTCAAATCTCACATGGTGTTAAAATGATTGGAATCGATTCAACTGAATCGATTCCAATCATTTTAACAGTTTGCATTTAAGCAGAAATCCAGAATTATTTTCGCAACAATAATTAGTGTAGAGTCATTTCAACACCTCTTTTCCAAATTTTGTTTTATATGTATGTATATATTATATGTATATACATATTTTGGTATGTGTTAGCTTATTTAAGTATTTATTTAAATAGTGTTCAGAGCTTTTTGTTTTCTTTATAATTTTTTCAACTAAAGCACCCGCCACCTAGTTACTTCACCATCTGTGGTTGACTGGTACAGAATGCCTAATCCTGTCTGAAATGAAACTGACTGTCAAATTAAGGTACTCCATAGACAGTTTAGACTCGATTATAGACATGGCGACCAAAAATACACCAATTTACATCAGGAGCGGACTGATTTGAGAGGTCTAAACTAAAATTTTATGTTCTGTACTTTTCTTAATGAAATAGAAGGAAAAGATGCACCGATCTTAAATTTAGTTTAGTTTGTGAACAAGGGCCCAATGTTTTATACAGTATGTTAAATAACAGAGGGCGTTCTCTTAAACTCGTTAATATATATCATTAATAGATTAAATTATAAATATCAGCATAGAAAAATAATCATAAAAAAATCCGAATAAAAAAAAATCTAATTGGAAATAAATTTGAAACCTCCTGTTTTAAATCAAAATAGTAGTCGTCATGTATAAATAAATTGCGACGTTGCCGTCTTTCATGTTCGCGTGTACAGTGTGTTTCTTTTACATGTCAATTTAAAATTTTTATTGAATATTTTCATATTGGAAAAATTTTTAAAACATTTTGTTTTCGAATGGAAATACTTTTTTTAGCATGTATGTATGCTATACTATTTCGGGTTAACGGGAACGCCCTCTGTTAGTTAACATACTGTATATTTATTACCTTTATAATGTCACTCTGTTTCACCGTCACATCACACCAGCACCCTAATAGCGGAACACACTATTACACATCATCATCGTTCTCCTGCCCTTATCCCAATTTATTTGGGGTCGGCGCAACATTTCTTTTTCTTCCATGCATCCCTATCAGAAGCCATCTCGGCAGTCACCCCCTTCTTAGCCATATCATCCTTCACACATTTCATCCATCGTTTCTTTGGTCTTCCCCTACTCTTATATCCATCAACATTCATAGTTAAGACTATCCTCACGACATTCTCCTCAGTTCTCCGTAACACATGCCAGTACCATGACAACCGATTTCCACACAACTTTTCAGCTACCGGTGCCACTTTCAGACTTCCTCTTATTACTATCAATGGAATAATTTTGAAGCGTATTGCTTATCCATTGCTACATAATTATGTTCAAAAATGTGTTTAGTCAACAACGTATATTTCCAAACCAACGTAAACCTCTGATAGTGCATCATGCAAAAGTGTAATCTGTTTAGTGTAAAGAGTATTCTATCCTATTGTATGTGTGTCATAATTATGTACAATTATGGAAAACGAGGTCTTATTCCGTGTTACGGTAACTGTAAGGATTGTCTTTTCATTTCAAAAGAGTATAAAGTAATATGATAAAAATTGCTAAATATAACACTTAATCTATAATTTTGTAATAATCAAACCACCACAAGTATAGATTTCTTTGTATCACAGATTTTGTGCAACACTTCATCCATGAGCCTTTTAGAACTCTTCGATTCAAAGTCAAGATAGTTCATTCTTTATTTTTTTATCACCAACCATGAATCCTCTTGGAGTTATCATAAGATACATAATACCGCAATGCAAGTTACAGAACTCATTATGTAATATCCATTTAAACTTCCAGTCTCCATACACGAATTTGCCTCCATAAAAATTACGCATCGTCGTTTGTATGTCTAAATTTATATGATAGCGACCCTAAAAACAGAAATAGTTTACAGGTATAATGTTACTGAAATAATTTACTGAAGCAGATCCACAAACACTATTTTGCAGCTTTAGGTATTCTGTAACACAATCTTTGTGTTCTAATATTACCTTTTTAAATGCACAATGGTCTGAATTATTAAAGAGACTCTGAATCAACGGTCTGTACAAGATGTTGTTACATATACTCTTTATCTCCTGGCGAAACAATGGTTTGTCGTCTACCGAACCGAGAAGTTTACCCTGAAAAACAAAAAGCGCCCGTGATTGGAGATGATGTTAAGAGAAAACGAAACTAATTCTTTACGAGCTATTAAATTTAAATTTGACAATTGACTTGAATAGCTCATGTGGAGCTAGTTATCCCATTCTTTGGTAATTACAAATATAGCAGTGCGATTCCATACCCATCTCAAAGAGAAAACGTAGATGAAGTGAACAAGGACTAAGCTGTCTTTTCAACAAAAGTTAGGGTTTGTCGCTAATGACAGCTCACTTACGTAGATTTACTAAATGGAGACATAACAATTGACTTGAATAGCTCGTGTGGAGCTAGTTATCCCATTCTTTTGTAATTACAAATGAATAGAAACTGTTAAATATTATAATTATTAAAATAGAATACGTAGTTGTATGCAGTAAATATATTTTGGTGATAATGATCAGTAGTAGTATTAGTTTGGTCAGTGCGATTCCCTAACCATCTCAATTTGAAAACTTGAACTTTGATGAAGTGAGCAGGGAGTGAGCTGTTATTCCAAGAAAGGCTAGGGTTTGTCGCTAATATCAGCTCACTCACGTAACTTACGGATTTTAACATAATTAATCAGATGGCTTTTGACAGACCTCTAAATGATACGGTTTCTAATTGCAGTAGCAGGTACCTTGACTGTCTTCATATTTTCCTTTATATTCAAATCCATATCTACAGAAATGCCATTTATTATTCTGGTCGCAATATCAAGACAAGTCTTACGTTTGGGTCCTTTACACGTTTCAAATTTTGTCACTTTTGCGTTGAATTCACCCTAAAAATTAAACAAAAATTTTCTGATTACTGTTGTTTTAAAGATTGAGTGGCAATTTATCACTACGAATACATCTTTAAATTTATTGAATCCAGCGGAATCTTAGCTGCTGTCAAATTTTTATGGCATCTTTGAGACAATATTGCTTTTGCACTAAGAAAGTCAGTAAATAAATTAGACACATCAAAGGCACGGTAACTGGTCCCCGTAGTTTTGTGGTGTCCATAACTATTACTTACATATTCTAATAATGAATTCGAAACCATTAAATAAAATGAAATGACTACGAGGTAATGCAACATTGCGTCGAAGTTTACATTTAAATTGAAAAAATAAAAATAAAATATCAACATCGTTTTGATTTTAATATAAAAACTATGATTTGTCTCTAAACTACTTCATGGTTCGTTGGCTACGGAGTTATCATGATTTAAAAATGATGTTCTCATTGTTTAGCCACAGTTAAAATCATTTATTATGTTTGTTTATGAGTGCCATTGGTATTAAAATGTTTCAAGTTTCTTTGCATAAAAGGATCTATTGACTCTACTTAGAGATAAGCGTTATTATGATCTATTTTAATTATGCGCCTTCTATCACTTTCTCTTATGCTGAACCACACAGACAGCTTGCTTGTTTTTGTCCAGTTTGAGTTTTTATTCCCTTGATAAGTACCCTGGAAGACAAACGTGCATGGAAAGCCTAATAGTCGACTTTTGCTTGTGAGGTTTTGCATTACGTTATAAGAGACAACTAGATGGCGCTGTTCAGAAGTGAAAATAATACTCTAAAGCTTAAAAAACATTTTTATACAGTGGCACATCATAAGTTTTCAAAACCTTAAATAATTACATTCTAAGAAATAATAATATCGGCGGACACGGCAGTGCTCCCGAAAAGTCGAGTGCGAAGTAAGAACTGCCATGTATATTTACAACGGTAGTTCTTGTGTATGCGAAACCTGAATACAGTTTGTTCAGAATAAGCAGTTGCTTCAACTCAAGTTCAAGTTCAAGCTCAAGTTCAAGTTGAATATAACATGATGTTAAAATGATTGGAATCGATTCAACTGAATCGATTCCAATCATTTTCAGTTCAAATTTAATGTCAATTGTCAAATTTAAATTTAATAGCTCGTAAAGAATTAGTTTCGTTTTCCCTTACCATCATCTCCAATCAAGGGCACTTTTTGTTTTTCAGGGTAAAGTTATCGGTTCGATAGACGACAAACCGTTGTTTCGCCAAGAGGTAAAGACTATATGTGACAACATCTTGTACGGATCGTTGATCCAAAGTATCTTTAATAATTCAGACCATTGTGAATTTAAAAAGGTAATATTAGAATAAAGAGATCGTGTTACAAAATACCTAAAGCTGCAAAATAGTGTTTGTGGATCTGTTTCAGTAAATTATTTGAGTAAAATTATACCGGTAAACTATTTCTGGTTTTAGGGTCGCTATCATGTAAATATAGACATACAAAAGACGAGTCGTAAATTGTATGGAGGCAAATTCATGTATGGAAACTGGAAGTTTAAATGGATACTTCATAATGAGTTCTGTAACTTGCATTGCGGTATTATGTATCTTATGATAACTCCAAGAAGATTCATGGTTGGTGATAAAAAAATAAAGAATGAACTATCTCGACTTTGAATCGAAGAGTTCTAAAAGGCTCATGGATGAAGTGTTGCACAAAATCTGTGATACAAAGAAACCTATACTTGTGGTGGTTTGATTGTTACAAAATTATAGATTAAGTGTTATATTTAGCAATTTTTATCATATTACTTTATACTTTTTTGAAATGAAAAGACAATCCTTACAGTTACCGTAACACGGAATAAGACCTCGTTTGCCATAATTGTACATAATTATGACACACATACAATAGGATAGAATACTCTTTACACTAAACAAATTACACTTTTGCATGATGCACTATCAGAGGTAATGGGTTTTAGGTTGGTTTGGAAATATACGTTGTTGACTAAACACATTTTTGAACATAATTATGTAGCAATGGATAAGCAATACTCTTCAAAATTATTCCATTGATAGTAATAGTGTGTTCCGCTATTAGGGTGCTGGTGTGATGTGACGGTGAAACAGAGTGACATTATAAAGGTAATAAATACATAAAACATTGGGCCCTTGTTCACAAACTAAACTAAATTTAAGATCGGTGCATCTTTTCTTTCTATTACAGAACATACAGAACATAAAATTTTAGTTAAGACCTCTTAAATCAGTCCGCTCCTGACGTAAATTGGTGTATTTTTGGTCGCCATGTCTATAATCGAGTCTAAACTGTCTATGGAGTACCTTAATTTGACAGTCAGTTTCATTTCAGACAGCATTAGGCATTCTGTACCAGTCAACCACAGGTGGTGAAGTAACTAGTTGGCGGGTGCTTTAGTTGAAAAAATTATAAAGAAAACAAAAAGCTCTGAACACTATTTAAATAAATACTTAAATAAGCTATATACACATACCAAAATATGTATATACTTATAATATATACATACATATAAAACAAAATTTGGGAAAGAGGTATTGTATCAGTCTCGCTTGCGAGTTTTTGTGGGTAGTCACGTTTGTGTGATTGCGCGATAATGTCCGTGGATACGATTAAGTGTGCGAACTGTAATGTGGTGATATCGGAAGTTCTAGCGTTTATTCGTAATAAACATGACGTGATGGACAATGAAAGCCTAATAAGAATATGTGTGTCGGCGTTTTCCGAGGAGGAAATTGATGTAGCAAAGAAATTGTTATGCAGTACGACGAAGATTGCTAAACGATTGAAGTCAAGGCGAAAAGACAAGAAAGTAAAGGATCTAGAAGACATGATAGCGGTTTTCAAAACTATAGACCCTGATCAACTGCCGGTTTTTGTCGCCTACGAGTTACATAAACTGCCCCCTGTGTGTTTCGACCATGTTCATCATCCCAGCGTTAATCCCAGTCGCATCCGAAGCCTTTTCAGCTTTAGAGTCTGGGGTTCGTCTTACCAGTCCAACTGCTGATATGGCTAAACTTCGACATTTTCTATGAAGCGACTGCCGTCTGACCTCCACAACCCGAAGGCGACATCGAAGCATTGCAGTTAGACAAATTGTAGGACTTTGAGGGCTCCAACAACCCGTAACGACTGCCACTAGATGTTCGTAGGGCAACCGGGACCAACGGCTTAACGTGCTTTCCGAGGCACGACCAGACCAGTACAAATATTCATATTCATGCATACAAATACTTGCACTGTGCGGGGATCGAACCCGCGCCACCTTGCGCAGCGGCCGCGTCCGCTACCGCTACGCCACGGAGGCTGTCAAACCATGTTGTTTCGACCATGTTGACGTCACGAAATTACTTAAGGATTTGTTAATTTTGCGTGCGGAGTTAAGTGATATAAAAGATAAATTTGTCATTAAAAACGATCTAAAAGAGGCCCTGAAGGATAAGAATAATATAGAATATGGCAATCAGTTATCGAATCCGATGTTTAACACTAATGTAAATAAAATTAGAGGTGGAGGGTATAACGTAGACAGCGGGCCGTTTGGAATGTCGCCGCATCTACCCTCATCTCATTCACAGCTGGTCGATTCGGACTCACAGTCGCTAACGCAGAAAACAAATGACGGAGACGAACTGAAGTATCGCTCTCTCATTCACTCCCATGCTAAAGTGCTACCGGCTGTCGTTGAATCTGCTACCACTCCGGTTAACTCGACGTTCTTAGAAACCAAGGATGACACGAATACAGATCCTTTACCATCAACACAGAGTAATAAAACTATGGTGGAAGTATTAATGCAAGGTGTATGGCCTAAAAAGTCTACTAAGGATGATTGGACTCTGGTACAAAATAAAAAGTCAAAGAATCGGTTTGAGGGAAAAACGGGTACCGCAAGTCCTAATGCCAACTTCAAATTCAAGGCTGCCGATTTGAAAATTCCGCTTTTTATTACTAATGTTGACAAAGAGACTTCTGAAAAAGATATTTGTGATTATATACAAAATAAGACGCAAGAAATAGTACAGCTTCAGAAAGTTACTATGAAATCTGAAAGACCCTACAGTGCCTTTAAATTGTTTGTCTCAAAATACAAAATTAATACTTTTCTGGATGAGAAATTATGGCCTGAGGGTATTCGGTTTAGACAGTTTATTTATTTTAAGAAAAACTCAACAAAAATAAATAAACAGCACAGTCTTGAAAACTTAACTAAGATAATATAATGGGTTGTATGTCGAACGTAAAACTATGTACATTCAATTGTAAAAATATAACTCGATCAGCTGATTGCGTGCGTCAATTATGTGCACAAGCTGACGTGATAGCGTTACAGGAGACTTGGCTGCTGCCGCACGACGTGCCCTTCTTAGCGACCATTGATGGTGACTTCACGTACACTGGGAAATCTGCGGTAGACATATCTACCGGTGTTCTGGTTGGAAGACCATTTGGAGGTGTGGCGTTGTTGTGGAGGAAGTCGTTATTTGCGTCGGTTTCGGTTATAAATTGTGCTAGTGATCGTATCGTGTGTATTAAAATAACGCAGGGCGAGCGATCGTTCCTGATATTTAGTGTGTACATGCCCACTGATTGTGCTGAAAATTTGACAGAGTTTACAAGTTGCCTAAGTGAGATTATCTCAGTGGTTGAGAGCAGTGAAGTGGAGTCAGTTTTTGTGCTGGGAGACTTTAATGCGCACCCAGGGACACGATTCTCACGTGAGTTACTTTCAACGTGTACCGATCAATCTTGGTCGTGCATTGATACTGAACTGTTACCACGAGACTCGCATACTTTTACTAGCTCCGCGAATGGTTCGCTCCGCTGGCTGGATCATTGTGTTGTCACAGAGGCCGCTAGACATTTGGTGAATAATGCGTCAATTTTGTATGGTGTGTATATGTCAGACCATATTCCGTTAGTAATTGCGTGTAACATTAATTTAATTAAACCTAAGATTGCTGAATCCTACAATTATTGTAATAAAGTTGTATGGGGTGAGAGAAATTCAGTTCAGATAAATAATTATTTAGATTACTGTAATAGCAACTTAAAACAAATTGATTTTCCTCCAATATTTCAAAATTGTGCTGATAATATGTGCCGCAAAACTGAACACTGGTCCGTCATAGATAGGTTGTATAATGAAATTATTTCTATTCTGAAAAAAGGAGCCGTACTCTCCCATGCAGCTTCCATTAAAAAGCGTTATAAAGGAAAGTATGTAGTTGGTTGGAACAAACACGTTCGTGAGGCTCATCGCGATGCCCGACTATGTTATCAAATGTGGCTCTTTTTTAATAAAAGAGAGACCTCCGGAGTTATTTATGAAAATATGTGTAAATCGCGAAATCTGTTTAAAAGTAAGTTAAAATATTGTCAAAACAACCAGGAGAAAATTAAAATGGATATGTTAGCGTCTTGTCATGAAAGTAAACAATTTAATAAGTTTTGGAAATTAACTAATAAATTAAAACATAAGTTGGGTGTACCGATGAGTGTCGCGGGCGTGAGCAACCCCACTGGAATAGCTAACGCTTTTCACAAACATTTTAGGGTGTGCTCGCGTTTAGGTAACTATGGCGAGTCGTCTATAAATGCCGCTGGGGCGGTCGTGACTGGGGTCGACCGGGTTCACCCTGTCAGGTTCTCCGCTAAGGAAGTTGCGAGAAGTATACAGAATATGGTGAGGGGTAAGTCTCCCGGTCACGACGGCCTCAGTGTCGAACATCTTAAACACGCTGGGGTACACTTACCACGAGTACTGGCTATGTTTTTTAACCTTTGTCTGAGTCATAGTTACTTACCTGCCCAACTTACTAAAACGATCGTTGTGCCAGTAATAAAGAATAAGACAGGCGATGCCTCCGATATCTCCAATTACAGGCCGATATCACTTGTTACTGTATGTGCTAAGGTATTGGATAGTCTGCTTGATAAAATACTGGCTAAACATATCATTCTCGAGGATGGTCAGTTTGGCTTCAGACCAAACTTGTCGACAGATAGTGCAATTTTGAGCCTTAAGCAGAACGTCCAATATTATACTGACAGAAAGACTCCTGTACTAACCTGTTTCTTGGATTTATCGAGGGCCTTCGACCTGGTCAATTATGACCTGCTCTGGCATAAGCTCACTCACGACACTACTGTTCCCGCTGACGTTATATCACTGTACAGTTTTTGGTATAGCAGTCAAAAGAATACGGTAAGGTGGGCAGGCTCTTACTCTGAGATGTATGGGTTGTTGTAGTTATAAAATAAATGGGATGCAGTACCTCTTGGGATCCTTTTGTAAAAAAACTTCAAAATTAAATCACATATAATTCATTCACACATTATATTTTTCAATTTTAAAACAAGACTCTATAAATAAACAGTTATAAAAAACATATCTTATAATTTCCTTTTTTTAGACGAACCATTCTTTTATCACAACATTTTTACTACTACTCAAACAACAACATGTTTTTCACTTGTCTCCCGAATCTGTCTTCCAAACTTAAATATATTTAATTTCTTTATAAATGTTAGCTGCCAGAGACAATAATGGAATTCAACCTCAACATCCCCTCTGAATTTTATTATTGTCTCAAAATAAAATTTTAAAATCATCCTAAGACATAGCTTTCAAACATTCACATCAATACATAACATGTAACCCCCTCAATACAAAACAACTCATATAAAACTTCAATACAACTTCAACTCACTATCTATAGCTTCTCACTATCCATAGCTTCAACAAACTCCCTATCTATAACTTCGACAGTCTCCCTGTCTATAAACTTCAAACTCCCTATCTTTAACTTCAATTCTATCACAAAACACCCTATCTATAACTTCAATTATTACAAAACACACCCTATCTATAACTTCAACTATTACAAAACACACCCTATCTAAACTTCAGCTCTATTAGAAAACACACCCCATCTAAACTTCAGCTCTATTAGAAAACCTACCCCATCTAAAACTTCCACTCTATTATAAAGGTACACCATCTAAAACTTCCACTCTATTATAAAGACATACTCTACCTAAAACTTCAAAAACTATTAGAAAACACACCATCTAACTAACCCCAACCCTACTACTGAAACATCATATCTAAAATAAACTCCCTGTCTAAAAAGCAGCCTTTACATAACCTTCAATTTCATAAATATCACTAACCTTTACAATTTTATTACACCGTTACCAAATACAGGCACATCATTGGCACTGTTACTAAATGTCACAACCCTTAAATACACAACTTTCAATTTTGCAGGATCCCAACTCATCTCTATTATTTGTAAAACCTACCAACAAACCCCTAATACATCTGGTCTAATTTTATTTATCAAATATAATAAAGACCCTATTAATTGCCTATAACTAAGCACATCACATCAATTGTCTACTGCACATCACCACTAATATTCTTCCCCTCTTGATGTGCAACAATTCAAATATTCGGAAATGCTTTTTCTTTCAAGTTGCCGTATCCAAAATTCTTCATTCGTTGTTCAGTGTAAAACTTCTCATACATTTTCAAATAATTTTCTCTATAACCTCTATATCAATTCCAATAATTATTTAAATATTCTAATTCCAAATTCTTTTTCCAGTCCTTCAGATATCTTATTTCTTTTCCTTTTCCACTATTTCTAATATTTATTATAGAATTCCATCATCAACATAATATTGCCAAATAAATTTCTTTTCACATATACATATTTATTTTCACCAAAATTGTATTCCATCGGTATTTCCATAAAATTTTCTTTTTAGCTCTTCATATAATTTTCAAAGAAGACTTCATTTTCTTTACCATTATTTTTGTTCTTCTAGAAAAATCGCTCCTCTGTTGTTTCTTTGACATCAAAAATTTTCATTTTCTCTTTATAAACTTCCCCTTTCAAACTCATAATCAATATTTTCTTCAAATAATTACTTAGATTTTCAATTGCTATCTTACTGCTGCACCCATTCTGGGCCCATAACCTGTTGTAGTTATAAAATAAATGGGATGCAGTACCTCTTGGGATCCTTTTGTAAAAAAACTTCAAAATTAAATCACATATAATTCATTCACACATTATATTTTTCAATTTTAAAACAAGACTCTATAAATAAACAGTTATAAAAAACATATCTTATAATTTCCTTTTTTTAGACGAACCATTCTTTTATCACAACATTTTTACTACTACAAACAACAACATATTTTTTCACTTGTCTCCCGAATCTGTCTTCCAAACTTAAATATATTTAATTTCTTTATAAATGTTAGCTGCCAGAGACAATAATGAAATTCAACCTCAACATGGGTTGGACTGTGGGGTAAGACAGGGAGGTCTGAGCTCCCCTCGTCTTTTTAATCTGTACATAAATAAGCTGATAGGTGAGCTCAGCAGTACCAAAATCGGCTGTCACGTGGACGGTGTTTGCGTGAACAATATTAGTTACACTGATGACATGGTGCTGCTGAGTCCATCTATCGGTGCTTTAAGAAAACTCCTTGAAATATGTGAAAGTTATGCAGTGACTCATGGACTCAAATACAACACCGATAAGAGTGAGTGGTTGGTCTTTAAATCAGGTACCATGACCTATGAACAGCTGCCTGAAATCTCTGTATCTGGGTCTCCTTTAGGGCGGGTTGCAAAGTTCAAGTATTTGGGTCACTGGGTCACTGACGACTTAAAAGATAATCTGGATATTGATAGGGAGCGCAGATCGCTGGCTGTCCGTTGCAACATGCTGGCCCGCAGGTTTGTGCGCTGTTCTAAGGCTGTTAAGATTACCCTTTTTAAGGCCTTCTGCCAGTCATTTTACACATGCAGCCTGTGGGCCACGTATACCCAGCGGGCATACAGCGACTTGCGCGTACAGTATAATAACGCATTCAGGGTGCTCTTGGGGTTGCCGTGGCGCTGTAGCGCGTCATAGATGTTCGCGGAGGCGAGGGTCGACGGGTTCGCCGCGATCATGCGAAAACGTTGTGCTTCCATGATGGCGCGCTTGTGCACCTCCTCCAATGGCATACTGAATGTGTTTTCGGATCGGTGGGACTCGCCCCTCTTACGTAGGTGGATAGGAGTCCAGACCCACTTTAGTTAATTCATTACTAACATTAGGCTAAGCTTTATTTGTACTAACACTATATGGATGTTTTTTAATCCGAAATAAAATTTTGAATTTGAATTTGAATTGAAATGACTCTACACTAATTATTGTTGCGAAAATAATTCTGGATTTCCGCTTAAATGCAAACCGACTGGCGGCCATCCTGATATTAAGAGGAAGCGCATTCCACAGAAGAATAGATTGAATGTGAAATTAAGAGTGAACAAAGTCAGACGTATGTGAAGGATAGAGTAAAAGAATATTGTTAGAAGATCGCAGATTCTTAGTGTGTGAAGTACACAAATATTGGAAGTGAGTTTCATGATAAGAAGGAGGAGTGGGTGTGTTAAGAAGAGAGGAAAACGTGGTCAAGGTGCGAAAATTTCTTCTCTGGCGAATAGGCATCCACTTGAGTTCATACCTGTAGCTCGACACATCATATTTCTTGGAATGAATATGAACCGGATCCCAGTTTATTTTGTAAATTAGACGGTTTGCCAAAACAAACGATATATAACAGAATTATCTATAGAACTTGAACTATGAACTTTATAACAGAATAGGATAATGCGTTGACGGATTCCTTTGAAATGAACCTTAAAGTTTTGGACTTGGACATCAAAATCAGTAGTATTTAAGACGGTTACGTTAATTCTTTTATTCGGTTTTGTAGTAACAAGACAATTTTCGATATAAATACCTTCACTTATAGAGTGATCTAATAATAGGCCCTCATTATTTTTATAATGTTCACGCGAATAATTAGACACTGCGCATTCGATGACTGCTTCGGAGTAAGCGGGGATGACGTAAGTCGGTTGAATATAGTTGATGTCCAGATTCTGTGTGCAAATATGAACCGATTGTGAGGTATAGTCTATATTGGCTTTGAAATGATCTAAAAAGTCGCTACCAATGATACTGTCATACTCTAAGTTAATATTATCGTCAACTACATGAAATTTATACTCAGGGCAATTATTTATCTATACTACTAATATATAAAGGTGAAGAGTTTGTTTGTTTGAACCTGCTAATCTCAGGATCTACTGGTCCCATTTGAAAAATTATTATTATATATTTTGCGTTGCATAGCCCATTAATCTAGGAAGGCTTTAGGCTATATAACATCACGCTGCGAGCAATAGGAGCGGAACATAACTAATTCCACTCGAACGAAGTCACTGGCGGCCGCTAGTTCAAAATAAAATCTAATTGACACGTACTTAAAGTTTCTGGATAAGTGCCAATGTTATTAAAGCCTTTTATCTTAGCTATTTTGCGACATAATTCAGGCGCTTTGGTTAAACTTGACAGTTAGACCAAACTAATACTCGCTCCCGTATCGATAAGAAGACACAACGAATGAACAGGAAGCGAAGTAGTTATATATACGTGAGGCAGTGACACTTGACAGGGATTTCAGGATTAGATACAGAATTTTCTTCTTAGGGTACTGCAGCACGGCGGATTCATTGTGAGAGGGAAGATTCGAACTCAACGACACAGGGACTCTCGAGAGAGAGCGTTTTGAGATGAGTTATCATTTTTAAGCGATTTATGTATAAAAGTAGGAGTGCCTAATTTATCCAGATAACGACGGCACGCTTTCGTGATCCGTATGCCATTACGGTGTCCTAAACGAAGCTCTCAACATTATTAATTCTTATTTACTTATTAGATCGCTTGTTGACTGATGAATGTCCGGGTCACTCAATATTGAACTACTGTATGCCTGGTTGTTCTTTATATGGAATTATGCAAAAAATTATTAAATGTAACTTTTCCCAGGATACAACATTGTTAATTTTTGTGGGTAATAGGGGAAATTTGAGCAAAAGAGAACTGCTTAAGAGTTGTGAAACATTAAGCAATCTGAATATTGGAAAGGTTGTCTTGTTTACATTCCCTTACAGTGACCAGTTGCCACAGGAAGAAAATAGGATTAGATTTGAACTAAATATGACAATGTCCAACTTGACATTTAATAATAAAATATTACATTTAATTGACATTAATAATTATTTTAAGAATTTGTATTTGACAAGAGATAGACATAACAATGTTATGTATTATCTTTCTAATTACTTTAAAAGACAGATAGCTGTGTCGCTATCATAGTTTTTTTCTATTACAGCCAAGAATTTGGCTAAACAACTTGCTTCTTTTGAGCAATGCAATGACATTCGAATTAATTCTGCCAATAATTTGGTATCAGTTGACATCAATAATAATTTAAATTAGAAATTAAGACAATAGAGCCAACCTCTAGCTATAACAATATACAGGATTACAAAGGTAACTCGGGAGGAAATTTAAAGTCAATAGATTAATTTGGTGCATCAAAATATTCAAGGATTTATGAACAAAGATTTAGAGGTAGATTTATTCATGAACCATTATGGTATTGATATTCTTTGCATAACCGAACATTGGCTAAAAAGTCACCAGTTCTTGTTTAATTTTGAGAATCAGCAGGTTGGTAGTTCGTTTAGCAGAATTAATGCTATACATGGTGGCTCATTAATTTTAGTTAGTAACCTGTTGAAATTTAAAAATCGTAAAGACATTGTGGGCCTGTCTGTTGAACGAACAGCTGAAATTGCCTGTATAGAGTTGGAGAGCTTCATTGTGTTAAGTGTGTACAGACCCCCTTCAGGATTGTATGACTGCTTTGAAAAGGTAATGGATGAAGTTTTACACAAGATTTGTGTTTCAAACAAAGCCATTATCGTTTGCGGTGATTTTAATGTTATTTATTACAGAACTCTGGTTATTGTAATAAAATTATAAGTATATTTCAGTCCTACAATCTATTTTTAAACCTATTTTTGGAGCCCACAAGAATAACACCTACTTGTGCCACGTGCTTAGATAATATTTTTACAAACATAATACCAAGCCACAAAGAAGTTTTAAATGTACCTGATTCTGATCACTGCGGACAAAGTATTACTATTCCAAACCATAGTAAAAAAGTGGCCAAAAAGGATATCACTGTTAACCCCAAAACTGAAAGCCGCTTGGAGGTTTTTAGATTTAATCTCATCAATAAATTGCCAGTCTTATCCAGTGCTGATAATGCTGATCCTAATCATATCTATGACAATTTTTTAAATATATACTGTAAGCTATTTGATTCTACCTTTGTTCCCAAGACTATCTCTGTTAATAGTAATGCATCTTTCTCTAATTGGGCTACCATCGGTATTCATAAAAGTAGAACTCGGCTTTATAAACTGTACAATGAGTAGATTTATATTAACACTGT
The DNA here is from genome assembly GCA_017933935.1 of Sesamia nonagrioides. Taxonomy (NCBI): domain Eukaryota; kingdom Metazoa; phylum Arthropoda; class Insecta; order Lepidoptera; family Noctuidae; genus Sesamia; species Sesamia nonagrioides. The sequence continues at coordinate 312,326 of JADWQK010000267.1, read as the reverse complement.
TGAATTCAATTAGTATGTTAGAAAATATTCAAAGTTATTTAAACAAGTTTGCTATATGGCCAAGTCACGTTACTTGAGTTCAAAGATAAAAAAACAGTGGCAATGTAATTAAAACGACTTGGAAAATTATTAATGGTGAAACGGGAAGGTCCAGTAATAGAAATACTGATTATAGCCTGTCTATTAATGACAACATAATTAAATCAGACTCGCAAGTCTCTGAGGCATTTGAAAATTTCTTTTCGAATATTCCTGTTTCAACTACTAAATCCCTAAACTCATCACCTTCTGTTGCCGAGTCTTTGCTAAAGAAAATGTTAATGTTTGTGATTCGGAGTTTAATTTTGAATTTAAACATGTTATCAGTAGAGATATAATTAAAATCTTTCACACTCTAAATATATAAAAGACTGCTGACATATGGGGTCATTTGGTGGAAGTTGCTAAGTCTATTATTGATATTATGGCACCCACTCTAGCTGTTATCTTTAATGCTTGTATTGACTGTGGAGAGTTTCCCGATCTCATGAAAAATAGTAAAATATTACCTTTGTTTAAATCAGGTAGTACATCAGACCCCACAAATTATAGACCTATTTCTGTACTACCTACCTTTAGTAAAATTTTTGAGAAATTAATTTTAAACCAAATGCTATATTTTTTTTTAATAAACATAAATTATTACATAGCAAACAGTTCGGTTTTACAAGGGGTCGTTCAACTACTGATGCCGGTGTTGAACTTCTAGGTCATATATATAATGCATGGGAGGATAAATGCGATGCCTTGGGCATCTTTTGTGATTTGTCCAAGGCATTCGATTGCGTTCTTCACGATACGTTAATCAGGAAACTCCGCCACTACGGGATCCGGAACTCTGCACTGGATCTTATTACATCTTACTTGAGTGGTAGGATTCAAAGCGTTGACGTTAATGGAAAAAGATCTTCCGGATCTTTAGTAATAATGGGAGTCCCACAGGGGTCAATTCTTGGTCTTTTTTTGTTTCTTATTTACATCAATGACCTGCCGTACCTAATAAAGGATAACCACGATATAGTGTTGTTTGTAGATGACACTTCACTTTTATTTAAACTGAAACGTCAGTAGCAGGTTACTTATGATGTAAATAGCGCGATCTCCATAGTAGTCCATTGGTTTAATGTTAATAATTTACTCTTAAACGAGAAAAAAATCAAATGCATTAAGTTTACTCTACCTCACGTTAGGCAGTTGGAAACTAAAGTGTTGATAAAGGGCGAAGAATTGAAATCTGAAGACAGCACAGTATTCTTAGGTATAACTCTGGATGCTAAGCTTCAATGGGGTCCACATATAAAAAAATTGTCAAAAAAACTAAGTTCTGCTGCATACGCAGTTAGAAAATTCGTAATTTGACTGATGTTGAGACGGCCCGTTTAGTGTACTTTGGCTATTTTCATAGCGTAATGTCGTACGGCATTCAGTTGTGGGGAAATGCCGCCGATATTCAAACAATATTTGTTTTGAAGAAACGAGCTATTCGTGCAATTTATAAATTAAGTCCGAGACACTCTCTCAGAGAAAAATTTAAAGAGATTAATATACTGACCGTGCCGTCTCAATATATTTATGAAAATCTTTTGTATGCTCATAAAAATATAAAATTGTTTTAAAAATACAGTGATGTCCATAATATAAATAGTAGGAACAAGCACAAATTTATTGTACCTACAACAAGGTTCAAGAAAATAGGTGGCTCTTTCAGATGCCATCATGCCAATGTATACAATTGTACAATGGACTTCCAGAGGTGGTTCAAGATCTGAGCCTGAATAAATTTAAATCCTTCATTAAACGTAAGTTGTGTCAGAAAGCATTTTATAGTGTGAAGGATTATATTGAGGACACAAAGGCTTTGGCTTGAGCTGCGTCCGATTTCTATACACTGATTGTTCTTTGATTTTTCCTCTTGTAGTTTTAATATGTAATTGTTTATGTTATTAATTCAAAGCCTGTATTACCCACTATGTAGCCAAGCATATTGTACGTTACGGAATTGTATCGCTATATACATATACAGAAGGTAAACTTAGTATTCGTGAACACTGTTGGAGCTGCTGAACCTTGGACAAAACTATCTTAGCATTGTGTAGATTCAATTTCTTAGTATTGTATAATTGCATGGTAAACGTGTGAGCACAATGTACGAATGTGCTGTAAGGCATTTATTTGTTGGGTTAGTCTTTTTTATTGACTTAATTGTGCTCTGGCTGTTGAGAGTATGTCATGCTCACTCAAATGTCTCGCTGATGATGGCGTGTGTTTTGGGTCATTGGGTTCCCTTCGATATGGTTGAGCTGAATGATGCTGATCCATACGTCATGTTCGTGAACGGACGTCGTCGGAGGGGACTGGTCATCTCTTAGCTGCCACGGCGTATTTTAATTTCTGAATTGATTTTTGTATGTTTTCCATAATGGACACTCTCAGCGTACAATATATTTCTGCATCGTTCTCACGCGGTTGATTTCAACATGAATGATGTAATCAAATATTTTTAACAATAGCTTAAAAATTTATAAGAGTGTCCATGGAGTTTCTTGCCCGTTCTTCTCCATAGGTACCTACTCTTTGGAATGGGCGACTAGCTTCATCTTATTGACTGACCGACCTTCTGACAATTCAAAAGTGCCTGTAACTGGTTTATTTGAAATAAATGATTTGATTTGATTTGATTTGATTAATGGTAGGTATAAATGTAAATGTAAGGTGAAGATATTAATGGTGTGAAATCTTCCGGGCTACCACTTCAGTTAGGTGGGCCGCAAGGGCAATACTGGGTTCATTCAGGTTTCTAGTATATATTTACTATTTTGTTTAAAGGGCATCTCTCTTATTTTTAAAGTAGACGGGAGTACGAGGTGTGTTCAAAAAGTAGCCGGTTTTTATTTTGTTATACATGCCCCTAAAGTATGATGAAATTTTCAGCTATATTCACAGTTTACTTTGTCTGTGGTATTCGCTAAGGTTCGACGTGTTTTTATGAGCTGGGCAATTTTTGCTTGAACTGTTGAATTTTGACCAAAAAAACAATCGCATGAATATATAATATATAGTTACACTATTTGCTAATGACAGTACGATTACACAAGGTATTGTAATCGTACTATTATCAGCAAAAGTATAGCTAATTATGAGACTGCCATAAACAATATTTTACACCAGATGGTAACCTGGCTGGACGCGAATAATTTAAAAATAAATTTAAGTAAAACAAAAGTTATCCATTTTAGACAACAGACCTCTACTACTAATATAAACATCCACGACAATAATCAATAGAAGAAGTTGTAAGTACATTTATACAATTCCTGGGTTTCGAAATCGATCAATTTATTTAATTGGATTTCCCATTTCCACATTGATATTTTATGTAGGAAAACGAGTAAGTCTGCATATGCTCTACACACATTATCACCTGTAATTAACAGAGATGCTCTTCTTACGGCATAATACGGCATACGGCATTCGAGCGATGTTTAAAATGAAACCCACTGATAGTTGTAAACCATACTTAAAAAATATAAAATTTTGACATTATGTTGTCTGTATACACTAGAAGTAGCTGTGTTTGTGAAGGCAAATCCGAGTCGTTTCAGATGTATAGCTGACGTTTTTTCCCGCAATAGACGCGCCAATACCTTGCTATGTCAGGAGCTAGCTAAGACAGCACTTATGCGCAAAAGTGTCTACTGCATGGCTCCAGTTATCCATTCCATAATCCGAAAGTAACTTTGTCTGTCTGTCTGTTACACTTGCCCGCTTAAACCTCTGAACCGAATTTCATAAAATTTGGCACAGACAATCTTTAGACTCTAAGAAAGGACATAGGCTACCTTTTATCGCGGAAAAATTTTAAGTTCTCGAGGGAAATCTAACAAGCGCGATATAACCGAACTCCACGCCGAAGAAGCCGCGGGCGAAAAGCTAGTTTATAATAAGTTACCAAAGAGCTGGAAAGAGCTTCCGTTAAAATTATTTTAAAAAAGACTCCGAAGCCTTTTAGTCGTGAAAACGTACTATAATATAAGTGATTACCTCACTAAAAAAGATTTTTCTTATAAGTTACTGTAATGTAATTTTGAACTAGTTTCGTAAACTGTATTTTCTAGTTTTAAGTAAAATGTTAAAAAAAAATTGCATGCCGTGACTGGTTAATTTTGAATATTGTGATCTGTTTTATCGTATCAGTATCAATTGACCGTAAATTACTCTACTATTTTTTGAAGTCAATTAATCTGTCGGTATTCGCACAAATTATGATTTTTATTAAGAGCGGGTAACACCATAGAGCGAATAGTAACACCGACTGGAGTTGCGTTTGACAGGACTTTTTGGCGGGAAGTCAAACGAGGCGGTTATTTCAATTTATTAAATTGGATTTCCCATTTCCACATTGATATTTTATGTAGGAAAACGAGTAAGTCTGCATATGCTCTACACACATTATCACCTGTAATTAACAGAGATGCTCTTCTTACGGCATAATACGGCATACGGCATTCGAGCGATGTTTAAAATGAAACCCACTGATAGTTGTAAACCATACTTAAAAAATATAAAATTTTGACATTATGTTGTCTGTATACACTAGAAGTAGCTGTGTTTGTGAAGGCAAATCCGAGTCGTTTCAGATGTATAGCTGACGTTTTGTCCCGCAATAGACGCGCCAATACCTTGCTATGTCAGGAGCTAGCTAAGACAGCACTTATGCGCAAAAGTGTCTACTGCATGGCTCCAGTTATCCATTCCATAATCCGAAAGTAACTTTGTCTGTCTGTCTGTTACGCTTGCCCGCTTAAACCTCTGAACCGAATTTGATAAAATTTGGCACAGACAATCTTTAGACTCTAAGAAAGGACATAGGCTACCTTTTATCGCGGAAAAATTTTAAGTTCTCGAGGGAAATCTAACAAGCGCGATATAACCGAACTCCACGCCGAAGAAGCCGCGGGCGAAAAGCTAGTTTATAATAAGTTACCAAAGAGCTGGAAAGAGCTTCCGTTAAAATTATTTTAAAAAAGACTCCGAAGCCTTTTAGTCGTGAAAACGTACTATAATATAAGTGATTACCTCACTAAAAAAGATTTTTCTTATAAGTTACTGTAATGTAATTTTGAACTAGTTTCGTAAACTGTATTTTCTAGTTTTAAGTAAAATGTTAAAAAAAAAATTGCATGCCGTGACTGGTTAATTTTGAATATTGTGATCTGTTTTATTGTATCAGTATCAATTGACCGTAAATTACTCTACTATTTTTTGAAGTCAATTAATCTGTCGGTATTCGCACAAATTATGATTTTTATTAAGAGCGGGTAACACCATAGAGCGAATAGTAACACCGACTGGAGTTGCGTTTGACAGGACTTTTTGGCGGGAAGTCAAACGAGGCGGTTATTTTGATTTCACAAAAAGTATAATAATTAAATAATTGCATAGAAATACCATATTAATACGATCTGATTAGACCACGAATAACCATGAGCGTCACCAGTAGCGGTGAGGAGCTGCCAGAGCCGGGAGAGAAGAGGAAACGCAAGTACAATAAGAATCGAAATTCTCCAAACCAAACTATAAAAGACTGATAATAGAAAACACAAATTCTGAATATGTAGTATATGTCGAGTCAACAGAGCAGGAGAAGCTAGGGAATAAAAACCCTATCACGCTCACCAACTTAATATCGGATAATGTTAAGGGAGTCTTTTGAAGTCTGAAGAATTTTTATGGCAAAATAAATTCAAAGCAAATCATCATATTCATATTTCATAGAAAGGATTGGTGTATTGAGGTTTGTTTCCAAAGAACTATCCAATGAAGAAATTTATAAAAAATATAGTATATCACTCTGAAGTAATTGCAATTAAAAGATTCATGCGTAAACTAGACGGAAAATTAGTGCCTCTCAATATTGTTGCTGTCACCTTTATAGGAACATCTTTACCGAAATATGCTTATATACAGCTATTCAGATACGAGGTGAAACCATACATACCACCATTACTTCAATGTTATAAATGTCTTAAATTTAACCACTCTGCTAAGACTTGCAGAGGCGAGAGGCTTGTCTGCTAAGACTCCGATGGGGCACTCACACATAAGAAAATAAAAGAAATATTTTTATCAAATTTAATTTAAATATGTACAATTATCTAACAGTACAACATACACAACACAACACAAAACACACACAACAAACAGTACAACAAACAACAAACAACAAACAAACAAACACACAGACAAACAAACAGACACACAAACAAACACAAACAAACAACACAACAAACAAACAGTATAACATACAGAGTTTACAGAGTAAAAGGAGCCTGTTACAAAATTTATTAATTGAAAAAATATAGATGTCTGTGTTCAGACTTCGCCTTAACAGATGAACTTGGCCTTAAGAACTGGAGCTACCATCTCCTTAACAGCAATTGGTCGCCTACGCATGCGATCGACCAATAGCCACCGTACGTTTCTTCTAGAAATACTACTGCATTGTACGCGCTACGTATCGCATATACTTCATACATTATTTCATTGTAATACTCGAAATACAGTCAAGTTTTAAGGAATTCCTGGTGTCGCCTACTCATTTCAAGCCCTCAATCTCCTAACACGTAGCAGAGCTTGAGAACGAAACAGTCTGTCTTCTTAACGAGACTTGGTTAAAATCTAATTCTATAAATCCACACTTTCCCATATATAATTTAATTCACAAAAATTCCATAAATTCTCATAATGGAGTAGCCATTTTAGTAAACCATCGTTTAAAGTACAAAGTAGTTAATATACATGAGGTGGGTGACGGTATGAAATAAAACGCTCATATCCCGTACACTCTATAATAGCACAATGATAACAGAATAACAGTTAAGTAGCTAGTTTTACAATTTCCTAGGCGACCGTTCGTCCTGTCAAAACTCAAAGCTCGAACCTCCGGTGTTGCCAGTTCGATTGTTAGTGATGTGGGTATCGAGTTAGTCGATATCGCCACCCCCCCCCCCTTCCCCCCCCACGGCGAAAAATAACCCCCAAACATAAAACAATTTCTTACAAAATCACAAAAATAATTTACCTTAAATAAACAAAAATTTCGAAAGAAAGAAAAATTAATAATCTTAATAATTTAGACGTCGATGAGCGTCTTGCAGCGGACATGGCGTTCTGAACGAGTTACGTAGCTCTTAGGATCTAGATGGCTGCTGTCAGACTTAGGTGCAATGGTGAGAGGTGCAGGCGGTGTCCCCTGGGGTGTTTGACCAGATAGTGGTTGAGAAGTTGTGTAGCCGGTAGATCCTGTATGTAGTGTCTGTTCAATAAACGCTGGTTTCACACGGTCAAGACACACATGGACGTCCCTGTTCGGCAATGCTATTGTTATTGTCTTATCAGTTCTAGCGATGACTCGGTGAGGGCCAGTGTATGGAAGCCTAAGGGATGTCTTTACGGAGACGTCACGTCGAAAAACATTGGAGGCTTTAGATAACTCCTTGAAAACGAAAGTATTTCGCTCTGTGTGACGTGACGCTGGCACTGATTTTAATTGGGACATGTGGCTACGCAATGCCGTTGTTAAGTTGTGGACGTCTTCTATGTTTCTCATTGTCGTAGTAGTTACAAATTCCCCAGGTAGATGAAGAGGTTCGCTGTAAACCAGTTCTGCGCATGATGTTTGTATATCTTCTTTCAAAGCAGACCGCATGGTTAAGAGCACTAAAGGTAGAGCAGTACACCAACTGCCACCGTGGCACATGAGAGCAGCCTTTAACTGCCGGTGCAGCCTTTCCACCATGCCATTGGCACATGGGTGGTAGCTGGTAGAGCGAGTGCGTTGGATAGATGCAGACTTTAAAAGAGACGTGAATAACGCAGACTCAAATTGGCGACCTTGATCGGTGGTAATTATCGAAGGGACTCCAAAGCGAGCTATCCAGGCTAGCGTAAACGTTTCGGACACTTCTTTTAGCTGTAGCGCCGATCATAGGCCAAACCTCTGGCCACCTGGTGAAACGGTCAATCGTAGTAAGGCAATACTGATTACCCTTACTAGAAGGCAACGGACCGATATGTCGATGTGAACATGACGAAAACAATTTGGTGGAGCTGAAAATTTACCTAGGGGAGTGGATGTGTGTCTGGTCACCTTACTACGTTGACATGGTTCACATTCTCAAGCCCATTGACGACAATCTTTGATTATTGAGGGCCAAACGAATCATTCAGATACCAAGCGTGCTGAAGCTTGTGCGCCAGGGTGGATGAGGTTGTGCAGTTTTTTAAAGTATTGCTGACGGAAAGAAGGCGTAACATAAGGTCGCGGCTTTCCGGTAGATGTATCACAAATAAGGGAGAGATTGGTACCTGGGATGTCTATTTTTTATAGCTTAAGTGAAGAATTAGTCGTGACGTTCTGTAGTTCTTTATCTGTAGCCTGTTCCTCTGCCAACGCCGATTAACTGTCCTCGAGGGAAATGACTTCTACCCTTGACATAGCATCAGCGACCACATTGTCCTCTTCCTTGACGTGTACAACGTCAGTTATGAATTGGGAGATTTGGGAAAGCTGGTTGAGCTGGACTGGATGAAGTTTCTAGCGGCGTTGAGTAAAGGCATAGATGAGCGGTTTATGGTCCGTGTATATCGTCACATGTTGAACCTCAAGTATATGACGAAACTGTTGAACACTTTCTTAAACTGCAAGGAGTTCACGATAGTACGCGGGTCATAGTGTTTGTTTCTGTGTCAGCTTTTTGCTGAAGAACGCCAAAGTTTGCCAAACATTATCCACTCTTTGTTGTAAGCAAGATCCGATTTGTGTTGATGAAGCATCCGTGAAAATTCTCAATGGTGCATCACTGACTGGATGAGCCAGGATGGTAGAATATGCCAGAATCTCCTTACACTTGGCAATTGCTAGCTCTAATTCAGGTGTCCGTTGTACTGGTTTAACGCCCTTCAGATTGGATGAAGTCAAAAGATTGATGAGCGACGCTTGTAGTTCTGCGGCATTGGGGAGGAATCGGCGGTAAAAGTTTACCATGCCGAGGAACCTGCGAAGGCCTTGCACTAATTTTGGCAAGGGAAAGTTTTGCAGTGCTTCAATTCTCTCCGGAGGAGGGCGCGTGCCGTCCTTGTTGATCCTGTACCCTAAAAAGGTTATCTCAGCGGCTCCTAGAACGCATTTGGAAGCGTTTACAATAACACCATATTCGTTCAACCGTTGGAACAAGGTACACAGATGTTCCTGATGTTCCTCGGGTGTGCGTGAGAAGACCAGAACATCATCAACGTAAGGATAACAGAAGTCGACTCCCTTTACTACCTCGTCGATAAAGCGCTGAAACGTCTGTCCAGCGTTTCGGGGACCGAAGGTCATGAAAGGAAACTCTAACAGACCGAAGGGTTTGTTGCGGTCTTGCAGATGTCTGCTTCCTGGACTAGCAACTGTTGGTAAGCTTTCATGAGATTGATGGTGCTGAATATGACTGATCCCGCCATATTTTGTGAAAAATCGGCAATGTGTCGAACAGGGTAGCGGTTTGGGACCGTCCTAGCGTTTAGGGCACGGTAGTCCCCACAAGGACGCCAGTTATCTTTTCCTTTTCTAACCATGTGAAGTGGTGAAGCCCAGGGGCTGTTGGAAGGTCTCGCAGTCCCAATGCTGACCATCTCTTAGAACTCCTTTTTGGCCGCAAGTGGTTTCTGTGGGGCCAAGCGGCGAGGGCGGTAGGACACAGCTGGACCATCGGTGGTCACGATGTGATGAACCGTGGTGTGCTTGAAACGTCGAGATAGTCCAGGAGGACGGGTTAAATTTGAAAATTCCTGAAGAATTTTTCCAAAAACTGAATCGTCGGTCATGGAAACGGCCTTAACACTGACCTGAGTAGCTTGAACTTCTAAAGCAGCAGTTGTTAAGCTTGTGTTGCCGTCAATTAGGCGTTTGTGGCGAAGGTCGAGTAGTTAGTTGTAATAACTTAGGAAATCCGAACCGATGATCGGAGTCTCGACATCAGCTATTGTAAAAGACCATTGGAATTTCCGGCGCAGGCCAAAGTTGAGGCGCATGGTAATGCTGCCGTATGTTTTGATTGAGCTGCCATTTGCTGCAGCCAGCTGGTATCCTGTCGATGATATGGCACGACCTCTGGCTAACTTTTGCGGGTAGCAGCAGAGGTCGCTGCCGGTATCTATGAGAAATCAACGGAAAGAGGCTTTATCTTTGACAAATAAATGGCGGCACGACATGTCACGGTTAGTCGCCGCATATACTGACCGTGGTTCTCGTTTTCTTCCAATTGCTTGGTTTGGTGCAGTTACTAGCTTTCTTTTTAAAAGTCCTGTGGTACCACCACAAGGAAGAGCGGAATGATGAATTTGATCTGGAGCGTGCACTCCATACTATTCAGGAATATGGTATAAATTGTTAGTGATGTGGGTATCAAGTTAGTCGATATCGCCACACACACTTCTCAGAATCTATTCAGAACTTATATATCACAATAGAAACTCAATTCGGAGCAATGGCAATACTTTGTATTTACAGCCCTCCAAGTATCAAGTTTGACTCAGCAAAGTTACAGGATTTAATCAATAACATACCCAAACCTTGTATAGTCATGGGTGATTTTAACGCTCATAACATAGCCTTTGGATGCCATAGTGATCATAATAGAGGTAGATGTTTGTATAATATTATTGATGAATTTGACTTATTTATTTTGAATGATAAGGATAAGGGCAGGAGAATGATGGTTCACCAACAACCGTTCCTTTTCCTAATAGAAAAGCTTCAGCGATGGATCTTGCGCTTGTTAGCTCTTTAATAGCTACTGGTATGTTTATGACGATCCCATGGGTAGCTATCATCTTCCAACCATACTTGAGATCAACATTCAACCATGTATGTATGACACATCCCCTCCTGTGGATCAAGAGAAGTATATTTGTAGTAAGGCAAACTGGGACGACTATCCAAACATGTTTTTCTCACTTGGACTCAATAAATGATTCCTCTATCAATGAATATAACCATTTTATAGATACCATAGAAGAGTTAAGAAATAAAACGATTCCAAAACGAAAAATAGTTGCAAACACACCTGTTAGAAAACCAGTACCATGGTGGAATACAAAATGTAGTGATGCTGTCGCCAAATCAAAAGATGCTTTAAAGTATTATTTTTCTCAACCCAATATTGAAAACTGGATAAGATATAAAAAACTAGATGCAAAAAAGAAAATTATTCTGAAGGAAAAAAGGTCTTCTTTTTGGCACAATTTGTCTAGTGGTTTCAATAGGTTAACTCCAGTTTCTAGGATATGGGGATACATTAAAAAGTTTAAAAAAATTGGAACAAATCGAATCATCAATGATGAGTGGGTCCCAAGTTTTTTAGATAACTTAGCAGATTCAACTGAAATAGATGAGAATAGGCTTGAGTATTTGTTCGAAAATGCTAAAGAAAATGATGTAAATGTATTTCTCAAGAACAATTTTACTATAGAAGAGTTAACAATATCTTTAAAAAGTAGGAAAGATACTACACCGGGGTTGGATAACATACCTTAAAAATTAATTTAAAAAATACATTTAAATGCACAAAGAACATTACTTAACATTTATAATAAATTTTGGGATGAATTATGTAGCGTTATATATTTTAACTACATGACTGCCTCCGTGGCGTAGCGGTAGCGGACGCGGCCGCTACGCAGGGTGGCGCGGGTTCGACCCCCGCACAGTGCAAGTATTTGTATGCATGAATATGAATATTTGCACTGGTCTGGTCGTGCCTCGGAAAGCACGTTAAGCCGTGCGTTGGTCCCGGTTGCCATACGAACATCTAGTGGCAGTCGTTACGGGTTGTTGGAGCCCTCAAAAGTCCAACAATTGGTCTAACTGCAATGCTTCGATGTCGCCTTCGGGTTGTAGAGATCAGACGGCAGTCGCTTCACGGAAAATGTCGAAGATTAGCCATATCAGCAGTTGGACTGGTCTCTAATGACAACCTTTTTGTTCTAAATTCTTGACTGCCTGCTATGTTTTCTACCGGATTTGTTATCCGAACTCCTTTAAGATACTTTATATTGCTTATAATTTTTCAAATATTTAAATTTCGTTGAAAAGCTGTTCTCCGAGGTTTCTTCGGAAGCCCTCGCTGAGCAGTGACAGTTCAGCTTTAGTTTCGGTCTGGTGTTTACATTTGTGAAGTTTATTAATAGTGATTTTATTCCTCCAGAGCCCTCCTAGGGGTAACCTCTCTCTCGCGCAGAGAGGAACCTCCTCTGACAAGACTATATACACTTCGTGTGCCGAACCCTGTATATTGTAGGCTGAGAGCGTCCATTATGGAAAACACACAAAATCAATTCAGAAATTAAAATACGCCGTGGCAGCTAAGAGATGACCAGTCCCCTCCGACGGCGTCCGTTCACGAACATGACGTATGGATCAGTATCATTCAGCTCAACCATATTGAAGGGAACTTAATAACCCAACACACACGCCACCATCAGCGAGACATTTGAGTGAGCATGACATACTCTCAACAGCCAGAGCACAATCAAGTTAATAAAAAAGACTAACCCAACAAATAAATGCCTTACAGCACATTCGTACATTGTGCTCACACGTTTGCCATGCAATTATACAATACTAAGGAATTGAATCTACATAATGCTAAGATAGTATTGTCCAAGGTTCAGCAGCTCCAACAGTGTTCCCGAATACTAAGTTTAGCTCCTGTATAGCTGTACAAGTGCTGAACACCTCTGTCAGGGATACAATTCCGTAACGTACAATATGCTTGGCTACATAGTGTGTAATACAGGCTTTGAATTAATAACAAAACAATTACATATTAAAACTACAAGAGGAAAAATCAAAGAACAATCAGTGCATAGAAATCGGACGCAGCTCAAGCCCAAGCCTTTTTGTCATCAGTATAATCCTTCACACTATAAAATGCTTTTTGATACAGCTTACGTTTAATGAAGGATTTGAATTTATTCAGGCTCAGATCTTGAACCACCTCTGGAAGTCCATTGTAAAATTGTATACATTGGCATCTGAAAGAGCCACCTATTTTCTTGAGCCTTGTTGTAGGTACAATAAATTTGTGCCTGTTTCTAGTATTTATATTATGGACATCACTGTATTTTTTAAACAATTTTATATTTTTATGAGCATACAAAAGATTTTCATAAATATATTGAGACGGCACGGTCAGTACATTAATCTCTTTAGATTTTTCTCTGAGAGAGTGTCTCGGACTTAATTTATAAATTGCACGAACAGCTCGTTTCTGCAAAAATAGTGTTTGAATATCGGCGGCATTTCCCCACAACAGAATGCCGTACGACATTACGCTATGGAAATAGCCAAAGTACACTAAACGGGCTGTCTCAACATCAGTCAAATTACGAATTGTTCTAACTGCGTATGCAGCAGAACTTAGTTTTTTTGATAATTTTTCTATATGTGGACCCCATTGAAGCTTAGCATTCAGAGTTATACCCAAGAATATTGTGCTGTCTTCAGATTTCAATTCTTTGCCCTTTATCAACACTTTAGTTTCCACCTGTCTAACGTGAGGTAGAGTAAACTTAATGCATTTGGGTTTTTTCTAGTTTAAGAGTAAATTGTTAACATTAAACCAATGGACTACTTTGGAGATCGCGCTATTTACATAATCAGTAACCTGCTGCTGACGTTTCAGTTTAAATAAAAGTGAAGTGTCATCAGCAAACAACACTATATCGTGGTTATCCTTTATTAGGTACGGCGGGTCATTGATGTAAATAAGAAACAAAAAAGGACCAAGAATTGACCCCTGTGGGACTCCCATTGTTACTAAAGATCCGGAAGATCTTTTTCCATTAACTTCAACGCTTTGAATCCTACCACTCAAGTAAGATGTAATAAGATCCAGTGCAGAGTTCCGGATCCCGTAGTGGCGGAGTTTCCTGATTAACGTATCGTGAAGAACGCAATCGAATGCCTTAGAAAAATCATAAAAGATGCCCAACGCATCGCATTTTTCCTCCCATGCATTATAGATATGTCCTAGAAGTTCAACACTGGCATCAGTGGTTGAACGACCCCTTGTAAAACCGAACTGTTTGTTATGTAATAATTTATGTTTATTAAAAAAAATGTAGCATTTGGTTTAAAATTAATTTTTCAAAAATTTTACTAAAGGTAGGTAGTACAGAAATAGGTCTATAATTTGTGGGGTCTGATTTAAACAAAGGTATTTATTGAGCACAGCGGGCTTCCCTTATTATAAAATAAGAATAAATACTGAATAGTAATGAAAAACAGGCGGATGCTACTACCAGATTTATTATCGGTATTTCCACAGGTTTAAAAGTATACAATCCTTGGATTCGGACAAGTATAGACACGGTGTAGTCTTACAATCTAGATTCTAGAACAAGTTTACATTTTACGAGACTAAACTAACTCACCCGCACTCTACGGCGTCTTGAAGCGAAAAGGGACCGTTGCCACAGTATGTGGGCGGAAGAAACCGATATTTTAACTCAACTTCCGGATCTGAGAGTTTCTAGAACATTCGAAACGTGTCTACCTTACCGCCCCTAGTGTCGAGAGGCGGGCAACTACAATTTTCATTGACAAATAATCGTGATTCATTCATAAAAGCAGCACCTCTGGCGTCCAAAAGCGGTACTACAGTTCTCAAGGTCAATATGGTGACCGTTTCATTCATAAAACAGCGTCCCCCTGGCGTCGAAAGGTGAACACTACTAATATTATGAGTAAACTCGTTCATTGTTGCTATCGCCTCCCTTCGACAACAGAGGTCGCTAGCTGCCTATGTCAGTATATCAGTCACATTTCTTCCGCTGTGTACATGCAATGTACACGGCGGTATCACCAGTGACTAGTATATACTACACAACATTAACAATGAAATGAACAATTCAAGCAACTATATAACATAACAATTTAAGTTAAGGGTAGCCACCCCAGAATTCCTGCTCTGCTATAGATATATTTTGTTCGGCTTTAACTAAAAACAAACTCCTCCTTGTAGCAGAATTCTGGAGTGACGCCATCAAGGAGACTCATAATGTAAGAACTTATTCTATCAAGGAGACATATAATGTAAGAACTTATTCTACCAAGGAGACACATAATGTAAGAACTTATTCTACTCTACACTAGCGTCTACAAATACAAGACAAATAATTATTCATGACAATAACTAAACTTCTACTGGTATAACGACGAGACGTTTATCAGGACGACGCATCACACCGCTCTTGGTTTTGACGTCGACGACTCTTATGATACCATCTGCGCCTGGGTACGTGCGTTCGACTCTCCCCTTTGGCCACATGTTTCTTGGTAAGTTTGGGTCCACTATGACAACCAAATCGCCCACCTTAATCGAATCGCCGCGTCCATGCGGCTCCCGCCGGTTTTGAAGCGTAGGCAATACTTCGTGTACCCACCGTCGCCAGAACAAATCCGCTAGTCGTTGCGACGCTCTCCAATGCGAACGGCGTAGTTCATCTGGCGAATGGTGTGGAAATGGTGTTCATCGTGAAAGTCCCTGGCAACGGGACTTTAGAAGGAGCTCCAAGCAGAAAGTGATTAGGTGTCAAAGCTTCTTCGAATTGACCGTGTGTTCTATCTCTGTCAAAAGTGTATGCAGCACGTCTTCATACGGACGCCGATCAACCAGTGTAGCATTCAATGCAGCCTTTACTGTGCGTACCAATCTTTCCCAAGCTCCGCCCATGAACGGCGCTCCTGGCGGAATGTAGCGCCAGTCCATGTGACGTACCTCTGCTTCATGTTGAAGCGATTCTAGGGCGGCCTTACGGAGCTCAGCGTCTGCCCCATGGAAATTGGTGCCGTTATCACTCCAAATGACTTCAGGGCATCCACGACGAGCCATCATACGTCTCAATGCGAGTATAGCCGCATCCGTTGACAGCGAGGCGGCGACTTCTAAATGTACAGCACGCGTAGTGAGACATGTGAACAATGCCACGTAGCGCTTCTCATGATGTCTCGCCACTGTGACAGAGAGTGGCCCGAAGTAGTCTAGTCCTGTGTGCGTGAATGGACTTGATGGTGTGCCAGTCGACAGGGTGATAATTCACCTGTCAACGGCTCTGGTGGCACAGCTCGACGAAGCCTGCAGGGTTGACATAGCTTGATAACTGCACGGACGGATGGTCTCAAGCGTAGAATCCAGTAGTGTTGCCGTACTTCATTCACGACGCATTCCACGCCGCTATGGTGTAACTGTGCGTGTAATGTATCCAGTCTATATACAAGCGGCAGTAACGGTGGTTACCGTCTAATACTGCTGGTGCAGCCAGGAAGAGAAACGCGTAACATCAGGTAGCGCCTTCATTAAAATAGACTGACCGTGAGCAGCAGTGACGGCAACACGCTCTTCGCTCGTGTCGATATAGAGGTGTGAGTCTGTTTCCTGTGGCCAAACCTTTTCGTTGTCATGGAGAAACGAAGGGCCAATGTACCAACGGTGGCTCGCCGTGAAGTCAGTCGGTGTATCGCGAGTTGAGTCGTCGGCGACATTGTGAGCGGTGGGCACTCAGCGCCAGTCGTTCCGTTCGGTGATTTCTTCTAATTCCGCTACTCTGTGCGCGACGAACAGCTTGAAAGTGCGTGCGCCCGCGCGCAGCCACGCCAGCACAGGGCGCGAGTCGGACCAGAAGACTCGGCGGTCGGCGCGACGATCGTGCTCTCCTTCCACGCAGCGCGCCAGTCGCCCGCCGAGCACGGCAGCCTGTAATTCAAGTCTAGGTATAGATGTGACCTTAAGGGGCGCAACGCGTCCTTTCGCTGCCACGAGCGACACATTTAAATGACCTGTGTCATTCACTGAACGCCAATATGCTGCTGCAGCATAGGCTCGTTCGCTCGCGTCCACGAAAACCTGCAATTCTAACCCAGTCGAGTCATTATAACCCGGGTTATAACGTGGGATATGCACGCCTTTCAGAATTTGCAGAGCATTTATCCAGTCGCACCATTTACGTTCTAGATTTTTAGGTAGGCGTTCGTCCCAACCGATTTTTAAACGCCAAGCGTCTTGCAATAGGCACTTTGCCTGTGTCGTAAACGGTGCGGCTAGATCCAGCGGATCATACAAAGACATTGTGGTTTTTAATAACTGTCGTTTCGTGACCTGCATGCTCAAATAAGAAGGGTCTACTTTCCTGAAGTTAAATCCTAAAGTGTCACTTTGGTGTCGCCAAATAAGACCGAGAATTTTCTCTTCCTTGTTGAGCAGAGTATCCTCCTCTGCCGGCTTGGTCGAGAGGCCAGCAGCGGCCGGCTCGTTGGACGCACTCGTTACCCCGTCAACTGCCTTAGACACTTGGATCGCTTCTTCTGCGTTATCAAAGCTCGTTTGGTCCCGATAGTGTTACGGGTACTACTTTCAGCAAGACTTAATTGTAACCGCGCGGCGTGCTCGTGTTGTTGATGACGGCGTGTGGCGCGCTGTCACCGCTTGGCGCCGTACCGTTGCGCGACGCTACGTGCTCGGTTACTGTCACACGAAGACGCTCTTCCGAGTCGTTTGCAGCGTGCGCTCCCTGCCCGCTGTCGCTGTGCAGTAGCCTGTGATGATAATACTCGCAGCCTTGCACTTCACACTGCTTGCCTTGGCATCTATGCTTCCATGTTCATCGGTTTAGACATCTGAAACATAATTTATATTTACGTGCAGTTTCCCATCTATCATTTATCGGCATTTTCTTAAAGTTAGAACAGATAGTCACTCTACTACAGTTACCGTTTCAAATCATGCAAGGTGTTTTATCAGTCCCTATTTTAAATGTCTTATGAGCCGGTCGTCGTGGAAGGTCTCGTTTATGTTCCACTTCTACAGTGGCATGACGCGCATTGAGATCGGCCTCTCTATCGAGAAATCGTCCCAATACTACTAGGCCAGGCTCTGTGTCACCTGCAGCCATCTAATAATCGTACCACCGGCTCCTTAACGTAACTGACAACTTTTCTGAAATTGCAGAAATCATCTCCGGACTATATAAATATTCTGTTCTTTTCAGAGCTTGTACCACGGCAATGGCGTTTGTGACCTTTGATGCAAACACACATATATCTGTAGGGTTATCTGATACCCTAGGTAACTGAGGTACTTTATTTCAAAGCAGTCATACAATCCTGAAGGGGGTCTGTACACACTTAACACAATGAAGCCCTCCAACTCTATACAGGCAATTTCAGCTGTTCGTTCAACAGACAGGCTCACAATGTCTTCACGATTTTTAAATTTGAGCAGGTTACTAACTAAAATTAATGAGCCACCATGTATAGCATTTATTCTGCGAAACGAACTACCAATCTGGTGATTCTTAAAATTGAACAAGAACTGGTGACTTTTTAGCCAATGTTCGGTTATACAAATAATATCAATACCATAATGGTTTATGAATAAATCTACCTCTAAATCTTTATTCATAAATCCTTGAATATTTTGATGCACCATTTGTTTGTTCATTCTATTAAAAGGCTGTCTAGCATAAGGAGTACTGGTGCAAAAATTATTGCGCCACATGCTCGGTATGTATCGAGCATTTATATTATTGCACTTACACCGCAATAGTTTAGTATGTAATCACCTATTTAACATATCGATCACTAAATCTCCTGAAATTATTCCTAATAATTCTGAAATAATGCAACAATTCGAAGATATCAATACTAATATTATAAATGCGAAAGTATCTCTTTCTGTCTGTCTGTCTGTCCGGCTTTCACACCAAAACTACTGAACCGATTGTAATGAAATTTGGTACCCTGATAGTCTAGAGTCTGAGAAAGGATATTTAGGTTATATAACATCCCGTTATGACCAATAGGAGCAGAGCAGTAACAAAAACTGTTGCGAAAACGGGAGAAAACGCGGACGTGCGTCGTGCATATTGCTCTCAATATTTTAACATGCGCTTACTTAATATCAACTGAGCAATAATTCAAAATGTTGCCAGTGGCCGAGGGGGTTTGTTCTTTTTGGATTCTCCAGGAGGTACACGCAAAATTTATATTTTAAGATAAAGGAGTTGCTGTTGCAGTTGCTTCTTCGGAAATAGCTGCTACATTCGCAGCTATTTCCGAAGAAGCAACTGCAACAGCAACTCCTTTCTACTTCTTTTTTTTTTTTAATCTTTATCATTTTAAAGTAGTGGGGGACGAACAGTGTACTCAGTTCTAAAGTTACCATCGAACTTAGCTCATGAGGAAATGTGAAATGAAATGCTTATGCAACATTAGTAAAAGCAGTGAGCGCGAAAGAATGTTTCACCAGTGTAATTTGATGTGATTACTAGGGGTACGCCGGCAGATGAAATTAATGCCTGTTTGAAAATATCTGCATTATGGGTTCACGTAAAAATGTATTGTCTTACAATGAATATGCGAGTACAACTTCACTACGATTCTCAAGCCGGGCAATATGCAGCTACTCTTCTAAAATTCGGAGAAGATCGTATGCCAACTTACAGGAACGATATGATTACGCTGAGTCATGAGTTCTGTCAAATTGTGGATAGCTCAGATGACCGATGTCTAAGGAATAAATTGATATAAAAAAAATAATACCTTTAACATAATGAGCATTTATCAGAAATAAAATTTGCTTTTTAGAGAATGTCATTTAGTCGTCCGGTTTAGAAGGTAATATTTTGTACGTGTTACATACTTATCCGATAGATGACGTTGTGCTGATGACGCCGTATTCTAAATCGCGCTCTTAAGATTTTCTGTGGAATAATGACCCTTGCACCTTTTCTCTGCTAATTTTTCATTTGATAGTTGTCTATAATTTCGTATCTTGGTGTCTTTGGTTGGTTCGATTGTTTGTCTATAGTGTTGATGTTCGTAAAAAAATCTCTTGGTGTCTTTGGTTGGTTCGATTGTTTGTCTATAGTGTTGATGTTCGTAAAAAAATCTCTTGGTGTCTTTGGTTGGTTCGATTGTTCTAAGGCGTTGGAAAAGTCGAACGAAAGTTTCGTTTATAAAACCGTACTTAATTAAATCTATACTAATATATAAAGCTGAAGAGTTTGTTTATATGTTTGTTTGTTCACGCTAATCTCGGAAACTACTGGTCCGATTGAAAAATTCTTTTTGCGTTGGATAGCCCTTTAATCCAGGAAGGCTTTAGGCTATATAACAACACGCTGCGACCAATAGGAGCGGAGCATAATTAATTCCACGCGAACGAAGTGGCCCTTTTTAATTTTTTTCGGAACGGTACGAACAGCGCACTCAGTTACCATTGAACTTAGCTCATGAGGAAATGCAATATTAGTAAAAGCAGTGAGCGCGGAAGAATGTTACAGCAGTGTACGTTGTTAGTTGGGAATGAATGTGATGATAAAAAGGCAATTGAAGCACTAGATCGCACTATGGGGGACATCAAACGCAACCAAGATATCATGGGAGGGACGGTGATACTACTACTATACACTACTACCGGCAGATGAAATAAATACCTCTTTGAAAGCATGTGCATTATGGGTTCGCGTGAAAAAGTATTGTCTCACCACGAATATGCGAGGGCAACTATATCACGATTCTCAAGCCGGGTATATGCAATATGCAGCTACTCTTTTAAAAATCGGAGTAGATCGCATGCCAACTGACAATAACGACATGATTAGAGTGAGTCGTGAGTTCTGTCAAGTTGCAGATAGCTCAGATGACCTATTAAATAATTCAAATCAAATCATTTATTTCAAATAAACCAGTTACAGGCACTTTTGAATTGTCAGAAGGTCGGTCAGTCAATAAGACCATTCCAAAGAGTAGGTACCTATGGAGAAGAACGGGCAAGAAACTCCATGGACACTCTTTTAAATTTTCAAGCTATTGTTACAAATATTTGATTACATCATTCATGTTGAAATCAACCGTATGAAAACGATGCAGAAATATATTGTACGCTGAGAGCGTCCATAGAAAACACACTAAACTCAATTCAGAAATTAAAATACGCCGTGGCAGCTACGAGATGACCAGTCCCCACTGACGGCGTCCGTTCATGAACATGACGTATGGATCACCATCATTCAGCTTAACCATACTGAAGGGAACCTAATAACCCAACACACACGCCACCATCAGCGAGACATTTGAGTGAGCATGACATACTCTCAACAGCCAGAGCACAATCAAGTTAATAAAAATGACTAACCCAACAAATAAATGCACATTCGTACATTGTGCTCACACGTTTGCCATGCAATTATACAATACTAAGAAATTGAATCTACACAATGCTAAGATAGTATTGTCCAAGGTTCAGCAGCTCCAACAGTGTTCCCGAATACTAAGTTTAGCTCCTGTATAGCTGTACAAGTGCCGAACACCTCTGTCAGGGATACAATTCGGTAACGTACAATGTGCTTGGCTACATAGTGTGTGTGTGGCTTTGAATTAATAACATAAAAAATTACATATTAAAACTACAAGAGGAAAAATCAAAGAACAATCAGTGTAGAGAAATCGGACGCAGCTCAAGCCCAAGCCTTTTTGTCCTCAATATAATCCTTCGCACTATAAAATGCTTTCTGACAAAGCTTAGGTTTAATGAAGGATTTGAATTTATTCAGGCTCAGATCTTGAACCACCTCTGGAAGTCCATTGTAAAATTGTATACATTGGCATCTGAAAGAGCTACCTATTTTCTTGAGCCTTGTTATTGGTACAATAAATTTGTGCCTGTTCCTAGTATTCATATTATGGACATCACTGTATTTTTTAAACAATTTTATATTTTTATGAGCATACAAAAGATTATAAATTTTAAATTATTATTATTAATAATTATTAATTATAATTTAAATTCTATCCGGATCTTCAAACAAATATGGCCGACCGAGATTGGCTATGCGAAAGGGCAATTTTGGCACCGACTTATGAAATAGTAAAATAAATGAACAAATCATGTTAAACGTTCAAGGAAATGTTATCGAATACCTCTCAGTGGACAATTTCCCGTACACTGAACAAGTTATATCATACCCTATAGAATTTCTCAACTCTTTAGAATTATCAGGAGTGCCACCCCATAAGTTGATACTAAAAGTTGGTGTTCCAGTCCTCTTGATGAGGAATCTTGACGCTCCAAAGCTATGTAATGGCACTCGGTTACAAATAACACATTTGGGTCACAACATTGTAAAGGCTATAATCATGGCTGGAATGGCAAAAGTACAAAATGTCTTGATTCCTCGTATTTCCATCATCCCCACTAATTTGCCATTTCAATTTAAAAGAGTACAGTTCCTTCTGAAAGCAGCATTTGCTATAACAATAACAAAGCCGACAGACTCTTAAAGTTGCCGGAGATCATTTAGAAACAACTTGTTTTTCTCATGGGCAACTCTATGTGGCATTCTCACGTGTATCAAATCCAGAAAACCTTTATGTTTTGGCAAAAGACAGC
Source organism: Sesamia nonagrioides (assembly GCA_017933935.1). NCBI lineage: Eukaryota > Metazoa > Arthropoda > Insecta > Lepidoptera > Noctuidae > Sesamia > Sesamia nonagrioides. The sequence continues at coordinate 289,794 of JADWQK010000267.1, read as the reverse complement.
AAAAGAAAAAAGTTGTTTATAAAACCGTACTTACTTAAATGTGCTCATATTTTAAAGAAGTGCTGGCTTGACGTTGTAAGAGATGACATGCGTGCCAACAATCTCACAGCACAGGATGCTAAGGATCGCGCGAAATGGAGGAAATTAAGCAAGAAAGCGGACCCCGGGTTCCAACGCGAAAGCCGCGGTTGCAACCGGGATAAACGCTGAGATGAAGATGATGATGATGATGATATTTTATCAAGCGTAATAATTTTAACCCTTATTTCATAATATCCTAAGCATATCGAAAACACCAACCAACGCAAAATATTAGAAGTATGATATTTGATGTTTCTTTCTTTTGCTACCTACCTTCTGTTAAACCTTTAAACCCGATAAAATTAACGTTGCTATACACCTTATGTATCTTTATAATCCTACTAATAATATAAACCCGAAAATGTGTGAGGATGTTTGAAACCTTGCAGTAATGTAGGCATTTATCTTGGCATTCCCTCGGAAACGGGAACCACCGCGCGCTGTAAACTGAAGTCTACGCGGACGAAGTCGCGGGCAACAGCTAGTGTGCTGTAACGCTTTAAAAAAAAAAGAAAAACTCTAGGGTGTCTTACTCCACCCTACCCGGCAGTTACAGTAAATTTAATCATGTAAATAAATACTTGGTAGCTAGGAGCATTAAATAAAACAATAAATGGATACAATTACAAATTTATTTTATAATTACCCTGTGTCATAAATATATGACAAAACAAACTCCTAACTTACCTAGGCGATTTCCTGACTCACTCCGTCTCGGGTCGGAGTGGGACAGGGAATCCACATGAGACAATTCAGCAAGCTCAGGGTCGCTTGATGAGGATTCGTGAGGTGAACCGTTGTGATCACGGCTCAGTCGTTACCAAAGTTATGCACACAATATCAAGCCAATAGCCTACTTAAATGCAACCTGTCGGAAACCCACTCTCAATCACTAGATACATCAAAACAAAGAAACAAGGACAGGGAGTCTACGTTTCAGATTAGCTCTCCTGACTAACACATCTGGATTACGCTTCTAGATTACGTTAGCTCTCCTGCCTAACGCCTCTGGATTACGGTACAAAGACCCTTGGCTTCACTAACTGACGGGTGTCAGATTAATGCACGGTTGAACGCGGCCTGCGGGATTAGGTATCTCGGGAACACCAGGAGCAAAATAATCATGACAGCTTATACCTGTCTAGTCGTCGTCGAAAGAGAACTTGATGTGCCGTACCATCAGGGTTCAGCCACATCCACTCCAACAAGCCTGATCCAATGGGAATCAAGGCCACCAAAGATAAATTATGACGCGACGCCTCCAAAACGGGTTCCCACCCTAGGCCCGCCAATAGAGCCAAATCTAGAACAACATTTAACCCAATTCAGCACTACAGAACAGGAAAACACGTGGAGAAAATATTCCGGGTACAGAAATGAATACTCACAGAGAGATGAGCCAGACTTCAGATGCACCGCCCCATGGGGCTTATTGCACCACACGCCAGCCTTGGGTACCGGCTATTTCCACAAAAGAACTCGCGACACCACGCAAGCTTCGGTAGTTCTTTTCCTTCTCGAAGCTTCTCTCTATTCCGACCGACCGCTCCCAATTGTCTTTTCCTGAACCATAGACTCGTGCGTTCCGCGACTTGTATTTTATTTCAGACTCATGAGTTGGTTCCTATTTTTTTTAATATCTTTATTTTAAGTCCTTCTTTTATATTATATTATTTAACCCGGTCGTTCTTTATTTAAATTTATTTATTATATTAACGACCGTCCTTTCGCGCAACGCCATCTCTCGGCTCGATGTAAAATATGTGACCCGAGTTCAGCCCTAGTCCACGAGATGTCGCCTGCTGCTATATTTTGCTACGTGACAATGCCCCCTTTCCCACGGAAAGGTTTTCTGCGTAAGCAGAAAACCGTACACCGCTCTCGGTGTTTAAACTATACGAAGAGGCAACATGCTTGTCTTGAACGTAGCTAATGGCAATTTTCACCAAAAAATGTTTTTCTAAAGTAACTATTTATGTTTACTCTGCCTAAAGTGATATGCTATCCTTAAAAACACGACTTTGCCAGGAAATATCTTCTACCAACCGACTTTCATCCTGCAGTCCGGGCATAAACCCCCCCGTAATCTTTTATACATCTCCATCCATTCCTCTATCATACCTCTCTCACAAATCCGTAGCAACCTGCATCCTTTCGCAGGAAGCCACTCCTTGCAGTTCCCCCGAATTCCTCCTGTTCGCCAGTGGAACTCTAATGATTTTTCGTTTTTTGTTTATAAACGGTACTACTGGTGAACATGTTCAGCTAGCTGAAACATAATTACATGGGCAATCATATCCCTATCGCTCACCAGAGACACGTGAAAGTCTTTCCAGAAGCAAAACTTCTGTAAAAACATATTGTGTAGGCCTATTTTAGAAGTCACAATCCGCTTCATAAATGATAGTAGACGAAATTCATTTGACCTGTTACCATCGTGTAGGCTTATTTTTGAAGTCACAACCCGCTTCATAAATTATTGGTAAACAAAGTGCATTTGAATTGTTAATAATGTGTAGGCTAATTTCAGAAGTCACAATCCGCTTCATAAATGATAGTAGTCAAAATTCATTTGACCTGTTACCATCGTGTAGGCTTATTTTTGAAGTCACAACCCGCTTCATAAATTATTGGTAAACAAGGTGCATTTGAATTGTTACTAATGTGTGGGCTTATTTTTGAAGTCACAATCCGCTTCATAATAAACACCATAAATACTTTAACAGTATACAGTACTGGTATGCATACGCCTCGTCGTCGCTGCTGGAAGAAACTCCAAACAACACGTGCAAGCACGGACTACGGCTAATATACTACCTCTACTCTCTTTGTTTGAAAAAGAAAAAAAAACTAATGTGTGACAAAAGGATTTCATTCATTTATCTTAATATCCTTTATGTGCCATGAGCCTGATGATTTCCCCAATTAACTATTTGGAATTGTTTTGGGGTCTCCAATATAATCAATCATCTAAATATTTCCGGTAACTATTTAAAAGATTACCAAAATTCCTCACCAAACTCTGCACTAAATTTTATTCCTGGGATGACATAATATGTAATGACTTTAGTCACCCCAGTTAAAGCAATTCAAAAAAAAAACTCAAATAAAATTGATTGTATTTAAAATTAAAAAAAAAATAATTTATTTTTTAAATTGCCATCCTTTAAATTTCAACAGGACTGCTTTCTTATTATTGAACTGTCTGCCCGTGAATCTAATAACCGTAAAATGTCATATCATATTGGTTGACATATAATTGCGGCTGAACAATCTTTATTTATGTTTGTAAAATGTCACATCATATAGATGGACACTCTAATTGGACTGATTTATTTGTATTTTTATTTGTCCAATGTCAAACATTTAATTTAACCCGCAACTTTGGCTGATTTTTATATCTCTCTATTTGTGAGAAGTCACATCATAAAGATTGACTAACTAATTTGGCAGAATAACCTTTATTTATGTTTGTTAAATGTCACATCATATAGATGGACACCCTAATTGGACTGATTTATTTGTATTTTTATTTGTCCAATGTCAAACATTTAATTTGACCCACAAATTTGGCTGATTTTTATATTTCTCTATTTGGCTCAAACAATCTGTCACCTTTTATTACATTTATGGCAGTTAGAGACAAAGTATAACTATTACTTCCACTCACCTGTATTAACCTGTTTAGGTGACTGATGACAGACTGCAAATGCTAGTTTTTGGATCATTTGGTATTTCATAATAATCTGCACTAGTTAAACTGTAAACTCTAACTTTTCACATTCAAAACATTTCTCTTTCTTCACATACGATTTCTGCTGGACCAAAACCTATGCACAATAACTAATGTGGTGTTTACGAAGCCATGCCACTGTATCTTCAGGTATTTATATTAATATTTTAGTGATTAAACACGCGTAATAACCATTTTCCAATGTTGTAGGCAAACAATAACAAATAACCTTCAAATGACACATCTGTCAGCAACGTTTTCGTTCTGAAACCTATCTCGACCAATCTGTATAAAATCTTAGGTTAATTCCGAATACTGTATAGACAAGCCTCCTGGTTCTATTAAAATTTACAAACGTCAAATGTCACTGTCATGTCATATGTCTCTCATCAAAACAGGTTATGTTTTGATCAATGACCCCTGATGCCGAATTCAATGCTGCTTTACAAAGCTCTGTTGCTATACGGACTCAGAACATTAGATATTGCTTATGTATGAACGACTTTTGGATGTATCCACGTGAATGAGTGAGTGGGTGTACCGTGAACAGGTATTGCTTCAAAACTAATGAATGCACACTCCCTTCGACCTCTTACCGTGATCCTCAGAACCTCGATAAGCCACCGTTAGCCCACTGTTGACCGCTCGAGTACAATATTGTGGTCCTGTCTAAACAATACAATAACAATGCAATGATTGTATTAACTTGAAGATTTCTTATTTCTAGGCTTACTTTACAGCATGTTATTTTCTATTTTCCGCTGTTACAGAAGTGAATGTTTCAATAAAGTTTATATTTTTTATAACAATGATAGAATTATGGTGGTTAATGATTATATAATTACATTAAACATGTTGTTAGGCTTACAGCATGATACATTCTGTTCACCGTTGGCAGATATGAAACTGTTTCTATAATGTTTATAAATTTTTATGCCTAATTAACAAATTATGGTTGTTATTAATTTTAGGATTACATTAAATATGTTGTTAGGTTCAAAGAAGGAATTACTCAGTATACCATTGTCATACATGATACTGTTTCAATAATGTTTATAAATTAATGTACCTAATTATCAAATTATGTGTTAGGTTCACAGTATGTAATACTCAGTTTACCATTTTCAGACATGAAACTGTTTTTATAATGTTTTTAAATTACTATACCTAATTATCAAATTATGTGTTAGGTTCACAGTATGTAATACTCAGTTTACCATTTTCAGACATGAAACTGTTTCAATAATGTTTATAAATTACTGTACCAAATGATCAAATTGTGCTGGCAATTATTAGCAGAATTACATTAAATATGTGTTGTTGTTTTAATTTGACTTGCAATGATATTGTTTCACTAACTTTGTTACAATGTTGGTTTTGTTATAAAAATAATTTTTTTACAATGTAGGTATGTCAAAAAATAATTATGTGGTGTATTTTTCTTGTAAATACCTTGTTCCTATAGGTTAGGACTACTTTACTTGTAACTAGTTACAATACAAAACTAAACAACCATTCTTCAAGTTGTCAACTATAAATTTTATAAGAAATTTCAACACCACTATAATATCAATTAACTTTGTTAGTGAACTACAACACACACACCGTGGCTTCCTTTCGGCAATTTTTTAGTAATTCTCACTAAAGTACACATGAAATTCTTAAAACTAGCCTATAACTAACATTGTACCGCAAACCAGAAGAGAATGTATGAGAGAGAGTGTTATGTAATCAACGACCGTTCACCTTATATAATCTAATTTATATACCTTTGGGCGCCAACTGTAACGCTTTAGTTACAGTGGATTTAATCATGTAAATAAATACTTGGTGCATTAAATAAAACAATAAATGGATACAATTACAAATTTATTTTATAATTACCCTGTGTCATAAATATATGACAAAACAAACTCCTAACCTACCTAGGCGATTTCCTGACTCACTCCGTCTCGGGTCGGAGTGGGACAGGGAATCCACATGAGACAATTCAGCAAGCTCAGGGTCGCTTGATGAGGATTCGTGAGGTGAACCGTTGTGATCACGGCTCAGTCGTTACCAAAGTATCTCAGGTTATGCACACAATATCAAGCCAATAGCCTACTTAAATGCAACCTGTCGGAAACCCACTCCCAATCACTAGATACATCAAAACAAAGAAACAAGGACAGGGAGTCTACGTTTCAGATTAGCTCTCCTGACTAACACATCTGGATTACGCTTCTAGATTACGTTAGCTCTCCTGCCTAACGCCGCTGGATTACGGTACAAAGACCCTTGGCTTCACTAACTGACGGGTGTCAGATTAATGCACGGTTGAACGCGGCCTGCGGAATTAGGTATCTCGGGAACACCAGGAGCAAAATAATCATGACAGCGTATACCTGTCTAGTCGTCGTCGAAAGAGAACTTGATGTGCCGTACCATCAGGGTTCAGCCACATCCACTCCAACAAGCCTGATCCAATGGGAATCAAGGCCACCAAAGATAAATTATGACGCGACACCTCCAAAACGGGTTCCCACCCTAGGCCCGCCAATAGAGCCAAATCTAGAACAACATTTAACCCAATTCAGCACTACAGAACAGGAAAACACGTGGAGAAAATATTCCGGGTACAGAAATGAATACTCACAGAGAGATGAGCCAGACTTCAGATGCACCGCCCCATGGGGCTTATTGCACCACACGCCAGCCTTGGGTACCGGCTACTTCCACAAAAGAACTCGCGACACCACGCAAGCTTCGGTAGTTCTTTTCCTTCTCGAAGCTTCTCTCTATTCCGACCGACCGCTCCCAATTGTCTTTTCCTGAACCATAGACTCGTGCGTTCCGCGACTTGTATTTTATTTCAGACTCATGAGTTGGTTCCTATTTTTTTTAATATCTTTATTTTAAGTCCTTCTTTTATATTATATTATTTAACCCGGTCGTTCTTTATTTAAATTTATTTATTATATTAACGACCGTCCTTTCGCGCAACGCCATCTCTCGGCTCGATGTAAAATATGTGACCTGAGTTCAGCCCTAGTCCACGAGATGTCGCCTGCTGCTATATTTTGCTACGTGACAGTGCTCATATTTTATCAACTACTTTTAACCCTTATTTTCATAACATCCTAAGCATAATATCCAAAACACCACCCAACGCAACATAATTAAAAGTATGATATTTGATGTTTCTTTCCTTTGGTAACCTTTAAACCCGATAAAATTATATCCTACTAATATTATAAACGCGAAAATTTGTGAGGATGTTTGAAAGTTTGTTGCTCACGGAAAAACTACTGAATTGATTTTGAGGAAACCTTGCAGTAATGTAATCATTTATCTTGGCATTCCCACGGAAACGGGAACAACCACGTGCTGAAAACTGAAGTCCACGCGGACGGAGTCGCGGGCAACAGCTAGTACAGAAATAAATTGAGAACATGAAATAAACTGAACCTTTGAGTGATAAACTATCGTATCACGACGTACATCTTTATAGCGTCTTGTACGCGCTAATCTTTGGAATCCTGATAACGACAACGGTATACTGTTGGCGGCGTCACAGGTGGTCAACACGTCCGTGAATCCTCGGTGCCTACTGGAGAGGCATCTACTACTATATCTTCACATCCCGGAAATGAGTGTGTTATAAGTGAGTGTAGTGCAGTTAGGGAAAAAGGCAATCTGTAGTGAAAGTGAAACGTGCAGTGAGTGAGTGTTGTGATTTTAGGGAAAAAGGTCAATTTAGTCAACCCGTGAAAAGTGAACCCAAAAATGTTATTAAATCTAGCGAGCGTTTACAAACAGAAGATAGTGCCCCGTCCCCTGTTTTCCGCGTATTTTCCTTTCCTGATCTTAGCTCTAGTAACTACTACGTTCAAAACATTGTTAATCACTCACTGTTAACCTTATCCCTTTCATATAGTTGATAAGTTGAATATTGTCCATCACTTGTAAACCTCATCTCCATTTTTATCCTACTAACTCATATCGTTGCCCCCGGGAGTATGTACGGGTCAATCACCGTACAGTAGGTTTACCTGGGTCATCATTATTGCGCTACACGCTCGGTATGTATCGAGAATTTATATTATTGCACTTACACCGCAATAGTTTAGTACGTAATTCGGAGACACACCGTGCGCGTGACTCATAATCCCATATCGTTCACCATTCTTCCCAGTATAAATTAATCTTAATCTTACGTTTGTGGAAACAGATAATACAGTGAATTTATTAATCTTAAACTGGCTTTTACAAAAACCAAAGATACCGACTTCCGAAATTAGTTATTTTTTAATATAAAGTGGTTTTTGGAAGTCGGTTGTTTTTTTTGTAAAAAGTTTTTTTTTAACTTTAATTTTCATAATTACCTATATAAAATCCATTATGTGCTTGTATTAGTAAAAATTAAATACATACTAATATTATAAATGCGAAAGTAACTCTGTCTGTCTGTCTGTCTGTTACGCTTTCCCGCTTAAACCTCTCAACCGATTTTGATGAAATTTGGCACAGACAATCTTTAGACTCTGAGAAAGAACATAGGCTACCTTTTATTGAGAAAATTTGATATTCCCGAAGGGAATCTAAAAAGTGAGATATAACCGAATTCCACGCGGACGAAGCCGGGGGCGGAAAGCTAGTTATACAATATGTTAAGAAAACCCTGTCCGACCCGTGAAGGTATTATTAGGTATCGATAACTGATTCTACTAATGCCTACAAAACCTGGCTAAACTTAAAAAAAAAAAATCCCCCTAAAAAATTAATAACTTAAATAAAATAAATAGGTAATTTCATGGCAACACAGGCACAGTTTATAACCTCAGTTGACCTCATGTATGTAGGTATAGGTAATTTAACCACGTTTATCGAGTCTCGAAACAAATAATGATACTTAGGCAGCTCGTGAAAAGATTTTTTTTTTTAAGTAGGAAGGTCGTCTGACTCTCCAAATGTATCATTTCATTCGATGAGCATAATCGCTGTGGCGGAGATGTTGTTCCATATTAATTTAAAAATTAATTTATAAATTTCGTTCACTAATAACGATACAGGTCCAGCTGGTACCGTCGCACGAGATTAGCACGGACATGCACACAAATAAAAATCAAGTGGTGTCAAATCCGCGCTGACCACAGTTGGTCCGCCCTTACCACTCCACTGCTCGCCGAATTGATAATGGAGGTTCTCACGTACAGGACAAAGATATGGTGACGCACCGTCATACTGGAACCACATTGACCACAATCACCTGATCACAACACAGCAGTTGCTGCTACCTTCCATCAGCATGTTACATTACTCTACATTAGGAAACGACATGATCACACAATACACGAATAGTCTTCACTAGAGCGATGTTTACGCGTAACTGATAATTTAAAGTAAAAATGATTTTTATTTTTAAAATTGTACCTACGCGGCTGGGCCTCGCGGCATCCTTTGAGTAAGGATGTGTAAGTAATCAAAATATTGATTTTCGATGGAAACAATTTACTCGTCTATTTTTGTTATCGATTTAGTATTGTAGTTTCTCATTCTCATTCTAGATTCAACATCGCATGGAATTGTTTAGAACTTTTACAAAACTTAAATTAGTTAGGTACACTGCTGTAAATGAAAATCATGCCAATGTTTTAATTTCAGTTTCTGTCTCAAAATCGATGATATTGACCGTTAAAATATTTGTAAAATTTTACTAAAATTGTATTTCATAAGTCCTTCTCGTTTCTGTTTACTAATACTTGTGTTATAATAATGTTATTAGTAATTAATCGATAAACAAACAAAAGTACTTTTACCATTGGGTAATCTGTGTTTTTAACAAATCATTCAGTCTCTTAACAAGTCTCTTAAGATACAGGTCACCCTAGTTTAAGAGGCAGGGCTCGCAATATCTGTATACAGACTTTTGTACCATTGTTTAGCATTTAGATAATTTGTGTATACTAATGTATGTGTCGTTGTGTCAATAAATTATTATTATTATTATTATTATTCAACCACATTCAAGTTTCGATTAATAGCGATAAAAAAACGTTATTGCGCAAAAATTAGTGCATCACTAGTTATTTCTTTTACGTCGCCGACAAAGCTCACGCGCGACGCCGCCAAAGAAATAAATAATCTAACAAAACAATAAAAGGAAAGCCGACAATTATACCGCCTAAAATGGTGTTGTAATTTTTTTAAAAACACCTAATTTTGGGGAAGTTAGCGTAAATTCGCGGGGAAAAAAGATAGTTTTAAAATTGATTAGTATTGTTACTATGATGATTATGCAAAATTTCAAATTTTATTTGGTCATGTGATTGCCTAACCTTTGTTATCCTTATGGGTCGGACAGGGTTTTCTTTACATATTGTATACTAAACTTTAATTTTATATATTATAATTGTTTTAACAAAACATTTCCAGAATTTTGTAAAATAAGGTAATAATTTTATGCCTCTAGGCATTGTTGATGTATGTGTCATAATTTTAAAACTTCTGGTTATTACGGAACGGATATTTAAAAACGGATTATGAGTGTAATTTGTTTTAAAATTCAATATAAACTCAAAATGGATGATTTCTTTATTATTTATGACCAACAATGAATGGTTTCGGAGTCAATGAAAGATACATAATTCCACAGTGCAGGTTACAGAAGTCATTATAAAATATCCATTTGAACATCCAGTCTCCATAAAAAAATTTGCCTCCGTAGAAATTACGATATACTAATTGTAGGTCCAAATTTATATGAAAGTGACCCTGAAAACAAAAAATAGTTTAGGTATGGTCCTGTTGATGTACAGCATGTCAAAGAGATTCTCATCACTTAAATATGTATTGTTACAAATGGACCTTATGTCGACGGCATAAGGTTCAATATCGCGTGACATGCAGTGAGTCACTTTTAAGCCCTATTCCTCCAGATCTAGACATTTTCTAGGTACAATAATAAAACGCATTACTAGACTTAGGACGGCCTTTCGAATGGTACAGGTCTCAACAGTTTTGTCAACAAAGTGTCGACATCGAAATTTCTAGAAACCCGTTTCCGGAAATTACCGTAGGTACTTCCGAGTGACCTCGAAGTTATGTGCTATTATTATTACGTCTAGAGGAATCTGGAATGTTCGATCAGCTGGACTATATAAAGCACCGTGACGCCGGCGCAGAGTCAGTCTACACTCGACTAGCGATACGATAACAGCGACAGTTAAGAAGCGATCTTTGAGAATACCTACTGCGACAACTGTAACGAGAACTGTGAGTACTACGAGAAGTAACATCCGTAGAGTTATTGTGTGTTTACAACACGGACTTCGTGGACATAAGGGAAGACTTCGGTGCGACATCAGCTACGTTCTACTTGTCATTGCCTACAATCGACTGTACCTTCGTTGCTAATAAACTTCGTAACCCTTAACCGGCGTTTTAGTACCCCTAGCCCGTAACAGTATGTACATAGTTTGCCGACATTCTCCGTAACCACATGAAAGAAGATCTTGTATATTTTAAAGAATGAGTATTACTCGCCCGAGTTAACTGTATACCTCGCTCTGTGACGTCATTCGGGCGGTACTGTTTTCAAAAAATTAGAATTATGTTAAAAAATATAAAATAACATTTTTTTTAGGTTATCAAAAGGTCGTGTTGATGATAAAGCGACATAATGCTAGGTCATTTTACTCATGACGTGTTGCAATTAAATAGATACATTTGGACTAAAATATAATGTTGGTGCAACCAACAGGCTTCACTCATGCGTTGAAAATGGAAAAAACAAAACCAAACTTTTAAAAAAAATACTTAATAAAGCATAAACTCCAAAGAAGCAGTAATAACATCAGGGGATTTGAACTGTATTTAGACAATTGTAACAAAGATGCTATCGCTGCTAAGCGCTTACGGCGAATGCGGGGCGTCGCGGGGGAAAGCGGGAGAGAGGTCGCATTCCAACGAGGAGCGCGAGTACTAGACATACCAATACTTCTAACTAATAATCCAGATGTGTGTGGACTTTATTAAAATATGTATTGTTGAAAGTCTTTGCGATAGCATTGTTAAACACAACATTGAAATATGTACTTGATATGCTTGTAGAGTTTCTAGTATGCATAGTTATTAGGGTGTCCCAAAAAAATCAAAGTCGTTTTATTTTAACGCATATCCTCTAATTATACGCAAATGGCGCTAAAACACTTGTAAATAAAATTTCATGTACCTAGAACCACAGTAACACGTGCCGACTATCGTCGATACATACTATGGCGCGTCGGAGTTAACGATGATCAAGATGTCAGAGAGATGACGCAGTTCAAAAATGGGGATTTTTTTGATTGGGTATGTAAAACATCATATCGCCGGTTCAAAATTTCCCTCTAATTGGCAAGTATTGGCAGTTTTGTTATATAATATTCGAGAAGTGAATTTTAAATTAAAGCGCGAATCTTACTAAATAATAAGATTCGCGCTTTCATTTAGAATTCATTTCTCACAAATGTGAGGTCATTATTTATTAGGAAAAGGCACGTATTCCGATTAAGGCTTTACCTAACTGTGTTTAGAAACTAGTGACCTTATACCAAGTTTGGCGAGATCTACAAAAGAATGCCAAAAAAATCTAAGACATATTCTAACAGCGTAGACAAGAGGTTGTAACAAACTTAAACAATTCTTTCGACATTGCACACGTCGACGCGCTTCAATTAATAAAGATAAATGAACATAGGATCTTCTTGTAGCGCCAAAAATAGCCAGGCGACCTGGTCATTTAGCTGGAGCGAATAAAATGTTAACCGACAAGGAGAAAAAAGCGCGCTTCAGAAAAATAAAGAATCAAAACGTAAATTACGAACGTAACGGACGTACGGACGTATTTATGAAGCATCCCTAACTGCTTCAACGTCCTCGTATCAAGAAAATTCATCATCTGATTCTAAAGAAATGGATTTATAAGACAATTTGCCCACCCCCACCGAGAGTGCACAGTCAGATTCTAATAAAACTACAATGAGAATAAATTTCATCACTTCAAAATTAATAGCAACTCTAGATAGAAATAAGTTAAGGATAAGGTATTCTATATTTATTACTGAAGCTACTATTGAGGCACTTGGACTCAACATTGGCGAATTTCCCATTAGCAAGTCGAGCGGGCAGAAGCTACAAAAATTGATTTCCAAAACGAGGTGCCGGATACTGTAACTGTCCACTAGGATGGAAAACTGTTGCCGGCTGTAGATGTGTGCCAATGTAAAGAGGAACGCCTTCCGATAGTGATTTCATGTGGAGATAAAGAACAACTTCTAGCGGTGCTCGTTGGATAGCTCTACTAGAACTGAACAGGCACAAGCAGTTTGGGATGTTAATAAATTATCGAAGGAAAACCCATCAGCTCACAGTAAACACTACATCCTCTCGAAAGAAGACTTATGTGGTGCACTGTAGGTACGAGAAAAACATCGACGACTTCGTTTCCGTGAAAAGCAAGGCCTTGTTTAATCTTTTGAAAATTGATGACAGTTTTCTCAAAGTGTGTCCTACTTCATGGCCAAATACTGCTGCATTTGTACAATCTAGAAAACAGATGATGGCACTAAGATCTGTTAATGATACAGCAGAGAGAGAGAGCATTTAAGTTAATGGAAGACTTCCATGGAAAGTTTACTGTTGAAGAGGAACAAAAATAATTTTTACTACGTTGCGTACAGGATCAGAGTGTTATACCTAGACTGTAAAAAGAAACCTTAGAAAAGAAAATTTTGTAAATAAAACTTTTATAATAAATCAGTTTCAACTAAGTATACGATTGGGGTAAAATAGTACTTTATTTATTGAATAAAAATTAAATTCTATTGTTAAACCCTCGGCTTCGTGAGGGTTTAGGGTGGTGCTCGCTCACGTTGCGAGCTGCTAGAAAGAACTGCTGCTGATGATGTAGGTCATGCGAATCCTCGGGCTTAGTGAGGGTCAACTCACATGACACTACGGGTCCCTACGTGTCAACCGCTGATATCAAAAATGAAACATAGTACTTATATTATAACTAACTGTATATATACTTATATACGATTAATAAAACTTCAGGAGTACGCTAGTGGAAAGTTCCTAGAAATGTTACTTGACGATTCAAATAACTTAATGAAGCAACTCAATAGACACTATTTAGCAGCTTTAAATAAGGCTGTGTTCTAATATTACCTTTTCGAAAATAATACCTTTGTTTAAATCTGGTAGTACATCAGACCCCACAAATTATAGACCTATTTCTGTACTACCTACCTTTAGTAAAATTTTTGAGAAATTAATTTTAAACCAAATGCTAAATTTTTTTAATAAACATAAATTATTACATAGCAAACAGTTCGGTTTTACAAGGGGTCGTTCAACTACTGATGCCGGTGTTGAACTTCTAGGTCATATATATAATGCATGGGAGGATAAATGCGATGCCTTGGGCATCTTTTGTGATTTGTCCAAGGCATTCGATTGCGTTCTTCACGATACGTTAATCAGGAAACTCCGCCACTACGGGATCCGGAACTCTGCACTGGATCTTATTACATCTTACTTGAGTGGTAGGATTCAAAGCGTTGACGTTAATGGAAAAAGATCTTCTGGATCTTTAGTAACAATGGGAGTCCCACAGGGGTCAATTCTTGGTCCTTTTTTGTTTCTTATTTACATCAATGACCTGCCGTACCTAATAAAGGATAACCACGATATAGTGTTGTTTGCAGATGACACTTCACTTTTATTTAAACTGAAACGTCAGCAGCAGGTTACTGATGATGTAAATAGCGCGATCTCCAAAGTAGTCCATTGGTTTAATGTTAATAATTTACTCTTAAACGAGAAAAAAACCAAATGCATTAAGTTTACTCTACCTAACGTGAGGCAGGTGGAAACTAAAGTGTTGATAAAGGGCGAAGAATTGAAATCTGACGACAGCACAGTATTCTTGGGTATAACTCTGGATGCTAAGCTTCAATGGGGTTCACATATAGAAAAATTGTCAAAAAAGCTAAGTTCTGCTGCATACGCAGTTAGAACAATTCGTAATTTGACTGATGTTGAGACGGCCCGTTTAGTGTACTTTGGCTATTTCCACAGCGTAATGTCGTACGGCATTCTGTTGTGGGGAAATGCCGCCGATATTCAAACAATATTTGTTTTGCAGAAACGAGCTGTTCGTGCAATTTATAAATTAAGTCCGAGACACTCTCTCAGAGAAAAATTTAAAGAGATTAATGTACTGACCGTGCCGTCTCAATATATTTATGAAAATCTTTTGTATGCTCATAAAAATATAAAATTGTTTAAAAAATACAGTGATGTCCATGATATAAATACTAGGAACAGGCACAAATTTATTGTACCTACAACAAGGCTCAAGAAAATAGGTGGCTCTTTCAGATGCCAATGTATACATTTTTACAATGGACTTCCAGAGGTGGTTCAAGATCTGAGCCTGAATAAATTCAAATCCTTCATTAAACGTAAGTTGTGTCAGAAAGCATTTTATAGTGTGAAGGATTATATTGAGGACAAAAAGGCTTGGGCTTGAGCTGCGTCCGATTTCTATACAATGATTGTTCTTTGATTTTTCCTCTTGTAGTTTTAATATGTAATTGTTTATGTTATTTAGTCAAAGCCTGTATTACACACTATGTAGCCAAGCATATTGTACGTTACGGAATTGTATCGCTGACAGAGGTGTTCGGCACTTGTGCAGCTGCAGCTGCACAGGAGTTAAACTTTCCACAGATTCGGGAACACTGTTGGAGCTGCTGAACCTTGGACAAAACTATCTTAGCATTGTGTAGATTCAATTTCTTAGTATTGTATAATTGCATGGCAAACGTGTGAGCACAATGTACGAATGTGCTGTAAGGCATTTATTTGTTGGGTTAGTCTTTTTTATTGACTTAATTGTGCTCTGGCTGTTGAGAGTATGTCATGCTCACTCAAATGTCTCGCTGATGGTGGCGTGTGTTTTGGGTCATTGGGTTCCCTTCGATATGGTTGAGCTGAATGATGCTGATCCATACGTCATGTTCGTGAACGGACGCCGTCGGAGGGGACTGGTCATCTCTTAGCTGCCACGGCGTATTTTAATTTCTGAATTGATTTTTGTATGTTTTCCATAATGGACGCTCTCAGCGTACAATATGTTTCTGCATCGTTCTCACGCGGTTGATTTCAACATGAATGATGTAATCAAATATTTGTAACAATAGCTTAAAAATTTAAAAGAGTGTCCATGGAGTTTCTTGCCCGTTCTTCTCCATAGGTACCTACTCTTTGGAATGGGCGACTAGCTTCATCTTATTGACTGACCGACCTTCTGACAATTCAAAAGTGCCTGTAACTGGTTTATTTGAAATAAATGATTTGATTTGATTTGATTTGATTTGATTTGAACGAACAACGGCCTGAATTGTTTAAGAGACCCTTAAACAACGGCCCAAAAAAGATGTGGTCGCAGATGTTCTTCATCTTGAGACGAACCAATTCTTTGCCATTCATCGAACCAAGAATAGTACCCTGCAAAAACAAAAAGTGCTCTTGGTTTCAATTATATCTTCTTCTTCTTCAGCCTATAGATGTCCAATGCTGGACAAAGGCCTCCCAAGGCTTTCCACGATGACCGGTCTTATGCTGCCCGCATCAATCGACTTCCCGCGACCTTCACCAGGTCATCGGTCCACCTTGTTGGGGACCTCCCTACGCTGCATCTTCTAATACGTGGCCGCCATTCCAGAACCTTACTGCCCCATCGGCCATCGGTTCTACGAGCAATGTGCCCTGCCCACTGCCACTTAAGTTTAGCAACTCGAAGAACTATGTCGGTGACTTTGGTTCTTTTGCGGATCGCCTCATTTCTGATTCGTTCACGCAGAAAAACTCCGAGCAACATCAACACACGCACCTGTTGTAAGCCTGACTAATGATCCTCCCTAATTCCGTCATTCTTAAAGACGAAAGGCCTAAGGCGTGGCACAGGAGTGTGGTGGTGTTGTTTTTCAAAAAAGGTGACAATATTCTCCTGAAAAACTACAGACCGATATCCCTCGTGACCCATCTGGGTTTACCGATTTGTAGTTTTAGCGAGACAATTCGTGATGACTCTAGAAAACAGCTATAGCTGTTTTCTAGAGTCATCACGAATTGTCTCGCTCGCAGGTTTGACAACTTGCAGCCTCCCTAACAAGCAGGCTTCCATAAAGGCTTTCAATTATAGACAAATTAAACTAATTCCTCACGCGAGCTATTCAAGATTATTCGTTTATGTCCTCATTTAGACAGATCTTGTTAATTCTGTAATAATAATAATTATATTAATAATTTAACAATTATAATAATATATTATTTAATATTAATAATTATATTATATTAATTATATTAATGTTTATAATTGCAAGCAGTTGCAAGTACCTTGACTGTATTCATATTTTCCTTCAAATTCATATCTATGTCCAAGAAAATGCCTTTTACGATTTTTATCTCAATCTCGGTACAGTTCTTACGTTTAGGGCATCTGAAAGTTTCAAGGTTTGTCAGTTTTAAGTCGAATTCACCCTGAAAATTAAACAAAAATGTTCTGATTACTGATGTCTTATCGATCGACGGTAAATTCGTTACTCCTGCAGTGAAATGATGTATGTACACTAGGTGAGCCCAACGGTTTATGCGCGTATGTTTCGATTAGGTAATTCAATTCCGATCCCGTTTAATTATTCTATATAATATGATGATAGCCCGTTCGAGATTGAGAGGCTTGTGTGGCAATGTTCTGCGATGCTACGCCCATCCGCTCTGGGCATCAACACATAGCTCGGGACTCGGGATAAAAAAGAAATGGATTTATTGTAGTGTTAAAGAACATGGGGGGAATTTTTGCAATTTTCATACAATTGTTTGGTCGCGCTATTGCTAACCAGTGTTGAGTCGCAGAGGGCAATCTCAGCAGCTCGATATATTGCAACGGACATTAGAAACCGGTTAGCAGATAGCACTCTTGATGCACTTTGTTTTTTAAGAAGTTACTTTCAACATCACTAACGTTACTGAAATGAAATGAAATAGTTTATTAAGCAAGTAGGATCACTGATTATTTTTATACGTTATATTTTTTTTTTATTGGGTGAAGCATTTCGTAACTAATAATAAATAATAATAATAATAATAATAAACGTTTATTTGGAACAAGTTTTAGGACACAAGTTTACAAATTGAAACGAAGATAGCTACAAAAGTTAAAACTGTGGCGCAGCTATCGACGCCTAGCTAAACAATAGTTACATTGCAGTTCCAGACTAGTAATAAAGTTAATAATTAATTAAACTACATCCCTATGTGTGTATGTGTATGCGTGTGTGTGTATGCGTGTGTGTGTGGGTGTGTAGGGGTGTGTGTGTGTGTGTGTAGAACGCGTAAGTGGAGGGGTGGAAGGTATTCAAGTAATAAGATTGATGTTATGGGAATCAGGAATGTAAGTATTATGTTAGTATTATGTTACCACAAGTTGTTCTGTTGCTTCGTAGGAGAAGGATTTAAGCAATTCTGACAGTTTTTTTCTGACTGAGGCTCTTGTTAATGGATAAATTTGAATAATCCTATACTGACTACCTCTCATCGTCTTTTTTCAAGGCCGGACATTAAAAATGAAAAGGTTTAGTAGTACTAGTAGATAGGTAGATACTTTACATTATAATTAAACATATTGCTTAATAACAATGCTTAACAGAGCGAGCAGCTCAGTCCCAAGCTTTTTTGTCTTCTAAATAATCTGTGATTTTATAATACCCCATTTTGCAAAGTGTGGCCTTTATACAATATGTAAAGAAAACCCTGTCCGATCCGTGAAGGTATTGTTAGGTATCGATAACTGATTCTACTAATGGCTACAAAACCGGGCTAAACAAAAAAAAATCCCCCTAAAAAAATAAATATTGTCGCAAAACGAGGTAACTTACAAGCACGGCCAGCAGCGGCGGCGGTAGGCCATACAGGCACGGGCGAAGAGGGGCAGGGCACGCGGCACGCGGCCGCATCGCTATTCGCTCAGAATTATACCGTCAAAAATAATGTTGTCACTTTTTAAAAATTACCAAATTTTGGGAAAGTTGGAATTAATTCACGGGAAAAAAAGATTATTTCAAATGTCACTAGAATTGTTAGTATGATGATTATGTAAAATTTCATATTTTATTTGGTGATGTGTTTACCTAACCTTTATTATCCTTACGGGTCGGACAGGGTTTTCTTAATATATTGTATAGTTTTTAAATCGTTTAATGGGTAAGTTTCAAATGTCCAAGGGAAGCTTGTTGTAAAAGTGTATACATTGACCCATGAACGAGTTGCCTACTCTGTGGAGACGAGTGTGATGTACAGCAAGATTGTGTTTGTTCCTGGTATTTATATTATGAATATCGCTTATTTTCTTAAAATCCGATATATTTTATGTACCTACATACAAGCTAACTTATTAATATGCTTGAGTTATACCTACTTTTGTTTCGATTATGTTCATGCTAGTTAACCTGTTAATTATTTAATAATGTTTAATAATAATCACTTAGTAATATTAAAAGATAAAGGCTTTTGTTTTCTCTCAAATAATATTTGTTTTAATTATCTTCGTTATCACAAACAAGCTGCCAATCAACCTGCGGGATCCCGAAATTTTCGGGATCCCGCAGGTTTGGTTATTTTAATGTCGCGGAATCTCGAGTTTACGATCACGAGTCGGATTGCATTCCTTAGTTTCAACCAAGTGGAAATAGCGGGATAATGTATCCGATGTCCTATCCCTGGTCGTGGGTTAACTATCTGTGTGCCAAATTTATCCAAATACGTTCAGTAGTTTAGACCAGAAAGCGGAGCAAACAAAAAAACTCACTTTCACGTCATAACATTAGTAAGGATTTATGCATATGTATTTTTTATATTTAATAAAAGGAATTTAATATGTATATGACATTATTTGTGTATATAATATCTATTTCTAACTTCACAAAGATTTGCATTGTTAACAAAAATTTGGAGGTACATTAATATAATAAATGTCTATAATAAATATAATAAAAAAATTGAGTAAATGTTAGACAAATATTACTCGTATCGATCCTAGCTGTTGTTAATATCTATGTTAAACTTGAGGCAAAAGCACTCACCGCGCCTTTGAAGTATTTAAAATCATTACTTACATATTCTAACAATGTATCCGAGACCATGAAATAAAATGAAATAACTACGAGGTACTTTAACATGGCGTGGTCTTTTGCTTTTAAATTGAATAAACTTGTTTCAATATTATTTTGATTTGAACATATAAACTACAATTTGACTCAAGCTATTCATGGTTCGTTAGCTACAAATGATCATGATTTAAAAATGAGTTTTCCATATTTACCTGTAATTATATAACGTTTATATCTAGTAGTGCTATAATTATATAATGTTTATGTTTAGTAGTGCTATAATTATTAAAATGCTTCATCGTTCCCTGCACAAAGCGATGGCTCGAACTCATTTAAACTGAAATGAGGCCTTAGTCTTCATGGGTCAGAGTTGCGGGTTGGTTAAACAAGACACCGTGACCCTGGCCGTCGCAGAGGCAAGTGAACAAACACGGGTGGGTTTTAGTCAGTAAAAGTTTGACACGCCCTTCCGCTCCGCCCAGAGCGGGAGAAGTCATTTGATGATTTCCCATCCTAACAAAAAAAAAGGTCCTAGTCTGCTATTTTTTGTCATACCAACACGATTCTATGCTCGATGTGCTAAAAGTTCGTAATCCAGGTACTAAATTCATAGTGACCGATCAATTATGAGCCTGAAATTAATGGAATGGTGGTGGAATGACATTGCCGTATTGCTATTATTATAAAACCCGTTAGTAGAAATGATTATCAAAAAACTACTAATCAATTTAAAAATATATTAATATACCTCTGTAAAGTCATAATGACGCTGTTTTATTAGTAGAATACGGAACTTGACAAAATCGATCAGTATGGGATCACTAACCGACTATTCTGATACTATTGCAATATCCAGCACACCATGAGGTAGAAAATAATAACTGGGCCCTAATCTTCTGTTAAGAAGATTAGGGCCCAGTTAGTTAGAGGCCGTGCAGCAGAAATCGTAATATTTTAATTTCGCCATAACTTAAAAACCGAAAGTCCAATTTTAATCATTCACATACTAAATATAATCTACTTAAACTCCAGAAAAAAATTCAAGACATTTAAATAAAAAATGGTTGTTGTGCCTCACCCGACATAGATAGGTTAACATTAAAGGTCGTGATAGGTCGACATTGAAGTCGATTAGTGTGTAGCGAACTTTTTTGTAGATATTTTTAAGATCTACAATTAATCAGAACATTTTATGGTTCTATCTTTTATAGTTTAGGCAGTGTACGCAAAATAAGTAACTTTTCTGGTTGATGTTTTACAAATTGTGTTCAGAAAACCCAAATATCTTACGGAACCCTATTTATTTCCAAAATGTAATTTAGCCTATGTCACTCAGTAATAATGTAGGTTCCTAATGAAAAAAGAGTTATTAAAATCGGTCCAGTACTTTTTGAGTTTATTCGCTAATGCTTTATTATTAATAAAGCATTTTTCTTATTTGTGAACCTATTTATTTAAGTATTCTTATTTTTTGCTTTTTTTTTTTTGCTTTCAGCTCAGCATTACTTGTTGTACCTATATAATTAAATATTACGACGTCTTTTGCTTCATTGTTTAGGTAATTAATTACGTGTGTTCGATAAATACTTGTTTCGTGGGAATATACGGTCACCCTATTTCAGTCGCCATCCGGCATCGTATATCTTTTATAGATTATTCTTGAATCAACAAACATATTGACAAAACTGCACTGTAAACCTATAACATATCAGGGGTTTTACGAGTTTTTTAAGCTTCTTCATTGTGGAGTAATCGATAATCCCAATGTTTTGAGGTTATTATATCTTAAACTAGCTGCACCACGCGGTTTCACCCGCGTAGGTTTCGATAAGTTTATTTTTTTATATTTTCCGCTCCTTTTGGTCGCAGTGTGATGTTGTACAGACTTCCTGGATTAAAGAGCGCAAAAAGAATTTTTCAAATCGGACGAGTAGTTCCTGCGATTAGCGCGTTCAAACAAACAAATAAACTCTTCAGCTTTATATATTAGTATAGATTTTCAATTTACAGAAAACAGGGGCTGTCACAAAAAAAATACACAACTAAAGTTCGTTTTAGTGTCGTCACTAAATCTTTATTGATTAATGATTTCTCTAGGATTCTCCCTTATGGAGGAATCGATAATCCTAATTTTTTGAGGTTACGTGTTAAATTTTCAAATTACTGTATAAGGGGCCATCACAAAAAAAAAACAACAACAGTTCGTTTCAGTTTCCTCACTAAATCTTTATTTATTAATGATATCTCTCAGGTCCTCAGTTATGGAGATTACGTTGGCCGAACGTCCTGATGATCCAGAAACCAAAATTCATTTTACTTTTAATCGGTAGCATTACGAGTAAAAATAAAGCATTGGTTGTTTGTTACTAAATCATCAAATCAAATCAAATAAACCAGTTACAAGCACTTTAGAATTGTCAGAAGGTCGGTCAGTCATTAAGATGAAGCTAGTCGCCCATTCCAAAGAGTAGGTACCTATGGAGAAGATCGGGCAAGAAACTCCATGGACACTCTTTTAAATTTTCAAGTTATTGTTATAAATACTTGATTACATCATTCATGTTGAAATCAACCGGGTGAGAACGATGCAGAAATATATTGTACGCTGAGAGCGTCCATTATGGAAAACACACAAAAATCAATTCAGAAATTAAAATACGCCGTGGCAGCTAAGAGATGACCAGTCCCTCTAACGGCGTCCGTTCACGAGCATGACGTATGGATCAGCATCATTCAGCTCAACCATATTGAAGGGAACCTAATAACCCAACACACACGCCACCATCAGCGAGACATTTGAGTGAGCATGACATACTCTCAACAGCCAGAGCTTAATCAAGTTAATAAAAAAGACTAACCCAACAAATAAATGCCTTACAGCACATTCGTACATTGTACTCACACGTTTACCATGCAATTATACAATACTAAGAAATTGAATCTACACAATGCTAAGATAGTTTTGTCCAAGGTTCAGCAGCTCCAACAGTGTTCCCGAATACTAAGTTTAGCTCCTGTATAGCTGTACATGTGCCGAACACCTCTGTCAGCGATACTATTCCGTAACGTACAATATGCTTGGCTACATAGCGTGTAATACAGGCTTTGAATTAATAACATAAACAATTACATATTAAAACTACAAGAGGAAAAATCAAAGAACAATCAGTGTATAGAAATCGGACGCAGCTCAAGCCCAAGCCTTTTTGTCCTCAATATAATCCTTCACACTATAAAATGCTTTCTGACACAACTTACGTATAATGAAGGATTTGAATTTATTCAGGCTCAGATCTTGAACCACCTCTGGAAGTCCATTGTAAAATTGTATACATTGGCATCTGAAAGAGCCACCTATTTTCTTGAGCCTTGTTGTAGGTACAATAAATTTGTGCCTGTTCCTAGTATTTATATTATGGACATCACTGTATTTTTTAAACAATTTTATATTTTTATGAGCATACAAAAGATTTTCATAAATATATTGAGACGGCACGGTCAGTACATTAATCTCTTTAAATTTTTCTCTGAGAGAGTGTCTCGGACTTAATTTATAAATTGCACGAACAGCTCGTTTCTGCAAAACAAATAGTGTTTGAATATCGGCGGCATTTCCCCACAACAGAATACCGTACGACATTACGCTATGGAAATAGCCAAAGTACACTAAACGGGCCGTCTCAACATCAGTGAAATTACGAATTGTTCTAACTGCCTATGCAGCAGAACTTAGTTTTTTTGTCAATTTTTCTATATGTGGACCCCATTGAAGCTTAGCATCCAGAGTTATACCCAAGAATACTGTGCTGTCTTCAGATTTCAATTCTTCGCCCTTTATCAACACTTTAGTTTCCACCTGCCTAACGTGAGGTAGAGTAAACTTAATGCATTTGTTTTTTTTTTCGTTTAAGAGTAAATTATTAACATTAAACCAATGGACTACTTTGGAGATCGCGCTATTTACATCATCAGTAACCTGCTGCTGACGTTTCAGTTTAAATAAAAGTGAAGTGTCATCTGCAAACAACACTATATCGTGGTTATCCTTCATTAGGTACGGCAGGTCATTGATGTAAATAAGAAACAAAAAAGGACCAAGAATTGACCCCTGTGGGACTCCCATTGTTACTAAAGATCCGGAAGATCTTTTTCCATTAACGTCAACACTTTGAATCCTACCACTCAAGATGTAATAAGATCCAGTGCAGAGTACCGGTCACTTAATGTTTATTCAGGAATAGTTTCTTTATGGTCCTCAGTTATGGAGATTTCAGAAGCGCAGGCATCCTGCGCTTCTGAAATCTCCATAACTCCATAACTGAGGCCGCGTCCAACTGTTATTTTTGGAAATCCTTGGGGGAGGCCTATGTCCAGCAGTGGACGTGGACTTCATGTGGCTGAGATGATGATGATGACTCTTTCTTTAGTTATCACCGTCCTGTAGGCCCGTTTTTAAATTCCTTACTTAGTGTGTCAACTCAGTGTAACAAATAGCTAATTTTTTTAACTCTTTAGTGAGGGCACTTATTGCATCGTACGGGAAACTACGGAACCCTACACTGAACGACGCCTGAAATGCTCTTGGCCGGTTTTTTTTTAAATTATTTATGATCATTTGTAGCCAACGAACCGTGAAGTAGTAGAGGCTAATAGTGGCTTAGATGTTAAAATTTACATAATATTGTAGAAACAAATTTATTCAATTTAGAAGCAAAACTCGACGCTATGTTTAAATACCTTTTAGTTATTTCATTTTATTTCGTGGTCTCGAATACGTTGTTAGAACATGTAAGTAATGATTTTAGTCACTTTAAAGACGTGACTGGTTCTGGTATATACTGGTATGTACTGGTCTTAGCTACTGTCAATATTTGTGGTAGACTTGAGGTTATTTCACGATTTTTATTTGTTTTATTTATTTTATTTCTCTCGGTGGTAGGCAACAACATCAGCCGCCGGCATAAGTTACCACCCACCAGACAAAGTCATGCCGCCAAGCGATTCGTCGTGTTCCGGTATGATGTCTGGTGAAGCCGTTGGAGGACGGGTCTGAGCGGTTGTGTTGCGATGTGTGCCGGGTGCGATGCGTCAAGTGTTGTTGTGTCGGGAGTTTAGTCGTGGAAGGTAGCAGGATCCGAAGCACGGTGCTCCGCTGGCCGACTGCAGGTAGTTGGGGGCCCAAGTAGTGTGCCAGCTACACACAAAAGGCTGCCCCGCCAACTGCGAAAAATCCCAGGGTGGCCTCATCGTGCCGGTTGGTGACCGGGTGAGAGGACCCGATGGCGATCCCTGGGGGGGTTCGGGCGTCCCCGCAGTCTCCAGATCAATCTCCCTATGGCCCTGCAATGTTTGGTCGTATTGTTGGGTTTAACACAGCATCACCTTGCTCAACTGCTGTCTTCCTTCCTATTCACTCAATTAAAAAAAATCGTAAGTACAAATAAGAAAAGTAGGTGTGCACAGCGGACGCACGTCCTCTCATTTAAAGTGCACCTCTCTTACATTCAAAGTCTGCACTCCAATATCGATGCAGTCCATCATCACCTTGAGATTGAAAAGCCCCACCTACTTTTCTTGACGGAGACCCAGATCAGATGTCCGTCTGATGTGGCATACCTCAGCTACCCGGGATACGCATTGGAACATCATTTCCTCCAGCGTGCCGGGGTGTGTATGTCCGCAATGACATCTGTTGCCGGCGCCTCCGTCACCTCGAAGACCCTCACTTCTCGTCCCTATGGCTGTTGGTAGACACTGGTGTGGACAAAATTGTTTACACCTATGTCTGCCGATCGCACAGCGGTGATCAGGAGCCAACTCATTGTTTGACCACCTCAGTGAGGCTGCTGACAATGCGCTGCACCGGCACCCTGACGGATAGTTCGTCGCTCTGGAGGACTTCAACGCCTGCCAACAGGACTGGCTTTTCCCGTACCAGAGGACCGACCACGCTGGAAGAGAAGCGCGAAACTTTGCGCTTTCAATGGGCTTTCCCAGCTGGCAGAGCAAGCGACTAGGGTGCCTGATGTAGTTGGTCATACTGCCAATTATCTGGACCTTCTGCTGACCACTGATCCGGACAGATGTGTTATAACAGTTTCCTCACCGTTGGGAACTTCAGACCACTGTCTGGTAAAGTCTGTATCGTCCTTCTCCCCACCAGATCACGACTCTCGTGGTGAACGGCGATTGTGGCGATACAAGTCAGCAGATTGGGATTAGATGCGCCACTTCTTTGCGTCTTATCCTTTGCAGCAGGTCTGCTTCTCTTCGGACAATCCGTCGAGCTGTGCGGACGCTATAACCGATGTGGTGCGTCAAGCTATGGAGTATTTTATCCCCTTCAGCGACGTGCCCGTCGGTGGCTCAGCTCGCCCATGGTTCAATGCCGATTGTGTCCAAGTTGAACAGCGGCACACGGCGTTTCTCACCTGGATTGACGCTCGTGACCGCAGAGCTCCGGATCTAAGCTCAAAGAAGAGAGCCATTAACCAAGCTGCCAAGTCCTACAAACAGGCGCTTAAGAAGGCTCGCATTACCCATATTGGCAACAAGTTATTATCTGCGCAGCTCTCCGGTAGCAGATCTTTTTGATCCCTTTCCAAATCGGTCGAGGCAAACTTCTGTCGACCCACACTGCCTCCGCTGGTTAGGCCTGATGGAACACTGGCTCATACGGCGAGAGAGGAAGCAGGTCTCTTTGCATTTCTCTTTGCCCATAGTTCGCGTCTTAATACTGGCAGTGCTACTACACCTATCTTGTCTCATTACGGAACCTCAATGCCTGAGGATCGCATTCGGAACAGGGAGGTTCTGAGAACACTGCGTCGTTTGGACGTGAATAAGGCTAGTGGTCCGGATGATATACCAGCGATTGTTCTTAAAGCATGTGCGCCCGAGTTGTCTCCTGTATTGACACGCTTGTATCGCCTCTCATTTAGGACAACGTGCAGTCCGTACCCAAAAAGGGTAGTCGTGCCGATCCCACCAACTGTCGGCCGATTTCGATCACCTCCATACTTTGCAAAGTTATGGAGCGTGTGTTGAACTCTCGCCTCTTGGCATACCTGGAAGGTAACGATCTCCTCAGTGACCGACAGTACGGGTTTTGCCGCAATCGGTCAACTGAGGACCTACACTAGTAGGAGGCATACACTAGTATGCCACTCACTTGTGGGGCGAGGCCCTCGAGAGAAATGGGGAAGCGATTGCTTTCTCCCTTGATGTCTCGAAGGCCTTCGACCCGGTATGGCACGCTGGCCTTTTGAGTAAGCTTCCAGCGTGCGGCATTTCCCCTGGCCTGACTGGCTGGGTAAAAGACTTCCTGATTGAACGGTCCCTCCGAGTCGTTTTCGACGGATGCTCATTTGAGCCCATGTCGACTAATGCCGCTTAAAGGCATAATGGTGTTCCTCAGGGGTCTGTTTTCTCTGCAACTCTGTTTCTGCTGCATATTAACGATCTGCTGATTCCCGGTATCTATGGGTATGCAGATGACAGCACAGTTGTGGAGAGATACCTGCCGGATGCTCGGGCTAGTAGGGAATCAATCCGGTCCGAAAGAGAGGCCATGGTAGAGAGAACGAGTGTTGCACTACAGGCAGTCTCCGAATAGGGTAATGCCAATCTTGTAGCATTCAATGCCGCCAAAACACAGGTGTGTATTTTCACCACCAAGGAGCCCATTCACCTTGGCTCCTAATTTTCAAAATGTATCCTTGGAGTGTACCGGCCGCCTTCAGCTTTTAGGAGTTGAGATTTCGTCGAACCTAAACTTTGGGCGGTTCATTGTGTCCAAGGCCAAGGTGGCTGCCAGGAAACTTGGCGTTATCGCAAAGGTCCGACGGTACTTCACACCAGGGCAGCTTCTAATGATTTACAATGCACAGGTCCGTTCGTGTGTGGAGTACTGCAGCCACATTTGGATTGGTGCTACTAAGTGTCACCTGGCCACTTTGGATTCGGTGGAGAGGCGGGCGAGGAGGCTGATTGGTGACCCTGATTTAACTCGAGACGGTCTCCAAAGCCTAGAGCACAGGTTTAGAGTAGTCAGCCTTTCGGTGTTCTATCGGATGCATTTTGGGGAGTGTGCGAGGGGATTTGCATGATTTAATTCCCCATCTCTGTTCCACCATCGGACGACCCGTCGTACGGCGAGTTTCCACCCTTACGTTGTTAACACTACTACGATCCGGACGAAGCGTTTCGCCTCCTCTTTTATACCGCGTACATCAAGGGACTGGAACAACTTGCCGGCGGCGGTGTTTCCGTCGGAATACACTTTGAGTGTCTTCAAGGCTAGAGTGAATAGGCTTTTAATAAACTAATGCGCTTTACCATCAACGATTGTGTCACTGCTTACCATCAGGCGGGATTGCGGTCAAGCACTTATTTATAATTTAATAAAAAAAAAAGGATTTTTTAGGGACACCAACAATTGTTTACACTGTACATTATTATGACGTGATGACTAAGGTAATACTTACAAGTGCAACAATTAAGTATAAGTTAACTCGACATGCACAAAAAGAAACGTTTTACATTACATTCTTAATAAAAACTTAATTGATATCAAAATTAAAAAACATACATACAATAATAATTAAATAACAATAGACGGGAAGTTTAACAATAGGTAACATAAAAAATTATAATAATCATTTGCATATACATTCTGATTAAATTTTAATTAATTAACAACTATATTAATTAATGAGATTAATTATCGCACTATGATTTAATATGATTAAAATTAATAAAATATTGAAAATAGAATTGTAAGTAATTTAAAAGAAACAAGCTGGCGTAAACACAAAAAAAAAGTATAACATTAAATCGCCATTAGACTATTGATGCTATTGATGATGAAAAACTCGCAGGAATTTCTTTATTTGTCCATTTCTTTCAGGCATCAAGGCCTATATAAACATATAAAATACTATATTAACATAAAAACTTAAAATACTATAAATACATATAATATAACATTAACTAAAACTACTGTACACGGATCGTCGGCGTCGTGTTTCGCTGACTGGTGTCACGCAGCCGGCCACGAAACCGGCGGTACACAACATCCTTCGGCCATAGCTCTTCTTTCAGGAACTTGTCGAGATCATGCGTCGGAACACGTACCACGAACGACTTGAAGTACGTGCTGTGGCGCGGCTCCAACACTTCGACCCTCATAGTGCATTTCGACTTGACGCGCAGATACTCCACTATCTCCTCAGCCTTCGTGAAGTGATGCAGTCTGGACACGTATAGCATCGTCGTCGGTACTGTTGGACGCAACAGCATGTTAGGTCCTGCCAGCGCAGTACTGCACTGGTTCCAACAAGGAGGCTTCTCCTTCTTCTTCTCTATCTTGATGAAACCATCCTTGTCGCACGTGTCCTTCTCTGGACCCAGTTTATTCGAAACCAGGTTTAGTTTCGACCGGCTCTGTATACCCCCTATCGTTTTTTCTGCTCGTTTTACCTGCGAGTTTTGTGGCTCAACAGGCTTTTTAGCGGCTGTTATTGCAGCGTAGGCTCGTTTGGGGGTCAACGAAACTACACACGTCGTTGTCTCCACCGTTGTCGAGGCAGGGACGGCGGCGGCACGCGTTTCATCGCATACATTCTCGGCAGCTGGTAACGCATTCGAACCCGGCGACTCGAAACTACAGATGGAGGCGTTTTGTGCACCACGACGGGTGTTTACATTAGCGGCGTCATCGGTCGGTGACCTACTTGCAAAAATTGCATTGCGCAACAACACTACTTCTGCCCGTAGATGGCCGATAGTTTTGTTAGACACCTCCAGCTGATGCTGCATCTTGGCCTGGCTTTGCTTCAGGATTGTAATATCCTTTAGCAGCCTGGTGACGTCCACATGGTCGAACGTGACGGGAGGCAGAGGTCTGTCTCCTTCAACAGCGTAACGATGTCCTGGAGACTCCTCTCTGTGCCATCCCTTCGACGAGATGGCATCTGGCTGACTTTGCCGAGCGTTGTGAACAGCAGCAACTTGGCATTGCTAATCTCATCCTCCTTTAAAGATGACTTACAGATCTGCAAGATGCTGACCTCGTCCATATAGTCGATGGCATGTTTGATAAATGCCAGCACTTCGTTGGCCATAAGCGCTTGAGCACTAATAGCGGAAACCGGGCAGCGGCTAGAGCCGCGCGAGTCGCGAATATAATATTCATATAGTGCAGCGCAAAACGCGACCGTACTCGACCGCGAGTAATGCGAGTATATGTTTATGGTATCGTGGTGTACATCCACTAAGTCACTGCCGCCAGTAGCTTTCAAAGTGGCGGACACTGGGGTGTAGTCTTAGTCCTAGGATATCCAGAGGGCGCGTGGAATCTAATAAGCTTCAATAAACTGGGGCAGTCGATCTTATTACGCAACAATTTGTAAAGATACAAATCATCAGTTATATCTCGCATGGATAACGTTTGCATTTTGAAATGAGAGGCTTTGTAAGAGGGCAGACGCTTAGATTTGCCTTTACTAAAAGCTAAATGCCATACAAAACGCTTCTGGACCCTTTCCAGATGCAACATGTAAGTGGCATAGTGAGGTCTCCATACAAGACTGCAATATTCCATAACACTACGTACGAGACTGTTATATAACATTTTCTTAGTACTGCTTATGCGAAAGCCTTTGGCGTAGATGAATTTAAAATAAAACATTTGCTGAAGCAGTGTTGACTTAACCACAATCGATTAGATGCTAGTAATCGGATGATTTTTGTTTAATTTCCAGGGTGAATTTGATTTAAAACTGACGAAACTTGATACGATCAAATGCTCTAAACGTAAGAACTGTCCAGAGATTGAGCCGAAAATCATAAATGGCAGTTTCGTCGACTCAGATATGAATTTGAAGGAAAATATGAATACAGTCAAGGTGCCTGCAACTGCCAGCCATTAAAAAACTTTTTTACA
This sequence comes from Sesamia nonagrioides, assembly GCA_017933935.1. Lineage (NCBI taxonomy): Eukaryota > Metazoa > Arthropoda > Insecta > Lepidoptera > Noctuidae > Sesamia > Sesamia nonagrioides. The sequence goes on along the minus strand of JADWQK010000267.1, from coordinate 258,836 downwards.
AAAAAAAAAACAAACGACATCCAAAAAACACTAAAAAGTGAAAAATAAATAATTTCAGGAATCGGTGTCTTTGGTTTTGTATATAAGTTTTTATTTTACACTTTTTAGTTGTGAAAAGTACCTATTGTAAGCAAACAACGTTATTTTTACCCGAAATTTCGGTTCATAAACGAAACTACTGAACCGATTTCTATAAGATTCCTATGAGACCAAACTGAAAGTATGAGCAATGCTAGACATGACGCGATTACGCAACTTAAATTCAGTCCCTTAATTTTAATTGATTGTTGTATAAACGTGACGAATAGGTAGGTAGTGGTTGTTCTATGTTAAAATTCAATGCAGTAAATTTTTGAGGAATTTCCGTGACTGCTTATGGTTTTCATCATCGGATTTACTACAGACCATCATTTTAACCCATATAGGTGCAAAATTCTCATCAATATAAATGAATTAAGTTCAAACACAAAGTAGTTACTGTAAATCATTGAAGAGTTCCCTGAACTGGCCTTTGTTTTCATCATCAGAGCCTTAATGACAGTCACAAGCCATCTAGGTATAAAGTTCTTATCAATACAAATTAATCGAGCACAAACGCAAGGTAACTGCTGTGAATCGTTGAGGAGTTCCCTCGACCGTCTCTCGGATCCATCATCAGATCTACTGCAGAACTTCATAATAACCCACATGGATTAAAACTTCGCATCAATATAAATTAATTGAGTCCAAATGCAAGGTTGCTACTGTAAATTGTTGAGGAGTTCCCTGAACTGACCTTTGTCTTTATCATCAGCCCCATTATGACAGTCACAACCCACCAAGGTGCTTATTAATACAAATTAATCAAGCACAAACACAAGGTAGCTGCTGTGAATCGTTGAAGAATTCCCTCGCTTGGCTCCTGAAATTGTAGTGCTTTATAATACCTAATGAAAAAACTTACAAATTACACTAGCCGTCCCTAGAATTTATGAAAGTTCCCCTTGATTTCTCTGGTCTTCTGGCCTGGAATATCGGTTAATAAAAGATCAACTTATCCGCGAACAACATAAAAAAAGCACATATATACGATCGAATTGAGTAACATCCTCCATTTTTAAGTCGGTTACAAAACTATGTTTACTTAACAAATATCTGTTAAAATTAGAAGGCCATCATTTCGTGTAAGCGGTATTTTGAAAAACTCTGGAGAGTCGGCTGCACTTCATTCATACATGCAATTAAAAAGCATGAACGAATAGTCTTGAATAGCTCGCGTGTGGAATTAGTTTCCTTTTTATCCTATTAAATAAATAACTGAAATCAAGAGCACCGTTGTTTTCCAGGGTACTGCTCTTGGTTCGTTAAATGGCAAAGAGCTACTTCGACTCAAGACGAAGAACATATGCGACCACATTTTCTTCGGACCAATGATTCAAAGTCTCTTAAATAATTCAGACCACTGTGCGTTTAAAAAGGTAATATAAGAACACAATCTTGTTTAAGACTGCGAATTAGTATGTGCTAAGCTGCTTCAGTAAGTTAATTGAATTATCAAGGAACATTCTTAGGAATTTCCCATTAGGGTACTCCCGAAGTCACGAATGTTTATACAGAGTGGTGCTGACCATATGACAATAAATTAAACATCATGTACCTTAACAAATTCGCAGTCTACCCATTAAAAATCATATACATAAATATGTCCATTAGTTTAGTCACAAGAAATTATTTTTCATTTTTCACATTTTGTACATGTTGAAGGAAGCCACCAAACTTTTATAATAATGGCGCGAAAAAAACAAGTCGATACAGGATCGCGCTGTTGTAACACAAACAAGAAAACGGAAGCACAAAACAAGAAAACGGAAAGTTCTATGGTAATTTTAACTCCAAAAAATGTAAATACCTTCAGTGCAAAACAAATTAATAATACACAAAATAGTTCATCGCCTACCCTCATACCAGATATGGAGGTAGTTAACAATATACAACAAAGAAAAACATAAATTGTGTATACTAAGTTCTAATAAGACAAACAAGATCCTATCAATAACAGAAAGAACATTCCCAAATTATAACATATGCCACTACATTAAGCCATATTGTGGAATAAAGAATCTCGTCGACGGAATTAATAAAAAATTAACTACTTTTACGACTGACGATCACTGCATAATCCTTTTCGGCGAAGAAGATTTTAGCACAACAAACAACTATCACGATTTAGTTCTTCACTTACGTGAAACACTTGTAGCTGCGAAAAACACAAATATTAATATGTTTACCTACGTATAAATTTAGCTATTGCTCCAATATGTACAACTTAAGAGTGGAATTGTTCAATAACCTGTTATACAATGATATTCAATTTCGCAACTATGCATTTCTGTATGACTCTAATTTCGATCTACCTTATGATTATACAATACTGTTTTCAATGGTGTGAATAATAATACTGGTATGAATAATATTTTCTGCAATTTAAAATATAATACTGACATGATTTTTTTTAAATTATAAACTAACTAAAATGATGGTAAAGCGCGCTAGTTTATTAAGAGCCTATTCACTCAAAAAACTTGAGTGGATTGGAAGGAAGACGGCAGTTGAGCGAGGTGATGCAATATTAAACCCAACGACACGACCAACGCTGCTGCACCAGAGCGAGATTGATCTGGAAACCCTCCACTACCAAACTCCCGACACAACAACATTTGGCGCATCGTACTCGGCACACTATGCAACACAACTGCTCAGACCCGCCCTCCTCACGGCTTCACCAGATATCATGCCGGAACACGACGAATCGCTTGGCGGCAAGACTTTTTCTGAAATCTACTACAGACTTTCATTGGAACCCATATGGGAGCAAAGTTCTCATCAATATAAATACACTAGGCCCAATTAAATAATTTCGTTTTTCCATTTCTACCCTAACGATTTATAATACGTTACCTATCCAACAATAATATTTAAAAATGAATAGGGGTTTACGAAAATCATTTTTTTCATTTTGCTAATATTTTCGCAAATAATCACTTCAAAATTTTAAACGAGTTTTCGCGGGTGTGTGAAGAATAGAAAGATATTCGCAAAGTGCTAAATTTAAGTGTAGATGTGGCGAGCAGTGATAGTGAGGGCAGTTGCACTAATAATAGATTTTATGTAAAAACAATTGGGGAGTATAAAAAACTACGTAAGTCATCTAATGAATGGGTTGAAGTTGTAAAATGCAACGGAAAAAATATTTTATTAAAAGTAGATATGGGCTCAATGATAAATGTTATTTCGAAAGCTTACCAGAATTTGGGTTGAGTACATTCTTTTACGGGTAACCGGTTGCCTATTCTAGGAACTGATAAGCTGTCTTTTGTTTTCAATAAGATATGTTATTGTTTACCTTTTGTTGTTGCGGATTTAAAATGTCAGAATGTGCTCGGTTTGGAAGGCTGTGTCGCTTTAGGCTGAATTAATCAGGTAAATGCTATAATCTAATCGCAAAATTGCTGTAATCTTCAAATTTATTTATTGGGCTGGATAAGTTACCTTATAAATACAGTATTCTTGTTGATAAAAATGTACACCATGTAGAGGAATCTAAGTGGGTGTGGGAATTTCAACATATTGAGGCAGTAGACAATTTGAAACACAAGTTTTGTTTTTGTTATTATAATTTTATAACCTAAACTGTGTACCTAAATACTTATGTATTATGTCTGTATATGAATTAGGTAAACCAGCATTGATACTGAGTTTCTTTAAATACTGTTTTTGTTTTCTCTGATTAACAACCTCTGTACTATGTAAATGTAATTTTATTGATAGTAAGTTTGTTTTTATTTCTACTTTGTGATTATGTATTCTTTTTTCTTTTCTCTTTTTTTTTTGTTTAAAGGGGAAAGATGTAGTATATTAGTATGGGTGCCGGTAGGCCTATTGTTATAGTGTGAGGGTATAAGTAAATAAAGCAGTGTTCAACCAACTAGCGCGTGTTTCACTACAGTACAAAATAATTTCTGAACTAAGTTTATATTTTAATCATATATGCAAGCATATTTGCTATATTAATATATGTACATATTTTAACCAAATAAAAGAGAATGATTAAAATCGGTTCAAGCCACGTAAAATTACCATCGATAATCGAATATACGTAACCAGTCTAATTTGTATAAATTAGTAATCCTTACGAGAGATGGCGCTGTACTTTTGGCTACTTTGCGATGTTAAGATTTTTCCTGAGTTGATGAGGTTGAAACGGCTATGAGCTACAGAATATTTGGAATTTACATATAGTAATCACAGTCCTTTGTTTGCTCGCTTTTAGAATTCAGTAACAAATAGCCCATTTTTTTTAACTCTGCATCATTATCGTCGTGCCACAGAAGTCCACTGCCGGACATAGGCCTCCCCAAGTATTTCCAAAAAGACCAGGTGGACGCGGCTTGCATCTAGCGCTTCCCTGTGATTTTAGTCAGGTCAGATCCGACCACCTAGTTGGTGGGTATCCGACGCTGCGCTTACCGGTACGTGGTCGCCATTCAAGAGCCTGTGATGCAGAACTCTCAGGTGGCCTGCAACAGCTTATGTCAGTTTTTCGTCAAGCTTGCCGTAAGTTCGGCTCGAAGACCAGTGTAAAAAAGACGAAGGTGATGTCTTTGGACTCACATGGTCATGAAACACTGACCATAAGACTTGGGTGAAGACGTCCTGAAGTAGGTGGATAAAATTCGCTACCTGGGGCGCACTATTACATCTGTTAGATTATAAATTTTATAATAGGATTTATGTCTTGTCTTCTTTGCCACAGATGATAAGTTTGAAAATAAAAAAAAAAAAATTGTTTTACTTCCGCTTGAGGCGTTGTCGTTGCTTTTGTTGTTCTGTTGTCAATGTCGATATATTTTTGTTATTAAGAAAGCATTAAAGAAATCTTACTTAATCGGACGTAACAATTATAATAACCTGAATCCAATAGGTTATGGGCCCAGGATACGCGTTGGTCTATATTAAGTAAAGAGCAGTTTTACGTTTTAGTTTGTCCAGTAAAAATAGTTCCAGTTCGAATAACCTAACAATCATGGAGGTTAACAATTCCATGAGAATTGATAAGTTCAGCGGTAACAACTTCCGACATGGTAATTCCAGGTGAATTGTGCTTTAAAAGCGAAAGGATTAGATATCAACAAGAAAAAAATATCGCTGATACTACACAGTGGGAAAGAGATGATGGTATGACAATGTTTATTTTAACCTCGTCAATGGATCTCGGCCTAATCTCACTCATTGAAAATTGTGAAATGAGATAATGTTAAAATTGGAATCTATATATGAAGCAAAGTTTGAACTAAACAAAAATATGATGGTGCACGAAAAATTTTACCAATACAAGATGTCGCCGACTGACAGCATTGCTAAACACATAGCTAATGTGGAGAATTTAGCAAAACAGCTAAAAGAAAGTGGTGAAGAAATAACTAACACAGCTATTATGACTAAAATACTAAGCACTTTACCTGCAAAATATAGATCACTACGTCAAGCATGGTTATCCTTAGATCCAAAATCACAAACAGTACACAATCTTACTGCAAGATTATTAGATGAGGAAGCTAGCCTGACAAATGAAGAAGAAGCTGAGAGTGCCTTAGTTGCTACAAAGCATTCTACAAAACAGAATAAATCTCAGAATCAACAAAACATGAAACACAGTACAAAGTCGGGTCAACAGAAACATCGTTTCATATGTTACAATTGTAACAAAAGAGGACATTTTGCGAGAGATTGTAGAGCTCCAAAGAAGTCTGGAGGCAAGCCAATGGCATTTACTGTCGAACAGGAATGTTTGCCCGCCGAAGTAGAGTCTAATAAGTGGATTTTAGACAGCGGGGCATCTTAACTTATGACATATAGACGAGATTTCTTCTGTGAGCTATAAGAGTATGAAAAAAATGAAAGCACCAGAGCTGTTAGTTTGGGGAATAAGAAAGAAATTGAAGTGCATGGACATGGAAACATAATGATAAAAAGGTATGTGAACGGCCAGTGGGAGCAAGGTATTTTGGAGAATGTACTTTATGTGCCTGATTTGCGGAGAAATTTGTTTTCAGAAGGCATGATTACAAGAAAAGGTTATGTCATTGTCAAAAGAAACAGAGATGCCTTAATAATGAAGAACAACTGTGTTGTCATGACTGCAACATTAAAAGAAAACAATCTTTATGAAATAAATATCAAAAGTATTGTGCAAGAAAAATGTAATGTAGTAGAATCAAGTCTGAAAGTCTGGCATGAACGTTTGGGACATCTAAATGTCAAAGAAGTGATAAATATGAGCAGAAATAGTGCTATTCCAGTGTCCTTCAAAGATGACAACAACTTTATTTGTGAAGCATGTCAGTATGGTAGGCAGAGTCGCATACCATTTCATAAGTCTCACAGAGGGCAATGTGAACCTGGAGAATTGACTTACAGTGATGTATGTGGGCCTTTAGAACATGAATCCATATCGGGTGCAAGATATTTCATTTTATTTAAAGATGGTGCTACCAGTTTCAGGCATTTATACAGTATGTTAACTAACAGAGGGCGTTCCCGTTAACCCGAAATAGTATAGCATACATACATGCTAAAAAAAATATTTCCATTCGAAAACAAAATGTTTTAAAAAATTTTCCAATAAGAAAATATTCAATAAAAATTTTAAATTGACATGTAAAAGCAACACACTGTACACGCGAACATGAAAGACGGCAACGTCGCAATTTATTTATACATGACGACTACTATTTTGATTTAAAACAGGAGGTTTCAAATTTATTTCAAATTAGAATTTTTTTTTATTCGGATTTTTTATGCTTATTTTTCTATGCTGATATTTTTATTTTAATCTATTAATGATATATATTAACGAGTTTAAGGGAACGCCCTCTGTTATTTAACATACTGTATGTGATCAAGCATAAAAGCAACTCCCTAGATTCTTTTAAAAAGTATAATGCAATATTGAAGAATAAGTTTGGTCATGGTACTCAAATACTGCACACAGACAATGGACGTGAGTATATTAATAATGATTTTAGAGACTATTTAAACCGTGAAGGGATAATTCATGAACGTACAGCACCATACACCCCTGAGCAAAATGGAAGAGTCGAACGAGAAATGCGTACAATTATGGAAAGTGCAAGATCTACATATGTTATATGCTCGAGGCTTACCATTAAAGTTGTGGGCTGAAGCAGTAAACTGTTCTGTATATTTATTGAACAGAAGTTCATCCTCACAAACAAAGGATGTATCTCCATATGAGCTATGGAATGGAAAGAAGCCATATCTTGCACACATAAGGGTTTTTGGTTCAAAAGGATATGTAAGGATATGTATACCTGATGAAAAGAGAAAGAAGTTGGATAAGAAGAGTATTGAACTAATGCTAGTGGGATAAAAGGATGAAAATTACAGAATGCTCAATATTAACACTGGAAAAATAACAATAAGTAGAAATGTACACTTCGACGAAAGCAACCCACTAGTGCTGAAGAAAAATTGTGCTTCAATTGACATAACTAATGGCATAGAAGAGAATGTGGTAAATGATATTTTAACATCTCAACAGTCTTTACCCATACAGAATCAAAGTATAGACTTACCAGGGACTTCTATGGATGATGAAAATTTATCAGATACTAGTTATGAAAGCACAAATAGCCAAAATGATCCAACATATCGACCTTCTCAAATAATTTCCAGTGATGATGAAAGAGACATTACACTACGACCTAGAAGAAAAAGATATGAAGAAGCAAACTTTTGTGTATATGAGGTTCCTGATACATACGAAGAAGCTATGAAATGTAAAGATAGTAATAAATGGAAAGAAGCTATAAGAGAAGAATTACATTCATTTGAAGAAAATGAAACCTGGAAACTAGTCGATAGAAACAATAAAAAAACTGTAACTTCAAAATGGGTATTCTGTGTAAAAAGAGATTCAGAAGGTAATATTAGTAGATACAAAGCTCGTCTTTGTGCTCGTGGATTTACACAAGTAAGAGATGTTGATTTCAAGGAGACGTTTTCACTGACAACCAGGTATGACTCTATCAGAGTTATATTATCTCTTGCAGTTCAAAAGAATTATGAAATTCAGCAGTTCGATGTGCAAACAACATTTCTTTATGATGAATTGCTGGAAGATGTCCAGGCTGAGCAAGGAAAAATATGTAAGTTAGTTAAAGCTTTATATGCTTTAAAACAATCCTCTCGTTGTTGGAATAGAAAATTTTCTTCATTTTTAACTAACTATGGTTTTAAAGTATGTCCTTCAGACAACTGTGATTTTGTTGGATGTTTCAATAATTTCAAAGTTATTTTATTATTATATGTTGATGACGCCTTGTTGTTATCAGAAAATAGGGAAACATTAATACATATTATTAATGAACTTAAAAATAATTTTAAGATAGAGGTTTTGAATGTAAATACTTTTATTGGTATGGAGATAACTAAAAGTAATAATTCAATTGTTATAAGTCAAAAACAATATATAAAACATTTGATTAATAAGTTTAATATGTCAGAAGCCACTCCGTGTAGTACCCCTGCTGATAATAATGTTATTTTGATGAAAAACGACAGTAAAAATAAGCCCTAATGTTCTTGTCAATTGTGTTTAGACCTGATATAGCTTATTCATTAAATATAGTTAGTAGATATTTAAACAATCCAAATAAGAATCATGTCAACGCTGTTAAAAGAATAATTAGATATTTAATAAAGACAATAGATATTTGTATTACTTATAATTGTAAAAGTAAGTTAGTAGGTTATTCTGATTCTGCCTCAGATATTGATTCTAGGAAATCGAATTCCGGATACATTTTTATGTTGAATGGAGGGCCTGTAACCTGGGTAAGTAGAAAGCAAAATACTGTGGCATTATCAACTACGGAATCGGAATATGTGGCCGCAAGTGAAGCCGCCAAAGAAATTTTATGGCTTAGATAGCTATTAATTGATATTGGATTCAGGTTATTATAATTGATTATAATAACCTGAATCCAATAACATCTAAGTGTGACCTTGATGACGAAATAAACAGCAGAGTCGGTACTGCAGCTGCAACATTCGGCAAGCTGTGTTCCAGTCCTGCTCGCACGATTTAAGGCTGGCCACCAAAGTTTTTGTCTATATGGCCGATGTGCTGCCAAACCTTTTATAATTCTTCCGAGACGTGGTGCATGTACCGTCGCCACATTCGTACATTTGAACGCTTCTATCTTATGTGCTTCGGAACCTTAAAATGGAATGGTCTGATCTAGTACGAAATACTAAAGTTCTGCAACGAGCCAATGTTGCTGGCTTTGAAGCCTATCCCATCCTTCCACAGCTTCAAGCAAAGCAAAGAGTGGTAAAGCTCATTTCTTATTCCAAACTCAGGAGGAAACGTAAGCATGGCGCACAACTCCTCAGGTACAATGACGTTTAGAAGCGTCACATGAAAAGATTCATATTGATCCCTCTCAATGGGAATGTTTAGCAGCATAACGCCCAGAATGGCAAGGGTTGATGCAAAGGCGAGTGAGCGATTTCGAGAAGCAAAGCAAGTAGACCTCGATGCTAAACGCGACCAGCTGAAAGCCCGCAGCCATTCAGTACCATTAGGTGAACGGAATGCACATGAGCATCTTCGCGCACATGACCTACGAGCTGACTAGAAGTTAAATAAAGTAGTCGCAATGGCCAAAATCTGCCGGAACAATAATCATCATCATCATCATTGTATACTATGATCACATCATGTAAACAAAACAAACTCGTTGTTAAAGCTTGCTCGTTTGTAGCCAACGACTAGAAAGTAGTAGAGACTAGTTTTAGTTTAGATGTTAAAATCAAAATAATATTGTAGAACCAAATTTATTCAATTTAGATGCAAAACTCGACATGACTATGTTTAAATACCTCTTAGTTATTTCATTTTATTTCGTGGTGTCGAATACATTCTTAGAATATGTAAGTAATGATTCTTGATACTTCAAAGGCGTTGTGACTGCTTTTGCCTCAAGTTTGCCATACAAATATTGACAGCAGTTAAGACCGATAACATCTGTCGAGCATTTTTTCAACTTCCCTGTACCCGACAAACCTATAAAATATGTTCATATATCACTTCGCTGGATCAATGATAAATTAACAAAAGTCAATAAATAAAACGCCAATAATCAAAACTTTCCTGTTTAATTTTCAGGGTGAATTCGAATTAAAACTGACAAAAATTGAAACGATCAAGGGTCCTAAGCGTAAAAATTGTGCCGAGACGAAGATAAAAATCGTAAAAGACATTTTCTTGGACGTAGATATGAACATGAAGGAAAATATGAATATAGTTAAGGTAACTACAACTGCTAGCGAGTAGTATTAGTTTTCTTTTTGTCTTTAATTGAAATCAAGAACATCTTTTGTTTTTGCAGGCTACTATACTTGGTTCGATGAATGGCAAACAGTTGCTTCGACTCAAGATAAAGAACTTGTGCGACCACATCTTCTTCAGACCATTGTTTCAGAGTCTCTTAAATAATTCAGACCATTGTGCTTTTGAAAAGGTAATATTAGAACACAGCCCTACTTAAGGCTGCTAGATAGTGTTTGTTTAGCTGCTTCAGTAAGTTAATTGAATTATTAAGTAATATTTCTAGGATTATTAGGTTATAGGGTACTCCTGAGGTGCCGAGTGTGTGTATAATTATAAATGTGCATATCAAGTAGTTGAATATTGTGTCATAGACCGTCATCGTAGACTTTAATCAAGCCTACGTACGTTAAAATTGACAATTCGCATCGGTGTATCTATTCTTTAAACTATACAAGATCTTCTTACACCTGGTTACGGGAGATGTCGCAAAACTACACATTTAAGTAAAGAGAATCTCTTTGACATGATGTACATACATCAGCCAGACTTTACCTAAACTATTTTTTGTTTCAGGGTCACCTTCATATACATTTTGACGTAAAATCAGTGCTCTGTAATTTTTTCGGAGGCAAATTCTTTTTTGGAGACTGGAAGTTCACATGGATATTTCATAATGAGTTCTGTAACCTAAATAGCGGAATTATGTATCTTTCATTGAATCCGAAACGATTAGCTTTTGGTAATGAATAATAAAAAAATCAATCATTTTGTGTTTACATTGAATTTGATAACACATTGTACTAACGAAGTATAACGACGCATGGAGATTTCCAAAACAAAATCGCTTGTCCATGGTTTCATCGACTTAGTAAATGTCTTGGGCGACATAGATGGTGCTGATATGGTTAAAGAATATTAACTTGTTTTTTGCAAGTTACAATATTACTTAATTAGCGAAGTTTGCAAGGCACCAATTCTACGTAATAAGTACATACATTTATAATAAAATCCAAAAAACACTAAACATTATCGGTCTTCCAACATTCATTGAATGACTAAACAGGACTATCACGGAACAGTTTAGGTAACCGATGTTCCTCAGGAGTCTGTTCTCTCGGCAACTCTGTTCCTGCTGCATATTAACAATCTGCTGATGCCCGGTATCTATGGGTATGCAGATGTCAGCACAGTTGTGGAGAGACACCTGCCGGATGCCCGGGCTAGTAGGAAATCAATTCGGTCCGAAAGAGAGGCTATGGTAGAGCGTACTATTATACGAGACTTGGAAATCTTGTTTTTAAAAAAAACTATTATTTAGGCTAGAATAGGATTTAATTAATTATATGGATTAAGATTATAAAAATAGTAGAAATAGTAAGAGTTAGGACCTCCGACCCGTACCGAGATTTAGAACCAACTGCCTCGCTGGGCTCATGAATGACGTACTGTAACCCATAATGCGGACGTGGCACATCTGAGCGTTGCTAAGCCATTCCCCTAACATTGTAAAGGTATAACAGCCATGGATCATTTATAATGCTAAAGTCTAATCTAGGAATAGGAATTTCTACATTGATTGAGTCTTTTGACGATATAAGTTTTGCACTTTTTGTGTAGACTGTACACTCATTTGGAATCCGTAGTATACCAGTTCCGGATACTATCATTTCACGTAATTCGGAGTTATTACAGTCCATTGACACTTTGCTTGAACGAGACTGCACGAAAATCCATTTAGTTTATAAGCGATTTCCAAATGTCCAATTCGCCAACAATTGTTTTGGTTTCACACTGAGTAGGAATAGCACTAATAGTTTTAGTTAGTAATTCACTTTCACATGTAGGACTGACGCTTGTCAACAATACCGTAGGTATCTCACATAGAAAGAACTCAGAGTACATTGTTTTACATTTATCTAGGGTATCTAGATTATAGAAGTTTAGCTTATCTTTAGAAATAGCAATATACGAACTAGAAGGTAAAATTAAACTAAAAGTATTAGGATTATCTGACCCATGAGGGGTTGGTAATGCTAAATTATGGTACAAAATAAATTCATCATTAGTAACTAAAGGAATTTGTAATACAAATACAAGTTTATTCTTATAATAATAACAAGCGACTTCAGATATGCTTAATATTAAATGGATATTATCTAGACTTAGCGTTACAGGAATTCCAGTGTAGGTGCCTGTCGTTATCAACGGGTTCATAGTATAATTGCGTTGGACTTATTATGTTTGGATGCAGGATGTTTTGACTACACAACAGGATAGCATTTGTTATGTCTTCAAGCTGAAACGACAATGCTAGTAGAGAACTTTCGAGATTAGCAAGTATGGAATAGAATTTAGTTTCGGATATCAGGATTTTAGAAGTTTCTGTGATATTATTTAATTGTAGTAAGAGTTGGCTTAGAGTATTTTTGAGAGAAACTTCGTTATATTTTAATTTATTAATCGTTTCTTTGTATGATTCTAGAGAAGTAGTAGTAATTAAGATATTTTCTTTCATTAGTTCCGCGAGCTTTTTCTCGTGGTTTTGAAATGATTCAATAGCGGAATCGTATTTTGATGCGTCGTCTTCATCTAGAGTGCCGAAAACATGTTTGAAAACGGTGCCTATTCCGGCGAACCAAGCTGAACGTTTATTACGTTTTGACATTAGATGTGAGATAGAGTCAAACTCGCGTTTAATTTCGTTGTACCGAAATGTGAGTGGAGATAGTATGTATATCATCACATTGAAGGTTGCTTGATTTTTGACATGTTTTCATAAGTATGCCTATGATATCGTTGAGGTTAGAAAAGTGGGGATTTATAAGAGAAATGTTTACATGACTAATTATATTTAACTTTCTCTTAATCGCTTTAAGTTTTCCTATGTTATCGAAGTATATACCGGAACTAGAAGGAAGAGGCTTGATAAAGTCTTGATGCGCATTGACCGAGGCGCTGAAATAGAATTACTGAAATCAGTTAGACTACGTTAAAGACCTATTCTAATTACTAGCTAATATTTACATGTAAATAATTAATGATTGATTATTTTAATCGATCTCTAACAGTAGTGCGGAGTCGTTAATTACCGCAGGTTTCATTTGATCGAAATGATGAGTCACATGACGTCTGTTTATAAGAAGTGTAGTTGTGTTGTTATTGTGAACTTTAATGATTTTGTAAAGTCCTTTCCAGATAGGCGAGAGTGCCTTTTTGAGCCTCAGATGGGCTTTAAGGTAGACGTAGTCACCAGCTTTATATTGTGGTGGTGATTTAGTATGAGAGTCGTAATAGGATTTAGAAGATTCCTTGGATTTTAATATATTTTCCAGGGCTTTTCCCTGGTGTATTTAAATTTATGTTGTAACATTCTAATGTAGTCTGAATAGGTTGTGTCAGGTTCAGTTTCATAGATGGAGTTAGGAAATCATAAACGGTTTATGACCAAATATTAGCTCGTAAGAGTAAATTTTGTCGTTGAAGGTTCCGTCGTGTTATAAGTCAGCATAGCTGTATAGACGTAAGTCGGCCAGTTGTCTTGGTCTGTATTTACGAAGGATTTTAAATATTCCTTGAGAGTCGAATGACTGCGTTCTAAAGCTCCTTGCGTCTGAGGGTGGTAAGGCGATGACCATAATTGTTTAATTTTAAGGAATTTGCAAGTTGTTTTAAAAAGGTCGGACGTAAAGTTAGTACCTTGATCAGTTAATATAGATTTAGGAATTCCGAATAAGGATATAAAATGAATAAGACAATCGCTAGATTCTTCGGCGGTTGTACTACGTATCGGGTAAGCGGTTGAATATTTCGTAAGATCATCTTGTAAGGTGAGTATATATTTTAGTTTAGCAGGACCGGACTCGGGTAAAGGTCCTACTATGTCCAGTAGTGGTATTCTTTGAAATGGTGCTGTGGATGTAGTAGTGATTTCCATTGGGGCCTTATTTAATTTTCTCAGTGCTTTATTTTCCTGACATAGTTTACATTTCTTGACATAGTCTTCTATGTCGCTTCGCATGCCTTTCCAATTGAATTGTTCTCGGATTCTGTTATACATTCGCGTCGAGCCTAAGTGCCCGGCTGTAGGAATATCGTGGTTTTCACGCATGATTTTGGGTCTTTCACTCAGAGTAGGGTATATTGTTTTATTTAGGTAAACGTGGATTTGAATGTTTGTGTTGTGAAAAATATGAGTTAGGATATTGTAGATTTTGGTGTAGGAGTGATTATCTAATGGATTTTTGAAATCGGAGATAGCAACGTCTGTTATTTGTTCGGATTTCAGGATTTCGCTTCTAATTCGTTTCAGAGTGTCATAGATAGCATGATAAGGTAACTCGTCAAAGTGGTAAACTTTTGTAAAGATGAAGTAAACAGTTTTGCCGTCGTATTCAGTTTTTAGAAAGTGGTATAATTCTTTTTCAGAATTAAGAATTTCGTCTTCGTTGCCGGAATTTAGGAGAATTTCGGGGATGTAGAGATTTGATTCATCTAAGTCTATTGATGTAGGAATTAATATTACCTTGCTTGTTGTCTTTATTAGGCTTTCGTTGTGTTCTTTTAGGATTGTGTTGCAAGTATTATTTTTATTTGACTTTAGGAATTGGGAATAATTGTCTTCATTTAGATTTGATTGCTCATTTGGTGAGGGAATTAGTAACGAGTCGAAGTCAAGGTTAAGGTCAGCACTGTTAGGGCTAGTCTCAAGATAAGGTAAGTTTGGTCCTAGATCTATGAGATCTGGAGATAGTATTGGTTCATTTTGCGGTATAGGGTTTTGTAGTATATTAGAGTCGGGATTTATTTCTTGATTTAGTCGGTCGTTATCTTCGAAAGAGAAAGGAATGGGGGATGGAAAAATTATAAGAGGATCCTCTAAAGGATCATCGAATTCAGTGTCAAGATCTAGTAATAGAGGATCAGAGGTTGTCGAAGGTTTACCTTGAATAGGGTTAACTGGATATCGAGACAATTCATCAGCATTAGTATTCATTTTTCCTTTCTTGTATACAATATTATAGTCAAATTCCTCCAATTTGAGTCTCCAGCGTACTAGCCTAGAGCCAGGATCCTTACAGTTAAATAACCACTGTAGTGGTTTGTGATCAGTGACTATAGTAAATCGATTTCCATACAGATAGGGTCGGAAGGCTTTAGTTCCAAAAATAATAGCTAAGCATTCTTTTTCAGCAACGCTATAGTTACACTCAGCCTTATTGAGTGTTCGAGACGCGTAAGCGATTGGACGGTCCTTTCCGATTGGACCTTGGGATAATATGGCTGAAACAGCGAAGTTGGAACCGTCACAGGTGAGGATAAATGGTTTGGTAAAATCGGGATATATTAACACCGGTGACGTCACTAATTTAGTTTTTAGGTTTTCGAAAGCGAGCTGTTGTTCATTGTTCCAATTGAACGGTGTGTCCTTTTTTAGGAGAGATGTTAATGGTTTTGCTAGTTTGGAAAAGTCAGGTATGAAAGGTCTATAGTAAGATACGAGTCCAAGAAAAGATTTTACATCTTTTGGGCATTTTGGTTTTGGGAATTCAGTGATATATTTGACTTTTCTAGGATCCGGTTGAACACCGTTTTTGTTGATGAGGTGACCAAGATAAGCCACTTCTTTGCATAGAAACTCGCATTTATCTGGTTGGAGTTTCAAGTTATAGTTCCTGAGCCTATCGAAAACAGCGGACAGATTTTGAATGTGACTTGGTAAGTCAGGTGAGTACACTACAATGTCGTCTAAATAAACAAAGCATCGTGAGCCTTGAAGTCCACACAAGCATGTGTTCATTACTTTTTGAAAGGTAGAAGGGGCATTTTTCAGCCCGAATGGCATTCTCAAAAATTGGAAATGACCTTGTGGTATAGAAAAGGCGGTTTTGGGAACGTCTTGCTCGGACATTGGAATCATTGGAATCTGATGGAAGCCTGAGGCTAAATCTAAAGTTGTGAAGTATTGACTTTTCCCTAATTGATCTAAAATTTCAGTTATTTGTGGAATAGGATATGTTTCTCCAATAGTAACGTCATTGAGTTTTCTATAATCAATAACGATTCTCCATTTTTGTTGTCCCGAAGCATCCAGCTTTTTGGGCACAACCCAAATGGGTGAGGACCATGGTGAATTGGAAGTTGTTATGATGTTTTCTTCTAGCATTTTGTTAATTTGATTTTCAACTTCTTTTTATGACTGACTTTTTATGAATCTATAAGATTTAGTTTGAATAGGGATATCTGTATTTGTTCTGATATTGTGTTCGGCGATTGTAGTGTATGTGAGCTTATCGCCAGGGATATGGAAGATATCGGAAAAGTCTGTACAGACTTGTAATAGGGCATTATATTCCTCTTCATTGAGGTGAGACATCCTAAGATGCTGGAGAACCTTTTTAGTTCTTATAGAAACGTGCATAAGAGGCAATGATTCTTGAGGTTTTGAACAGGCTTGAGTACCTAAAGGTTCTAGTGTTAGATTAAGGTTAGATTGGAGTATAACGGACTCTTCGGAGATATTGACAACTGTAATGTAAATAATATAAATAATGACGAATCAGAGATGTGTTGGTCTATGAGCAGACCTTCCTTTATATTTGGATTACTTACTGTGCATTCAATTACAGTTTCAGTACGAGGTGGAATGTTATATAATGGTTCAGCGAATTTTAAGTCGATATAATATTCATCTATCTGTAAAGTTCCTTGAAGATAGTCAATTTGGCAACCTAAGTTTTTCAGGAGGTCGTTACCTATGGTGCCGTCGAAACTTAGGCTAATATTTTTGACAACGTGAAAATCATGAATACAAGGTTTGCCATGTTTTTTGAATGTTTGCATTCTAAAGCTGCCTAGGGTTGAAGTTGTTTCTTCTCCAGGATCAATTCCTTTGAGGATTATTATATCATCACTTAACTTTGGGACTTTGGACATAGAATCTAATTTCAGCAGACTTATGCAGGAACCCGTGTCAATTAAGAAGGATAAAGGCTTATCGGCAACCGGAGTATCGATTATTACGTGAGGTAAGTATCTTTTCTCTGTGTTTTGATGTATTTTATAGATTTTCACATTTGTTTTCTGTTTCAGATGTTGTGAGGATGTATTGCGATTTGGAATGGGAATAGAATCGGTGGATGTCATGTTTGAGTTTTGCACTTTACAGCATTTGGTAGGAATAGCGGATTCAGTGTGTTCAGTGAGTAATTCAGTAGATTTAGTAGTGGGTTTTTTCTTAGATACAGTGGATTTAGTAAGTGATTCAGAGGATTTGGTAAATGGTTTTTCATAGACACACGCACGTGCAGTCCAATGACAATCCCGCAGACAGCGCATCGCGTGGTGTGAATCCTTCTGAGTGCGCTAACCTAGAGTTGTGGACACAAGGACCTAGTTGGCTGAAAAATAAAGAAATTCATTATAGTAGACGAGAAATTAAAGAAACTAACCTTGAGGAGAGAAAATCTGTAGTAACATGCAACACAGTAGTAAGGGAAACAAGTGATGATTCTATAATTTCAAAATATTCATCTCTTAGAAAACTTACCAGAGTAGTAGCTTAATGTAAAAGGTTTTTGAAGTTTAAAAACAAAAATTATACTACAAAATTCGATAAATTTTTAACACATTCTGAAATCCAAGGGGCATTACTTACCTGCAATAAATTGTGTCAAATGGAACATTTCGGGTCGGAGATGGATAATTTAAAGATAAAGGGTGAAATAAACAAAAAAGGGGTACTTACCTCGCTCAATCCATACCTAGATCGGGAACATATTTTAAAAGTTAGCGGTAGGTTACACAGAGCCAACCTGCACGAAGACTCGAAGCATCCTGTAATTCTTCCTCGTAAGTCACATTTGACCCACCTCTTGATAGCAGATGCTCATGAGAGAACGTTGCACGGTGGGCCTCAGTTGGTTCTTAATTATTTACGATCCAAATATTGGATAATAAATGCCAAAAGTATCGTTAGGCACTATGGACGCAAATGTGTTATTTGCGTACGTCATTCCGCTCGGTCTGTACATCCTTTAATGGGGTCATTGCCCTCTGCTAGGGTCAATGCCAGCCGACCTTTCTTTAGAAGTGGCGTGGACTATGCAGGTCCTATTAGTGTCCGTCCTAGCAAAGGTCGCGGTTATCACGCCACCAAAGGATATATATGTTTGTTCGTATGTATGGCTACTCGAGCCATACATTTAGAAGTCGTCAGTGACATGACATCCCAAGCCCTTTTAGCAGCCTTTAAGCGCTTTACAGCGAGGAGAGGCATTTGTGGTGAAATGTGGAGTGATAACGGCACTACGTTTGTTGGAGCTAACAAGGAGTTGAAAGCATTGTTCAACCACGAAAGGTCCGGCATAGTAACTGATATTGCCGATTGGTTAGCAACCAACGGAACCACTTGGAGCTTCATTCCACCCCACTCCCCTAATTTTGGGGGGCTTTGGGAAGCTGGAGTGAAATCAACCAAATACCATCTTAAAAGAGTGATTGGTACCAGCACACTCACTTTTGAGGAACTGACAACAGTCCTTGCCCAAATAGAAGCCTGTCTAAACTCCAGGCCTATTTCCACCATCAGTACTAACCCCGAAGATCCACAGCCATTAACACCGGGTCATTTTCTAGTGGGCGAGCCCTTGCTTCTCGTACCAGAGAATAATTTCGAGAAGTCTAATATCAGTACCTTAAAACGATGGCAGTTGACTCAACGTATAGTTCAGGACTTTTGGCGCAGGTGGTCGCGTGAATATCTAGTTCAGTTTCACCAAAGGAACAAATGGGCGCACCAAACCGTGGAACCGAATTTGGGTGATGTAATTAGTGTTAGTCATTGAGGATGATCTTCCACCAGCAAGATGGCTCTATGGTGTCATTATTGAAAAGCATACTGGTTCGGACAAAATCATAAGAGTGGTTACATTGCGCTGTAAAGGCTCCACGATTAAAAGACCAGTGTCGAAGCTGATTGTGCTTCCTATTACGTCATAAATTTATTATTATCTTCTTGTTCGGTTCTTGGTTTATTACCTATAATGTTAAGGAAAAAGTTGTTGGTTAAGTTACAATTTAAGTTTAGAATTAAGGTTTTGTATGGTTTTAGATTAAGATCACAATTTTTTGATGTTAACATATTAGTCTACTATGGTAAAGCGGACCCCAGACTCCAAAGCTGAAAAGGCTTCGGATGCGACTGGGATTAACGCTGGGATGATGATGATGATATTAGTCTACTATTGTTTTAATTTCCCACCAACTCTTGATTTTGTTTCATGGTGGGCGGTTAGATGATAATAAAAAACAAAGTTCTGGACACTCTGTCCATGGTGGGCGGGATGTTCGATCGCGGTTTTCTTTGAAGCTCGACAGATGGCGTTGTACCGTTTTCTGAATCGCGGTGTCGAGATTCTACGTGATCATTATATATAGGTTACAGAAAAATAAAATTTTTTTAGTACTCGCTTTGGAAAACGTTGTTTCATTTCACACAGTCTCATCGGGCAGTTGTCAAGTGCCGTACCTACACTACAGCAAGGCTCAAGAAAATAGGTGGCTCTTTCAGATGCCAATGTATACAATTTTACAATGGACTTCCAGAGGTGGTTCAAGATCTGAGCCTGAATAAATTCAAATCCTTCATTAAACGTAAGCTGTGTCAGAAAGCATTTTATAGTGTGAAGGATTATATTGAGGACAAAAAGGCTTGGGCTTGAGCTGCGTCCGATTTCTATACACTGATTGTTTTTTGATTTTTCCTCTTGTAGTTTTAATATGTAATTGTTTATATTATTAATTCAAAGCCTGATATTACACATTAGGTAGCCAAGCATATTGTACGTTACGGAATTGTATCGCTGACGGAGGTGTTCGGCACTTGTACAGCTATACAGGAGCTAAACTTAGTATTCGGGAACACTGTTGGAGCTGCTGAACCTTGGACAATACTATCTTAGCATTGTGTAAATTCAATTTCTTAGTATTGTATAATTGCATGGCAAACGTGTGAGCACAATGTACGAATGTGCTGTAAGGCATTTATTTGTTGGGTTAGTCATTTTTATTAACTTGATTGTGCTCTGGCTGTTGAGAGTATGTCATGCTCACTCAAATGTCTCGCTGATGGTGGCGTGTGTGTTGGGTTATTGGGTTCCCTTCAATATGGTTGACCTGAATGATGCTGATCCATACGTCATATTCGTGAACGGACGCCGTCAGTGGGGACTGGTCATCTCTTAGCTGCCATGGCGTATTTTAATTTCTGAATTGATTTTTGTGTGTTTTCTATGGACGCTCTCAGCGTACAATATATTTCTGCATCGTTCTCACACGGTTGATTTCAACATGAATGATGTAATCAAATATTTGTAACAATAGCTTGAAAATTTAAAAGAGTGTCCATGGAGTTTCTTGCCCGTTCTTCTCCATAGGTACCTACTCTTTGGAATGGGCGACTAGCTTCATCTTATTGACTGACCGACCTTCTGACAAATCCAAAAGTGCCTGTAACTGGTTTATTTGAAATAAATGATTTGATTTGATAAATAAATAAAAAAAAAAACGTCAAGATTATTCCTCAATATCGACGTCAAATGATAGCTCAATAACTTGTTTTAAAAAAAAAAAAAAATAAACTTAACTTTAATTTAATTTTAACTTTCGTAGTCAATGCCCCGAACCTCTTGTGAAGTGTCACAGAGTAGGTAGGGCATAACAACGAAAATTGCAAACTGACACCGCTAATTCCACCAACAGAGCCCAAACCAAACGATTACATCCTAAGAAAGTAAAATACTAACAATTTCTACATACAGTAATCGAAAAAAAGTTGCATAAACAAGTCAAAAGAACCACCAAGCTTTTAGGGTGCGTAGATTTTGGCAGCGGGTGCAATCTTATGCGTGAATCTGACGCAAGTAGTTTTAATCCCCCCATAGAGTTATGGGGTTAAATAAAAAAAAATACAGAAGCGCGACGTTTTGATACAGTTATGAAAACGTCGCGCTCCTGTATTTTTTTTTTTTATTTTATATACACTTTATTGTGCAACAAAAACATACATAGTAGTTGTGATGGCCTAATGGTTAAAACACCAGCCTCTCAAGTATGAGTGTGCGGGTTCCATTCCAAGTTAGACAAGTACCAATGTAACTTTTCTAAGTTATATGTACTTCTTAGACACCAATGACCGATTACAAGGTGAAGGAAAACATCTTGAGGAAACCTGGACTTTAAGTCTGAAATTGCCAACCCACATTGAGCAAGCGTGGTGATTACGCTCAATCCTTCTCTGTATAAGAGGAGACCTGTGCCCAGCAGTGGGACAATAAAAAGGTTGATGACGATGATGATGAAAAACATACATTGAATACAAATATATTCGACATAAAAAATATACAATGGGCGGCCTTATCGCTAATGCAATCTCTTCCAAGCCACCACAGAATAGACAGATTCTCCTGAATGATAAATATAAATATCGTTGATGCAAATATTATAAATACATTACACTAAAATAGATACACCGATACATACATGTCCAAAATTATACATACATAAATAAATACATACATACTGAACATAATAGGTAAATGAAGTAATTAGGCAAAATATACAATAGTATAGTATAGGTACTTTGATTAACCGTAAAATTGATGAACTGAATCGAGCCCGTGGACCTGTTTATTTTTTTTTTTTTATATAAATTATAAACTAGCGCTTGACCGCAATACCGCCTGATGGTGTGATGCGATCAAAATCAAAATTGTTTATTTCAAATTAACCATCATGGTACTTTTGAATAGTCAATGTCGGTCAGTCCAAGAAAAGTGAAGCTAAATTGCACGTTCCAAAGCGTAGAGCTCTATGGAGAAGAACGTGCAAGAAACTCCATGGACACTCTGTTAAAATCATAATATATGGGTAACATTTCCTCTTTACATATTTATGTTGCTTCTATCATGTGAGCACAATGTAAAATTAATTAAAATATAGAAAATTAATTAAGCCCACTGGCAGCTAAGAGATGACCAGTCTCCACTGACGGCCCCCGTTCATGGGCATGACGCGCGCATCAGCCCCACTTAGCTCAACCATATTGAAGGGAACCAAATGACCCAACAACACGCGCCACCATCAGCAAGACATTTGAGTGAGCATGACAATTCTCAACTGCCAATCTCGCAATGTCAAACAAGTTATATATATATATAAATATAAAAAAAACTATAGTCCATGGTGCCTCACATTCACAAACTTGAAAAGTGCTTTTACATTATACAATACTATATTACTTGCAAAATCATGGTAGCAAAATATTGTGCACAATGTTGAAATAAACAAATAAAATAAAAAAGGAATATTTGGAAAACAACAAAAAGGGGGAATGGTATCTCTTCCAAACCTACAAAATTGTCTGTGGCTGTGGAGCAGGACTGGCATTTATCCAAGCATTTTTATCAAGGATACAATCTTCCAGTTTATACTATGCTTGCTTACACAGCATGCGTTTAATGCATGTTTTAAATTTGGGCTCATTGAGTTGTTGAATCTCCAGCGGTACTTTGATCGTTGATGGTAAAGCGCGCTAATTTATTAAGAGCCTATTCACTAGCCCATATTCTAGCCTTGAAGACACTCAAATTGTAGTGTGAAGGAAATACCGTCGATAGCAAATTGTTCCAGTCCCTCGATGTACGTGGTATAAAAGAAGAAGCAAAACGCTTCGTCCGGATTGCAGTGGTGTCAACAACGTAAGTGTGGAAACTCACCGTACGACGGGTCGTCCGATGGTGGAATGGAGATGGGGGAATTAAATAATGCAATTCCCTCGCACACTCCCCAAAATGCATCCTATAGAACACCGAAAGGCTGGCCACTCTATGCCTGTGCTCTAGGCTTTGGAGACCATGTCGAGTTGAATCAGGGTCACCAATCAGCCTCTTCGCACGCCTGTCCACTGAATACAAAGTAGCCAGATGGCAATTCGCTGCGTCAGCCCAAGCTGTGTGTGTGGCTGCAGTACTCCACACACGAGCGGACCTGTGCTTTGTACAACATTAGAAGCTGCCTTGTTGTGAAGTAACGCCGGACCTTTGCGATGACGCCAAGTTTTCTGGCAGCCACCTTGGCCTTGGACTCAATGAACGGCCCAAAGTTAAGGTTCGAGGAAATCTCTACTCCTAAAAGCTGAAGGCGGTCGGTGCACTCTGAAAAGTAGGAGCCAAGGTGAACTGGCTCCTTTAGGCGGTGAAAAGACACGCCTGTGTTTTGGCGGCATTGAATGCTACAAGATTGGCTTCGCCCCATTCGGAGACTGCCTGTAGTGCAGCACTCGTACGCTTTACCATAGCCTCTCTTTCAGACCGGATTCTTTCCTTAATAGCCCGAGCTTCCGGCAGGTATCTCTCCACAACTGTGCTGTCATCTGCATACCTATAGATATCGGGCATCAGCAGATCGTTAATATGCAGCAGAAACAGAGTTGCAGAGAGAACAGACCCCTGAGGAACACCGGCATTGGTTGACATGGGCTCCGATGAGCATCCGTCCACAACAACTCGAAGGGACTTTTCTGTCAGGAAGTCAGCCAACCCAGCCAGTCAGGCTAGCGGATATGCCGTACGCTGAAAGCTTACTCAAAAGGCCAGCGTGCCATACCCGGTTGAAGGCCTTCGAGACATCAAGGGAGACGGCGGTCGCTTCCCTATTTTTCTCGAGGGCCTCGCCCCACAAGTGAGTGGCATACACTAGTAGGTCGCCAGTTGACCGATTGTGCTAAAAACCGTAATGTCGGTCACTGAGGAGATCGTTACCTTCCAGGTAAGCCAAGAGGCGCGAGTTCAATACACGCTCCATAATCTTGCAGAGTATGGAGGTTATTGAAATCGGCCGATAGTTGGCAGGATCGGCACGACTACCCTTGTTGGGCACGGGCTGCACGTTGGCAAGCTTCCAGGACTTGGGCACTATACCAGTCCTAAATGAGAGGCAATACAGGCGCGTCAATACAGGAGACAACTATTACTAACTGCGCACTAAGGCCAGTGATTTGAATTCCCTAAAACTTACTGACGGCACGATTAGCACAGTGGTTGGGCGATTGACCGCTGCGTATCACGGGTTCGATTCCTGAACGGAACAAATGTTTGTATGGACTACAGGTAGTTGCTTCGAGTCTTGCTGTTTGTGTATGTGATTTTTTATGTTTATGAACGCACCGACGATACAGGAGTGATTCCGAGCGTGGAAAAAAATACAAATTGTTTGTCAAACCACATTCGGTTTGTAGTAGCCAGGAACAATTCCGAATTAGTTGGAATTTGAGTATCTGCTTTGGGTTCCTGTTCTGGACTTATTTATCTAGAAGGTTACTAAGAATATAATCCACATACATCAGACAAATGCTGGTAAATATTACCTTGTTCTGTCAAATCTTTCTGAATATATTCTCGCTTTGCCTAAAACACTGTAATTGCCAAAACGATACCTTTTGAAGAAAAAGAAATGTTATCCATAAACAATATTTAACACAGCGTCCGCTATTAAAAAACTAAGAAATCCTATCCAAACTGACATATGGTAAAAGCAACAACTTTTCAATGAAACATTTCATATTGAGCCCAGTCCCTTTTATATTCTTATGGGCTACAATCTAGAGTTAGAACTGCGGCAACCCACCAGGTTGGCCAGTAGTACTTGTTTAGACAATTTTGCCCGTAGCTCTCAATTGAAGTGTAATTCTGAAGTACCTACTGGATTTTGCAATGTCAGACCATACTGCCCAAATATTGGAAGTAAGGGTTATTAAATCATACAGAATAAATTCAAGGAGGATTTAAAAACGCGAGCTATCTAAAGAAAATATGACTAAAATCAAAAATTATCTGAAGTGTCTTTCTTTCTCCGAAATCTACCAAACCGAAAATGCTAATGAAGCATACGATTATTTTCTAGAGCAATTTTGCCTGTTGTACGATCTTTGCTTTCCTTATAGATTATTAACAGTTAAGTGTAATAAAAAAAATAAATGGGTTTCAACTAGTATCCGAGTATGTAGTAGGAAACAGAGACAATTAATATTTCCCAAATTAAAATACAAAATACTACTGTTACTAATCCGGCAGACATTCCAAATGCATTGAATGACTATTTTATTGACCAAACACTGAATAATATGACGAAACTACCGAACACTATGAATTTGATAAATAATCCCAACTCAATGTTCATGCACTCAGTAGTACCGCTAGATATTGTTACGAATGCACCTTATGTCGATGACATAAGGTTCAATATTGCGTAACATGCAGTACGCAATTTTTAAGCCCTATATCTTGAGACCTAGGCAATGTAGAGGTATGATATAAAAACGCATTGCTAGACCTAGGATGGCCTATCGAATGGTACAGGTTTCATCAATATTGTCAATGAAGTGTCAACATCGAAATTTCTAGAAACTCGTCTCCGGTAAATTACCGTAGGTACCTACCAAATGTACTCAAAGTTATGCGCTATTATTATTGATTCTGGACGGGTCTGGAATGTTCGATCAGCTGATCTATATAATAGAGCTCCGCATTCCGCATAAGTCTACATTTGACAACCAAGGCAAAAACAAGCGACTGTTAAGAAGCAATCTTTGAGGATCCCTACTGCGACAACTTTAACGAGAACTTTGAGTACTACGTGAAGTAACATCTGTAGTGTTATTGTGTGTACGACACGGACTTCGTGGACGTAAGGGAAGACTTCAAAGCAACGCCAGCTACATTCTACTTTTCATTGCCTACTACTGACTGTACCTTCGCTGCCAATAAACTTCGTAACCCTTAACCGGCATTTTAATACCTCTAGCCCGTAACAATTGGTATCAGAAACGGAATTCCGGTCACGCCAAGGGAAGACGAAAGAGTTCGCATGCAAGATAACTATATACATACTAAATGCATGAAATAATGGCTCGATATATTGTTACTGTCTATAAATAGGGAAGCCCGGCCCTAGGTGGGAGTTAGTTTTCACCGAGCCGTCGAACGGAGCACACTAGCAGTTAAGTATCCTTAATAATTGTTATACATAATTCTTACGTGCCTTGTCTTATCTAATTTGTATTGCTAATGATTCTAAATATGTCCAGTGTGTGATGTTATAAGTAAATATATACATAATGTCTCTCTTATAACGTTTGCTTTAATCTCATTTAATTACCCACACTCTGCTTCCTAACACGCACATAGACAAACAAGATGTATGTATGGAGAAACTAGACAATACCATCCTGGAGTTTGGGCAGGAAATAGAAAGAGTACAATAAGCAGGTATTAAAGGTGTGATAGGTACCTGTACCTAGTGCTTCGTCTCCGATCAAAGTACCTCATTTTGACTGAACAATGTAATGGGTGGCCTTCCGTCTTCAATTCGAAACGGCCGCAAAAGGCCACAATTAGAAGGACGATCAAGCTGTAACCGCTCTTACACTTGCTCTACGTAGTGATGCGGTACAAATCCTAGAAAGTATTTCCAGCGATTGCAATACCCTAGCCTGTTTGTTAGAAGCGTTGGAGTTTAGGTATGGGGAAAAACACCTCGAACATGTCTACAGGGCTCAACTCCGCGACCGCACACAGAAGAAAATTGAGGGTTTGTAACAATGGGAAACGGAAATAGAACGTATTGTTCGGAGGGCCTATGCATCAACACCGGGATTAATTGACGCTACTACTGTGCAAGCCATTGCTAATGGGATTCGAGATGCAGAAGGCAGGGCTGCAGTTCGTCTGGATCACCATCAGACTCTGAAGGCAGCCTTGACACTCTTTGGAGGTGGAAGCTGTACGTCAAGATGGCCGACAACACCATCGTATTCGTGACTGAATTGTCCCAGTAAGCCTAAAAACATGCAGTTCCACATTGGATACTGGTGCATCAAGAACTATTGCACGACCGGAGCTATTTCCTCGGACCATAGCATGGAAAAGAGGATCTTCACATTGCCGATTACAAACCGCCACCAGCCAACCAGTACTTGTCCTTGGTGAAACGAATGTGATCTTGAAAATGGGTGATAAGACATTCACGCACCCTGTTTTAGTAGCGAATATTACAGATGATTGCATAATAGGACTGAACTTTTTGAAGAAACAGCAGTGCGTCCTTAATGTAGCAAAAGGAGTATTGAGTTTTACAGAACGAGAAGTATTTCTTCAAGGTAGAAAACAAGGGTCAGTGTACTGTTTAAGGAGAACAGTATTACTACCAAGATCAGAAACCTTAGTACCTATATATTAGATTTTCACCAATAGGATGCCGCAAACATTGCATTATAATAGAAGATTCTGGAGATCACCCAGACTGAATAAGGGCAAAGACATGATGATTGATGATAAACCAAAAATACGCATAATCAACGTTATTATCAAAGAAGTAATCCTTGAAAAGAATTGTGTGGTGGGTATGTGCGATAACGTAGCATTTTTTTTTTTATAAATTATAAACTAGCGCTTGGCCGCAATCCCGCCAAATGGTAAGCAGTGACGCAATCGTTACTGGTAAAGCGCACTAGTTTATTAAGAGCCTATTCACTCTAGCCTTGAAGACACTCAAATTGTATTCCGACGGAAACACCGCCGCTGGCAAATTGTTCCAGTCCCTTGATATACGCGAAACAAACACCGAAAGGCTGGCTACTCTACGTCTGTGCTTTAGACTTTAGAGACCGCTTCGAGTTAAATCAGAGACACCCATCAGCCTCTTCGCACGCCTCTCCACTGAATCCAAAGTGGCCAGGTGACACTTAGCAGCACCAGCCCAAATGTGGCTGCAGTACTCCACCCACGAACGGACCTTTGCTTTGTACATCATTAGAAGCTGCCCTAGAGTGAAGTACCGCCGGACCTTTGCGAAAACGCCCAGTTTCCTGGCAGCCACCTTGGCCTTGGACTCAATGGACAACCCAAAGTTTAGGTTCAAGGAAATCTCAACTTTCAAAAGCTGAAGGCGGTCGGTACACTCCGAGGATACATTTCGAAAAGTAGGAGCCAAGGTGAACGGGCTCCTTCTGGCAGTGAAAAGACACGCCTGTGTTTTGGCGTCATTGAAAGCTACAAGATTGGCATTACCCCATTCGAAGATTGCCTGTAGTACAACATTCGTTCGCTCTACCATAGACTCTCTTTCGGATCGGATTAATTCCCTACTAGCTCGAGCATCCGGCAGGTATCTCTCCACAACTGTGCTATCATCTGCATACTTATAGATACCGGGCATCAGCAGATCGTTAATATGCAGCAGGAACAGAGTTGCAGAGAGAACAGACTCCTGAGGAACACCGGCATTAATCCCCATGGGCTCAGATGAGCATCCGTCGACAACAACTCGGAGGGACCGTTCAGTCAGGAACTCTTTTACCCAGCCAGTCAGGTCAGGGGAAATGCCGTACGCTGGAAGCTTACTCGAAAGGCACATTTGAGAAAAAGAGAGGCGCACGAAAAGGAACGTGATAAGAAGTGGCAGCAAAATGTATCGACACTACTAGTAAATTGTAAGGACATTTTAAACAAGTTCGAAAGTTACAAGGTGAAGCAACTGTTGCATAACTTTCATGACATCTTCTCGAAGACCGACGGTGATATGGGAAGGACCGGGCTCGTCAAACACTACATAGATACGGGTGATACACAGCCAATAAGACAGCGACCACGTCGTATCCCCTTTGCAAGAGAACAGGAAGTCACGGAAATGCTAAGAGATATGGAGAAAAACCGGATTATTGAAGCATCTACCATCTCTTGGTCACCTCCAGTTGTCCTAGCCAAGAAAAAGGATGATTTTACAAGGTTTTACAAGATGTTAAAAACTCTCAAAATATGGGAGAGGGTTTTAAGCGAGCGTCTTCTAAAGCATATCACTTTGACAGAAAATCAGTTTGGATTTGTGACTGGTAAAGGAACTATTGATGCAGTTCATGCGGTACGTACTAACATCGAAAAAGCCCAAGTTAATAAGCAAGCAAATGCTGGCCAACTTAGCTGACTCCTCCCAACGCATCGGTCTCCGGATGAACTTAGATAAGACCAAAATTATGTTCAATGAACGGGTCACTCCGGGACCGGTTGCCGTAAACGGAATGCCGCTCGAAGTTGTTTCAGAATATGCATACCTCGGGCAAACGTTGCAATTAGGGAAAAACAACTTCGAGAAGGAGGCAAATAGAAGGATCCGCTGGGATGGGCAGCATTTGGTAAACTTCGTCGGGTATTCTCGTCGCCCATACCCCAATATTTGAAGACTAAAATCTTCAACCAGTGCTTCCTACCCGTCATGACTTACGGAGCCGAGACGTGGACACTAACGGTCAGACTAGTCCACAAGTTTAAAGTCGCTCAGCGACCTATGGAGCGGGCTATGTTGGGCGTCTCCCTGAAGGACCGCATCAGAAATGAGGTGATCCGACAGAGAACCAAAGTCACCGACATAGCTGAGAGGATTAGCAAGCTGAAGTGGCAATGGGCTGGTCATATATGCCGCAGGACCGACAACCGATGGGGTACGAGTACGAGTCCTCGGGTGGAGACCGCATCTCGGCAAACGTAGCGTAGGACATCAGCCGCCGGCGTAAGTTACCACCCACCAGACAAAGTCGTGCCGCCAAGCGATTCGTCGTGTTCCGGCATGATGTCTGGTGAAGCCGTACGGAGGGCGGGTCTGAGCAGTTGTGTTGCGATGTGTGCCGGGTACGATGCGCCAAATGTTGTTGTGTCGGGTGGTTGGTCCAGGAGGGTAGCGGGATCCGAAGCACGGTGCTCCGCTGGCCGACCGCAGGTAGTTGGGGGCCCAAGTAGTGTACCAGCCACATACGAAAGGCTGCCCCGCCAACTGCGAAAAATCCCAGGGTGGCCCCATCGTGCCGGTTGGCGACCAGACGAGAGGACCCGATGGCGATCCCTGGGGGGGTTCGGGCGTCCCCGCAGTCTCCAGATCAATCTCCCTCTGGCGCGGCATCGTTGGTAGTGTTGTTGGGTTTAACATTGCTTCACCTCGCTCAACTGCCGTCTTCCTTCCTATTCACTCAATTTAAAATTTAAATGAAAGGTACAAATAAAAAAAGTAGGTGTGCACAGCGGGCGCACGTCCTCTCTTTCAAAGTGCACCTCTGTAATATTAGAGGTCTGCACTCCAATCTCTTAGCAGTTCACTATCACCTTGAGACTGAGAAGCCGCATCTACTTTTCTTGACGGAGACCCAGATCAGATGTCCGCCTGTTGCGGCATACCTCGGCTACCCGGGATACTCTTTGGAGCATCATTTCCTGCAGCGTGCCGGGGTCTGTGTGTATGTTCGCAATGACATCTGTTGCCGGCGTCTCCGTCACCTCGACGACCCTCATTTTTCGTCCTTATGGCTGTTGGTTGACACCGGTGTGGACAAAATTGTCTACACCTGTGTCTACCGATCGCACAGCGGTGATCAGGAGACAACTCGGTTATTTGACCATCTCAGTGAGGCTGCTGACAATGCGCTACATCGGCACCCTGACGCTCAGTTCGTCGCTCTGGGGGACTTCAACGCCTGCCACCAGGACTGGCTCTTCCCATACCAGAGGACCGACCACGCTGGGAGAGAAGCGCGAAACTTCGCGCTTTCTATGGGCCTTTCCCAGCTGGTAGAGCAAGCGACTAGGTGCCTGATGTAGATGGCCATACTGCCAACTGTTTGGACCTTCTGCTGACCACTGATCCGGACAGATGTGTTGTAACAGTTTCCTCACCGTTGGGAACTTCAGACCACTGTCTGGTGAAGTCTGTGTCGTCCTTCTCCCCACCAGAACACGACTCTCGTGGTGAACGGCGATTGTGGCGATACAGGTCAGCGGATTGGGATGAGATGCGCCACTTCTTTGCGTCTTATCCTTGGCAGCAGGTCTGTTTCTCTTCTGACGATCCGTCGGGCTGTGCGGACGCTATAACCGATGTGGTGCGTCAAGCTATGGAGTATTTTATCCCATTCAATGACGTGCCCGTCGGTGGCTCGGCTCGCCCATGGTTCAATGCCGATTGTGTCCAAGCTGAACAGCGTAAGCACACGGCATTTCTCGCCTGGGTTGACGCTCGTGACCGCGGAGCTCCGGATCTAAGCTCAAAGAACAGAGCCTTTAACCGTGCTGCCAAGTCCTACAAGAAGGCGCTCAAGAAGGCTCGCTTCGACCGCATCACCCATATTGGCAACAAGTTATCTGCGCAGCCGTCCAGTAGCAGATCTTTTTGGTCCCTTGCCAAATCGGTTGAGGCGAACTTCTGTCGGCCCTCACTGCCTCCGCTGGTTAGGCCTGATGGAACACTGGCTCATACGGCGAGAGAGAAAGCTGGTCTCTTTGCTTCTCTCTTTGCCCATAATTCGCGTCTTGATACTGGCAGTGCTACTCCACCTAATTTACCTCATTGCGGAGCCTCAATGCCTGAGGTTCGCATTAGGAACAAGGAGGTTCTGAGAGTACTGTGTCGTCTGGACGTGAATAAGGCTAGTGGTCCGGATGGTATACCAGCGATTGTTCTTAAAGCTTGTGCGCCCGAATTGTCTCCTGTATTGACGCGCTTGTATCGCCTCTCATTCAGGACTGGTATTGTGCCCAAGTCCTGGAAGCTTGCTAACGTGCAGCCCGTGCCCAAGAAGGGTAGTCGTGCCGATCCTGCCAACTATCGGCCGATTTCGATCACCTCCATACTTTGCAAAATTATGGAGCGCGTATTGAACTCGCGCCTCTTGGCATACCTGGAAGGTAACGATCTCCTCAGTGACCGACAGTACGGGTTTCGCCGCAATCGGTCAACTGGGGACCTACTAGTGTATGCCACTCACTTGTGGGGCGAGGCCCTCGAGAAGAATGGGGAAGCGATTGCTGTCTCCCTTGATGTCTCGAAGGCCTTCGACCGGGTATGGCACGCTGGCCTTTTGAGTAAGCTTCCAGCGTACGGCATTTCCCCTAGCCTGACTGGCTGGGTAAAAGACTTCCTGACTGAACGGTCCCTCCGAGTTGTTGTCGATGGATGCTCTTCTGAGCCCATGTCAACAATGCCGGTGTTCCTCAGGGGTCTGTTCTCTCTGCAACTCTGTTCCTGCTGCATATTAACGATCTGCTGATGCCTGGTATCTATGGGTATGCAGATGACAGCACAGTTGTAGAGAGATACCTGCCGGGTGCTCGGGCTAGTAGGGAATCAATCCGGTCCGAAAGAGAGGCCATGGTTGAGCGAACGAGTGTTGCGCTGCAGGCAGTCTCCGAATGGGGCAATGCCAATCTTGTAGCATTCAATGCCGCCAAAACACAGGCGTGTCTTTTCACCGCCAAAAGGAGCCCGTTCACCTTGGCTCCTACTTTTCGGAATGTGTCCTTGGAGTGTTCCGACCGCCTTCAGCTTTTGGGAGTTGAGATTTCCTCGGACCTTAACTTTGGGCGGTTCATTGAGTCCAAGGCTAAGGTGGCTGCCAGGAAACTTGGCGTTATCGCAAAGGTCCGGCAGTACTTCACACCTGGGCAGCTTCTAATGTTATACAAAGCACAGGTCCGTTCTTGTGTGGAGTACTGCAGCCACATTTGGGCTGGTGCTGCCAAGTGTCACCTGGCCACTTTGGATTCAGTGGAGAGACGTGCAAAGAGGCTGATTGGTGACCCTGATCTAACTCGAGTTGGTCTCCAAAGCCTAGAGCACAGGCGTAGAGTAGCCAGCCTTTCGGTGTTCTATAGGATGCATTTCGGGGAGTGTGCGAGGGAATTGCATGATTTAATTCCCCCATCTCCGTTCCACCAGCGGACGACCCGTCGTACGGCTGGTTTCCACCCTTACGTTGTTAACACCTCTACGATCCGGACGAAGCGTTTCGCCTCCTCCTTTATACCGCGTACATCGAGGGACTGGAATAATTTGCCAGCGGCGTGTTACCGTCGGACTACAATTTGAGTGTCTTCAAGGCTAGAGTGAATAGGCTCTTAATAAACTAGTGCGCTTTACCATCAACGATTGCGTCACTGCTTACCATCAGGCAGGATTGCGGTCAAGCGCTGGTTTATAACATGTAAAAAAAAAAAACAAATAAGTTAAATAGAGGAAGGAAATTGGTTCATCGTATACTTTAGTCCACCATGTCCACACTATTTTATTTTTCAGAACCGTTCCCATCATTTAACTTAAATACTGTTAAGTATCTTCTACCAATAAATAATTTCCAAAACTGAATAATGACTTTACGACATGCCTTTAAAGAAAATAAAAAACTATGTATTATAGAAAAAATACCAGTCAACAAGATAATGGCGACGATTATTCTGTTTGTTCACAAATTAAACTAATTTTAGAATAGAATAGAATAGAATACTTTTAACTTTTTTTACTTTTTTTTTTACTTTACTTAAGTTCTAGTGTTAGTAGGTTACAGACACAGATATACATACATAAAATTAACGTAAAACTTAGCGTGGAGCTGCATCCACCTCTGCCACATGGGAGAATCCCACCGATCCGCGAACACCCTGAGAGTAGGTACTGTTGTTACTACGGCGAACACGCGTCATCAGGGATGCGCATCTACTCCTAATAATGGCAGTAAAACCATTAATATTATTATCTGCAAACATCCCTGACGCACTACAACGCCAAGGCAGCCCCAACAGCACCCTCAGTGTATTATTATATTGAACACGAAGGTCGCTGTATGCCCGCTGAGTGAAGTTAACCCACAGGCTGCACGTGTAGAAGGATTGACAGTAAGCTTTAAAAAGCGTAACTTTAACCGGCTTCGTACATCGCGCGAACCTGCGGGCCAACATGTTACAACGGACAGCCAGCGACCTACGTTCCCTTTCAATGTCACAATTGTCTTTTAGATCTTCGGTGACCCAGTGGCCCAGATACTTAAATTTGTCCACCCTTCGCAGGGGTTCACCACACAGTGTGATACGAGGAATACGCGAATATGTCATGCCACCTGCTTT
Organism: Sesamia nonagrioides; assembly: GCA_017933935.1. Classification (NCBI taxonomy): domain Eukaryota; kingdom Metazoa; phylum Arthropoda; class Insecta; order Lepidoptera; family Noctuidae; genus Sesamia; species Sesamia nonagrioides. Next base: position 224,450 of record JADWQK010000267.1, on the reverse strand, counting down.
AAAAACCAATAATTCACTCTTTACGACGTTATATCTGAGCCCATGAGTCACCGCATATTGTTCGTATATAGCGATCAGTCGCCTCAGAGCATCGATAGATGGGCTCAGCAACATCATATCGTCAGCATTACTAATATTATTTATGCATATTCCGTCAATATGACATCCGACTCTGGTGCTGCTGAGTTCAAGGATCAGCTGGTTTAGATAAAGGTTGAAGAGCCTGGGTGAGCTGAGCCCCCCTGCCTCACCCCGCACGACAGCCGATACACGTCCGAGTACGAGCCTACCCACTTTACGCTATTGCATTGACTGGTATACCAGTACCTAAATATCGACACTATTTCAGGTGGTAAGGTAGTCTCACATTCCAGCTTTCGCCACAGAACATCGTAACATACGAGATCGAACGCCCTTGTAAGGTCCAGAAAAGCGGCAAAAATGGGAGTCTTCCTGTCTGTGTAGTATTGAACAGTCTGCTTGAGGCACATGATTGCATTCTCGGTAGACAGCCCAGGCCTAAAACCAAACTGGGCATCATGTAGTTCAAGGTGTTTATCCAATTGCTTGTCAAGCAGACTGTCCAAAACTTTTGCTATGACAGAGGCCAGGGAAATGGGCCTGTAGTTGGAAATATCAGAAATATCCCCCGTTCTATTTTTCACAATAGGCACTACAATGGTATACATGAGATCAGCGGGTAAGTATCCGTGAGTAACACACATGTTAAAAAACAAAGCGAGTACACGCGACAAGTGAACTCCCGCATACCTCAGGTGCTCGATGCTAAGGCCGTCATGACCCGGGGATTTACCCCTCTCCATTTTCTTTATAATTTCTGAAATTTCCTTTGCCGTAAAAATAATAGAAACATCCCCAGAGTAGGTCCCAGCATCAACCACCTGTACAGGCCTAGTAAGAGGTGACTCAACCTGGAAATGACGCCGGAATGCATTGGCTATGTCCGCCGGCTCTTGAACGCCCGCCACGCTCACAGGAGGACTCGACCTTGGATGCAAACTGTTCGTTGATTTCCAAAATGATCCAAATTTCTTTTTTGTGTGATGTTCAGCTAAGATGTCCATCTTAATCTGCTGTTGGTTATCTTGACACTTTCTCAGATTGGTCTTAAAAGTTTTTCTAGTTTCACACATGTTATTGTAAACCACTGACAGGTTTACCATACAACAACCATGTTTGGTAACACAGTCGAGCCTCCTGTCTCGAGTCACGAACGTACTTGTTCCAACCAGGAATGTATCTTTTATTGTTGTGACGCACTTGTTTACATAATTAATTACGGTATGCACCTTCCTTTAAAATATCAACTAAATTAGTATACATTGAATCCAATATTTTCACATGATTATCATTAGAACACATTCTATGCGCGCAATACCGAAATTCATCTGGAAAATCTATTAATTTTAATTTAGAATTACAAAAATTGGAATATTCATTCGTTTGATAGATGTCTCTTTCACCCCATATTATCTTATTGTGAGCATAGTCTGGGTTTACTAATTTAGGTGTTATTAAATCGATATTACATTCAATAAGTAACGGAATATGATCCGACAAGTAAACTCCATACAAAACTGACACATCTAAGACTAAATGTCATGCCGCACTGCTCACCACACAGTGATCAAGCCAGTGCAATGCGCCGTTAGCGGTACTCTCGAACGTAAAAGTGTCCCTCGGAAGTAATTCCATATCAACACATGACCATGATTGTTCCCCACATACAGTTAACAGTTCATTTGAAAAGCGCTCACCTGGATGTGCATTAAGATCACCCAATATAAATACCGATTCAACGTTACTGTTCTCAATTATAGCAATAATTTCACTCAGACACTCCGTAAATTCGATTAGATTGTCAGCCGAGTTAGTTGGCATATACACTGAGAATATCAACAGGGAACGTCCCTCGTGCTCAATCCTAATAGCTAACAGGCGATCACTACTACACTGCACCACCGATACTGTTGCAAACGCTGATTTCCTCCATAAAAGCGCAATTCCACCATACGGTCTTCCTAGAAGGACGCCAGAAGACGTGTCAACGGCAGACTTCCCTGTATACGCGAAACCATCATCAATGCAACCGAGAAAAGGCACATCATGTGGTAAAAGCCAAGTCTCCTGCAATGCAATAACATCCGCGACACGGCACAATCTGCGAACACAATCATAATATGGCAGGCACTTAAAGCAAAAATGTACCAGAAGTGTACATAAGACTGATTGCAGACATGTTTAAAGATATTCCGACACATGTGCAAAGTGCAGCTGGGCTATCATACAACTTCGATATTAGAGTGGGTGTTCATCAAGGAAGCGTCATGAGCCCTTTGATATTCAACATCGTGATGGATTTCCTTACCGCAAAAATACAAAAACCCACTACGTGGATCCTTTTATATGCCGACGACGTAGCACTAATATCTGATAACTTCCAAGATGTACCAGACAATTTAGAGCAGTGGAGGAAGGCACTTGAGTCCAATGGATTGCGCATCAGTAGAACTAAGACAACATGTTCTTTAATTTCGATCAGGACAACTCGAGAGCCTGCCTAAAGTAAACACCTTTAAGTACTTGGGTTCCGTTATTTCGGCGGATGGATCCATTGAAGCGGATATAGCTCATCGGACAACCTGTGGATGGAGTAAATGGCGAACTCTTACAGGAGTACTGTGCGATAACAAAATGCCAATTCGAACAAAAGGCAAGGTCTATAAAGCAGCTGTTAGACCGGCTCTCCTCTACGGCAGCGAGGTATGGGCTGCGAAGAAAAGTCACGTACAGAAGCTACACACAGCCGAGATGAGCAGCGGAGTTACGTTTAGAGACAAGGTGCGCAATGAATATGTGAGAGGTACCTTTAAGGTTGCACCAATTGCAGATAAAATCACGGAGGCTAGACTGAGGTGGTACGGTCATGTACAGCGAAGGCCAGACGACCATGTCGTAAAGAAGTTCCTTTCCATGTCTACAAAGACGAGAGGGAGGGGAAGGCGCCCAACTACATGGATGACGAATATTCGCAAGGATATGAAGCAGTTGGGGCTTTCAGGTCGTATACCACCGGAATAAGTGGCGCTTCAGAACCAGGAAAGCTGACCCCGCATAACGGGAAAAGGCGAGGCGAAAGAAGAAAGAAGATATATTAGAAATTATAAGTAAATATGCGATAGAATGATGCCTTGGGAGTATATCTCTCTGATTAAGGTACTAAAGCGGCAAACCACTTACCTCCAACCTTCAGATGCGGAGTTCGTAGAACACCAAACCTGGGGGCCTAGTCTGCTATTTTATATAATTTTGTCATTCCAGCACGTTTCCATTGTCATTTTGCTATTAGCACGTAAATCGTAATCTTCTAAGATCATAAAGATCGGTCATTGGTCTCGTAACAGAATGGTCATTGCTGTATTGCCATTATTATAAAATACGTTAGTAGAAATGAGTTTCTAAAAACTACTACCCAATTTATACATTTCTAAAAGCAAGATTTTCTTAATATATATTTTTACATATTAATTATAAGTTTTATAAGCAGTCTGAGTTATTAAATGGCAAAAAAACATTATTGTGAAACTATAAAACTAAATATTTTGTTATCTGTTAAACTCAAATGTGACATTAATACAAACTGACTCATGTTTATCTGTTTTTTTTTTTTTTTTTAACAGCCGGTATTTTGTTATGTATTATTAAAATTATATTTACTACGTAAAGAAAAACAATCAGCAAATTTCGGCCGAGATATGGCGCTTGGCCATTACAGCCGCGTCAATAAAAGGCGAAGTGTGATTTGTTTTTAAACTCTCGAAGCTGCTCATCATCCTTCAAGGCTGGATGCTATTGAAGACAGAAGCGCTGAGGAGATGCTCAGACCATCAACAACTTGACTGCGGTCATTAATCGACAGAGCTCCATCACAGCAAAAATGGTTCAAGTTTATAGTTCACTGAGACATATGTGTCAAAAAAGGTAATTAAGTACCTACTCTTTACTATACGTAATTCATCTTTATGAAAGTTTAGTAGAATAAACCTAATTATTCAAAATAAGAACTTCCACTCATTAGGTGCTCCACAAACACCCTCAATAAGAATTAAGTAGCTTTGAAAAAAAAACCACAAGAATTAAATATCACCTCCCCCAGCTAAACTTGTGTTAGATGTAGGTTTACATCAGTAGTAGTACATTGGCCAGAATTTAAAATCTTAATTGCAACTACATACTAAGCGCTAGGTTACAAATTTCACATTACAAAGGTATATGAAGTTGGAACTTTTTATTAAAGTTAATTTTGTTTTACAGAAACCCTGCAGAATTATAATGTCATCAGATTCTGAGTCAGATTACTGGAGAATGCAAGAGGTAAATTTGACAATTTATTAAAAGCTAGTTTAATGAAATACATTTTAGGAGAGATCTCCTAAAATATTAAACAAATTATAACCTACTAAATATGTCCATATAATAATATAATAATAGTCCATAGAAGACATGTCCAGCAGTATGAGTTACAAATGGATGTATTAAGTAAATGAAACAGTGTTTATAATAATTTATTTTAAATCTCTGTTTTTTGCAATACTGCGGTGGATCTGTAACAAAGAGTTAAATCATTTTAATGATAATTAGAGCATTTTCATACTTTCCTAGAATATTGAGGAGGGTTTACACTACATACCTGCTAATTTATTTTATGTATTTTTCCACAGTATGTCTACAAGAGCTGCTGCAGTGTTCAACCTTCAAGAAGATCCTGGTTCATGGTCTTGATAATTAGATGCTTCTTTGTGCTTTCCTGTCCGAGTCGAGTCCTTGAGTAGGGACCGCGTCTCGGCAAACGTAGCGTGGGACGCCCTTGGGCGAGATGGAGCGACGACATCAAAAAGGTGGCTGGTAGTGGCTGGCGGAGAACTGCACAGGATCGAGCTTGTTGGCGTGCCATGAAAGAGGCCTATGTCCAGCAGTGGACGAGTAAAGGCTGATGATGATGATGATGATGATTGTGCTTTCCTCCTAAATTAAAATACTGTTTTATTGATATGTTAATATTATTACATTAGGTGTTGTAACTAGGATTTGTTTTATTACTAGCTGACCCGGCGAACTTTGTTCCGCCTTAAATGCAATATCACATGCTCAAATTTTTTACTTTTTAAATTATGATAATCCATACTAATATTATAAATGTGAAAGTAACTCTGTCTGTTTGTCTGTTATGCTTTCCCGCTTAAACCTCTCAACCGATTTTGATGAAACACGGACAATCTTTAATCCCTGAGAAAGGACATAGGCTACCTTTTATTGGGATCATCGAGCTCCTCGGAATGAGAACTTCATCACCTTTGAATTTTTCGTTGAGTATTGTGGCGTAAATTAAATTGTTCATAAATTTACTTACCACCGTCTTCCGTTGCACAGTTATGGTTGGTTTAAGTTTCCAATCATGATTACTACGGAACCAATCTTTAGTCGTAAAGTGTGCGGTGGTAAGCCAGGTACATCCAAGGGGTTTAAAAATTCCATCGGATAGTTGGTGGCATCATCTTCATTTGTTACACAGTCAATAGATTTGAAAGAATGCTGTGTACCAATGTTCTCATTCTGAATTATGTAGTTTTAGTCATCTACATCTTTATTTTCCGCTGCCAATATTGCTCGCTTACTCAACCATTCATTATTTTTGAGGTTAGTAATGATGTTTGATAAGACAAAGTTACAGAAATTCTGACGAAATGAAATTAGTCCGCTCGATTCGTCGACAGGTACTCGACCATTACCGATATTCCGCAATTTCTCAGAGAAATCTTCAGCAGATGTATCATTCAGCAATGCAACTCTCATGTTTGTTGTCAGCTGAAGTTTCTTAACATAGCGCCATAGATTCGATGATTTGAGGCAAGCGTTTGTTGCGTTGGCAGCAGTCGATCTAGGAATTACTGGCAATGTTTGGCGGAAATCGCCAGACAGTAAAATCATTGCGTCTGCAAAACATCTCGAGTCATTACCTAGATCTTGCAATGTTCGTTTAAATGCTTCCAATGCACGTTTATGCGCCATTTTGCATTCGTCCCAGACGATGATCTTTGATTCGGATAAAACTTTGGCCATAGCGGAGCGCTTTGTAATGTGACATGTTTGTTCTTCAATAGATTGAAGATTTAACGGAAATTTTAATGCAGAATATGCAATGTGGCTGTTATGCCAGAAGAAGCAACTGCAACGGCAATGTTGGATTTTGCGTGAACAGTGGCTAAGACTACTGACATGAGGAATGACTTACCAGTTCCACCAAACTCTAGTATGCAAACAGTAATCATTGCTGCAATCGTATTGAAACGCTGTCTGAATCAAATCAGTATTTGATGAATTTCTTCTTGTGTTTCGTAAGTTATCTAGCTGTTAATCTCTGAGGTTTACTCGATTATTTCGCATTGTTAACCAAGCCGTTCACGGGCTGCTTCCCTTTGCTCTTGTGAGTCAGAAGCACGCAGTCGAGCCATACTAAGGCGGCGCTCTTCACGTGCAATTTCTTGCTCTTCTTCAGTGCTATTCTATTCAGGAGTGTTCTTCGGTATGACTGAGTAATTTTTTTTTTTTTTTAGGAAGGGAAATCATCAAATGACTTCTCCCGCTCTGGGCGGAGCGGAAGGGCGTGTCAGACTTTTACTGACTAAAACCCATCCGTGTTGCTTCACTTGCCTGTGGGACAGCCAAGGCCACGGTTTCTTGTTTAACCAACCCGCAACCCTGACCCATGACTGAGTAACTTTCGGGTCCGTTTTTGTAGAAATATTGTTTTAAGATAGTATACGGTTTTATTATTCATTAATTATGCTTTGAATCGGACAAATGTGGCGTTATTTCTGTTTGGTCTATGAAAATGGTAAAAAAGGTGAACGCAAATATAAATATATACGGACAAATCACACAGATTGAGCTAGCCTCAAAGTAAGTTCGAGACTTGTGTTATGGGATACTAACTCAACGATACTATATTTATAATAAATACATATATAGATAAACATCCAAGACCCAGGTCAATCAGGAAAAGTTCGTTTTCCATCATGACCTGGCCGGGGATCGAACCCGGGGCCTCCGCGCAGGCGTGTTGATCGCTGCGCCACGGAGGTCGACATTAGGCAAATATTAGGGTGGTATAATATTTTTAATAGCATAACGTTATGCTATATTATATAAATATAGCTGATCCGCGCACCTACACGTTGTATCCATGGACGTATTTAAATATTTTTAAGAGTTGGTAACACTGTAAGGTTGGCACCCGTCAAACATGTCAACCCATTAATTATTATTTTTATATTTTGAAATTTAAATACACGATTTTATGAGCAAAGTTGATATTATGTTGTCGATTCAAAAGTCTTGTTTTAATGCGTTCTTCAATTCGAGTGGAACTGAGAGTACAAATACTGTCAAATGTTTGACAGAAAGTAAGTGGTCAACTTTTATATGGGAAAATGGAATTGTCGTTTTACTCTATCTTACTCGCAATTTTTCCTTATTTGCTCACCGTGTAGACCTACCCTGGACTACGACAAACATTTTAAAACCAAAATCAGCTCAATCGGCCCAGCTCCGGTCTGTCATACTATAAAGGTGCTGGATGCCCTTCTGATAGCCATCCCTGAACGTGACATGATTGTAAATGAATGAAATACGCTTATGGGTCTATGTTTGGTCTTCTGTGAAAGAAAGTATGCGATTATGGGAGAGAGTCCACTGTTCCATGTTAGTTTTAATTGGTGTTGTACCGTTTTAGTTAACTATAAATAAATAAAATAACTAATAGATGTCCCAACTATTATGTACCTTTACCAACATAGAAGCCTGCCGCAGTGCTTCTGCATAATCTTCATCGGGTGACAATAATGGTTTTGGCATGTTTTCAATATGTGTGGTTTATTTTTTAGTTACAAAGTCTTTGTTCTTTCATTGATTGCACTAGACACAGTAATTTGTGAAACTTCATGGAGGGCACCTTGTTGAATAAAATTCTCGTAGGACCCCGATGCATAAAATGCAAGTACTATTAGAATCTGCAATAAAAATGTAACATTAATCAATCTATTTCGTGTTTGTAGCTATAGATTACTATAGAATAATACATCAATTGTCAAATTACGTTTCGTCACCTTAATTCCTGCCCATACGCTATTGATTCGACGCAGTCTGGCCATAAGGAGAATGAGTTCTTCAATTAACCCTCTTTCTGAGACATATTCAAGGTGAAACGTTTTCACAAATTGCGCCTCGAGAATATCAATAAAGGGATTCGTATTCAAACTCGTCAAGCGAGGGGTTCAACGTCTTCTACATGTCTTCTTTCTCTAGCATCCACTGCGTTGGCTAGCTCAAGAATATTTGCTAGTAGTGAAAACATTCTCAAATATTCCACAAACACAATAGATATCACACTTTTTGTACAAAACTACCACCACCATCGAGCTGCCTCGCTTCGAAATGCAATGTTTGTACAAAGACGGCATCATAACAGTTCAATGATCAAAAGAACTTTCAAAATTTTAGCAGATTACCGCATATGTCAGTCATTGATTTATTATTTTGGACAAGATCAACGTTTTATGCCATTTCGTTCAGGTATTGACCACTTGGCACGCCATTTTGTTACTAGATTACGGATTTTGTGAAAATCGGTCATTACGACATAAAAATCGACAATTTTGACACTATTGCAATAGCAGACGTCGAGTCGATTTACTGGCAGACAGACTCTCTAAGATCATTAATTTTAAATTCTTAAGCCTAAATCCACCGGGGGTTACTTTACATACTTAAAACTAATTCCCTCTAAATGAATTCGATAGATCATTTTGTGCGGAGAACCATGAAGATTTTTCAATAATGGCCCCTAAATACACACATCAAAAGTGTCTAGGGATCAAGCATTTTTATGCGGATTTCTTGAGATTGAGATGTGGCTTTGTAATAAATTTATGATTTTATAAATTTATATGGATTCTTTTTGGTGCATTTCATAATTTGAATCAGGAACTGTGAATCAAATTCGAGTAAAAGATGAAAATCAGCTGTCAATATTTTCCCTATAAAAACATACAACGCATAGAAGACATTATTAGTGCTACTGTTTCCCTACTACTGATTAAAACCAACGTTATTATGGAGCGGCGACGTCATTTAAGCAGGGAAGAAATGCTCAGAGCCGTGGGAATGATAGAAGCTGGTTCCCGGCAACGTACTGTGGCTTTAGCTCAAGCAAGAGTTGTAAGACAGACTCTCGCCGCAGCTAACATCAATGTCCTGCCCTGGCCTGCTCAGTCGCCAGACTTGAACCCGATTGAGCATGCATGGGATATACTACAGAGAAGAGCTCTGCCGAATATGGAGGGTATCCAGTCGCAAGAAGACCTTTTTTTGTTGTTGCAACGAACATGGGCGGCCATTCCACAGCGTGATTTGGATGAACTCATTTTGAGTATGCCAAACCGATGTTCTTGTGTTATTAGTGTTCGCGGTAGAAACACGGATTATTAATTGTTTAAGTTACCCAATAAAATTTTAGAGAAAACTGTTATTTCAGTCTTTTTTTCGAACTTTTGTGTTAGTGGTTCAAATGTCAAATATCCCTTTATTAGGAAAATGGCAAATTTCTTTATTAATGCAAAAGTGACTTGGTTTATCGTTACTGTGACAAACGAAAACACTTTATTTGATGAATCCTTAAAGAAAATTTTAATTAATATCAATCAGGAGAAAAGTTATTGCAAAAATATATGTTGATCCCTAGACACTTTTGATGTGTGTATTATATGATCACCTACAAGTAAAGATGGGAAACTCATTTCTAAATTATGATCATTTGTAGCCAATGAAGCATGAATAGTTTAGAGACAAATTGAATGTTATTTGGTAAAATCAAAATAATATTAAAACAAATGTATTGAAACTAAAAGCAAAACTCCACGCTATGTTAAAGTACCTCGTTGTTATTTTTTTTTACTTCGTGGTCTCAAATACATTGTCAGAATATGTAAGTGATGATTTTATATACTTCAAAAGTACGGTGACTTCCTTTGCCTTAAGTTTACCATAAATATTAACAGCAGCTAGAACCGATAACATCCGTAGAGCATTTTCAATTCAAATTTCCCTTAAATCAACATTTTTGTTTAATTTTCAGGGTGAATTCGACTTAAAACTGACAAAATTTGAAATTATCAAAAACCCTAAGCGTAGAAACTGTGCCGAGATTGAGATGAGAATCCTAAAAGACATTTTCTTGGACGTAGATTTGAATTTGAAGGAAAATGTGAATACAGTCAAGGTACCTACAATTGCCCGCCATTACAACTATGCCACATAATCAACAAAAATCTGTCGAAATGAGAACATTTCATATAACCTGTCGTTAGAAGAACTCTGGAGAGACGGCAGCACTTCAAACCTGCAACATTTTTTTTTTTTTACCAAAGCATGAAACTAATTCTTCACTCGAACTTCTAGGCCATTCGAGCCTTGAAGTTCGAGTGAAGAAATAGTTTCCTTTGTCTCCTTTTAAATAATTAAAATCAATAATAACTATTGTTTTTGCAGGGTACTATACTTGGTTCGATAAATGGCAAAGAGTCATTACGAATCAAGATAAAGAACATGTGCAAACATATCTTCTTCGAAACGATATTACAGAGTCTATCAAATAAATCAGACCATTGTGCACTTGAAAAGGTAATTTTAGAATACAACCTTACATAAAGCTGCAAAATAGTGTGTGTTAAGATGCTTCAGTACGCTATTTCGATCGTCAAGTAACATTTCTAGGAAGTTTCCAGGGGGGTAGGTACTCCCGAAGTGCGGAATGGTTAGGACAGGTTAGATTACCAAAAAATTTACAAGCATATTATCAAGTAATTCAATGTTGTGTCTAAGATTGGCTTCGCGAAAACTTTGAACAAGTCCCCATACGTCAGGAGTGTCAGTTCAAAGTATCGGTGTGTCTACACACTCTTTAAATTATATAAGATCTTCTTTCACGTGGGTACGGGAAATGTCGGAAAACTACGAATTGAAGTAATGCAAATTTAATTATTTTAGTGAGAATCTCTTTGACATGATGTGAGCACCATCAAGACTATACCTAAACTATTTTTGTTCTCAGGGTCACTTTCATATACGTATAGACCTACAATCAGTATATCGTAATTTCTTCGGAGGCAAATTCTTTTTTGGAGACTGGATGTTCAAATGGATATTTTATAATGACTTCTGTAACCTGAATTGCGGAATTATGTATCTTTCATTGTCTCCAAAACGATTTGCTGTTAGTGGTAAATAATAAAGATATCAACCATTTTGAGTTTACATTGAATTTGAAAACATATTCGATGCACCATTCGTTAGCACCTAGGTTCGAATCCGCCGCATATCAATATTTCGTTTGTGTAATATAATAATAATAAGCCTTTATTAAACCATGAATTCTTAAGTAATTCATAACATAATATTTTTTTTCTGGTGACTTTAAAGATCTAACATTGTATGAGCATATATAGATTTTTTGGCATCTTGGAGGGTTATAGTCGAATTTTTCCCGCGGTGACAAACCGTGCTGGGTGATCGAAAGTGGGCGGTGGTCATTGCTATGCTATGGGTGTGTTTGGTTTGAGCATTGTGCAGTTGCAGCTTGTGTTGTAGACGGCATTTCCTCTGGGGATGTAAATATGGGCTTTTTAATAATAAACATTATTCATATTAATTTTGCTCATTTAGTGCGTTGCTTTGTATTTGTTGTCCTGTTTTGTAGCTTTTTTTTTTTTTTATAAATTATAAACCAGCGCTTGACCGCAATCCTGCCTGATGGTAAGCAGTGACGCAATCGTTGATGGTAAAGCGCACTAGTTTATTAAGAGCCTATTCACTCTAGCCTTGAAGACACTCAAATTGTAGTCCGACGGAAACACCGCCGCGGGCAAATTGTTCCAGTCCCTCGATGTACGCGGTATAAAGGAGGAGGCGAAGCGCTTCGTCCGGATCGTAGTGGTGTTAACAACGTAAGGGTGGAAACCAGCCGTACGACGGGTCGTCCGCTGGTGGAACGGAGATCGGGGAATTAAATCATGCAATTCCCTCGCACACTCCCCGAAATGCATCCTATAGAACACCGAAAGGCTGGCTACTCTACGCCTGTGCTCTAGGCTTTGGAGACCAACTTGAGTTAGATCAGGGTCACCAATCAGCCTCTTTGCACGTCTCTCCACTGAATCCAAAGTGGCCAGGTGACACTTGGCAGCACCAGCCCAAATGTGGCTGCAGTACTCCACACACGAACGGACCTGTGCTTTGTATAACATTAGAAGCTGCCCAGGTGTGAAGTACTGCCGGACCTTTGCGATAACGCCAAGTTTCCTGGCAGCCACCCTGGCCTTGGCTTGAGCTTGAGTTAGGTTGAATTTCTGGCGACGTGGATAGTGTTTTTTTTAAGAGCTTGTTTTTGCATTTCATTTTCTTGGTTTTCATTGTTAGGTATCACAATTTTATCGTATTTAATAATGGCATTTATTCCCTGCTTTCTCATAATTTCTACCTCGTTTTGAAGTTCTCTTCGTCATTTTAACACATCTAACGGATAATCTTCCTTTATATAGTAAGGTGTTGATTTAAGCTTTTTCTTATTTTTCAGAACTTGTATTTTTATTCCCATAGTAAGAAAAGTCACTACAATAGGTCTGGATTTCTCATTCTTTTTTCCAATTCTTCTGACACATTCTATGTCGTTTTTCTCGCATTTGATTTTGACGTGACAACGTCTTATTAATTGGTTTGCCGGGTGACACTTCAAGAAACTGCGTTACGCTCCGCTCACGTTATGCGCTCATAATGAGAGCGAGTGAGAGGCACGCGTCCCTTCCACTCGGGCACAGTTAGCCCGCCTAAGAGCGAGAGAGACAGAGCGAAAGAGAGAGAGTGAGAGAGATAGGCATACACACCGGTTCATGTCTTGCGCTTCTATTTCGCTTAGGCGCCTGCATACAAGTTTACACGTTGCCAGTTAATTGTAAAACAATTGTGTAGTGATAATGTGAAGGTATATTGTAAATGTATTTATAAAATATATAAACAATATATATTTGTATATTTAGTCATCAATTGTCAAAGTTTGAGTGCTCATGCCACAGACATTGAAACAGATACAGTGATTCCAAGATCTGACTATTTAGTACTGACCGAAACGTGGACGCGCGACACTTGTGAACCACATCCAATCAAGAATTATGAGTGCATATCAAGGAAGAATAATCGAACAAACTCAGACACCAACGCAGCAGGTGGAGTAGCGATCTATCGTAGGTTATCATCAATATCAACAGGAAAAGTGATCGATGTTGCGGTCACAGACACTGCTCGAGTTATCAAAACCTGCGGTGACTTGTGCTTGGCTGAAGTTACTTGCTTTACCGCTGATACTACCTTCAAATTTGTGCTCGGTGCTGTTTATATTCATCCAGGATCAAGTGTACAAGACATCGGAATGTTGCTACACCAGGCACTTCTTCCATACGTGCATAACAGCCAGTACGTGCCACCGTTCCTGCAAGTTGATCCTAATATGCCGATTCTTCTATGCGGTGACTTCAACCAAAACGTGAAGTCTGATGACAAGTTTCTCAAATTCATTAAAGATACGTTTAATCTTGATTGCGTATCAGATATGTCTAAGTCTACTACGTTAAAAGGAACAACCATTGACTTGACATTTTCTAGGCACATTACAGCAGAAACACTTCCTTTCATTTCATATTTCTCCTATCATCGCCCTATCCTCAACAAAATCACTCAGATAGGAACAAGTTAAGTTGTAGTAAACGCTGTTTCATTGTACGCTAATGTATTGCAAGTTATTGTATGTATATTTGTATATAAATACGTATGTGTGTGTAAAAGTAAAAATAAAATTTTGTTAATATGAAATTCAGTGCGAGATTATTTGTATAAATAAATGTTTTAAATAAAATTCTTTGTATAAATAAATGTTTTAAATTGTTACTATTATTTCATCCTTCTTCCTACTATACGAATGAATATTCACATTAAAATTATTTTACCACTCAAAGTCCTTGTCACGTAAAACTTTCGCCCGTATACCAACTTTACAGGCAACCAATTTTTTTTGTATGTTACTTATAATATGACGTATCTTTTCTTCCAGGCCTCTGTAGCTATCTTCCCCTTCTCCGACTCCGAAAAATAGTAGGCTTTTTCTTCTTATATATCTTTCAAAATTATTGATCGCCGTTTGTTGTGTGTCTATTTTTTGCTCAAGCTTTTCATTTTGAGATTCAAGGGATTTAATTTTTTCATTTATACAAGTACTGATAGTGTTTTTTAAGTCCTCTTTCATTTCTTTCATATCCAGTTTTTGTTGTTTCATTTCCTCCTGCATGGATCGCAACATATCTTTAATTTCGTCCATATTGCGCCCTCTATTAGTTCTGGAGCTAAGCTGATTATATTAGACTTACCAGCGACCTCTTGTTAATACTTTGTAGAACTATGATCACTTTATAAGACTTGTACCGTTATCGATACTAATTTGTTTACGAAATGGTTCGTTAGAGTATCACTAGATGGCGCTATTAAAGCTTTCTGTAGAGGTTTTAGTATAGTTGTATGATTCAGCAGAAAATATTTAGGTTATAATATTTGAAACTTTTAACACTGTTATTTTTATGTTGGATATTAGTCGCTTATGTCTTCACCGTAACATAAATGCCTAACTCGCACTGCTTTTGATAGTTCACAGGGTTCAATGTTCCATTAATTACACTTTTTGCCACTATAATCGAGTGATATTTTCTGATGTTTTTATAATTATTTTTCACTGTTTTAAATACTCGCTTGTTTATTTCACTCCACTGTATCCTTTAACTTCTTCACTGGTATTTAAATCTTGATATTTTCGTTGTTATAATTTTTTAAAAACAACATTAGCACAGAGCGTTTTTTACTATAGCTGCCTTCTACCCTCTCATTTCGTTTGTGTATATTATAATTTTAATTCTTGTAGTTTTTAGAGTTCCGTAGTAAATCAGGAACCCTTACAGTTTCGCCAAGTCTGTCTGTTTGTCCATCCGCGGATAATCTTCGTGACGGTTAGCACCAGGAAGCTGAAATTTGGTATCGGTAATAAATTAATTTGGTGTAAATTAATCACGCCGACATAATGATAAAATATAAAGTGTAAAAAAAAATATATTAGGGTACCCCTCATACACTTAAAGTGGGGAGAGATATTTTTCTTTTCTACTTCCATTATTTTCTCCGCGCTTAGTCCCGGTTTCATCCGCGGCTTTCGCGTTGGAGCCCGAGGTCCGCTTCCCTGCTCATTCTCTTCCATTCCGTGGGATCTTTAGCATCCTGTGTTGTGCCTCCTAGGAGACTAGGAGGCACAACACAGGATGCTAGTTAGTAGAAAGTCTATCTGGGTAGTGCTTTGCCTGCTCCGGTAGGTGACAAGGTGGTCCGGCTTCTTTTTGAAGTAGATGTTCACGATTGCAAAATCAGCGGCCACACACTTTTGGAGAATGTTGTCCTCTTCCGCGTTGCGGCTGCCGTACCCAAGGCCACCGTAAACAAGCTCAAACCCATCACACTTCTCACCAACATGACCGTTCAAATCACCACCCAGAACGACTCCCTGGGGTAACGGGATCCCGTAAAGCAGTCCTTTGAGCTGGCTCCAGAACAATGTCCTTTCGCCGTCACCGCACCCGGCACGAGTGGGCCGGCACCAATCGGGGGCTGCCTGTAGTGTTTGTATCTCCTAAAAGGTACATACTAACATTGTCTCATGTGCACTTGTAATCGAAGTACAGCTGTCAATCTAGTAGTCTGTCACCGACACTGGTCAAGGTTAGACGCGTGCTGCTTGCGATACAAGTGTAGTAGTGAGCCAGTGAATTACAGGTGTTACCGTAAATACAAGGATCCTTACAAGTGGCGACGAGGAGAAAAGGTCAGAATTCATTTTTTTTTTTTTGGGGAAAGGTGGCGTATAAAGTACCTAATGTTTTGTTGTTGCTAACCTTCCAAAACTCAAAAGATGTGTAATTCATACTAGTACTAGAAAAACGTAATTAAACATAGTTAAAATGCATTTCTGAATAGACATTATGACCCCAAAGCAGTAATAAGAAACTAGAAAAAAAAAATATTTTGTTTACATGCGAGGAGACGATGAGTCATAATATCACATTCTGTTCCGTAAGTACTTACCTGCCGCCTCAGCAAGTCCACAGTCTGTTTACTGTGGCGAGACTAAGGCCGCTTTCACATTAGTATGATAGCAGCGTGATAGTAACGAGCCGCGCGAGTGCGTCTGCGCAGCTTAGATCCTATCATTCAGTGTCAAACTCTTTCATTGTGCAATCTATAAGCACATGTGGTTTTAGATTGCAGTGCAGTGCAGTTATAGAGTGTAGTGTTGGTTATTCTACCAACACTCTCCCATCACTGACTGAGCAATTGATTATTTATTGAGCACACGGCATTGGCTGTGCCGTAATTCCGTTTATGAAAATTCTGTCCGAGCACAGTCGCGCGTCTGTCGCGCTGCTCTTCGCCTAAGTGTGTAAGCGGTCTAACATAACGTAAACAAAGTACAAACAGGCGGTTGATTGAGTTACCTACTATTATTTACATCAAAATCTAGACTGCTTTTTCGTTGGTACCTATCTATCTTACTTATTTTATAAATTGCAAACAAGTAATGATTTAATAAGATCAAAAATAACATTTACTCAGATTTACATTGTACGTAGTCTAAATGATACTTTATTCTATAATGTAGGTACCCTAGATAGCTATGGGATACTTATATACCTACAGTTTGATAATATTAATTGATTGCGTGCCTAATTAATTTTGTAACATATTATTGTGATGTAATTTATGATTTCAACCACCTAATAAACAGTTTTCGTGACAGACATAAGCTGACGTAGGCTACCTACCTATGGAACTTTTAACGTTTTTAATTAGGTTTCGTACCAGTATTTTAATAATTAACACCATATATGTATATACCATAACAATAAACATGATATTACATTACATTACGGTATATTACATTACGGTTTGCAGAGGTACGCTAACAATAGGATATAACCATACCTACCTTTCACTCGCCTAGCTAACGGAGCAATTGTTTAAAATATTCCATTGAATTGGAATTGAGTTCGTCGGAATTCCATTAAATTTGAATTGAGTTCGTCGGAATTCCATTAAATTGGAATTGAGTTCGTCGGAATTCCATTAAATTGGAATTGGGTTCGTCGGAATTCCATTAAATTGGAATTGAGCTCGTCGGAATTCCATTAAATTGGAATTGACTTCGTCGGAATTCCATTAAATTGGAATTCAGTTCGTCGGAATTCCATTAAATTAGAATTGAGTTCGTCGGAATTCCATTAAATTGGAATTGTGTTCGTCGGAATTCCTTTAAATTGGAATTGAGTTCGTCGGAATTCCATTAAATTGGAATTGAGATCGTCGTAATTCCATTAAATTGGAATTGAGATAAATCTTCATCATCATCAACTTTTTTATCGTCCCACTGCTGGGCACAGGTTTCCTCTCATACAGAGAAGGATTGAGCGTAATCACCACGCTTGCTCAATGCGGGTTGGCGATTTCAGACTTAAATTCCAGGTTTCCTCAAGATGTTTTCCTTCACCTTCAGTCATTGGTGTCCAAGATATACTTAGAAAGTAAGTACATATAACTTTAGAAAAGTTACATTGGTACTTGCCTGCCCTGGAATCGAACCCGCGCACTCATACTTGAGAGGCTGGTGTTTTAACCACTAGGCCACCACGACTTGAGGTAAATCTTCGAATACCATTAAATTGGAATTAATAAAAAATAATAAATTGTTATTTCTCAGCTTTGCACATAGTTTTTATAATAATATTCTTAATTCTAAAAGCATCTGATAACAGTTTTGACATTAAAAAGAGAGCAACGTTATTAGTGTAAGTGAATCTGCACTTCAAGACATATTTATAACTCGCCAGAAGCTTATGTTAATCCTGGAAATGACGTCAATGTTTTTGATGTAGCTATTAGAAAACTAGATGATTACCTTCTTCTCAAACAAAATAAGACCTTTGAAAAACTACATACAAGAATAATACCAGATGGGAGACTCAAAACAAACGATCTAGTAATTGCGATAAAGTAGCCATGCAGTACATACTCCTCAAGGTTCGGTCTGTCCAACTTCAGGAAAAATTGCAATGGTTGTGGCAAATTAGGCCACAACCAACGCTGCTGTCAAACTTAATCTATTCAATTAAACAAAACAACCATAAAAGACAAAAACAAGACACAACAGTTAATTCTATAGAAGAAGAACAGGTAGAATACATATTTAACTTAAACAATGATGCAACAATAAAATGTGAAAAAGGAGGAGTTAATTTAGAAATGTTAATAGACTCTGAACCTTGTTTCCTTTTCAAAAGTTCCCAAATTTTTCCGATATCAAATTCAATTTGCAACCAGAGTCTATTAACATTACTAAATTAACTCCTCCTTTTGTTGTTGTTTTTGTTATGATCAGATCCGAGAACCAAATAAAATATTTTTTGGCATGGCAGTAAAAGTCTATTACATGTCAATGGGTCGTTGGAAGTTATAATAAAAGCTAAGACCAAGGCAAAAGATCGGCCTAAAGTTTATGTCATAGGAGATGGATCAAGCAATCTTCTAGGAAAGGACACTGCTGTACGTCTTGTGATTTTAAAATTGGGGCTCGGGGTGAACCAAATAAACTTCAGTCAAGAACGATCTCAGTGTATCCTAAACTGAAAATGTCTCAATATAGAAATTCCTATAGATCCGTTAGTGAAACCTGTTATGCAACCATTCCGAAGAATACATAGACCTACAGAAAAATAAATAAATAAGAAAACAAAAGAATCACTCGAATTAGACATCATCGAGGAAGTACACGACTCATCACTTTGTGTTCCTTCCATCGTACCTATTCTAGAAGATAATGGCGATACGCGTCTGTGTTAACAGCTATATTAAGAGAAAACCATTATTTTTACCGTGCATGGAACATTGTCGCCGAAATATAAGCAAAGCAAAATATTTCTCGAAATTGGATATTAAGGACGCTAGCCCTATAGGGTAAGGGGCGGTTTTGGTGCAATACGATAATAAAGGACCTAGAATTACTGCGTTCAATAATCGTGCCTAAACTAAATGAGTGTGAAAGAAAATATAGTCAAACGGAAAAAAAAAACGCTTTCACTAGATTTGGCTGTTGAGCGTATAAACATATTTCTCTTGTTAAATAAAGTGTTTGATTTGGTTACCGATCACAAATCTGTCGAATTTGTATTTGTCCCCAAATCTAGACCATGCGCTAGAGTTGAGAGATGGGTGTTGAGCCTTCAGGCGTAACGTTATAATATACAAAGTTAATCGAGGAAAACTACTATTGCGAATCCTTTGGCACGATTGTGTGAGAGTGTGCCCAACCAACCATTGGTAAAAGACTGTGTTCATCAAATAGTCGAGGTCATGCAAAACCTCAGGCAATTCCTATGACGGAAACAATTAGTGAATCAGAAATCCATTACAAAATCAGTAATGTTAAGAAAGAATTTATGACGTTCAATGGGATGACTCTCTTAAATGTTTTAAAGTTTTCGCAAATGAATTATGCTTCTATGAAAATATAGGAGCTTAGGAGGAGCAGAATTGTCATTCCAGTAAATCTATGGACACGCGTATTACGCAGCGCACATACAGCGATCTGCGCATTCAATATAATAATGCGTTCCGGGTGCTAATGGGACTGCCGCGCTACTGCAGCGCCTCGGCAATGTTTGCGGAGGCTGGTACGGACGGCTTTGCCGCCATCATGCGCAAACGGTGCGCTTCCATCTTACGACGCACGCGCGGCAGTCCCAATACCATCCTGCGCGTGTTGGTGGACCGATGGGACTCTCCGATGCTGGCTCGCTGGATAAGACTGCACGCAGTCTTATAACGATTTTCCACCATCACCGGGGACTCCACTCGATCTGCCATTTATTGATTTATTGATAAAAATGTATCTTTGCCATATTGTTACTAACACTACTCTATAAGCTCAAAATTGTACTAACAAATATGGAGTAATCTGAAATAAATGAATTTATATTATTATATACGGCACATGAAGGTCATTCAGGAATCGTGGGCAGGAAAGGTCGATTACGATGCAAGGTTTGGTGGTCAAGGATTGATAAAGATGTTGAGTTGTTCGTAAAAAAATGCAAGGACTATACACTCGTTAGTTTACCAGATCCTCCTGTAACAATGAAGCGTCGGCCCGGGAACTTCCAGCCGAGGCGTGGATGGACATTGCTATGGACTTGTTAGCGCCATTACCAAATAGCGATTATTTTTTAGTGACTATTATAGTCGCTAAAATGGGAAAAAAGATTTTAGAGAAGTGCTCTATGACTATTTAATGATACATAATACTACCCCTCATTCAGTGACAGGAAAGACGCCATTAGGACTGTTTTTTTAAAGAATAACCGGGATTAAATTCCATTCTTAAAAGATTTAAGTAATTCAGGAGCTGATTCGGAAGTTAGAGATAAAGACAGATTGCAAAAAAGAGAAGGGGAAGGAATATAGTGATTAGCAAAGAAGAGCAGAGGAGCCAAGAGTATATCAAGGGGATAGGGTATTTGAAAGAAATGGAAAAGACAAATAAGCTTTCAACTATTTGTAACCTCGAATCTCATGTTGTTGAAAAGTCGGTTTTTCTGTTAGTGTAAATACCTGATTTTAAATAAGTAAAGGATAACAAAAAACTGTTAAAAAGGAAGGGATGTAGTGTTTGTATCTCCTAAAAGGTACATACTAACATTGTCTCATGTACACTTGTAATCGAAGTACAGCTGTCAATCTAGTAGTCTGTCACCGACACTGGTCAAGGTTAGACGCATGTTGCTTGGGATACGAGTATAGTGGTGAGCCAGTGAATTACAGGTGTTACCGTAAGTACAAGGGTCCTTACACTGCCGAAGCAATCTTCTTTCTCGCAACCCCCAGTGTAGGTGTGAGATGGAAGTCAGTAAGAGGCTGACAGAACCAGCCATCCACCCTAAGGTGTCGGACATAAACCATTACTTATGCCAATTTACCCACATTTCTTAATAATCTACTCCATAACGCTTCTAATTTTATTTACTATTTTCATATGGAAATAATTACCTCCCTATTACCAAATAATTTACCCTCATTAAGCTTTTATTTTAGTAGCTTGTTTTTATGTAAAAATAACTACCTATCCAAGGTCAAATGAATTTAATTATAGACCAATATAAACTAAATAATCTACCTTCAATATAGTTCTCCTTTGTTGGCTACTTTTTATAAGGAATCAACTACCTCAGTATTTAGTGTCAAATAACTTTTACACAAACCAATTATCGTACTCTGATTAAGCTTTTATTCTGTTGACTACTCTTAATGTGGAAATGACTACCTTGTCATTTAATCACAAACATAATATACTTTATGTAAATACTCTCTGTAGTATATAATAGCTTATCTATTAAGTGCGACTGCCGTCGGACCACTCAACCCCAAAGGGATGATAAGAGCTATTAATTTTTTTTATTTTTTAAACTTAGACACAAACATCCACACTCTGAACAACTGTAGGTCATACAAATATTTGTTCCGTGCTGAAATCGAACCCGCGACATGCAGCGCAACAGCCGGAGGTGTGTGCTAAACAACTGCACTAACCGTGTCGTCAATCAATTGATCGGTTGGTGTCTCGTGGGCATTGAAATTTGTTCATTGTCTATACAGCAAAACACTTGCAGGATATAGTAACCGATCCGCAGACAATAGAGATGTTTCCTGGGTAAAAAAATTGATTCTATTTAGTCCGTCATTCAGATTATAGGAAAATATTGGATACGTATATTATCAAATAAAAAAAAAATTCAGATATAAAAGGCATCAAAGATCAGGAGTGGTGGCTGGTGAAGTCACTGGCCGCTAAAAGTGTAGCGTGCAGTGACGTCACACTAGTTTTCAACGCGCTGTGTCGTCTTCATTTTTTGTTTATATGAAAAAAGAATAAATACGTGTATAGTGGAAGCTTGCCAACGTGCAGCCCGTGCCCAAAAAGGGTAGTCGTGCCGATCCTACCAACTATCGGCCGATTTCAGTAACCTCCAAACTCTGCAAGATTATGGAGCGTGTATTGAACTCGCGCCTCTTGGCTTAACTGGAAGGTAACGATCTCCTCAGTGACCGACAGTACGGTTTTCGGCGCAATCGGTCAACTGGGGAGCTACTAGTGTATGCCACTCACTTGTGGGGCGAGGCCCTCGAGAAAAATGGGGAAGCGATTGCCGTCTCCCTTGATGTCTCAAAGGCCTTCGACCGGATATGGCACGCTGGCCTTTTGAGTAAGCTTCCAGCGTACGGCGTTTCCGCTGGCCTGACTGGCTGGGTAAAAGACTTCCTGACTGAACGATCCCTCCGAGTTGTTTTCGACGGATGCTCATCAGAGCCCATGTCGACCAACGTCCGTGTTCCGCAGGGGTCTGTTGTCTGTGCAACTCTGTTCCTGCTGCATATTAACGATCTGCTGATGCCCGGTATCTATGGGTATGCAGATGACAGCACAGTTGTGGAGAGATACCTGCCGGAAGCTCTTTCTAGTAAGGAAACAATCCGGTCCGAAAGAGAGGCTATGGTAGAGCGTTCGAGTGCTGCACTACAGGCAGTCTCCGAATGGGGCAAAGCCAATCTTGTAGCATTCAATGCCGCCAAAACACAGGCGTGTCTGTTCACCGCCAAAAGGAGCCCGTTCACCTTGGCTCCTACTTTTCAGAATGTATCCTTGGAGTGCACCGACCGCCTTCAGCTTTTGGGAGTAGAGATTTCCTCGAACCTTAACTTTGGGCGGTTCATTGAGTCCAAGGCTAGGGTGGCTGCCAGAAAACACGGGTCCGCTCGTGTGTGGAGTACTGCAGCCACATTTGGGCTGGTGCTGCGAAATGTCACCTGGCTACTTTGGATTCAGTGGAGAGGCGTGCGAAGAGGCTGATTGGCGACCCAGACTTAACTCGAAACGGTCTCCAAAGCCTGGAGCACAGGCGTAGAGTAGCCAGCCTTTCGGTCTTCTATAGGTTGCATTCTGGTGAGTGTGTAAGGGAATTGCATGATTTAATTCCCCATCTCCGTTCCACCATCGGACGACCCGTCGTACGGCGAGTTTCCACCCTTACGTTGTTGACACCACTGCGACCCGGACGAAGCATTTCGCTTCCTCTTTTATACCGCGTACATCGAGGGACTGGAACAATTTGCCAGCGTCGGTGTTTCCGTCACATTACAATTTGAGTGTCTTCAAAGAGTGAATAAACTCTTAATAAACTACTACTATTTACCATCAACGATCGCATCACTGCATCAGGCGGGATTGTGGTCAAGCGCTAATTTATCTATAGTAATCAATACTAATATATAAAGCTGAAGAGTTTGTTTGTTTGTTTGTTCGCGCTAATCTCGGAAACTAATGGTCCGATTTGAAAAATTATTTTTGCGTTGGATAGTCCCTCAATCCAGGAAGGCTTTAGGCTATATAACATCACACTGCGACCAATAGGAGCGGAGCATATTAATTCAACGCGAACGAAGTCGCTGGCGGCTGCTAGTAACTTATAAAAAAAAATGTATGTTTTGGAAATCTGACTGACGGACTAATTAGTTTTTTTTTACTTAAATACCCTATTGCATGCGACATTTATTTAGCCGTAGAAGCTTGAATTTGCCTTGACTAGTTATCACTTCATGTTACAACCCTTCCCACTACTCGTGGTGGGACTCAAATGACAACATTTTATCGAACTTTCCATGCGTAGTTGGCGTTTATGCTTGGGGTTTCACGACGTGATCAAATCAGAAATGAGGAGATCCGCAGAAGAACGAGAGTAACCGACAAAGCCCAAAGAATTGCAACACTCAAATGACTGTGGGCTGGGCACATTACCCGTAGGACCGATGCTCGATGGGGCCGACAGGTTCTCGAGTGGCGACCACGCACCGCAACACACAGCGTGAGTAGGTCCCCGACAAGGTGGACCGACGACCTGGTAAAGTTCGCTGGAAACCGCTGGATGCGGGAGGCGCAGGACCGGTCGTCGCGTTGTGGATAATGAATGATGATCCTTGGGATGACTTGGGAGACTATGTCCAGCAGTGGACGTGTTTCGGCTGAAATGATGATGATGATGATGAGATGCACACATATTTGAAAATACTGGAAAGTAGAAGATGTTCCCAATTTTTTTATTTTTAATTGCGGTATATCTGGACTATCTGGACGATATTCTTTGTGAAGCGATCACGGATCAACCGGCGGATTGATTGCCATCTCACGGCCCGCGCACACACCGATGTTCCCTAATTTGCTGTTACGTCCCGTCATCGAGTAACAGCGGGACCTCCCGTTATCGCGTCACCGGGTCCCATATTAATGGATCCGATAAGAACTAAGTGACCGCCATGCGTCGTCATCGGCATTTGTTAATCTGCATACGACTCGTATTTTGTTTACATTATTTTATTATTTCGGAGGAATGATATTTAAGCTTTGTTATTTGTTAGAAGATTAATAAACATGGTGCCCAGCTTTTAGTAATTAGTTTATGTTATTCAATTATTCCGCTTTGTGAGAGTGCCCAATACAAACGCTGTTTTAAACACTTCTGTCTCTTTATTTCGCCACCCTGACCCACCTCCTTTTACATTGCCATGGATCGCAAGACCGCACGGACCCTGCGTTGAGCCTCCGGCAAAAGGCGTTTGGACTCCCTAGATTGGAGAGAAGCCGCCACAAGAAGATGTATGCCAGAACGTCACGAGCGCGAGCTATCTCCCTGTAATTTCTACTTTTAGTGACCAAGGCTTGGATAAGATGACGCTGCACGGTATAGCATCAAATGATTCATAAAACATTTGTGAAGTTTTAGCATCGTACCGTTATCGTTACGCATCGTATTTGGCAAAGCTCGCGCGAATGTGAATCAAAACCGAGCCTTCTCGATCATTATATCAACTACATCATAAGGTAGAAAATAATAACGCTTCCCTCTAAATGATGTCGATCATTTTGGGCGGAGAACCATGAAACGTTTGAATACATTATAATATGATGTAATCATCGTATTATTAGTAATCATGTATCGGTAAACAACAAACCATGAAGTAATAGAGTAATAGTTTACATGTTAAAATTAAAATAATATTGTAGAAAAAAATTTATACAATTTAGAAGCAAAACTCGACGCTATGTTTAAATACCTCTTAGTTATTTCATTTTATTTCATGGTCTCGAATACATTTGTAGAATATGTAAGTAATGATTTTTGATACTTGAAAGGCGATGTGTCTGCTTTTGCCTCAAGTTTGCCATAAATATTGACAACAGCTAAGACCGCTAATATCCGTCAAGCATTTTCTCAACTCCACTGGATCCGACCAATATATAAATGTATTCTCGATAGCTGAGATTCTTTATCATTTCGCTGGATCAATGAAGAATTAACAACAATCAATCAATAAGACGCCAATAATCACAAGATTTGTGTTTAATTTTCAGGGTGAATTCGACTTAAAACTGACAAAAAGTGAAACAATCAAAGGCCCTAAGCGTAGAAATTGTACCGAGATTAAGATGAGAATCGTAAAAGACATTTTCTTGGACGTAGATGGAAATATGAAGGAAAATATGAATGCAGTTAAGGTAATTGCCTTCATAGCATAATAAAATGGCTAGCACACCTAGCCATTTTAAACTACGTCACATAAATATATACTTAACAGAGATCTGTCGAAATCAGATCTTGTCAGAAATTAGAACGTCATCATTTCGTGTAAGCCGTAGTTTAAGAACCCTGAACAGCTGCATTTTAAACGGAACCATCTTTTTTCCAAACCATGAACGAAGAGTTTAGAATAGCTCGCGTGAGGAATGTTTCTGTTGAATATCTCCTCCGATTTTTGTGTGTATCAGCGGTGAACGGAGCGCGATCATAGAGTGTGTGTGCTTCCGCTGACCGCCGCATAGCGTGGTGAATACACTCCCTGTCGAACTGCCAAGCTAGCGAGTCATGACCACGTTCTTTTGACCGTCACCAAATTTAAGTATTTAAAGTAACCCCCGAGGGGAATTTAGGCCTCAAAATTCAAAATTAATAAAATTGGGGGTCTGCCAGTGAATTGTGTCCACGTGCGCTTTCTCGTGATATGGTCTGGTGGTCTATGAACTTCGCATCTGAAGGTTGGAAGTACGTGGTTTGCCATTTTTGGCACTTTAATCAGAGAGATATACTCCGAAGGCATCATTCTATCGCATATTTACTTATAATTTCTAATATATTTCTATCCCAAATACAGTCCACCTGAATCTTGTGTAAAAGAAGGTGGGTCAGGGTGGCGAAATAAAGAGACAGAAGTATTTAAAATAGCGTCTGTATTGCCTGGGCACTCTCACAAAGCGGAATAATTGAATAACATAAACTAAAAGCCGGACCCCATGTTTATTAATCTTCTTAGAAATAACAAAGCCTAAATATCATTACTCCAAAGCAATAACATAATGCAAACAAAATACCATAGAATAAAGAGAGGGAAGTACGTTATCTTCATACAAACGGACCGCGCGCGGCTTGTATGTGTGCGGCATAGTATCTATGCGTCGCCGCACGCACACCTAAACACAATATTAGAGTGCCTATGACTGCGCTAGTCGCGGCTAGCAAGCACCACAGAGTACTTTTAACGAGGTTCGCGCGTCACGGCTTTTCGGCACATTCGCTAAATCACAGATTACAGAATACTACGTAGCTAAATTAAAGAACAATGTGTGATTATCGCAGGAGAAAGTATTGTTGTTTGTTTGGGTGTCTTAATTCATCGATTTCAGAATTGTCTTTGTTCAGATTACCTACTGAGCAGGAAAGGTAAGCAAGTCACTTATTCTTTTAAGATTATAATTTTTACTTGATGATGAGATATCCACTTAGGAACTTACTTATTTCTTGTTGTAAGTATTAGTTTTCTATCAGATAGGGGAAGTAGGTAGGCCTGTTTTCGTACTAGAATTTATTATTCACACAAATCAATGATTATAGGTACTTTTGATCTGTCAGTTGATTTGCCGCTAGCGCTCTACCATAGAATAAAGAGAGGGAAGTAGGTTATCTCCGACCCAAACCGCGATTTAATTGCCTACTGTCTTAGGGTTGTCACGTTTAGCAAAATTTTAATTCAGTGTCTATAAATTGGCAAAGGTCGGAAAGTTGACGACTGTTCACGCTTCGTCGGATTCGGTTGTCACCGAACCCGCTAACAAATATTTATAGACTAAGCGCTTATATTTAAATTATTTGCTTAGTATTTATACATATAGTCATACACAGTTTTTTTTGTATTTTTTATTTTGTAATTTATTAGTAGTTTTGTACACATAAAGGACCATATTTATTTTTATTTTTAATTAATACAAATTTATATAACACAAACATATCTATTAACCCTAAAAATCGTAAAACAACATAAAAATACTGACAACTGCCTCTTTGACTAATTATTTCTGTTGTTAAGATCTGAACTTTATTTATCTGAATCACAAATTGTCAATTAGGTACTTACTTACTTTTAATAACGATTTTATAACTGTAAGTAAGTAGTTACTATACCTACCTACAATAGGTACTAAGAAATCGGCATAACTAAATGTAAACAAAGCAGTAGAGCGCTAGCGGCAAATCAACTGACAGATCAAAAGTACCTTTAATCATTGATTTGTGTGAATAATAAATTCTAGTACGAAAACAGGCCTACCTACTTCCCCTATCTGATAGAAAACTAATACTTACAACAAGAAATAAGTAAGTTCCTAAGTGGATATCTCATCATCAAGTAAAAATTATAATCTTATAAGAATAAGTGACTTGCTTACATTTCCTGCTCAGTAGGTAATCTGAACAGAGACAATTCTGAAATCGATGAATTAAGACACCCAAACAAACAACAATACTTTCTCCTGCGATAATCACACATTGTTCTTTAATTTAGCTACGTAGTATTCTGTAATCTGTGATTTAGCGAATGTGCCGAAAAGCCGTGACGCGCGAACCTCGTTCCGTGCTAGCCGCACTAGCGCAGTCATAGGCACTCTAATATTGTGTTTAGGTGTGCGTGCGGCGACGCATAGATACTATGGCGCACACATACAAGCCGCGCGCGGTCCGTTTGTATGAAGATAACGTACTTCCCTCTCTTTATTCTATGGCTCTACTGCTTTGTTTACATTTAGTTATGCCGATTTCTTAGTACCTATTGTAGGTAGGTATAGTAACTACTTACTTACAGTTATAAAATCGTTATTAAAAGTAAGTACGTACCTAATTGACAATTTGTGAATCAGATAAATAAAGTTCAGATCTTAACAACAGAAATAATTAGTCAAAGAGGCAGTTGTCAGTATTTTTATGTTGTTATACGATTTTTAGGGTTAATAGATATGTTTGTGTTATATAAATTTGTATTAATTAAAAATAAAAATAAATATGGTCCTTTATGTGTACAAAACTACTAATAAATTACAAAATAAAAAATACAAAAAAACTGTGTATGACTATATGTATAAATACTAAGCAAATAATTTAAATATAAGCTCTTAGTCTATAAATATTTGTTAGCGGGTTCGGTGACAACCGAATCCGACGAAGCGTGAACAGTCGTCAACTTTCCGACCTTTGCCAATTTATAGACACTGAATTAAATTTTGCTAAACGTGACAACCCTAAGACAGTAGGCAATTAAATCGCGGATTGGGTCGGAGATAACCTACTTCCCTCTCTTTATTCTATGAAAATACGAGATGTACGGCAGATTAAGAAACGCCAACGACGACGCAATGCGATCATTTAGTTCTTATCGGATACATTAATGGGGCCCGATGACGCGATAACGGGAACTTGGCGTTATCGCAAAGGTCCGGCAGTACTTCACACCTGGGCAGCTTCTAATGTTATACAAAGCACAGGTCCGTTCGTGTGTGGAGTACTGCAGCCACATTTGGGCTGGTGCTGCCAAGTCTCACCTGGCCACTTTGGATTCAGTGGAGAGACGTGCAAAGAGGCTGATTGGTGACCCTGATCTGACTCGAGTTGGTCTCCAAAGCCTAGAGCACAGGCGTAGAGTAGCCAGCCTTTCGGTGTTCTATAGGATGCATTTCGGGGAGTGTGCGAGGGAATTGCATAATTTAATTCCCCCATCTCCGTTCCACCAGCGGACGACCCGTCGTACGGCTGGTTTCCACCCTTACGTTGTTAACACCTCTACGATCCGGACGAAGCGTTTCGCCTCCTCCTTTATACCGCGTACATCGAGGGCCTGGAATAATTTGCCAGCGGCGGTGTTTCCGTCGGACTACAATTTGAGTGTCTTCAAGGCTAGAGTGAATAGGCTCTTAATAAACTAGTGCGCTTTACCATCAACGATTGCGTCACTGCTTACCATCAGGCAGGATTGCGGTCAAGCGCTAGTTTATAATATATAAATAAAAAAAAAAAAGTCCCGCTATTACTCGATGACGGGATGACTCGGCCATCCTGCATTCACGCCGTGACCACACGGCGGCATTCAAAGTTGTTTCTCCTTGCTGGTATCTACAACCTGCAACATAATGATTACACACAGTATTTTGCATTTAATTAACAATACACCTTGTAACTATTGTGGAAGGTACCAGATAAAGTCACACAGCCAATTCATCTAAAAGTAAATGGTATTGAAATGGTGGAAGGTACCGAGTAGGTAGTGCGTGTATATCACACAGTTACGCACGTTAGGCCGTCCAATTAATCACACAGATGTTGTCGGGGAACGACAAGAAAACTAATTTTATAAAAAGAGGGAAATCAGTAGATTAAAAATTTATTACAAAACAGTAGAAGAATTAAAAAAATAAATGAAGATGAGTGATGATGAGTGAGGTGAAAAGGGGGAAAAAAAGGAAAGGTGAATCGGAAGCAGACGCTGACAGCAAGCCAGCAGCAGCAGCGGAGGAGCAGCGCCGGCAGTAACAGCGAAGGAGCGGCCCCGGCTGCGGAGGGCCCGGCGGCGGAGCAGCGCAGAGGAGCGGCTCCGGCGGCGGAGGGCCGGCAGCAACAGCGGAGGAGTGGCTCCGGCAGTAAGAGCGGTTCCGGCGGCAAAGAGCCGGAAGCAGCAGCTGATAAATGGCTGCTGCCGGCCCTTTGCCGCCTAAGCCGCTTGACAGGCCCTCGCTGCGGCCGTGCATACTCGCCTGTGACCTCCGTCAAGCCGTTACTGCTGCGGTACTCGTCCGCCCTTGCCTTCGAGTGGTTCCTGACTTCAAGAGACTGTGCTACTGCGTATAACACTCGCTGCAGCTTCCGAGGGAGGCTCTCTACCGCTGTCTACGACTGCTCTGCTGTGTCCCAACCTACCTGTGTTGTTTCAACTGCTACTCTGCATCTGTGTTCACCGTGACCGCTGCTGATGATTTTCTACTATTTATTTTATCTTTTCTCACCTCACCCACCTCATACATTCATTTTCATTTTTATATTTTATCTTTACTTTTTATTTGTTGTTTTAATAAATTATTTATTTTTCTCCCTCCTCCCTTACTCTTTACACTTTGTAATATGACAATGTAATGAGTATTTGCATCGTATTATGTTGCATTCACGCAGGGTATAAATTATTCACACAGTATACGTTTTATCCACACAGCGTAGAATTTACCCAAGTCACACAGCTAATCATCTAAACGTAAATGGTATTAAAATGGTGGGAGGTACTCAGTAGTGCGTGTATATCACACAGTTACGCACGTTAGACCGTCCTACTAATCACACAGAAGTATTGAGCATTTGCTTTGTGTTACATTGCATTCACGCAGGGTATAAATTATTCACACAGTATAGGTTTTATCCACACAGTTTAGAATTTATCCACATTGTGCAACTTATCCACCAAACACAGTTTAGAATCTATCCCCGAAGAGTAGAATTTATACACACAAAGTAGAGTGTGTCCACATAGTGTAGAATTTATTCACACAGCGTAAAATGTATCCACACAGCGTAGAATTTATACACACAGTGTAATTGATATATGTAGCGTAGAGTTTATCCACACAGCGTAGTATTTATTCATACAGCAAAATTGATCACACAGCTATAGTTTTATCTAAGTCACACAGTTTCAATCTATACTAATATATGTATAAAGAAGAGAAAGCTGAGAAGCTGAGAAGTGTGTCTGAAGAGTTTGTTTGTATGTTTGTTTGTTTGTTTGCGCTAATCTCGAGAACTACTGGTCCGATTTGAAAAATTCTTTTTGCGTTGGATAGCCCATTAATCCAGAAAGGCTTAAGGCTATATAACATCACGCTTTGACCAATAGGAGCGGAGCATAACTAACTCTACGCGAACGAAGTCGCTGGCGGCCGCTAGTGGGAGATAAGACGCACAAATCAGCTTTTTTTTAAAATGTATATAACACATATTTTTATATATATGTTCAAATCAAATCAAAGCATTTATTTTAAATAAACCAGTTACAGGCACTTTTGAATTGTTAGAAGGTCGGTCAGTCAATAAGATGAAGCTAGTCGCCCATTCCAAACGTAATGTAGGTACCTATGGAGAAGAACGGGCAAGAAACTCTATGGACAATCTTTTAAATTTTCAAGCTATTGTTACAAATATTTGATTACATCATTCATGTTGAAATCAACCGTGTGAGAACGATGCAGAAATATATTATACGCTGAGAAACGTGTGTTTTCCATAATGGACGCTCCATTATGGAAAACTGAAATTAAATAATCATCAATATTCGTTACACCAATTCATTATAGTATATATTTCTAACAAATCTAATATATTTTTAAATCGTGTATACATGTTTAACTTTCTAACAAATCGATTAAGTCATCTCTCATTCATCATCTGACATTGTAAGCTTATATGGTCGTAAAGCTTCACCTGAGACTACAGCATCGAATCTCTTATAGCCGTTCATTCCTTTTATATTTGCAATTGTATAACGATCTAGTGAGTGATCAGCTGCACAAATTTTATAAGGACCTGTGTAAAAGTAATAACATTACAAATAACAATACAACAACATTGTAAAAGTAGTAACTTTAGTAAACAAAATACGAAGCGTACGCAGATTAGCAAATGACGACGACAACGCAAGGCGGTCACTTAGTTCTTATCGGATACATTAATGAGGCCCGGTGACGCGATAACGGGAGGTCCCGCTGTTACTCGACGACCAAGATAATCAAAAGCACTTTTTGTTTTTGCAGGGTACTATTCTTGGTACGATGAATGGCAAAGAAATGGTTCGACTCAAGATAAAGGACATGTGCGACCACATCTTCTTCGGACCAATGTTTCGGACTTTCTTCAACAAATCAGACCATTGTGCGTTTAAAAAGGTAATCTTAGAACATAACCTTACTTAAAGCTGCAAAATACGTTATTTGAATCGTCAAGTAACATTTCTAGAAATTTTACACTAGCGTACTCCTGAAGTCCCGTTAAGTATATACAATATGTTAAGAAAACCCTGTCCGACCCGTAAGGATAATAAAGGTTAGGTAAACACATGTCCAAATAAAATATGAAATTTTACATAATCATCATAGTAACAATACTAGAGAATTTTGAAATTATCTTTTTTTCCCGCGAACTTCCCCAAAATTAGGTAAATTTTTAAAATGTGACAACACCATTTTCGGCGGTATCTTCGTTTGATTTATTGTTGGATATTAAATTTATGTTCAATATTTGGCGGCCCCTTTGTGATGCCGGCGCGCGGTGAAAAGTAGGTGAAACTAGGTATGTACTATTTTTTGCGTAATAACGTTTTTTTATCGCTATTAATCGAAACTTGTATCTGGTTGAAGGATTTGTTGTAAAAACACAGATTACCCAATGGTAAAAGTACTTTTGTTTGTTTATCGATTAATTACTAATAACATTATTATAACACAAGTATTATAAACAGAAACGAGAAAGACTGAAACACAATTATAATAAAGTTTTACAAATATTTTATCAGTCAATATCATCGATATTAAGACAGTCATTATCAGCCCCTACTCGTCCACTGCTGGACATAGGCCTCCTTCATGGCACGCCAACAAGCTCGATCCTGAGCAGTTCTCCGTCAGCCACTACCAGCCACCTTTTTGATGTCGTCGCTCCATCTCGCCCAAGGGCGTCCCACGCTACGTTTGCCGAGACGCGGTCTCCACTCGAGGACTCGTTTACCCCAACGGTTGGCGGTCCTGCGGCATATGTGACCAGCCCATTGCCACTTCAGCTTGCTAATCCTCTCAGCTATGTCGGTGACTCTGGTCCTCTGTCGGATCACCTCATTTCTGATACGGTCATTCAGAGAGACGCTCAACATAGCCCGCTCCATAGCTCGCTGAGCGACTTTAAACTTATGGACTAGTCTGACCGTTAGTGTCCACGTCTCGGCTCCGTAAGTCATGACGGGTAGGACGCACTGGTTGAAGATTTTTGTCTTCAAACATTGGGGTATGGGCGACGAAAATACCCGACGAAGTTTACCAAACGCTGCCCATCCCAGCTGGATCCTTCTATTTGCCTCCTTCTCAAAGTTGTTTTTCCCTAATTGCAACGTTTGCCCGAGGTACACATATTCTGAAACAACTTCGAGCGGCATTCCATTTACGGCAACCGGTCCCGGAGTGACCCGTTCATTGAATATAATTTTGGTCTTATCTAAGTTCATCCGGAGACCGATGCGTTGGGAGGAGTCAGCTAAGTTGGCCAGCATTTGTTCCAGCTCTTGCTGCGTTTCCGCCATGATGACGATATCGTCCGCAAATCGCAAGTGTGAGATGTACTCGCCATTGATGTTAATGCCCCGACCCTGCCAATCCAGCGTCTTAAACATATCCTCGAGGGCATTGGAGAACAATTTGGGGGAAATAACGTACCCTTGTCTCACTCCTCGCTTAAGAGGGATATGTCTAGTCTGCTGGTTCTGGACTTGGACGGACATTGTAGCAGCGTCGTAGAGACACCTCATCACTTGGATATATCGCCAATCGACTTGGCATCGCTGCAAAGATTCAAGAACAGACCAGGTCTCGATGGAGTCAAAGGCCTTCTCATAGTCCACAAATGCTAGACACAGGGGCTGATTATACTCTTCGGTCTTCTGTATAATCTGCCTCACTGTGTGTATGTGGTCTATGGTACTAAATCCTCCTCGAGACCCGGCCTGCTCAGGCGGCTGGAATTCGTCGAGTCTACGCGCTAGTCGGTTCGTGATCACTCTCGAAAACAGCTTGTAGACATGGCTCAAAAGCGAAATGGGTCTATAGTTCTTCAGTAAGGTTTTATCACCCTTCTTGAAAAACAGAACCACCACGCTTCTGTTCCATGCCTTAGGAGTTCTCCCCGAAAAGAGAGCAGAATTAAATATACGCTGAAGCTCTTTTAGCACAGGCGTACCTGCAGCTTTCAAGAGCTCCGAGGTAATCCCGTCTTCTCCCGGGGCCTTCCCATTTTTAAGCTGTCCAAGAGCTACCACGATCTCGGCTAGGCTGATCTCAGGGAGGTCTTCGGTGTAGTGCCGTGTGAGAGATTAGGACAGTAGGTTAAGACAGTAGGTAACAAAAATTAAAACATTAGCATGATTTTCATTTACAGCAGTGTACCTCGCTAATTTGAGTTTTGTAAAAGTTCTAAACAATTCTATGCGAGGTTGAATCGAGAATAAGAATGAGAAACTACAATACTAAATCGATACCAAAAATAGACGAGTATCAATCAATAAAAAAAACAATATTTTGATTACTTACACATCTCTATCGAAGCGTGCCGCCAGGCCAGCCGTACCTACGCGGCTGCTACCTATTTTTAAAAAATAAAAATAATTTTTACTTTAAATTATTAGTTGCGCGTAAACATTGCTGGTGTACACTATTCGTGTATTGTGTGATAATGTCGTTTTCTAACGTAGAGTAATGTAACATGCTGATGGAGGTAGTAACTGCAATTAGCTGTGTTGTGATCAGGTGTTAAACGATTTGGAAGTGGGTACTTATCGGTCAATGCACGAGGGTTCCAGCATGACGGTGCCTCACGATATTTTTGCCGACATGTACGTGAGTACATTATCATTATTGTCCATTATCAGTTCGGCGAGCAGTGGATTGGTAGGGGCCAACTGTGGCCAGCGCGGATTTGACACCACTTGATTTTTATTTGTGTGCATGTCCGTGCTAATCTCGTGTGACGAAATATGGAACATCTCCGCCACAGCCATTGTGCTCATGCAATGAAATGATACATTCGGAGAGTCAGACGACCTTCCTACTTAAAAAAAGTTCTTTTCTCGAGCTGCCTAAGTATCATTGTTTCTTTCGAGAGTCGATAAACGTGGACAAGCTACCTTATACCTACAAGCATGAGGTCAACTGCGGTCATGACCTGTGCCTGTGTTGCCATGAAATAACCTATTTATTTTATTTAAGTTATTTATTTTTTAGGGGGTATTTTTTTAAGTTTAGCCAGGTTTTGCAGGCATTAGTAGAATCAGTTATCGATACCTAACAATACCTTCACGGGTCGGACAGGGTTTTCTTAACATATTGTATATAGTTACTTATATGTATATTTATAAGTGCATACCAGAAACTCTACAAGCATATCAAGTATTTCAATATTGTGTCTAGTATTGACCTCACGAAGACTTTCAACAGTATATACATACTTTCAACAAGTCCATACACCACGTCAGGATTGTTGGTTCGAATCATCGGTGTGTCTACTCACTCATTAAAATATACAAGATCTTCTTTTACCTGGTTACGAATAAAGTCGGCAAACTACATACATATATAAGTGATGAGAATTTCTTTGACATTATATGTACCACCAGGATCATACCTAAACTATTTTTGTTTTCAGGGTCCCTATCATATACGTGTGGACTTACAATCACTGTATCGTAACTTCTGTGGAGACAAATTCTTTTATGGAGACTGGAAGTTCAAATGGATATTTCATAATGAGTTCTGTAACATGCATTGCGGAATTATTTATCTTTCATTGACTCCCAAACGATTTGCTGTTGGTGATAAATAATAAAGAAATCAACTATTTTGAGTTTACATTGAATTTTACAATACATAATGATGATGATGATGATCCTTTCATCATGATTCCTTTTTCTGATTCCCGAACGTAAAAAAATATTTGAAACACCAACAAGTAGTTATGCCGGATCTGGCTGTTTGTGTATGTGATATCTTCTTATCAGCCTATAGAGGTCCACTGCTGGACAGAGGCCTCACCTAAAGCTTTCATTCCATTGGAGGGCATTGCCATAATCCTCACGCTTGGCTGACGGGTTGGGGATCGCAGTAATTTGATATTTCACAGGAGAAACGCTGCTGCCCGCTTCTCTGGTTAGATTTCCCTTAGTCGCCTCTTACGACACCCACGGGAGGATATGGGTTAGTACTATTCTATGCCCGGTATCACACTGGACATATATATGTGATATATAAGAGAAATTCCTAGATAACGATTTAATTGCTAAAAGAAATCGTTACTCCTGCATAACATATATCGAATATAAAAATATATCGAATTATAAGTAAATAAGCGATATTCATAACACATCGCACTCGTCTTCACAGAGTAGGCAACTCGTTCATGGGTCAATGTACACACTTTTACAACAAGCTTCCCATGGGCATTCGAAACTTACCTATTTTTTTTATGTATTATAAACTAGCGCTTCACCGCAATCTTGCCTGATAGTAAGCAGTGACGCAATCGTTGATGGTAAAGCGCACTAGTTTATTAAGAGCCTATTCACTCCAGCCTTAAAGACACTCAAATTGTAGTCCGACGGAAACACCGCCGCTGGCAAATTGTTCCAGTCCCTCGATGTACACGGTATAAAGGAGGAGGCGAAACGCTTCGTCCGGATCGTAGTGGTGTTAACAACGTAAGGGTGGAAACCAGCCGTACGACGGGTCGTCCGATGGTGGAACGGAGATTCAATCATGCAATTCCTTCGCACACTCCCCAAAATGCATCCTATAGAACACCGAAAGGCTGGCTACTCTACGCCTGTGCTCTAGGCTTTGGAGACCATCTCGAGTTAGATCAGGGTCACCAATCAGCCTCTTCGCACGCCTCTCCTCTGAATCCAAAGTGGCCAGGTGATACTTAGCAGCACCAGCCCAAATGTGGCTGCAGTACTCCACACACGAACGGACCTGTGCTTTGTATAACATTAGAAGCTGCCGGACAAGAGTACTGCCAGAAAGTACAAAAAAGTGAAAGAAAGTGAAAGTACTTTGTGACCTTTGCGATAACGCCAAGTTTCCTGGCAACCACCTTGGCCTTGGACTCAATGAACCGCCCAAAGTTAAGGTTCGAGGAAATCTCAACTCCCAAAAGCTGGCGGTCGGAACACTCCAAGGACACATTTCGAAAAGTAGGAGCCAAGGTGAACGGGCTCCTTTTGGCGGTGAAAAGACACGCCTGTGTTTTGGCAACATTGAATGCTACAAGATTGGCATTGCACCATTCGGAGACTGCCTACAATTAAAAACGACCGAACGATTTAAAAGCTATATTAAGACCAAACTTTGCAAAAACGGGTATTTAAAATCACAGTTTATTTAGAAGACAATAAAGCTTGGGATTGAGCTGCTCGCTCTGCTAAGCAATTTCATTAAGCAATATGCGTATTATGCTACAATTATGACATTTTAATCACTTTTTTTTTCTAAATCACGTAAATTATTCT
The DNA here is from genome assembly GCA_017933935.1 of Sesamia nonagrioides. NCBI lineage: Eukaryota > Metazoa > Arthropoda > Insecta > Lepidoptera > Noctuidae > Sesamia > Sesamia nonagrioides. The sequence continues at coordinate 186,461 of JADWQK010000267.1, read as the reverse complement.
AAACATTTTCATTTTTAATGTCTGGGCTTGAAAAAAGATGATCCCTGGGTTTGTTTCGGCTTGTCTTCTCAGAGGTAGTCAGTTAGGAAATCCCGGCTCCATCTAGTTTAAAAAAATATCACGTGTAAAAGTGATCAGTAATTCTAGTTGCATAATAAACGATTTGATTTTGATTTGATTTTTATATATTTAAAAGCCATTTTATAAATTTTAAGTACGTATTTTTCCTGGGTTTGAATCTGATGTTTTTTCGTTTGTAAACGAAACAAACGAACTACCGATGAGATGACAGAAGTGCATAGATAGAAATGGATCATACTTTGATTAAATAAATATCTTATATTAAAAAAATAAACGACTTTTACTCCTCCCATACAAAGCGCCAATTTCATATGAAATTGGCGCTTTGGACTCAAGGACGTAATATAACTAATCATAACGAAAGTTTTATAAAGTAATATTCTAATGTGAAATAATAATCACAGAATTTTTATCGTCGCATCGGTCTTCGTGGACTCTGTGCTGACATCTCTTTGAGGCGCACGTGGAACACAACGCGCCGTCGACTCGGGCCTGGTCGTTACCGGGCGGCGAGCTGCCCACTGCTCACTGCCCGCAGGCCCGCGCTATCGGTGGCCGGGAGTTCGGTGTTGTCTCCCGACTAGGTCGTCTCCTGCGACGGCTAGTGGCTTGAGGGCGCTGGGAGTCCCGCTGCCTCACGCGCTCCACCTCCTTTGCCAGCATCACTACTTGACAGAAGGAGGTGATGACCTGCCATGCACTCTCGCTCTGGACCATGGCCTGGACCAAGTTCGGACTCGAGTGATCGCCGCCGATCGCCGCGACGAGGACACGCCGGTGCTCTACCCAAATGCATAGAAGCTGGTACTTAGTACTAATAGAAATAAATGACCAACAAGGTGATCCGTGCGAAGAGTTCGCACTTCCAATTCGATATATCTCGATGTTTTCAGAGGATCGATAGAATCGTACTACTACTACTTATGCGGGTGAAACCGCGGGTCGCAGCTAGTAATATATTCCTATGATTAGAAAGGTATTTAATACCAGAATTCCAAGGGCATTTGTCTTGTATCCTTTCTGATCAGAGTACTAAGGGTGGAAGCTGAGACGAATCAGTAAGAAAAGTACAAGAACTAAGGTGATTATAAATGTTGTAGCAACATAAAAGCACTAAGGAGGTGAATACTTACTGCATTAACAGATTTTCTTTGCATAGTTTTGGAAAAATGGTACTGGCAGGCATTTTAATTTTATGGTGTCAGTCGATGGAATAGTGCGACCAAGTAGTCAACAAATCAAGGACTCTTTTGGGCAAACTGAGTACTAGAAAAATCACAAATCGCAAATACTTTTCCTATACCTAGTAATGTGTTTATGTTATTACCGACATATTGGTTGGTACAGAATAACTCTGAACGGACAAGTATTTGAAGCTAGACAACTTAAATCTGATATTCAGTAAAAAACAGGCATCCAACAATGTATGTCTTATCTAAACACAGCTAATTGAGAACTTACCTAAATAGGCATCATCTTTAGCAAACAATTTGATGTTGTCTAGACTTGCCTTATGGAGCAGGAGCAGCATATTTTCACGCATTCATATCTTGTATCCTCTAATTTATAATATGATTGTTTTAAATATTTCCGCGAACGGACATTTGCGTGGAGGACGCCTGCTCGAATTCACTTGCTGAAAAAGTCGAATCTTTTTATGTTATAGCTACTAGAGATAACGCCTTGTAATAAGCAGTGATGCCATCATTGATCGTAAAATGCACATGCACATATTAGCCTATTCACACTAGCCTTGGAGACTTTAAATAATAAACAGACGAAAATACCTTTACAGGCAAATTGTTCCCGTCCTTCGATATCCGCGATATAAATATCGAGGCGGAACACTTCGTCCGAAACGTAGTGGCTTGACTCCACTATTATCCGGACGAAGCGTTCCGCCGTTCTCCAAATTGCATCCTATAGAATACAGAAAGGCTAACTAGGATACATTTTAAGGTAGCCACCCTACGCCTGTCCTCCAGGCGAAGCTTGAAGTTCGAAGATTGGTCTTAACTAAAACTTGTTTACCATTAATTAACCTTTGCACGTCTCTTAACTGAGTCCAAAACTGGATGATGGAATTTTGTGCACCAACCTATGTGGCCGCAGTACTCTACATACGATCGGACCTGTGTTTTGTATGACATTAGAAGCTGCCCCAGTCTGAAGTACCGTCGGACGCCAAATTTTCTAGCAGCTATCAGAGAGAGATAAGTTCATTGAGTCCAAATTGGCTTTGGACTCAATGAACTACAGTTCCGCGAAAAAGTCACAGAAATATAATTCCTTCCTAATATTGCACCTGTATTCATTCAAAGGTTTTCGCAGGAGTATATAATATTATACCACCAATTCGCCAAATCGTTAATTTATTGGTAGTTTTAGTGACTCCACACACACAGCTTATTTATTTTTCAGCATATAGGTGACAGTGTATTGGCTACTTGGCTTTTGTCTGTCCATGGACCGATATTAATCACAACCCGAATCATCGAGATAATGATTATGCTACTCGAAGATCATGAATAACTTAAGCATAATCAGCCTCTGATACGTAGTCAAACGATTAGCTGCGTCGTATTTTTTATTTCATTGGTCCAAGTATATTATATACCCAACTTTTGTTGAATTTAATTCTCGGAAACGAGTAAAATCTTTTGGAAACTTGGCAATAGCTATCGAAACAAATCATCAGTAACTATTATCATCATTTATTTCAGCTTACATATCATTTTATAAATAAATATGCGTGATTATTTCCAGCCACCGAAATTAAATGGTCAGTTTCCGATAATTCACAGTAATCCATCAAATCTAAATTTCATTGTTCAACGAACCATTTCTTTGACCAGACCTGTTTTTTTTTTTACCATAAAATCATATTTAAATATAGCGAACTGAAGTAAACGTGCAATTCACTTTCGGACTATTATGTATTTGAAATTGCTTACGGTGTTCACAGTTTATGCTGTGTACGTAGAACCAAATGCACAAAAGGAATATGTAAGCCAGTAGTTTTATCCCCTGTCCTTTGACTCATTTCTGGCAAAGCTCTTTTTAATTTTAATTTTCTAAGTTAGTTTTCACGGACTCCTATTCTTTGAAATAATTTACTATATTTATATTACTTTCCAGGGAAAATTCAATTTAGCAATTTCAAATTTCGAAACATGCAAAGGGCCAAAACTAAAAGATTGTGCAACTGCATCAGGTATCATCAACAATAACTCTACAATAAATTATGTCTTGACGGTTTTTGAGAATGTATCACCGACAAAGGTAAGCAAGTTATAGAAAATTGTTAATAGAGCATGAGAGATTTTTAGCGGTAACACACGATCAAATACGATCTGAATATTTTTAACGAATATCAATCTATTGCTTTATACAGGGATAGGATTTTTCTGAAACTAATAGGCTGTCATTTCAAAACAAATGCATAGAATCAGAAAAACCAAATTGTTTTAAATAGAGACAACTTTGCAGTTGTGTGCAACTGTGAAAATTAATTTGCTACTATTAGTCATCATCTCATCGTTAATTCCCGTCGCATCCGAAGCTTTTTCAGCTTTTACCAGTCTATGTACTTGCTGATTTTGGCTAAACTTCGATATTTTCCATAAAGCGACTACCGTCTGACCTCCACAACTCGAAGGCGATATCGAAACAGTCAGACCAATTGTTGAACTTTTGAGGTATCCAACAACCCGTTACGACTGCCACTAGATGTTCGTATGGCAATCGGGACCAACGGTTTCATTCATGTGCTTTCCGAGGCACGGCCAGACCAGCAAATATTCATATTCATGCATACAAATATTTGCACTGCGCGCGGATCGAACCCGTACCTTCTTGCGCAGCGGCCGCGTTCGCTATCGCTACGCCACGGACGCTGTCAATTTGCTACTGGTAGTGTGTTACACAATTAAACAACTGTTGCCAATTCATCAATCGAACAATCTTATCTGTTACAAATTAAGGGTAAAATCGTCGCTACGACAAATGGAAAAGACATGCTTAGATTGCAGTTGAAGAAACCTTGTGAGCATATATACTTCAGACCCCTTTTCAACGCACTCATGAACATTACAAAAGATTGCTTCGTTATAAAAGTAAGTAGAAATTAATGTCTATGCCTAATTAACTTAACGAGAACAACCATCAAAAGGACAATGCTTAACACGACACACAACGTGGATAACGACTCGGTGTAGGGTCACCACTGGATGTGAGTTGCGCAGGACAGGTTATTGTGGCCATAGAGTGCTTACATAAAGATGTATAGGTTCCCGGTCCCGATTCATCGGTACAGGCCGGTACTGACCGGTACAGATTAACCCAAATTACAATATCTTTCTTTCAGGTGATATAATAAAACAAATAATTTTATCACATGGTGAAGGCCCCGGGAATCCGCTGGTTACCAATCCAAGTTACAATGCTTGGGGAGGCCTATGTCAGTCGATGTAATTCAACTGAAAGGGTTATAATCATAATGATAAGTGAGTTGACTTTAATCTTATGGTAATTTTTTCAGGGACACTACAAATTCAACGTAGACATTGTGGCGGTAGCAGAGTCTTATTTTGGTGGTACATTTGTATACGGCAATTGGACATTCAAGTCAGTCTTTTACAATGAGGCTTGCAATTTCTCCTGCTCTATCATTAAAGTTTCGGTACAACCAAAAAAAAAAAATTAAGTAAACAAATAAAGGATGCTGGAATGGTACTCGATCCTTGTGGTCTCACTAGATGGTGCTGCTCCAACAACAATACTTTTAAGGATACAATTTAAATTCTCACCAAATAAATAATTTTAGACCCTAAAACATCACCAGTAGCAAGTAAAATATGTTAGTGTCAAATAAAATATAATCACCCGATACCGAGGTGCTTTAAAAGCACCGTTTTAAGTACCAAAAATAAATATACACTCATCAGAATAATTATACCTACGTGTTTTATTTTTAGTCTTGCTTTTTATTATTATAAAAAAAAAACTTTTAATTAGCTTTGCAATGTAAGTATATTCGGGTCCCAATAAAGCTGAAATATTGTATACGCGTTTAGTTTGGATGACAATGTATAGTTAACTACAAATGCAAGGGCTTGATAAGAATACCACAAAAAATAATGTAACGTCACTCTTAATCCAATATGGCGGACCTTCAAAGTTTGAAAATTAGCTAAGAAGCAGATATATTTCATTAATTGAGCTGTAATTTTGCATATAGGTACGTTCAGTTTGGATGATAGGGCATAGCTAATTGCGTGACGTCATTCTAAACCCTACAAGGCGGAACATCCAAGATGGCGAATAAAGAACATGGCGTTAAAGACTCATTAGAAGGTTTTCTTATTAAAGTGCTAGACTGTTCGAAATTAACCGCCAAATGATCTTGCAACTAGGGGTCGCAAACCGGGATACCGAAATTCAAAGCTACCGGAATACCGGGCCAAATTAAGGTCTAATTAATACCGGTATTCATTTCACAAAAGCCGGGATATTCGGTATTTTCGGTTTAAGTAAAATAAATAAAAAACAAATATAAATAGAAAAAGTTACGCACCATTTAATTGGAATTACACGCGAGCGAATTCGTTCACCTTACGACAAGATCGATCTGCCTCCGCTGGTTAAGCCTGGTGGAACTCTGGCTCATACGTCGAGAAAGAAAGATGACATGCAAAGAGACTTGTCTTTGCATCTCTCTTTGCCTACAGTTCGCGTCTGAATACTAGCAGTGCTTCTCCACCGAATTTGCCTCACTGAATAATACATTGCGACACTTCAATGCCCGAGGTTTGTATTGGGAACAAGGAGGTTCTGAGAGTACTGTGTCGTCTGGATGTGAATAAGGCTATTGGACCAGATGGTATACAAGCAATTGTTCTCAAGGCTTGTGCGCCTAAGTTGTCTCCTATATTGACGCGCTTGTATCGCCTCTCATTTAGGATTGGTATAATGCCCAAGTTCTGGAAGCTTGCCAACGTGCAGCCCGTGCCCAAAAAGGAAAGTCGTGCTGATCTTTCCAATTGTCGACCGATTGCAATAACCTCCCTTATCTGCAAGATTATGGAGCGTGTATTGAACTCGAGCCTCTTGACTTACCTGGAAGGTAACAGTCTCCTCAGTGACCAACAGTACAGGTTTCGCCGCAACCTGTCAACTAGGGACCTACTAGTGTATGCCACTCACTTGTGGAGCGAGGCCCTCTATATAAACGGGGAAGCAATTGCTGTCTCCCTAGATGTATCAAGGGCCTTCGACCGGGTATGGCACGCTGGCATTTTGTGTAAGCTTCCAGCATACGGCATTTCTCCTGGCCTGACGGGCTGGGTTAAAGACTTCCTGCCTGAACGATCCCTCCGAGTTGTTGTCGACGGATGCTCATCGGAGCCCATGTCGACTAATGCCGGTGTTCCTCAGGGGTCTGTTCTCTCTGCAACTCTGATCCTGCTGCATATAAACGATCTGCTAATGCCCGGTACCCATTGGAATGCAGATGGCAGTACAATTGTGGAAAGATACCTGCCGGGTGCTCTTGCTAGTAAGGAAGCAATCCGGTCCGAAAGAGAGCCTATGGTAGAGTGTACGAATGTTGCATTACAGACAGTCTCCGAAGGGGCGAAACTAATCTTGTGGCATGCAACGCCTGCCAGAACACAAGCGTGTATTCACCGCCAAAAGGAGCCCGTTCATCTTGGCCTACGTTCATCCATGGCCCTGTATGGGGCCCCTGTGTGGGCGATGGACCTGACGGCCGGAACACTCGCCATTCTGCGCAAGCCGCAGAGGGCGATAGCCGTCAGGGTCGTCCGCGGGTATCGCACGATTTCCTACGAGCGGCTTGCGTCCTGGCCGGATCCCCGCCATGGGACCTAGAGGCGAAAGTAGTCGCGTCATTGTACCGATGGCGCGAGGAAGAGCGGACACGGGGCTTCAGTCCGGCGCAGCAGCAGATCGAGCTGCGCCAAGAGGAGCTCCGTCAGGTCCTGGTGGCGGACTGGCGGTAGAGGCTCATGCGCCCTACCGCCGGCCTCGCTACCGTCGAGGCAATCCGGCCAGTACTCAACGACTGGCTCGGGAGAAGGCACGGCTCCCTGTCATTCAGGGTGACGCAGGTACTGTCGGGGCATGGCTGCTTCGGCAAGTACCTGCGTCGCTTAGGCAGGGAGCCGGCCGCTCGGTGCCACCACTGCGTCCAATGCGGGGAAGACACGGCGCAGCACACGCTCTCCGAGTGTGTATCTTGGGAGGAGCAGCGCCGTGTCCTCACAAATGAAGTAGAAGGCGACCTGTCGCTGCCGGCAGTAGTGCGGACGATGGTCGGTAGCCCAGTATCGTGGGACGCGGTGGTGTCCTTCTGCGAGGACGTGATGTCGCAGAAGGAAGCTGTGGAACGGGAGAGGGAGATCTCAACTCCCTTCCCGGGCCGCAGAAGATGCACCGGGCGTCAAGGAAGGGCGGGTAACGCCCTCTTCCGCCCCCCATGGATGGGTCCAGGGGCGAGGGACATGGGGAAGTCCCCGACCCCTATTTGTTGGCCCCCGAGGCGGAGGTGCGCGCTAGTTTCGGCGCGCGCCTCTGAGGCGATGCACGGGGTAGTTTAACACCCCACTACCCCGTGCAGGAGACGAGGCCCGGACAGACCGGGCCAGCACGAGAGTGTGGGGTCGTGGAAGAATTTAGACTCCCACGGTCCCATGCGCGCTCATAATAGAAGAAGCACCGGGGTGGTTTTAGTCAGTAAAAGTCTGACAGACCCCGTCGCCCATCCCAGGGCGGCGGACATCCTATGAGGATTTCCAACCCGAAAAAAGAAAAAAAAAAGGTCCGTTCATGTGTGGAGTAATGTAGCTATATTTGGGCTGGTGCTGCACCTGAGAACTTTGGATTCGGTGTACACCGTGTCACAGTAGTGTAACCAGACTGTCGGTGATCTATAGGATGCATTTTGGATAGTTAATTCCACCATCTCTGTTTCATGATCGGACGACCCGTCAATCGACGAGTATCGACGCTTACGTTGTTGATATCACTACGATTCAGACGAAGCGTTTCGCCTCGTCTTATACCGCGTACATCGAGGAACAGGAACAATTTACCAGTTAATAAACTAGCGCACTCTACCATTAACGATTACATCACTGTTTACCATCAGGCAGGAATTATAAATAAAAATAAAAAGCGACAGCCAAGTAGCCTAACTTCCCGCGCAATGATTAGTGGACGAGTCAATGGCGTGACGCGAACGGTGCAAGTATGTGAGTTGAAGTTAGTTGCGACCGACATGTGTCAAGTTTTTTTTGGGTACAAAATGAAATGAATTGGGATGAAAAATGTCGTGGATATCCGCCACCCTGAGGCGGGCGACAGGGTTTGTCACACTTTTACTGACTAAAAACCACCCCGGTGTCTCTTATCACACTTGGCGCGTGACCGCGGAAGTCCAGATTCTTCAACTCAAAGAGGCTTTGAGCCTATTAAAGGCTTCGAGGGAGTCCTGTGACCAACTACTTAAGGAAATCTATGACAATGAGAGAGTCCTCTTCAATGCACATGAAGCAAATAGGAAGTTGAGAAATAAAATGGATCAGTTACATATTCAATACAATGATGCAATAGACGCCCGGGGTAGGCTCCAGCTTGTTGTAGAGCCTGCTTGTTCAGCCAGTGTAACTTAGAGTATGAACAAGTTCTTTGTCAGAAACACTAGTCTTGTCTCTAGTTGTTGTAAGATCTCTAGTTGTATGATTTGACTTTGAAGTCAAATCATACAACTAGAGATTTCTAATAATAACATCACTGCCTCGCTGAATCAGAGTCTATTTAGCGAGTTGTTGCCTATCGCCCCCACAATGGTTTCTGCAATAAACCTCTCTTACACTATAGATTTCACTGATGACAATGATACAAAGTCATCAAATTCAGTGAAGGTAGTAACCAGCAAAAATAAATTTAAAAAATATATAAAAATTAACAAGTACATTGTCAAAACTCAAAAAATGGTGAAAAGACAAAGGTACTTTATAAAAAGTGTTAAGATGAACAGGGAGAGATTCAATTTGCTGAAACAGTTAGATATGTATTCTTATAACTTAGAGCAAAGTAATAGGAGGTATGACATAGACACGGAGTCATTGCAATCTGAACTTGACCATCTGCAAGATAAACTTCTTTCAATGACTAATAAGTATAATACCTCAGAAGACCTAATTAGAGAATATGTGTTGGCGATGAATGAGCTGGTTAACTCACAAAAAACCAACTGTGAGTGCGGTCCAATACCACCTTGCCGCAGCCCTGTGTTGATTGCCGCAGCCCTGTGTTGATGTCATAGTCCCTTCTGCTAATAGTGCCAATAGCCGTAATTTAAAAAGCCGTAATTGTAATGATCTTAATCAAAGCCTGACTAATGATGTTGTGTTGTTCTGTGATGAGATAGGTAAGGGCATGGGGCGCTTGTTGACTGATGAATATCCGGGTCGCTCAATATTGAACTACTGTATGCCTGGTTGTTCTTTATATGGAATTATGGAAAAAATGATTAAATATAACTTTTCCCAGGATACAACTTTATTAATTTTTGTGGGTAGCAGGGGAAATTTGGGCAAAAGAGAACTCCAGTGTTGTGAAACGTTAAGCAATATGAATATTGGAAAGGTTGTCCTGTTTACATTCCCTTACAGTGACTAGTTGCCACAGGAAAAAAATAGGATTAGATTTGACCTAAATGTGACAATGTCCAACTTGACATTTAATAATAAAATATTACATGTAATTGACATAAATAATTATTTTAAGAATAACTTGTATTTGACAAGAGATAGACATAACAATGTTATGTATTATCTTTCTAATTATTATAAAAGACAAATAGCTGTGTCGCTATCATATTCTTTTTCTATTGCAGCCAAGAATTTGGCTAAACAACTTGCTTCTTTTGAGCAATGCAATGACATTAAAATTAATTCTGCCAATAATTTGGTCTCAGTTGACATCAATACATAGTATAAAACAAAGTCGCTTTCGCTGTATGTCCGTATGTATGCTTAGATCTTTAAAACTACGCAACGGATTTTGACGCAGTTTTTTTTAATAGATTCTTAAGGAAGGTTTGTATGTATAATAAATGCATAATATAGTAGAGAAACACTGAGAAATCTAAAAAGCGCGATAAAACCGAACTCCACGCGGGCGAAGCCGCGGGCGGAAAGCTAGTTATTAATAATTTAAATTAGAAATTAAGACAATAGAGCTAACCTCTAGCAGAATAACATAATAACATACAGAATCTCAAAAGCAACTCGGGAGGAAATTTAAGGTCAATAGATAATATCAATCTGGTGCATCAAAATATTCAAGGATTTATGAACAAAGATTTAGAGGTAGATTTATTCTTAAACCATTATGGTATTGATATTATTTGTATAACCGAACATTGGCTAAAAAGTCACCAGTTCTTGTTCAATTTTAAGAATCACCAGGTTGGTAGTTCGTTTAGCAGAATAAATGCTATACATAGTGGCTCATTAATTTTATTTAGTAACCTGCTCAAATTTAAAAATCGTAAAGACATTGTGAGAATGTCTGTTGAATAAACAGCTGAAATTGCCTGTATAGAGTTGGAGGGCTTCATTGTGTTAAGTGTGTACAGACCCCCTTCAGGAATGTATGACTGCTTTGAAAAGGTAATGGATGAAGTTTTACACAAAATTTGTGTTTCAAACAAAGCCATTATCGTTTATGGTGATTTTAATGTTAATTTATTAGAGAACTCTGGTTATTGTAATAAAATTATAAGTCTATTTCAGTCCTACAATCTTTTAAACCTATTTTTGGAGCCCACAAGAATAACACCTACTTGTGCAACGTGCCTAGATAATATTTTTGCTAACATAATACCAAGCCACAAAGAAGTTTTAAATGTACTTGGTTCTGATCACTGCGGACAAAGGATTACTATTCCAAACCATAGTAAAAAAGTGGCCAAAAAGGATATCACTGTTAACTCCAAAACTGAAAGCCGCTTGGAGATTTTTAGATTTAATCTCACCAATAAATTGCCAGTCTTCTCCAGTGCTGTTAATGCTGATCCTAATCATCTCTATGACATTTTTTTTAATATGTACTGTAAGCTATTTGATTCCACGTTTGTTCCCAAGACTATCTCTGTTAATAGTAATGCATCTTTCTCTGATTGGGCTACCATCGGTATTCATAAAAGTAGAACTCGGCTTTATGAACTGTACAATGAGAGGATTTATATTAACACTGTTGAATTCAATTTGTATGTTAGAAATTATTCAAAAAAGTTTGTTATATGGCCAAGTCATGTTACTTGAGTTCAAAGATAAAAAACAGTGGCAGTGTAATTAAAACGACTTGGAAAATTATTAACAGTGAAACGGGAAGGTCCAGTGATAGAAATACTGACTATAGCCTGTCTATTAATGACAACATAATTAAATCAGACACGCAAGTCTCTGAGGCATTTGAAAATTTCTTTTCGGATATTCCTGTTTCAACTACTAAATCCCTAAACTATCACCATCTGTTGCGGAGTCTTTGCTTAAAGAAAATGTTAATGTTTGTGATTCGGAGTTTCATTTTGAACATGTTATCAGTAGAGATATAATTAAAATCTTTCGCACTCTAAATGTAAAAAAGACTGCTGATCTATGGGATCATTCGGTGGAATTTGCTAAGTCTATTATTGATATTCTGGCACCCACTCTAGCTGTTATTTTTAATGCTTGTATTGACTGTGGAGAGTTTCCTGATCTCATGAAAAATAGTAAAATAATACCTTTGTTTAAATCAGGTAGTACATCAGACCCCACAAATTATAGACCTATTTCTGTACTACCTACCTTTAGTAAAATTTTTGAGAAATTAATTTTAAACCAAATGCAAAAAATTTTTAATAAATGTGGGATAAACATTGTACCTATTTAAAAGAACGCAGATTACCCAAATGTTAAAATGGAACGCAGCGGATGAAAGAAAGAGAGAAGTATGTGTGGGAGTGAGAAAGGGGTAATGGGGAGAGTGTGTACGACGAACAGCCACGGTGAACGCTGATTTTTCTTATAAAGTGTTAAAATAAAAGTTTCAACTCTTGGTGCTCGTTTATTTTGCCATACAATCCCATAAAATTGGGGGCTCGTCCGGGATTGGCAAAAATAACGACACGGGTTCGAGTTTGAAGACAACGGACGACGGAGACCGGCGGCGGCGCGTGGCGTGGTGCACCGCGGCGGATATAATTCAAAAACTCAACGTACGACGGCATCGGCAACTAAAACATGACGAAAGACGAATCACGTTCGGGCCAAAGCTCGATGTTGTATCTCACGACGGATCTGATACCTAAATTCACCGGTCAAGATAAAACTTATCCGGTTACGCGATGGATTCAGGACGTGGAAGAAAATGGAGAAATATGTGGTTGGACACCGTTACAACAGCTGTTGATGGCACGGAGGTCCCTATCAGGCACCGCACAGCTATGGATGGAAGCTGAACGCCCTCACAAAACATGGGAAGAACTCAAAGCGGCCCTGAGTAAAGAATTCCCTGACACAGTCGACATCAAAGCAATCCACGAGCTTATGAGCCAGCGGAAGAAAAGACGTGACGAGAGTTGTATCGACTATATGATGGTCATGAAGGCGTTAGGGAAAAGAGGAAAGATTCCCGATTATGTGGCCATTAAATACATCGTTGATGGCATAGTGGACCACGAAACCAATAAAATCATGCTTTACGGTGTCACGTCGTATCCTGAACTTAAAGAGAAGTTTAAAATCTACGAGACGATTAAGGAAAAGATGAAACTGGAACATTCTAGAAGTACCTACAGAAACGAAAAACGCGGCAACGTACGGCATGAGAAAACGTCGAAAAGGTGTTATAACTGTGGTGAAGGTGATCATGTGTCGGAAGATTGTCCGCAGAAGGCACAAGGTCCAAAGTGCTTTAACTGCAACGAATATGGTCATATTTCATCGAAATGTCCGCATAAAAATAACAAGGAGGTAGGCGGCCGCAAGGAAGATTCGAGTTCATCAAAATGGTGGCGTAGTTCCGGCGATAGAAAAGGACAAAACAACGAAGCATCGACGATTGGGAGCGGGAGCGGCGAACGAGTGAGCAAACAAGCAATGTTCGGTCAATCATCGTTCAACTCGGATGATACGTCACACTCACAGAATGACATTGACAAGATGACAGATGACAGGAGTAGCGAATGTCAAAGTCAAACCGAGTATGACATCTACGACGTAAACAAACAATCACAACGGGAAAAACCTTTGAAGATCGTAGAATTATGTGGAAAAACGACAAGTGCGCTTATTGATTCGGGCAGTGACGTGAACTTGATATCTTCTGAGTTTTGTGCTAATGTCAGTAAAGTGATGAACAATAACATAACACTATCCGGACTGGGTTCCACTAAAGTGGAGCCATTAGGTTGTTTAACAACAAATGTTGTGATCGACGGTACGAAATACGACGATGTGTTATTCTACGTGGTACCTAAAGACTGTATGCCTTTTAATGTAATCATAGGTCACGAATTTCTTAAGAATGTTATAATGGTTATGAATGGTAGTGCTGTGTGGATGAAACCTGTGGAATGGGTGAACGAAATCAATTGTTTCAGTTGCAGTGTTGAGGTTGGTCATGTGAGTAATACTAACCTTAAAGAAGAGGTTGTTCAGATGGTTGAGAGCTATCAACCATGCCAAATCAAAGAAGCTCCTATCCAGCTGAAAATAATTGTAAAAGATGACGTCCCGGTGGTACAACATCCACGACGCATATCACTAAAGGAACAGGTGGTAGTTGAAGAACAAGTTGCGGAGTGGCTGGAGCAAGGAATTGTACGCGTAAGTTACTCTGAATATGCCAGTCCATTAGTTCTAGTTCGCAAAAAAGATGGTGCTATAAGGGTGTGTGTTGACTATAGAAAATTAAATAGTAAAATCATAAAGGATGAGTTTCCATTGCCGATTATCGAGGATTACATTGACAAGTTGGCTGAGGCAAAAGTATTTAGTGTACTGGACTTAAAGAATGGATTTTTCCACCTGAGTGTCAGCAGTGAGTCTGTGAAGTACACTGCATTTGTTACACACCATGGTCAGTTTGAGTTTTTGAAAGCCCCATTTGGCTTGTCTGTTTGCCCAAACTACTTTATGCGATCTGTGACCATTATCTTCAGAGAATTGATATCCAAAGGGATTGTTCTAATATTTGTCGATGATATTCTTATTCCAGCCAAAGACGAACAGGAAGCTGTGGATAGATTAAGAGAAGTATTAAGAGTGGCATCTGAATATGGCTTACAAATAAACTGGAAGAAAGCACAGCTGATATGTCGAAGCATAACTTATTTAGGTCATACAATTGAGGATGGACAAGTAAGGCCTGCCAGCGAAAAGATCGATGCTGTAACGAAGTTTCCAGAACCCAAAACAACTAAGCAATTACAAAGTTTTATCGGATTGGCATCGTACTTCAGGAAGTATATTCAGAATTTTGCATCTATAGCACGGCCACTTACAGATTTACTTAAGAAGGATGTTGATTTCAAGTTTAATGATGAGCAACGGTGTGCATTCAATTGTTTGAAGGAACGTTTGACTACTAAACCGGTTTTACGAATATTTAATCCAAGATTAGAGACAGAAATGCATACAGACGCATCACTTCTGGCTTATGCTGCTATACTCATGCAGCGATCTGATGATGACGGCGGACTACATCCCGTATATTTCATGAGTTGTAAAACGAATGATGCAGAAAAAAAGTACACCAGTTATGAGCTCGAAAGTCTAGCTATTATTGAAGGGGTAAAAAAATTTAGACACTACTTGTATGGTATAAAGTTTAAAATCGTCACTGATTGCCAAGCATTCCAGATGACACTTAAGAAAAAAGATTTGAGTACGAGGGTTGCAAGATGGGCATTGCTTCTGCAGGAGTTTGACTTTGAGGTTGAACATCGGCCAGGAACGAGGATGAAGCATACTGATGCATTAAGCCGTAACCCATATGTAGCGGTAGTGACACTGCATGATGAGATCAGACGAGCACAGCAGTTGGACGATGGTCTAAAAGCTATATTAGAGATTTTACAGGAGAGAACTTATGGTGACTATTATGTTGATAATGGATTGCTGTACAAAGGAATGGAAAAGCATTTGGTGGTCCCAAAGTCCATGGAAAATGAAATCATCAAAAGGGCTCATGCGAATGGACATTTTTCAAAAAGAAAGATGATTGAATTAATAAGTAAAGATTATTTTATTAAGAACCTTGATAAGAAAATAGAAGAGTTTGTTACAAGTTGCATTCCATGTCTATTAGCTACGCGTAAAGAGGGAAAACAAGAAGGATTCCTAACCCCGATTGAAAAGGAAGATTCACCATTGCACACACTTCATTTGGATCACATTGGTCCAATGACTGAGACGAAGAAGCAGTATAACCATATTCTCACGATTGTAGACGCATTTACTAAGTTTACGTGGATATTTCCCACTAAAAGTACCACCAGTAAAGAAACCATAGAAAAGTTGAAAATCCACCAACAACATTTTGGTAATCCAAGCCGGTTTATTACGGATCGGGGAACGGCCTACACGAGTCGTGACTTCCAAGAGTATTGCAAAGAAGAGAACATACAACACATCAAAATTACGACGGGAGTGCCAAGAGGAAATGGGCAAGTGGAAAGGGTTCATCGTACTATAATTTCTGTTCTTACAAAGATGTGTATTGAAAACCCTACTCTGTGGTACCGGCATGTAAGTAAACTACAGCGTGCTCTAAATAGTACTTTTCAGCGAAGCATAAATACTACACCTTATCAACTATTGATTGGGACTAAGATGAGAATGAAGGAAGACACTGAGATTTACAATTTGCTTTTAGAAGAAGGAAGAGAAAGCTATTCAGAGGAGAGAGAAAAACTCAGAGAGAAAGCCAAAGAACAAATTTTACAAGTTCAAGAAGAAAACATAAGAAATTTCAATAGGAAGAGAAAAGAAAGTATGAAATATAATGAAGGAAACTGGGTGGCAATTAAACGCACGCAGTTTGGCACGGGAATGAAGCTGAAAGCCAAATATCTAGGGCCCTATCAGGTTGTAAAAGTAAAGAGGAACGACAGATATGAGGTGAAGAAGCTAGACCCTAACACTGAAGGCCCTGGAGTAACCTCTAGTTCGGCAGACTACATGAGGGTGTGGCCAGGTTTCAACTCCAAAACCTAACAGGTGAGAGTCGCTCAACTTAACTTTGTGTTTGTGTTGTACGTATGAAAGGGTATGTGCAAAGTCTTGTTGACACCATGTATTCTTTGCTTTATCTGATTACTGACATGTGTTTGTAAATGTTACGATGTTAAGTTAGTTATAAGGAGATCTGTACTATGCCTACTGCTGTGTTAATTATCAGCTTGTAAACCTGTTTATTTAAGAATAATAAGTTAAGCAAAATGTTGTATTAGTAGTTAAGTTGAATTTATGTTGAAAGCAAGGGATGAATGTTTGTGTGGATGTCTGAGGACAGACATGGATCAGGATGGCCGACTGTGGGATAAACATTGTACCTATTTAAAAGAACGCAGATTACCCAAATGTTAAAATGGAACGCAGCGGATGAAAGAAAGAGAGAAGTATGTGTGGGAGTGAGAAAGGGGTAATGGGGAGAGTGTGTACGACGAACAGCCACGGTGAACGCTGATTTTTCTTATAAAGTGTTAAAATAAAAGTTTCAACTCTTGGTGCTCGTTTATTTTGCCATACAATCCCATATAAACATAAATTATTACATAGCAAACAGTTCGGTTTTACAAGGGGTCGTTCAACTACTGATGCCTACTGATGCTGATGAATTGTTTGTGTTGAACTTCTAGGTCATATATATAATGCATGGGAGGATAAATGCGATGCCTTGGGCATCTTTTGTGATTTGTCTAAGGCATTCGATTGCGTTCTCCACGATACTTTAATTAGGAAGCTCCGCCACTACGGGATCCGGAACTCTGCACTGGATCTTATTACATCTTACTTGAGTGGAAGGATTCAAAGCGTTGACGTTAATGGGAAAAGATCTTCCGGATCTTTAGTGACAATGGGAGTCCCACAGGGGTCAATTCTTGGTCCTTTTTTGTTTCTTATTTACATCAATGACCTGCCGTACCTAATAAAGGATAACCACGATATAGTGTTGTTTGCTGATGACACTTCACTTTTATTTAAACTGAAACGTCAGCAGCAGGCTACTGATGATGTAAATAGCGCGATCTCCAAAGTAGTCCATTGGTTTAATGTTAATAATTTACTCTTATACGAGAAAAAAACCAAATGCATTAAGTTTACTCTACCTCACGTTAGGCAGGTGGAAACTAAAGTGTTGATAAAGGGCGAAGAATTGAAATCTGAAGACAGTACAGTATTCTTGGATATAACTCTGGATGCTAGGCTTCAATGGGGTCCACATATAGAAAAATTGACAAAAAAAACTAAGTTCTGCTGCATACGCAGTTAGGACAATTCGTAATTTGTCTTATGTTGAGACGGCCCGTTTAGTGTACTTTGGCTGTTTCCATAGCGTAATGTCGTACGGCATTCTGTTGTGGGGAAATGCCGCCGATATTCAAACAATATTTGTTTTGCAGAAACGAGCTGTTCGTGCAATTTATCAATTAAGTCCGAGACACTCTCTCAGAGAAAATTTTTTAAGAGATTAATGTACTGACCGTGCCGTCTCAATATATTTATGAAAATCTTTTGTATGCTCATAAAAATATAAAATTGTTTAAAAAATAAATATATAAATACTAGGAACAGGCACAAATTTATTGTACCTACAACAAGGCTCAAGAAAATAGGTGGCTCTTTCAGATGCCAATGTATACAATTTTACAATGGACTTCCAGAGGTGGTTCAAGATTTGAGCCTGAATAAATTCAAATCCTTCATTAAACGTAAGCTGTGTCAGAAAGCATTTTATAGTGTGAAGGATTATATTGAGGACAAAAAGGCTTGGGCTTCAGCTGCGTCCGATTTCTATACACTGATTGTTCTTTGATTTTTCCTCTTGTAGTTTTAATATGTAATTGTTTATATTATTAATGCAAAGCCTGATATTACACACTATGTAGCCAAGCATATTGTACGTTACGGAACTGTATCGCTGACGGAGGTGTTCGGCACTTGTACAGCTATGCAGGAGCTAAACTTAGTATTCGGGAACACTGTTGGAGCTGCTGAACCTTGGACAATACTATCTTAGCTTTGTGAAGATTCAATTTCTTAGTATTGTATAATTGCATGGCAAACGTGTGAGCACAATGTACGAATGTGCTGTAAGGCATTTATTTGTTGGGTTAGTCATTTTTATTAACTTGATTGTGCTCTGGCTGTTGAGAGTATGTCATGCTCACTCAAATGTCTCGCTGATGGTGGCGTGTGAGTTGGGTTATTGGGTTCCCTTCAATAGTGGTTGAGCTGAATGTTGATGATCCATACGTCATGTTCGTGAACGGACGCCGTCAGTGGGGACTGGTCATCTCTTAGCTGCCATGGCGTATTTTATTTCTGAATTGATTTTTGTGTGTTTTCTATGGACGCTCTCAGAGTACAATATATTTCTGCATCGTTCTCACACGGTTGATTTCAACATGAATGATGTAATCAAATATTTGTAACAATAGCTTGAAAATTTAAAAGAGTGTCCATAGAGTTTCTTGCCCGTTCTTCTCCATAGGTACCTACTCTTAGGAATGGGCGACTAGCTTCATCTTATTGACTGACCGACCTTCTGACAATTCAGAAGTGCCTCTAACTGGTTTATTTGAAATAAATGATTTGATTTGATTTGATTTGACTTCCGCAGCCCATTACTCTTTTACCTTTTTTTTTTGTTGGGATTTGAAATCATCAAATGACATCTCCCGCTCTGGGCGGAGCGGAAGGGCGTGTCAGACTTTTACTGACTAAAACCCACCAGTGTTTCTTCACTTGCCGTGCGACAACCTTGACCCAGGAGGCATCGGTCTTCGTGGACCCTTCCTGCGGTCCTTACCGGGCGGCGAGCTGCCCACTGCTCACCGCCGCAGGCCCGCGCCTACGGTGGCTGGGAGTTTCGTAGAGGGCGTCTCCTGCGGCGGCTAGTGGCGTGAGGGCGCTGGGATTCCCGCTGCCTCACGCGCTTCGCCTCCTCTTTTACCAGCATTACTGCTTCCCAGAAGGAGGTGACGGCCTGCCATACACTCTCGCTCCTGACCATGGCCTGGACCAGGGTCGGACGCGAGAGATCGCCGCCGATCGCCGCTACGAGGACACGGCGGTGCTCTACCCAAGCCGGGCAGACCTCCACCGTATGCTCCACCGTGTCCTCAAGGCGATCCAAACAATGGTGACACCCTGGCGTTTACTCCCGCCATTTCCGGAACAGGAACCTCCCGAAACAACCGTGTCCGGTGAGGACCTGCGTCAGGCGGAAGGTGAGGGTGCCGGGGCGCCTCTCTAGCCACTCCTCAAAAAGGGGACTTACCGCCGCTATTGTGGTGTGCCCAGCACTGGGTTGCGACAATCGCACTCTCCATGTCGGCATGAGATCCGCCGTACCGCGATTTCTCGTGGCAGCGGAGTTATCATTACTCTTTAACCTAACTTTATTATACTAAATTTGCTAACTTCAGCTTAATCCCGGAAATATCGAAAATACCGGATTATCGGTATTGGTCTGAAGCCTGATTCGGTATTGCGACCCCTACTTGCAACAATGCGACGCAGTGAATGATTTGTTAGATGGTCAGTGACTCCACAAAAGAGCACAACATACAGCGTGGCGCCATAATGGTGACATTAAATTAACACACGAGTAGTGCTAGTGCCCATTAATCATATGACATTTGATATTTTAAAATATCACGAAAAAAGAAAATAAAATTTTTTCAAACAAAATAAATAATATAAAAGTAACCAAAATTGGAATCACCCTTGCAAAAATTCATTCATTCATTACTTATCTACCTCGGAGGTGCTCGGAGCTGAACACGCCCCTTCGCGTACCTACCGAACTTGTTAGCGGGCTGGCACACAAGCGTAAATCATACAGACGACAGCACACCAAGCTAAGTTTACAATCTGTGAGATTTCTTTATCCGATTTTCAACTTTATCGTTAAAGCATTAAGGCTCAAGGTTGATTGGGAATATCTGATAGTTTCGGGAAGCTTGACCTGCTCAGCTGTCGACCGTACCTATGTATTCGTAATCGGTAATATGATTCTTTGACTGCTTTTATCAATGAATCCGGCAGCGCGCGCGATCTTTGCACTAATGGTACCTACAGCGGAGTTAATTATAGTCAAACAGAAACACTAATCACATCTCAACTACTGTTATCTCAACTATTGTTACTAACTGTTATTATTACTTATAAGTAACTATCATCAGTTCATCACTAGTCACTACTTTTATTTTAAATTTTCTTGTTGGCGGACACAGAGAGCTAAACGACGTTCCATGGTTTCCCGCATGTTTGATAATAAATTATCGCGTAAAGCCATTTCCCTCACTTTTTCAAACGCGTTTGTTATTTGATGGCGTAATTGTTAAACCGAATCCACGTTCTCCGCGTAAACATGGTCTTTGACGCCCCCCACAAAAAAAAATCGAGTGGCGTGAGGTCTGGTGATCTTGCTGACCACCTACGAGGTCCGAATCTGCCGATCCATTGGGCGCCAAACGTGTTAATTAGCCACTGCCTGGCTGCTGTTATGGAGTGGGCTGGCGCGCCATCTAATTGATATCACATTCGTTGGTATTGACGGACGTTTAACTTGTTGGTGTATTCTGACACCGTATCATTTAATAAATTAACAAACCTTTCCCCGTTCAAAGTCCCATCAATGAACGCGGGTCCGATGATGATATCACCGTGAACAGCTGCCCAAACATTTACTGAAAATCTGTACTGATGGGCTGACTCCCGCCAAACGCGCGGGTTTTGGCTTTTGGGTGCCCAATGGTGCAGATTGTGCTGGTTACACATGCCGTGTCTGGTAAACGTGCTTTCGTCAGTACAACAAATTGAGGAAAGAAAGTCACTGTCCTCTTCAACTTTACGCAGTAACCACTGACAATATTCCACTCTAATTTATCACGCGACAACAGAGAATGTACTTTTCGAAACTTAAATGAACTTAAAACACAAGCACTAATAAATAACCAAACCAAAATAAAACAAAACGTCTTTATCGCTGTACCATAATCTAATTACTATCCTAATTACACAAAAAATAATTAATAAAATGATTGGGTAAGCGTCTTTTCCACAAAAACATTCACAGAAATTGTATTCGACGAAGATATGCACACAGCCGGTAATAAGCCGTGTCAAGGACACGGGTTCGTCTACGGTCTAGCACTAAGGAACAAAAAATAAATATTTAATAATTTGCGGAGGCGCGCGGTGTTGTGTACAGGGAGAGGGTCTTGGGGAGGTGATGTCGCTTGCGCCGATCGCCGCCGACAAAGAGATCTGCTTTCTCTTTTCTGCATGAATGTATTCATTTTAATTTCATTGATGAAATGTGATATGATCCATGACCCCGGCAAATGACCGCTGCGCGACAGTTCTCTAAATACAGGTTGCTCTAAATGGTAGTTAAATGGTAGTTTCTAAAAATTTAAGTAACTTCGTTAATAATAACATTTTATGAAAATAAAATCTGTTCATGAAGCCAAAATGTAACAAAGTAAATGTGTGTTAATTTAATGTCACCATTGGGTTGCCACATTGTATACAACATTATTTTTTGTTTATGAAAAACCCGAAACACGTGTCCAGTATTTTTAAGTAAAGAATCTATGTACAATATTTCAAAAAGATATCATGAAAAACCACAAAGTTATGATTTTCACGAATGTAATATACAACAACAACAACACACAACACAACAACAACACACAACAACACACATCAACACACACAACACAATACACACGCTACAATTTGAGTGTCTTCAAGGCTAGAGTGAATAGGCTCTTAATAAACTAGTGCGCTTTACCATCAACGATTGCGTCACTGCTTACCATCAGGCAGGATTGCGGTCAAGCACTGGTTTATAACAGGTAAAAAAAAAAAAATATGGTACATTGCAGAACTATAGCAGCATTATATAACAACTCCACTGTGTATGAATCTATTATACTCCATCATCATCAATGAATCTATTATACTAATATACAGTATGTTAAATAACAGAGGGCGTTCCCTTAAACTCGTTAATATATATCATTAATAGATTAAAATAAAAATATCAGCATAGAAAAATAAGCATAGAAAAATCCGAATAAAAAAAAATTCTAATTGGAAATAAATTTGAAACCTCCTGTTTTAAATCAAAATAGTAGTCGTCATGTATAAATAAATTGCGACGTTGCCGTCTTTCATGTTCGCGTGTACAGTGTGTTTCTTTTACATGTTAATTTAAAAAAATTTAAAACATTTTGTTTTCGAATGGAAAAATTTTTTTTAGCATGTATGTATGCTATACTATTTCGGGTTAACGGGAACGCCCTCCGTTAGTTAACATACTGTATAAAGCTTAAGAGTTTGTTTGAACTCTCTAATCTCAGGAACTACTCGTCCGACTTGAATTTTTTTTTTTAATTGTATAGCCCATTAATCCAGGAGGGCTTTCGGCTATATAACATCACGCTGCGACCAATAGGAGCGGAGCATATAACTTTTTTTTATCAAAACTTACGCAGGTGAAACCGCGGCGCGCAGCTAGTTTGAAATAAAACCCATTGGTAAGAGTAAAAGAACTTAATTTTATTTCTTAATTACAAAATAAATTACCTATGTACTTAACATAACATTTTACTTTGGATTTGTGTACGATTTAAAAGTAACCCTTCACTGTGAACCTTCTTTTTGGAGACTAATGAAATAACTACCTTGAAATCAGTCGAATGGACAAGCTTCGTTGTGGTCGAAACTGACGCAGTACATTCCTTGTGCCCTGGGTACAAACAAGAACAATACATATTTCAATGGATTCTTGACAAGATTACATAAATTATTAAGTACAAGATTCCTAAATATGATTCAATATAATATTATGATCGTTTATAATAACATACATATGTAGGACGCAGTATCTACCTAACATACAATATGTAAAGAAAACCCTGTCCCGATCCGTGAAGGTACTGTTAGGTATCGATAACTGATTCTACGAATGCCTACAAAGCCGGGCTAAACTTAAAAAAATCCACCAACAAAAATATTATTTCGCAAAAGGAGGTAACTTAATACATGTGCGGTAGGCAATACATGTACGGGCGACGGAGGATAGGGCACGCGGCCGCATCGCTCACAATAATACCGTCGAAAATGGTGTCACTTTTTAAAAAATCACCAAAGTTTGGGGAAGTTGGAATTAATTCGCGGAAAAAACAGATTATTTCAAAATTAATTAGTGTTGTTACTATGATGGTTATGTAAAATTTCATATTTAATTTGGTCATGTATAACACCTTTATTAAAGTTATGGGTCGGACGGGGTTTTCTTAACAAATTTTATGTTATTATAAGACTACACAATGCAGATATACGATTAATAGCTTAGCTTTAAATTACAACACGTGTGTGGTAGTTTATTAAGTGCGAGGTGGAGTTTTATTCCCAATATTTGATTACAACTTACTTTATTAAATCGAATACCTAAGTGTTAGCAGAAACGGTTAGAATACCCACACCACGTTTCACCTAAAATTTCCACTGTCCCAAAAATGATATATGATAATGGAAATTAACCTATTGTCAATACTTATTTTACTTGATTATTTTTTAATAGATTAGATTTTTTGTATTGATTGTTTGTGTATGTGAGTTTATATGTTTGTAAACGCCCCCATCCAGAAGAAATTCCTAGTGTTTTGGTAGTTATTTTTTTAAAAAAGGAACAAAGTGTGTTATTTAGATATCAAACAGTTAACATTTTTAACATAAGATTAACCCAACCATTCAGTGACTTGGCTTCCTTTCGGAGACTTGAATTTTTATTAAATAAGACTGAAATCACCCGTCTTTAAGAAGGGTAGTGATCAATGTTCGTGCCTTCTAAGTATGAGAAGAGAATTTTGCCCTGCTGTGAGACAAATATAGGCTAATAATCGCAACAACCAACTGATATATGTATATATGCATGCATGTATCAACCTCTAATGTTCCCGCTGCCAGGACATTGACCTCCTCTATGTTTTCTTGCAATATTTTACTCCGCGTTTTTCGAACAGTCGTGATGAAATCGATATAATGATCGTACTTATTGTATTTTTTTATTTTATTTTACAGAGTTTCCTTATTTAATTTAAATTAAGGATGGATATATGTATACAATTACTCGGTGGTAGGCAACAACATCAGCCGCCGGCAAGTTACCACCCACCAGACAAAGTCTTGCCGCCAAGCGATTCGTCGTGTTCCGGCATGATGTCTGGTGAAGCCGTACGGAGGACGGGTCTGAGCAGTTGTGTTGCGATGTGTACCGGGTACGATGTGCTAATGTTGTTGTGTCGGGAGTTTGGTCGTGGAGGGTCTCCAGATCATCCTCTGGCGCAGCATCGTTGGTCGTGTTGTTGGGTTAAACATTGCATCACCTGAGCGAGGTGATGCAATGTCTTCCGCCGTTGTCGCCGTTGTCGTCCGCAACTGCCGTCTTCCTTCCTATTCACTCAGTTTTTTTTTTTTGAGTGAATAAGCTTAATAAGCTAGTGCGTTTTACCATCAACTATTGCATCACTGCTTACCATCAGGCGGGATTGCAGTCCAGCACTAGTTTATAACTAATAAAAAAAAAAACTTAGCAATGCTACCTATCATCCCGGTGGGTTACGGCACTAAGCCCTTAACAGACCGCCCAAAGATTACAATTCGGCTTTTCAGAAACTAGAATCCCCTTATATAAAAGTTTGAATAATATTATATAATATAACTCACGAGTCAGGAACCTCATCACCGAGCAACACAGCCTTTCTGTCAAATTTAATGCCCCAATGCCCTCGTTCCTTAGGGCAGGTACTGTCGCAGGGTATACCAACTAGACGTCGTGATTTACGTACGCTCGCAGCGAAGTAACATGAACTCATGAAGTGGCTACAACGGGCTACACCTGTGGGAATGCAACAAGGATTTTTACTGTGAATAATAAGTTATGTTATACAACCAAGAAGAGATCTAGAAGTAGATTCTAATGATACTAACTACTACCATTAACTTTCAGTAGGTTATGCTATAGTCTTTGCGCAACACAGGCTTTGTTTACCCTTCTAATTACTAGAGATGCAACGGATCTCTGTTTCTGTTTCCGCATGTGCGGAAACTCCGCGAGATTTTCAACATCCGTTTCTGCTTCTGTTTCCGCAACTTTTAACGAAGATTTAAACGGAAGTTTACAACCAACGGCTGAGAGTTAAGCATGCGCGGCGCGCATTTTCAATTTTGATTACATATTAATAAAATGTATAGTTGCAAAGTTACAATACTGTTTTCTATACTAAATTTCTAATACATATATCTATTTCTAATCTAGATTTGGTGTATGTGATACTCAATAAAGAATTATATTTGTAAATTTGTTTATTTTTTTCATATCATTTATACTTTCGTTTCAGCATCCGTTTCTGTTTCCGTTTCTGCTAAAATTTAGTTTTAACTTCTTTTTCTGGTTCCGCTGAGACACTTCCGTTGCATGACTACTAATTACCAATGGACATCTACAAGTCTGGACTCTGGACGCATATATTCCTGAATAGGTTTAGTACCTACACAATCTCGTTGAAGTGCCCAAACCCTACCAAATCGAATTAATACATACTTGGGACTTAAAAAAAAGCACTAGCTACCAACTTACGCATAGCATGTCCTTTACAGCCAGGTTGCAGTCTTCCGCCATTGACACAGAAGTCCGCATGGCCTACCAGTCCGTCTTCGCCAAGAAAACCTGCGTTAGTATGCATGACATGCACTACGTAAGCGTCATCCCTAGTCAGGCGGAATTGGCGAGACCCATAGGCTGATACCAAAGGTCTTCCTGGATCTAATCCTGAAAAAAAGGGTTCATTCTTTAATACTATCTTTATATCATCATTCTTACTTCAAATAACGGATGTCCATTGGCCTCCTCCAACTATTTCTACATTGACTGTTCACCTGTGTCATTTACAATAGCAATGATTTTATTTTATAATTCAATAACATGAATGCATTTAAAAAGGTAGTCAATCGCCATTTTCGCCATGTCTTCGGTTTCAAAGTCCAGACATAATCATGGTAAGCCAATATTAGTGCCTGAAATAGTCTTTTTTTTTTAATAATTTAATCTAGTGCTTGACTGCAATCCCGCCTGATGGTAAGCAGTGATGCAATCGTTGATGGTAAAGCGCACTAGTTTATTAAGCCTATTCACTTAAAAGACTTCGAAATATAATATAATAAGGATGACGGCAGTTGAGCGAGGTGATGCAATGTTAAACCCAAGACCAACACGACCAAATGATGCATGCTTTTGAGCAAGATCTACGCTAATTGAGTGACCAGTCCAGTCTGTACAAACAATGACAAGACGAACAATACCAAAGAAAAGACAAGTGGGTAGGTCGCATAAAGTACTCAATTAAGAACCTTTAACAAAGATGATGCAATTTATAATACATTTCTAAGACACATTACGTAATTACAGACAGACAAACTTTATGTCATCGAAATGTACAGGCGTTTCTATATAGATTGTAACTTTTATTAAACAACTAGCTTTCCGCCCGCGGCTTCGCCCGCGTAAATTTCGGTTATATCGCGCTTTTTAGATTTCCCTCGGGAACATCAAATTTTTCCGGGATAAAAGGTAGCCTATGTCCTTTCTCAGGGCCTAAAGATTGTGTGCTTTCCGCCCGCGTCTTCGCCCGCGTGGTGTTCGGTTATATCGCGCTTTTAGATTTCCCTCGGGAATATCAAATTTTTCCGGGATAACAGGTAGCCTATGTTTTATCTCAGGGTCCAAAGATTGTCTGTGCCAAATTTCATCAAAATCGGTTGAGAGGTTTAGGCGGGAAAGCGTAACAGACAGACAGACAGACAGACAGACAGACAGACAGACAGACAGAGTTACTTTCGCATTTATAATATTAGTATGGATAATGAGGGATTGCCCCCCGCCTCCGGACGTTGACGCGAGTAGTCGTGTTAGTGGCAACTCCCGGATTTTTATTCGATAAAAATAGTTTTTGATATAGTAAATGACCTAAAAACTAAAGTGATACGTGAAAAACATTACAACAATCAATCAGTGAAAGTGCTATAACAGTGCAAAACAATTACGTGAGTTAACAAACAAAAATTCATTATAAACTTTTAAAGTGAACTTTATTTATTTCTGCGTGTGGCGGTGTTGGAAAAAAAAAAACAAAAAAACAAATTATTGTGTACGGAAGAATTTAAATAGGTATTGTACAATTTCAACACATTAATCTCTAAGCTCATACGCTCAGCGGCTCAAGTCACCACCTAAGTTGTTGGTGCTCAAGTTAAAGTCCAGCTGAAGAACAAGCTATCTTTTTTGTATCGTGATTCGATTGGGTTCTTGTGTTGCTCTGCTACCAGACCATCGATAATGCCAATTAATCGCACACCACCGGCATCTCCGCTGCCCATGGCATCTATGAAGGTGCCAGAAATCGTGGAATCCGCACTTTCCGATACAAATGAATGCAGAGAACCCTTGAGTGCGCCAACGCCTGATGTTTTTACGTCCGCAAAACACGTAACAGAGCGTAGGAAAAAAAGGAAAGTTGAAGGCAACGACAGGGACTCGGACAACTTACCAATAAAAATATTTTCCGACTTTTCTAAGGATCAAGAAAGGCGTTTTGATGATCTCATATCAAAACTGAACGATATCATTAGGCAGAACGGTGAGCTTAAGGCAAGCGTCGAGAATATGTCCAGCAAGTACGATGAGGTTTTGCTGCGTATTGCAAGTCTGGAATCCGAACGTAAGGAGGACAAAAAACAGATTAGACAGCTGGAAGATAAAATCGAGTCTATGGAGCGAAAATCGAGAGCATGTGGAATTGAGATTCGGAATATTCCCAAAGAAAATGGAGAAACCAAAGAGAGTCTTTGCGACTTGGTTACAAATGTAGGAAAAGCTCTGAGTATTAACATTGACAGCTCTAATATACGAGACGTCTTCAGAGCAAAACCTAGTGATGACTCAAGCCCTGTCATTGTTGAGTTCAACTCGGTTTTGCCGAAAAACAAAATCCTTGACGGTGTGAAAACTTTCAACAAAACTAAAGCCAACAGTGAAAAATTTAACACTGCCCATTTAAAGTTGAAGCAACCGACCCGACCGATTTACATAGCAGAGACGTTATCTCATAAAACACAAAGATTGTATTTCCTAGCACGGTCGTTTCGGAAGAGTTACGGTTACTCATTCTGCTGGACAGCTCATGGTGCAGTTTACCTGCGCAAACAGGTGAATGATCCGCAGATCCGCATAAACTCCGAATCGGACCTCGATAAATTAAGAATTAATGCATGACTGCCTTTTGTAACCTATTTTTTAATAACCGATAATCGAATCTATAGTATTATTATTGATAACTGTAATTTATTTTTTCAAATAATTCTTAAGTCAAATAATTCTGTTATTGTTTATAATTATTGTAAACACTATTCAATTAATCCTTTAATTATTATGCATGTTAATATTTTATTCAACACACTATTCACAAAACCACTTCATTTCATCTCATTACATCATTCTCATCACATCTCATCATCATCATACTTTTTATTTAAACTGATTATAACATTACAATACTCTGCAGTTTTTACTTTTGGGTCTATATATAATATAAGTTATCACTCACCTATATACGCGCAAACATTCACACATTCATACATTCGTACTAATGCAAAGAAACATTCCAATTCACAATATAATACGAACACGAACAATCCTCTAATTATGGTATCAATTAACACCAATAACAGAGCCAACATTATTGATTTAAAATCCTACATATACCATGTATCCTGGATTATTACTATTTCCATTAAAATTCGACACCATTGAGAACATTAATACTGATCTTGACCTCATATCTGTTTCGAAAGCTGGCAATTGTTTGATGGAAGACTGTGCAAAATTGTCCAAAACTCACTATAAGGCAATTTCTATCTTAAATCAAAATATTAGAAGTTTGTCCCACAATTACCCCAATATTCTCACTCTTTTACATCGTGCTAACACGAAATGGGATCTTATTGTTTTAACGGAGTGCTGGTTGTTGAATTCCCCTCCCCTCCCAACTCTTGATGGATACTACTCCACCTCTACCACTCGGCACTGTACGCAAAATGAAGGCGTAGTAATTTACTACCGAGAAAACTATAAAGCTGCTATTGTCGAACCAGTTTTAAATGACGCGAACTGTCTTATTATTATTTTAAATCAAGATACGGCCATTATTGCAATTTACCGCCCACCATCAATATACAACGTTACTAACTTCTTACATTCTCTATCTCAGATTCTTAAAAATTACTCATCATATAAAAATTTAGTAATTACGGGCGATATAAATATTGATATTAAAGAAAACAACACCGATCCCCGATCCTCAGAGTATTTATCAATGGCTGCTTTTTACGGTATGCTTCCAGCACACACATTGCCAACTCGAAGCAGAAATTGCCTCGATCATGTACTTTTAAGAACCAAAAATACAGCACATTGTTATGTTGCCCATGCCTCAGTAACTGATCATGACGCCGTAATACTTTTTCTGGGCGCTTCCCATACTTTTCCTAAAACAAACATTAATAAAACTATCAAAAAATTTGACTACGTAAAACTTGAAATGGACCTGATAAATGTTGATTTTGATACTATGTACCAGCTTAAATGTGTAAATGAAGCTACTAATTATTTTATTAATTCCTTTAACCGTTGCCTTATCGCCAATTGTTTACTTAAACCAGTGCCAAATAGAAAACGATTAACAAAACCGTGGATGACTGTCGGGTTATTAAAATGCGTGAAAAATCGAGATCATTTACATATTAAATACAAAAAATCACCCACTAACGAGATATTAAAAATTACATATAATAGGTACAGGAATTACTGTGTCAAAATTTTAAGAAAGGCCAAAAATAATTATGAAAAATCCTTGTTAAAGTCCGCAGAAAAAGATACTAAAAAGCTCTGGGACGCTGTGAAAACAATTACTTTTACAAAGAAACAGAAAACATCTGCAGCGGAACTGTTATCCCCAATAGACCCGATATCATCAGTCAACGAAACAAACCACTTTTTTGTAAACATTGGTCGTACACTGGCAGAGGCCATAGATAAGGACAATATAAACAGTGACCCTACTCCCTCAACTCACAATACACCCTTTATAAACACATTTTTTCTTAATCCAACTGATAATGCTGAAACTGAATTAGTGATAATGAATATGCGGTCTGATTGTGCAGTGGGCCTCGACGATGTTTCTGGACTTTTCCTGAAAAGATTCAGCGATATACTGGTTCCCCCTATTACTTTTCTTTCTAATTTGGCCTTTGAAACTGGAATATTCCCTGATGCGTATAAAGTAGCTGTTATTCACCCTATCTACAAGAGTGGGGACAGGACGTGTGTAAACAACTATAGACCCATTTCTATTTTACCAACTCTGTCAAAAATTTTAGAAAAATTACTAAATAAAAGACTTGTCAAGTACCTAAATTCACACAATATATTATCACCTAACCAATACGGGTTTCGGTCAGGAATTTCAACAAATGACGCGGTTCTAAATCTAACAAATAAAGTGGTGTCTGAGCTGGACCATAGAAACAAGGTGATTGGTATTTTTGTGGACCTGGCCAAGGCCTTTGATACGATTTCTGTCCCCACTCTTCTAGAAAAGCTGGAGTACATAGGCATCAGGGGCACTCAGCTTGCTCTTTTTCAAAGTTACCTGACGGGACGTCGACAACGCGTTAAGATCAATGACTGCGTTAGCGATGAGCTTTCGGTTACATATGGGGTTCCCCAGGGCAGCATCGTTGGCCCTACTCTATTTCTTATATTTATAAACGACCTTTGCAATCACTACCTTCAAAACGGGAAAATTTTTACTTACGCCGATGATACTGCACTAGTCTTTCATGGTGAGTCTTGGACAGATGCCTTCAGTCATGCACAGTCGGGATTCAATTTGGTCTCAAAATGGCTCTCTAAACATTCACTAACATTGAATATAGACAAGACAAAGTATATTACATTTTCTCTTACTAGCTCTGGCCAACCATCATCTAATTCCTTCACTCTCGTAGCCCACAACTGCAAACCAAATGAGCCCTGCCGTTGTCCGAGTTTGAGTAGCACAGACTCCATTAAATATCTTGGCGTCCAGATTGACTATAGACTAAAGTTTCACCAACATATCGAATCACTTTCATCCAGATTACGTAAGCTCATCTTCATTTTCAAAAACCTAAGTCACATTGCGGACATATCAGTGATAAAAATGGTATACCAGGCTCTATGTCAATCAATAACAACTTACTGCATACTTTGTTGGGGTGGTGCTGCAAAGACGTCACTTATAAAATTAGAAAGAGCGCAACGTTTGATACTAAAGGTTGGATGGCGTCTCCCCTTCCTATACCCGACGTCCGAACTTTATTCTACTTGTAGAATATTAACAGTCCGACAACAGTTCATTCTGAGCGTAACAATGAGATCTCATTCACTAACTCCTTATGACCCACACAAACTGGCCGACAAGCGTCGCAAACACAATGTCTGTCCCACCAGTTCCTTTACCACACTACTCGCACGAAGCAGTTTCTGGTATCTTGGAGGTCTTGTTTATAACAAAATAAACAAAATCCTAAATATTTACCCTAAACCTAAAAAGGAATGTAAAATTATCGTTACCAATTGGCTCCTTCAACAAGATTATGAAAATACTGAAATCATAATAAAACCTTAAGTAAAGCTCCAATAAACGTACACCACATGCACACACACACACACACACACACACGCCAACACACCCTCTAACGCCCCTTGCACGCCAACACACATGCACACACACACACACAGACCCCCCCCCCACACACACACACACACCCCCGCACACGCACACACACAACATACTACACAACATAGTTTAAGTTTTATAAAAATTGTCTTCACTTCAATGTAGTTGTTAACAATTAAACTTAACACGTGATATGCACGACTGCACGTACCATACGCTAGCTCACTACGAGGCGGCGAGAGCCTGGTGATCTGTACTACAGGTTTTCCTGAAACCTACTTCAGACACCAGCTCTCATAAAGGACTTGTAAATATTTAAACTGTTAGCTTTAAGTAAAATTGTAACTACCTTTGTGGAGAAATAAATAAAATAATAAACAGGGCCATCAGTCTACCTTCCATTTAACCGAATTTAATGAGGAATAAAAATCGCAATAAAGCAGACTGAACATTCAACAAGAGGAAAAAACAGTTAACAACTAAAGCAGAATTTAAGTTTATTTTATCCTAACCATTTAGCCAATTATACAGAAAAGAAGTTACATTTTTATGTTAATAAGGCATATTTTACGCTCAAATCAAGCGTCTAATCTTTCCAGACAGGTGTGAACTTAGCCACTAACCGTTTTAGACACTAGACTCAGATGCACCTCTGAAGATAGTTGACAAGATAGATGGTATAAATAAAACCGAAACAACATGCTAGAGAAATAAGGTTCAGAATTGTATAACATCAGATAATGTTGTCGGCAAAAGAGTTCTAAATTATATTGATTATCTATTTGAATGACGTTTAATAATCAAGCTAAATTACACATTGTGGCTCCTTCTATTAAGTTTAATTCACAGTAACCGCTATGATTATTTGACAAGTTCAAATTCAGAGTTGCCAGATAATTGAAATTCCTACTTTCGTTGCTATCTCATACGTGTTGGGAAACATATCGGTGATAATAATATTTTATCTCTCTGGGCGTAAGAACGAAATTAACAACCTAGAAATAGTGTGATAACGTTAGTATAAACAAAACTGTCAACAAAAAAAAAAAATTGACACACAAAAATTAAATTAAATTGATCCGAATCACACATAGAAATAGTTACGGTTTTAGACATATATTTTCCCAAAAGATTATCTAATCCCTTACAGAAAAAATACAACATTGTTATGTCATATGTTAAGTTACATAGAATTTATGTATTGTGGTCTTCAATTTGTTAAACTTATATTTCAATGTAGGTATTATACCTACCTATATTATTCAAAGGTGTCAAATATGTTGTTTTCGTTTTGAAATCAATACTATGCATACGTAATTATACTAATTATTCAAACTAAATGTTCGTATTCCATTTTTAATAAATTGCTTTAAACAAATAGGTTACACGTTGTATTGTTTTAAGTTTTGATACTGGCAACTACTTATTCGAATCAGTTTGCCCGAAGCCGGCTTAGGGTACGTACGTCAAAAGTGAAGTCATATAATAAACAGCATACTTAATTACAAATATGGTGAAAGTAGACGTTAAATACAATAAGGTAAGTGTTTATTTCTTAAACGACTATAAAGACTGTGGGATATAAATTAACAAACAATTAAAACATCTGCTGTCACTCCTGTATTTATAGATCCAAAGTCGCGGCTACCGGCGTTGATAACATGTTTTTTTTTAACGTCTGGTGGTTTAGCACAGATGAAATAGCTCAAACAGAAACGCCTAGGTTTTTATTAACACTTACTATTGCATCTGGTGCTATTTTATGATTTAAAGAAAGTCAAAGACATCCCACTTGCACATCGCGCTAACTCAATATACGGTGTTCCCAAAATATGATTTATCATTCTTGTTCGCTTGGCCCCCGTTCTGCTATCACTTGAAAAACAAACTGCTCTTGGCGACAGTGAAATTAATTATCTATTAATTACATTTCCGATAAAAATGTATACTTACAAAACATTAAAATAAGGTGATGTTTTTTTCGAGAGAAGTGTCATTTCTGATCAAAATTATACTTAGGTAATATTTTGTTCTTATCAAGGACAAGCTACCCGAAACTATCAAATATTTCCAATCAACCTTGAGCCTTAGTGCTTTAGCGATAAAGTTTAAAATCGAATGAAGAAATCTGACAGATTGTAGTAGCTTGATGCGCTGTCGTCTGTACAACGCTAGTGTATCTCCTAACATGACTGTCAGACAACAAGAGACTAGAAAATCTATTGCTGGTGGTAAACGGTGACCGTGATAGTAGTCTACATATGTTCCCTGTTCCCTTGTTCAAAAACTAAACTAAATTTGAGCTCAATGCATCTCATTCTTCCTATTTCATTAAAAAAAGAGCTGAAGACAAATTTTATCTTGGTCCTGTCTGATCTAATCGGCTAATAAAAAAAATAGTAGATACTTTTTAATAAATTACAGTATACTTACAGGTTGGTATGATAGCGAAAATTTAAAAGTTATATGTTTCTGTAGATCGGTAATATGATTTGGTAAAACCTGCGTTGAAATTTTTGTGATTATCAAGTATACTACCCACTTTAAAAAAAAGATGGACGAGGTTCTCATTTCAATTGTATTTCTATGTTTGTTACCTCAAAACTTTCGACCAATACCTACGGGTCGAAGGTTAATCGGCTATTGACGATCTTTTTTTTTA
Source organism: Sesamia nonagrioides (assembly GCA_017933935.1). Classification (NCBI taxonomy): domain Eukaryota; kingdom Metazoa; phylum Arthropoda; class Insecta; order Lepidoptera; family Noctuidae; genus Sesamia; species Sesamia nonagrioides. Next base: position 151,557 of record JADWQK010000267.1, on the reverse strand, counting down.
TAAATTATAAACTAGCGCTTGACCGCAATCCCGCCTGATGGTAAGCAGTGACGCAGTCGTTTATGGTAAAGCGCACTAGTTTATTAAGAGCCTATTCACTCTAGCCTTGACGACACTCAAATTGTAGTCCGACGGAAACACCGCCGCTGGCAAATTGTTCCAGTCCCTCAATGTCGTTCTAACACTGGGGAACACACACATAAGAAAACCGTATAAGTCCTAAATGTCCATTAAGCATGTACAAATGAACGAAAAACTAAATGTCACGCCAGATTACAATGATTACTCTTCAGATTTCAAAAAAATAGTGAAAAATTACTGATTTCGCAAGTCAGTGGCAAAGACTAAATACTATAAAAGATAATCGAGAACAACTACAGCGACAATTGCAACGAGCACTTCAAGAACTACGTGAAGTATCTTCTCTGGTGTTGTTATGTGTGTACGACACGGACTTCGTGGACATAAGGGAAGACTTCGGTGCGACATCAGCTATGTTCTAATTGTCATTGCCAACTATTGACTGTACCATAGTTGTCAATAAACTTCGTAACTCTTAACCGGTATTTAGTAACCCTACGCTGTAACAATACCATAGACACCGACTCCCGAAATCAGTTATTTTTCAATTTGTAGTGTGTTAGGAAGTTTGCCGTATTTTCTTTTTTAATTGTAAAAGTTTTTACTCTCGAAGGCAGCTATGAAAACAGACGATAAATTTTAATATAGACCTATGTATGTTTTAAATTTCATAGCTTCAGTTGGCGCCAATGTTTTTTTTTTTTATATATATATTATAAACTAGCGCTTGACCGCAATCCCGCCTGATGGTAAGCAGTGATGCAATCGTTGATGGTAAAGCGCACTAGTTTATTAAGAGCCTATTCACTCTAGCCTTGAAGACACTCAAATTGTAGTCCGATGGAAACACCGCCGCTAGCAAATTGTTCCAGTCCCGCGATGTACGCAGTATAAAGGAGGAGGCGAAATGTTACTGCCAGTCTATCATTCATTCTTAAAGACTTAGGTTCTTTTTACATTTGCCTATTCCGAGATTTACTTTACACCTCTACAAATGTATTGCATTTCTTACCCCACAAAAATACATCACTAAAACGATTGCAACATTATTGCCAAAAGTCATTGATGAAGTAATCAGATAATTTTATGTTTTTTGTCAACCAAAGAAAACAGGAAATAACCATTCAAATGCTTAGAGAAATTAAGTTCAACTAAGTGAATAAATAATTATTTATTACGTTTTATAATTACATTTACTTTATATATTAAATCGAAGGTTAAGACAGATGTATGAGGGCGGACTTCAATAGTACGTGATGGGAACGAGATCTAGCTGAATATTGCAGCATAGTGGCCACATCATGACTTTGCCTCAAATCCGCCATTATTGTGAGATAAAATTGTCAAAGAATTTCTTTAATTTGTTACGCGCGACATTGGCAAAATTGTGGTATCTATTCTACAGAAACCATTGATCAAGAGTAGAGGTTGAATCTCAGCTTGAAAAAAGAAGAAGAAGAGATCTAGCTATCACTAGACAGATTTTGCAACCAAAAAAGCGAACCCCGAACTAAATTAATTATTAATTAGGAGAATATTTGCACTGATGATAAGCAGTGGTGCAATCCTTGATGGTAAAGCGCACTAGTTTATTAAGAGCGTATTCACTCTATACTTAAATTGTAATCAGACGGGAAGACCGCCGCAAGCAAATTGTTCTAGTCCCTCGATATACGCGGTATAATAGACGAGGCCAATAAAAGTAAGGCGAAGTCGTCGATGCATTTTCGGTGTATGCTTTCTATACAAACGGAAACACCTACCGGGCATCGTCAAACACGCATTCACGCGCTACGCTGCGTAGTGTGTGAGTGTGACAGTGTGTTAATCGCCTAAAAACATATAGTAAAAATCCTGAAGTGCAAAAACTAGGCCAAGAAACCGGCTTAATAGATACGCGGAATGTTTTAATCGTTTCAACCCATCTAAGTATTACACTTAGGAGGTCATAGAGAGGATGAGATCAATTTCAAATGTATAGGCAGACTTGCAAAGCGAAGTTCTTGTTTGCCCAATGATATGGCACTTAATTTTACGTATCAGAGACTATTACATTGTACACCCTTACATTTCGCTAGAAAAACACATGTGCTCGTTTGATATGGATCATAACAAAATATGTACTCATGTTTACTTTATTTTACACAGTTGTTCATCAATAATGAGTGGGTGGAGTCAGTCAGTAAGAAGACCTTCCCCACTATCAACCCTCAGGATGAGAGCGTCATCACACAAGTGGCTGAAGCAGACAAGGTAACCCACAATATTTGAACTACTATAATCAGCTTTTAGGTGACTCTTCACAACGTGATAATCAAATACATGAGGTGTCTTATCATCTTAAACTCCCCGAGTGCGAGTTGGACTCTCTCACGAACATTTTGTCCTCAAAAGACCATCTCAGAATTCGATATTCGTGATATAATCTGACGAAGAACCCAAATATTTACGGTTTAAGACAATTATTTCTCAAAATGAATACAATTCACCTATCATGAGAAATACAAGTTAATCGAAATACTCAATACACGAATTTATAAAGACCGGTAGGTATTTGTAAATAGACCAGTTAGTATTACTTAGAAGCACAATTTTTTTTTTCTTAAAATACTGAGGGTAACAAGAAAAAGTATGACTTTATCGTTTCTTGATAGCATGTCTATAGCAATTACACGATAATATTTCAAAATGATGTACGTGGGACATAGTTTGATGCCTAAACCTTTTTTTAAATAGTAGAAGGAAATTAATGAATCATAACAGTAATACTGACTTTATAAAAAGGTGATCCATTTAAAATCGAGTGAAATCATTCGCAACGAAGATGATGATTTGTAGTTGGTAATTTTAAATTTATCCATTTCCAACAATGTCAGAAAACTATGTTGTCTAAAATAACAACTATTTTGAATGGAGTTATGTTTTGTAGGCTGATGTAGATTTAGCGGTAGCAGCAGCCAAAAAGGCCTTCGCCCGCTACTCAAAATGGCGCAAAATGGATGCTTCACAACGAGGTCTCCTCATGCTCAAATTGGCAGAACTGATAGAATCCCAGGCTAGATACTTGGCAGAGCTAGAAACCTTGGACTGCGGCAAACCAGTCAAAGACGCTGAAGAAGAGGTGTACTATTCAGCGACTATTTTGAGATATTACGCTGGCAAAGCCGACAAAATATTGGGGAACACGATCCCTGCAGGTAAGCCGCTTCTAGTTTTACAAAGACAACGCAAAAATTCTGAGTGTCATCAAAATTGACAATAAGAAAGCATTATGCTAGATTCTTTCAAAACACATTCGCGCTATACGAAATCTCTGCTAGATTAAAAAAATAAAGAAATAAAAAGTTATATTACATAATAGTATTATCACATAATTAAGAGCCGTTGCGTGGCGATAGCAAAGGTTGATAACTTTTTACATCGGTTTGTTATATCCATAGGTATCTTAACTTAATACGATCATTAATTTGATAAAAGGTAATAGGTAACCAACAGTTAAGTGCATCATACTACACGTATAGCAAATATTTTATGCCAATCCTTAGATCACAATTTATTATATCCGCATTGTTAATGTTATCTCTTCTAGACATTTCGATAATACACTGACGTCTTTCAGCAGGATTAAGCGTGACTGCAATGTGTTAAATTCATTTTCAGGTGAAAATTATAGTCAGCTATTTATTTGTTCTCTCGTACATAATGTTTGAAAATCGATGGAAAGCAAATCCTGCGAACCTCGCAGCAAAGATACGCTAGAATGCGTAAGTGTAACCGTGACTGGAGGCGAGCAGTAGCTGATTGCGTTGCTGACCTGGGTGGACGGTCGGTTATCGCTCCTCTGTCCCCCTTTGACAATAATCATAATGATATACACAAAATTACGTTTCCTACAGATGGTGAAGTGTTATCTTTTACTCTGAAAGAGCCAGTTGGCGTGTGTGGACAAATCATACCTTGGAACTATCCTATACCCATGTTGACATGGAAAATTGCACCAGCGTTAGCTGCAGGTATGTACTTATTGTCTATTTGTTTACTACAACACTTAATATTATACGTACGTAGTGTTTATTTAGCGTCTGTTTACGATCTCATAGGTAAATGTAAATCAAGAAATTGCAAAATATTTGATTATTCATTCTTAGCTGAAATGAATGTGGATTATAATTAATATATGATCCTATATATAAGGATTTTAACTCGACGCTCGTATATATTAACTATTGATGTAAGGTTGATATTATTCAGAAAATAAGTCGCCAGGGATATCGATGCACAGACTAACTACGAGGGGCGTACATAAAGTTATGGGAATAATTATGTTAGAAAATGAATTTGTTTAATATTATTTTATTTTTCGACGTATTCACCCTTTAGGTCAATCTGAGGGCACGGCAGTGCCCTCGCCAAGTCGAGCGCGAAGCAAACACTGCCGTACCATCTTTACCCGAACCATTTCGCTGCATTTTCAGGCCCCTAATTAAGAACCTCTGGATAGTACCAGAACGCTGAAATTTTGGTCATCCAGTAAGCTGTATTAACACACTTCAAATCTAAAATTTCAAGTCTGTAGCTCATCCAGTTCTGAAGTTAAGCGAAAGTAAATTTCCGTGTTTTCGACACTCACTCACTCATGATCATCAAAATAGAAGTAGTACTTCCCATAAACTCAGAGAGCTGAAATTTGGTACACAGCCAGGATTTAATGGTCACATAAAGGGAAAAATATAAAAACTAGAATAATCGAAGATCTGAAGTACCTGGTGACCTTGATTAGAAAGCAGAAGAGCCCAACCAAACTAGTAGAGATTGACGTACCACCGTCAATAAAATATTCAACTTGGTGGGCCGCTTCATCAAATGACTTCAAAAAAAGGAGCGGGTTCTCAATTCGTCGTAATCTTTTTTTTTATGTAGGTGTGTTCACGGATTACCCTAAGACGCCTGGATCGATTTTCAAATTTCTTTTTGTTTGAAAGGGTATACTTTCCAGGTGGTCCAATAGTTACCAGGTCAAGATCTGATGATGGAAGACCAGTGAAATCAAGGGTAACTTTCAAAAATCGTAGGGGTGACTAGTGCATTTCTAAGTATTTTCAATAAGTATTAGAAAACACTACAATTTAATAAAGGTACGGAGTAGATCTGATGATGAAGCTGGGAGACAGTCGTGAGAACTCTTCAACGATTCACAGCAGCTACCTTGTGTTTACGTTTGATTAATTTGTATTGATGAGAACTTTACACCTCGATGGGTTGTGACTGTCATAAAGGCTCTGATGATGAAGACAAAGGTCAGTCCCGCGTACTCCTCAACGGTTTACAGTAGTTACTTTGTGTTTGGACTTATATCATTTATATTCATGAGGACTTTGCACCCATATGGGTTATAATGAAGATCTGAAGTAGATTTGATGATGGAGTCGAGAGACAAACGAAGGAAGTCCTCAGCGATTCACAGCAGCTACCTTGTGTTTGTGCCTGATTAATTTGTATTGATAAGAGCTTTATACCTAGATAAATTGGGATTGTCATTAGAGATCTTATGACGAAGACGAAGGGCAGTTAGGGGATTCCCAACGGTTTACAGTAGCTACTTTGTGTTTGGAATTAATTCATTTATATTGATGAGAACTTTGCACCTATATGGGCAAAAATTATGGTCTGCAGTAACCTTTGAATTAGATCAGAAGGAAGAAATGTTCGTCGTTCAGTAATCTACAATCAAATCTACTATTGCTACATAAAAAAAAAAAATGATTGTCATTGCAAAAATCCAGCGTAGTGGGACACATATATCTTCTAATTTAATCTAGCTTAGAGCGCCCCACCATAGAATAAAGAGAGGGAAGTAGGTTATCTCCGACCCAATCCGCGATTTAATTGCCTACTGTCTTAGGGTTGTCACGTTTAGCAAAATTTTAATTCAGTGTCTATAAATTGGCAAAGGTCGGAAAGTTGACGACTGTTCACGCTTCGTCGGATTCGGTTGTCACCGAACCCGCTAACAAATATTTATAGACTAAGAGCTTATATTTAAATTATTTGCTTAGTATTTATACATATAGTCATACACAGTTTTTTTGTATTTTTTATTTTGTAATTTATTAGTAGTTTTGTACACATAAAGGATCATATTTATTTTTATTTTTAATTAATACAAATTTATATAACACAAACATATCTATTAACTCTAAAAATCGTAAAACAACATAAAAATACTGACAACTGCCTCTTTGACTAATTATTTCTGTTGTTAAGATCTGAACTTTATTTATCTGATTCACAAATTGTCAATTAGGTACTTACTTACTTTTAATAACAATTTTATAACTGTAAGTAAGTAGTTACTATACCTACCTACAATAGGTACTAAGAAATCGGCATAACTAAATGTAAACAAAGCAGTAGAGCGCTAGCGGCAAATCAACTGACAGATCAAAAGTACCTATAATCATTGATTTGTGTGAATAATAAATTCTAGTACGAAAACAGACCTACCTACTTCCCCTATCTGATAGAAAACTAATACTTACAACAAGAAATAAGTAAGTTCCTAAGTGGATATCTCATCGTCAAGTAAAAATTATAATCTTATAAGAATAAGTGACTTGCTTACCTTTCCTGCTCAGTAGGTAATCTGAACAGAGACAATTCTGAAATCGATGAATTAAGACACCCAAACAAACAACAATACTTTCTCCTGCGATAATCACACATTGTTCTTTAATTTAGTTACGTAGTATTCTGTAATCTGTGATTTAGCGAATGTGTCGAAAAGCCGTGACGCGCGAACCTCGTTCCGTGCTAGCCGCGACTAGCGCAGTCATAGGCACTCTAATATTTTGTTTAGGTGTGCATGCGGCGACGCATAGATACTATGGCGCACACATACAAGCCGCGCGCGGTCCGTTTGTATGAAGATAACGTACTTCCCTCTCTTTATTCTATGGCCCCACTGCTGGAAATGCCTCCCCTTCTGCTTTGATAAAAACTGTGGATAAGACTAGACTGGCTTTTATACTTTTTAGTTTACACGAAGAAATAGTCGAACGATTACTGAGTACTACTAACTTTTCAACTCGAACATAAACATTACACAAATGAAATGAACAAATTACCCTAAAATAAATTTCACTCAAAATTTGGTCAAAATATAATCCACTAGCTTTAGGTAGGTCATATCGCTTTTTAGATTTTCCTTGGGAATATCGATTCTTCCGGGATAAAAAATACCCTATTATTTAATCCGGACTTCTATCTTTGTGTCTACAAAATTTCAAAGAAATCAGTTCAGTAGTTACGGCGTGAAAGCGGAACAAACACACTTTTCTTTTTTTTTTTCATAAATATAGAGAAATTAGATGCATTTTTGACATATTGAGACAGAAATCAGGAATATATAATCAGCCTAAAATATTCCCACTCCTAGGACACATGCCTCCTCTCGATGAGATAGAGGCCGTAATCTACCCGTGTAGATTACGGCCCACTGCAGCCCAGGCGGGCACAGTGCGGGTTGATAAATGTCACATGCCTTCGGAGTTTTTGCTTCTAAAACATGCCGGTTGTCTCACGAAGTTTTCCTTCACTGCACCGTTTTGAGAGCAGTAGTGATGAAATAATTTACACAAATTAAAGCGCCTGATAGGGTTCTAACTTACGGCCTACAACTTGTAAATCGCGGACGATACTACTAGTCCACCGCTGCTCTATCAGTGTGCAAGGGAATTGCATGATTTAATTCAACGACGAAGCGTTTTGCTCCCTCTTTACCGACTGGAACAATTATATAATAATAATAACGTTTATTCAGAAATTATTTACATTGTTACACAAAATATATTATAGGCTTATAGGCTATAATTTATTGTTACAATCGGATGACACATCTGTAACCGAACTAGGCAAAAGCCTGTGTTTCAGTTATCAATGCCCAATCCCTTAAAAAGTAGACACTAGATATATGTAGGTAGCCATTGAGTACAGTCAACACTTTGTAAATTTACATGTTCAAAAATAGAATAAATCAATCAAATTTAATGAAATGAAATAAATAATATACAATAATATATAAAATACCAATAAAATTAATATTTTTGTAATTTACCAGAAATAATAAATTAACTTAAAATTAGATTAAATTAAGAATAAGCACTGAACAGTACGTGTGTCCTCTATTTGTGTGATATGATTATGTGTGTATGAATGTAAGAGGGTGTGTGTATGTGGTAAATAGTCAATCACTGTGGTATATGTAGTATTAACTCAGTCTCTTCGTAATTAAGTTTTTGTAAGTATTTTGTAACATTTTCCTTACATTGAGTTTTCGTTAAAGGGTAGATATTGATTGCTTTATTTATCTTATTATAGATATAAGGTCCAATGAAGTTTGTAAATCTTCAGCTAAATTTAGTAGTATTTAGTATTTATATAATTTGCCAGCGGCGGTGTTTCCGTCACACTACAATTTGAGTGTCTTCAAGGCTAAAGTGAATAGGCTCTTAATAAACTAGCGCGCTTTACCATCAATGATCGCATCACTGCTCTGCTTACCATCAGACGGGATTGCGGTCAAGCGCAAGTTAGAGTACCACAATCATATTATTTAGAAAGCTTCAACTTATAGTGCATTGGACTTACGAGTGGCGGTGATACCCGCTTAAGGACATACTTAAAAACTATCGAACTATTTATTATAGGTGAATTGTCTATGATATCTAATTAACCTACATAAATCTTCGTTTATGCAAAGTGTTTGATTCTTCTGATCTAGAAGATGGTTGGTTTGGAAAAAAACATATTTTAGTGGTTGGGGATCTTTTGCAACTCAAATCAGTAGTGTTATGACGTAAAACGCCATCAGTAGTAATGGGTTTCATTTTGACAGATCAACAACATTCATTGCGTTATTAACATTTTTGAGCACTCATTTTTTAAACATATGGAGCAATGGATTAGCAATATACTTCAAAATGATTTCAGTTAACATCAAGAGTGTGTTACGTAATTAGGATGTCGTCAGAGAAAAGTCGCCGTTTAAAAAACTAATCCTCTTAGAAAGGTGGTAGGTCTTGCCATCCGCCGCCGGCAGAAGTTACCACCCACCAGACAAAGTCTTGCCGCCAAGCGATTCGTCGTGTTCCGGCATAATGACTGGTGAAGCCGTACGGAGGACGAGTTTGAGCAATTGTGATGCGATTTATGCCGGGTACGATGCGTGAAATGTTGTTGTTTCGGGATTTTGGTCGTGGAGGGTCTCTAGATCAATCTCCCTTTGGCGCAGCATCGTTGGTCGTGTTGTTGGGTTTAACATTACACCACCTCGCTCAACTGCCATCTTCCTTCCTATTCACTCAGTTTTTTTGAGTGAATAGGCTCTTAATAAACTAGCGCGCTTTACCATCAACGATTGCATCACTGCTTGCCATCAGGCGCGACTGAAGTTAAGCACTAGTTTATAATTATTAAAATAAATAAAATTCCAATCTTTTGTACTGATTTTTTTTTTACAATGATCTTACGTTGTATATTAGACCGCTGGATGATTCTAAGTTTGTTGAGATGTCAAAAAGAACCAAAGTAGGATTGACAACTCAATCAGACAGAGATATACTGCCTAACCGATTGATACCTCTGCTCTCGCATTCTAATGAAGGAATGTTTATTGGAAATATGTAACACAATGTTTGAGGGACGTACCAGAAGGTACTGTTTGTTTACTACCGTCGAGAAATATCTGTATGCATAATACTATATTCAAAGCAGTCCCGCAATCCGAGATAAAGTTAATTGCTAAAAATTTCTTGGATTGTTCAAAATGTATGATAACAAAAGCCCGGGCTTGTTAACAAAAATATGAGGATGATGCGACGGTGACTGCTGGACTGGAAGAAACTATAAGCATTGAACAGGGAGCTAAAGTAATGCTTAAGAGAAACATTGATATTTGGTTTAGTTAATGGTTCGACAGGCTAGTACAAAAAATGAGGTGGGACCCGGAAGACCAAATAAAGCCTAAACAATTGTTAGTAAAATTTGCTTATAATTTGATTCACGAATTATTACTTATTATGTAAGTTATAATTTGAGATCATACCCCGGGCATGCTTGTACAGACAACAATTCCCAATCTGTGTGGCGTATGACCTAACATTTCACAAGAGCCAAGTTCTAACTCTAAAAAATGGACATTGGCACCTCCATATTCTCTCGTGGCCAAGCTTATATGGCGCTTTCACGAGTATAAAATTTTCATTGGGCGCACCTCATATTGATTGAAGAAGTAAACATAAATGTTGACTTCCAGAGTATAAAAACTCAAGCTTCAGCGATCACTGAATACAACCACACACGCCACGCGAACGGGCAATACATAAAACTATTGCTACTGTACAAGAATCAGAACCGGAAAAAAGAAAAGGAATATTTGTAATAACTACCTCTAAAAAGAAAAAAAAACCGTGTTAAATAATAAAATCAATATAATACGCTTCTACAAAAAGAAGTGAAATCCAACCAAAAACATTCTGTAAAAAAATGCCAAGCCTCGCTGGAGCTACTGGTTTATCTCTAAAAAGTAATGAAATCTAGACAAAGCCGTGCCAAGTTGAAGGTTCCATAATGCGATTTCTTCAATATTATTATAGTTAATATTGTATGACTTGGCCGTTGAAGGGTATACAAGGCTACAAATTCAGATGCTCCATGACACCATTGCACCAATCTGTCGCCAGAAACGCTACCCGTTGACCATGGAAAATTGCCACTTGGAAAACGTTGATTCAATAACCAGGGCTTGATAAAGTTGCGCATTTCAAAAATACTTATGTATAGACGAGCCGGAAACGAACAGCAAAAAAGTCATTATCAGTACAGATGGACTAATCATTCATAGAAATCCGTCTGTACGTCTATTTTATATTAGATAGGTGGTCGATTTGACTCTCCAAAAAGAACAGAAGTCATCATTGTCAATGATTAATACATGTGTTGCACAATGTCTTAAGTCCAATTACAAATACCAGTATGGGCTATTATTCTCACATAACAAACATAGGTAGTTATAACAGATATAACATTACGTGTTAACAAAATCGCACTAACGTATAATGTTCAACGGCCAAGTCATACAATATTAACTATAATAATATTGAAGAAATCGCATTATGGAACCTTCAACTTGGCACGGCTTTGTCTAGATTTCATTACTTTTTAGAGATAAACCAGTAGCTCCAGCGAGGCTTGGCATTTTTTTACAGAATGTTTTTGGTTGGATACATTTTGCAAATCTTTTTTCTAGAGCTAATAACCTTTTTTTATCTTCATCTTGAGTACTTTAAAAATCGTTTACGGAAGTCTTCACTTCTTCGTCATCTTCAAATTCTGTGCCTCTCAAGTGTTCTTTCAAACGCGGAACTAGGTAGAAGGTAGAAATCACTAGGGGCCTAGTCCGCTAAATATGGCGAATGATCGAGAACCTCAAAGCGATGATCTTGGATTGCTGACATGGCAACAGCAAACTTATGCGCCAGCGCATTGTCCTGAAGGAACGAAACTTTTTTGAAAATTTCCCTCGTCACTTTTCAAGGGTTTCCTGGCGGAATTTTACTGTTTGTTCTGAGTAGACATTTCCTGTGATAGTGACTCCATATTCAAAGTATTTAATCATTATCAACCCCTGGCTGTCCTAAAAAACTGAGCCCGTGATCTTGCCGTTGGTTGGTTGAGTCTTGAATGATTTAGTTCTCTTCTTTATAATTACAAATTAGTGCTTGACCGCAATTCCGCCTGATGCTAAGCAGTGATGCAAGCGTTGATCGCAGAGCGCGCTAGTTTATTAAGAGCCTATTCACTCTAGCCTAAAAGACACTTGAATTTTAGTCAGACGGAAACACCGCCGCAGGCAAAGTGGGACATAAGTTTTCCAGGATATTGATTGCTGTTTTGTGTCTGAATTATAATGATGAAGTCATGTTTCATCCATTGTTACGAATCTAGCCATTAAAGGTTACGATCTCGTTGAGTTCAATGAACAGTTCCAATGAGCTCTTGGAAATATTGAGTCGCTTTTGTGCGTCCGCTAGCATTCTCGGGACCCAACGCGCGAATACAGTTTTCATTACTAAGTGATCTTGTAAAATGCTATGCACACTACTAATTAAAAGCTTCAACTGTTCAGGTATAAAACCGAAGGTTACACGAAGTTACCCAGAACTTTTTCGACCATTTCCTGAGTGACTGACGTTCTACCACGTCTAAACTCTGCATGCCGAGGAGCAGACTGCCCCAATGTCACACATAAATCTTTAAACATTTGTTCCGTAATAAAATGTTTTATGCATAAGTATTTTATCACCGCACGGATTTCAATTTTATCCATTTTTAGCGAGAGCTATTGACACCTCTCAAACAAATTATTAATACGTCTGACACAGATAACATAGAAAGTTAATTATTTGAGGGTATGTAAAATGACAAAGCTCTAATCTTTCCGGGACAATTCTTTTTTTCAAGTACCTATCGCCTTTTAATACGTCATTCTCATTACTTTTTGAACACCCCTGATATAACCATGAATACAGCATATGATTATAACCCTTATTACCAATACCCTGGAGCGGACATTATTCGCCGATTATAAAAAAAACTTTGCAAAAATTCCTTCCTGTACAAATTGTAGCAAATATTAACAGTCACTACGGTAATTATGTTTCAGGTTGCACAATAGTCTTAAAGCCAGCAGAACAGACACCACTTACAGCATTAGCAGTGGCTGCCCTTATCAAAGAGGCAGGATTCCCTCCAGGAGTTGTCAACGTGTTACCAGGCTACGGACCCACAGCAGGAGCAGCACTAACACATCACCCCGATGTTGATAAGATAGCTTTTACTGGATCTACCGAGGTATGTCGCGTTTATTTAGTGTAGTAGGTAAACTCTAAGGTGACTCAAAGATAAGATATCAAAATGGCGTTTGTAGTAATGAATAGATTTTCTTTACTTGTTCTTTTTTTAATAATTATAAACTAGTACTACTACTACTACTACTACTAATACTTGACCGCATTCCGATGGTAAGTATTGATGCAATTGTTGACGGTAAAGCGCGCTAGTTTATTAAAAGCCTATTCACTCAAAAAAACTGATTGAATAGGATGGCAGTTGAGCGAGGTGGTGTAATCCCACAATACGACCAAAGATGCTGCGCTAGAGGGAGATTGATCTGGAGACCCTCTACGACCAAATTCCCGACACAACAACATTTGGCTCATCGTACCCGGCACAAACCGCAATACAACTGCTCAGACCCGTCCTCCGTACGGTTTCACCAGAGATTATGCCGGAACACGACGAATCGCTTTACGGCAAGACTTTGTCTGATGGGTGGTAACATCTGCCGGAAGCCGATATTATGGCCTACCAACGAGCTAAAGCTCGCTTCAAGGCATAGCTTCAAGCTATTGAAGACATTGGGCCAACTCATGTCAATATAAGACACCAATCCATTCATTTTTCCTTTACATATTTGTTTGGCCAACCAATAATTGTCAAAGTAACCATCAACCGTAATCTAGAGTTAGCGTATCGATGGCGCCGATTCTCTCGTTCACAAACTTAAACTAAATTTAATTGCAATGCAACTTTTTCTGTATTTTTCATTACGAAAAGGATAGAATATAGAATATTAGTTTAGTTCCTGTTAAACTAAGATACTCCATAGACAGCTTAGACGTAATTAAAAACATGATGAATATACATACCTACATCGATTTATGTCAGGCCTGGAATAATTTGATAAGATTAAATCAATATTTATCATCTGTCCTTTTCTTAATTAAATAAAACGAAAAAGGTGACACAAGATAATCGAGGCCATTATGTGACGGAATATGGAAATAAACCGTTATACACATTGATAAAATATTAAACTAAGGTAGATATGTCACTAGCGCACTAAAACTGAAGCGTACAAAAGGAGGTAAGTCCTGTATCTCGCTTTAGTCACTCTCGATACACTCGTAAAAACAAACGACAAACACTAACAGCGCAAACGACAAACACTAGCCATCTTTTTCTTCTCTATGCTTTAGATTGCGCCCCATCTCACTCACACTGTACCAATGTATGCCGAATAAAAATATGCATGTGTGCTGCTGCTGTGTTCGGCACATTTTTTTTTGGTCAGTTTGTTAGAATATATCGTATCTGTTTAATATTTTATCAATGGTAGATTAAAAAGACAAGAAACTTTTCTCGGTGGTAGGCAACAACATCAGCCGCCGGCATAAGTTACCACCCACCAGACAAAGTCTTGCCGCCAAGCGATTCGTCGTGTTCCGGCATGATGTCTGGTGAAGCCGTACGGAGGACGGGTCTGAGCAGTTGTGTTGCGATGTGTACCGGGTACGATGTGCCTAATGTTGTTGTGTCGGGAGTTTGTCGTGGAGGGTCTCCAGATCATCCTCTGGCGCAGCATCGTTGGTCGTGTTGTTGGGTTAAACATTGCATCATCTCGCTCAACTGCCGTCTTCTTTTCTATTCACTTAGTTTTTTTGAGTGAATAGGCTTAATAAGCTAGTGCGTTTTACCATCAACGATTGTATCACTGCTTACCATCAGGCGGGATTGCAGTCAAGCACTAGTTTATAACTAATAAAAAAAAAGCAGAGACAAAATAATACGGAATTAAACTTTACTAATGGTTCTTCCATGAAACTTGTCATAATGAGTCTAAATGTACGTCAATAAGATCGCTACAGCTATTTATCAATTTCCAAAGTCAGAAACCGACAGAGTTCGACACATCGCGTCGCTACCCATCGCTTGCCCGTGCTAATACTTCGTTTTCATTTAGCGTCCATTCTGGCCTTTTTCTCGTCGTAGCATGATTAAGTTATATTTTTTTTATATATATTGATACAATCACCAGGTACAGCTTTTGAGTTACAGGTTTAATAAACAAATTTTAGCAAAGTGATGAAGAAATCAATGGCATCAAAAATTGATTTTTTGCTTTGTATTTGCAGGTAGGGCGCTTGATTTTGGGAGCAGCATCTGCCGTTAACTTGAAGCGAGTCACTTTGGAACTCGGTGGCAAGAGCCCTTTGGTAGTCTTCAATGATGCTGATGGTAACTAGTGTTTATCCTCTATTAGATCTTATTCAATCTTGACTCCATGCCATTGTTTGTAAATGTAACATACCAACAAATATTTTGTTGATTGGAGATCGAAAATTTATCATTTTGCACCTAACAGCAAAAAAAAATTGAAAAAGTTTCTACAAATAGGTTCTTTTATTTAGTCAGAGCTGCCAACATCAATGGTCTCCAAAAAGTGTTAATGATGATACAGTTGTGATTTTTCCCGTTTCAGTTGAAAAAGCAGCTCAGAAAGCTCATGCTGCGGCGTTCGCCAATGCTGGTCAGTGTTGTTGCGCCGGCACAAGAACATACGTCCAGTCTGGGATCTACGACCAGTTTGTGCAGAAGGCCGCTGAGATCGCCTCGAATAGGTCGGTCGGAAATCCCTTTGATGAGGTACAGCAAGGACCTCAGGTATGACATAATCTAGATCTTAAAACGAATGGCCATAATATCTTGAATATAGGAATGACAAGCTGCTTGATAATTACAATGCAGTCACAGTAAATTAGGCGGCGTCGGTATTTTTGATAGTTTGTTTATTTTTTGTGACAACAACAAAACATTAGGTATGTTATTGCGTGTTGGATTTTCCGTAAAAGTAAACTAAATAGGTAATTTGCACTTATAATCTAAGTACTGGCTGACTACTGATTAAATAAATGTATGACTCTTATGAAAGAAAGAACCCTTAAAGGGTCAGGCCATTATTGTTGGAAGCTTACGCATGATGTGCAGGCTCTCTCCCTCCGCTTATCTTCAATGGTATCGTCATACCCATTACCCCTACTGTTAAAGATCTTGGTTTGTATATTGACTCGACGCTTAGCTGGCAACGTCAGGTCTCCTACGTTAGCCAAAGAGTCACCGGTACCCTGCATTCGCTATATCGCCTGAGGAATTTCTTACCCGCTAAAACGAAAACCATGCTTGTGCAGACTGTGATTTTCCCTATTATCGACTATGGTGATGTGTGCTACTTTGATCTGAATGCGGCTTTGCTGGATAAGCTTGATAGATTGCTCAATAATGGGATCAGATTCATATTCTATCTCAGGAAATATGACCATGTGTCAAGCTACAGGTCTGAACTCAAATGGATGCCCATTCGCCAGAGAAGGAATTTGCGCGCTTGGACCACGCTTTTTTCCCTTCTTACTCACCCACTCCTCCTTCTTATCTTGAGACTCACTTCCAATACTTATGTTCTTCACACACTAAGAATCTGCGATCTTCTAACAATCTTCTCTTACTCTGTCCTTCACATACGTCTGACTTTGTTCACTCTTCATTTCATATTCAATCTTTTCTTCTGTGGAATGCGCTTCCTCTTGATATCCGGATGGCCGCCAGTCAGTTTGCATTTAAGCGGAAAGTGCAGTTATTTTCGCAACAGTTAAGGTAGAATTATTTCAACACCTCTCTCCCAAATTTTGAGTTTTGTATGTATATATTATAAGTATATATTTTGATAATAGTATGTATGTGTATATGGCTTATTTAAGTATTTATTTAAATAGTGTTAAGAGTATGTTTTCATAATAATGTTTTCAATTAAAACACCTGCTACTATTTCACCACCTATGGTTGACTGGTAGAGAATGCCTAAGGCATTAAGTCCGCCTCTGTACATTTTTGTTGTGCGAAAGAATAAATAAATAAAGAAAATACATATATGTATTTACGACAAATACAACGCAAAAAATGGGGTAAACATGCCTTATGTCGCACGACTCATGTTTTCAATTTGCAGATTGACAAAGACATGTACACCAGAGTGTTAAAATACATCCAAGCTGGTAAGGAGGAAGGAGCTAGATGTGTAGCTGGTGGTGATAAGGTGGGAGATAAGGGGTACTACATCATGCCTACCGTCTTTGCTGATGTTACTGATAATATGAAGATTGCAAGAGAAGAGGTAAGGAAATATTTTCGATCTTGGCGATAATCGCGACTACAAGCCCGCGTGACGGTAAAGCGCTGTAGTTTGTTAAAAGCCTATTCACTCTAGTCTTGAAGACACTTATATTCTAGTCGGACGGAAAGACTGCCAAATTGTTGCAGTCCTTCGATGTAGTTTATTAAAAGCCTATTCATTCTAGTCTTGAAGACACTTATAATCTAGTCAGACGAAAAGACTACCAAATTGTTGCAGTCCTTCGATGTAGTTTATTAAAAGCCTATTCATTCTAGTCTTGAAGACACTTATAATCTAGTCAGACGAAAAGACTACCAAATTGTTGCAGTCCTTCGATGTATAAGGTTAAAAGACAAGGCAAAACGCTTCGTTCGGAACAATCGGAACATAGTGGTGTCACCAATGTAAGGGTGGATACTCGCCGTACGATGGGTTGTTCGATGATGAAACGGAGATGGCTGAATTAAGTCATGCGATTCCCGGGTACACTTTCCAAAATGCATTCTATAGAACACCGGCAGGCTGGGTACACTAGGTAAATTTGGACAAATTCGAAATCTCCAAATTTCCAAGTCTAATCAATGTATTATTATTTTCCAGATATTCGGCCCAGTTCAAAGTATTCTTAAATTCGACACATTCGACGAAGTCATCGACCGTGCAAACGACACTAACTACGGTCTCGGTGCTGGAGTCATCACTAATGATCTGATTACTGCTCTTAGCTTCGCCAAGCAAGTCCGAGCTGGCTCCATTTGGTAATTATTACGCCTGTCTATATTTGCAGAATTTTTTGATTTGTTGATTATAATGATCGATGCAGCACTCCTTTTTCTATATTAATTTCATTATTGATCTCACAATTCTAGCCATTAGTCTATTATTACATCTCCAGAGGATCGCACCGGTCAAAATGGTGGGAGATCTTTGACCAGCCATCATCTCAGAATTAATTCGCCCCTAGCTATCTTTGATACAATTCGTTTCTTCCACTTATTTTTCCACTTTGCATCCACCCATAACTCTTACCTATACTTCTCTTATATGTTAATGTTAATTTTCAGGATCAACACGTATGACCACACAACTTGTCAAACTCCTTTTGGCGGTTTCAAGGACTCTGGTATTGGTAGAGAATTGTAAGTATTGAGTATTCTTCAAAAGTAACTACTAATAAAACATTATGACGGCAAATCATCATCATCATCATCATCTCGGCGTTAATCCCAGTCGCGTCCGAAACTCTTTCAGTCTGGGGTCCGCTTTACCAGTCTAACTGCTGATTTTAGCTAAACTTCGATATTTATTTAACTTTCGATATTATTATCGAAAGTACCGACATCGAAACCCCACGCTGCTAAAAAAAATCAAAATGGATAAAACCCCTTAAAACACACATATCTCACATGGTCGCATGGTCTTGTGCTCGCTAGCGTGGGGTCCTATGTTTGAAGCATGTCGGGCAAGTTAAAGTAATCAGTAAAAAATTATAAGAAATCCCTGAATCGTTTGTGAATCATTGTCAACTATATTATTTATTTCAGGGGCGAAGACGGTATCAATCAATACTTGGAGATTAAGACGGTCACAATGGCGTTGCCGAAACAACCACTGCTGTGAAGCTAAATCTACGTATTTAACGTTTTAAAAATAATATTTATATAAACCAGGTATAAGTGAAAAAACATTATTTTTCTACTAAAAAGCGTTCATAAATGCTATTATATCGATGTTATAGAATTAAATAAGAAAATATTAATAAATAAATAGTCAGGGGCAAGAGGTTAATATGGCATTTAACGTATATATACAAAGATCGAAAATGAAGAGTAATTAGTTAAATTACCCAATTCAGCAACTGCCTTAAAAAAATCCTCTTACTCCTGAATTCTGTTTTTCAATTACCTATGGTTTCATTTGTCTGCCACCCAAAATAAAAAGGTTATCTTCCAAACTAAAATGAAAGGAGGCTGTTTTACTAACGAGATAATTTTATTAGTTAGGTCTGGCTGACCAAAACTAATTTCATATAAAGATTGTAGTATATTATGAAATTACTATAATAGTAATTCCGTTTTCAATCTTGTGAGATATTAAACTTACTAAATTCTGTTGAAGTCAGTGTTTGAGCAAAAGTAATTTTGTTAGAGCATGTCTTTATTTTTTCTGCTCGACATGTCTCTAAGACAATTACTAATTAGTGTCCACTTTTTTTGTCTTCACTTCTCCTACTCACGGACTTGGCCAGTTTTTGACTATATTCCATAACTTTAACATACAAGAAACGAGGTATATAACTCACCGACAATTTTGTACTGCTTCTCGGTAAGATGGTTGGACATCATGCCACAGATATGAGCACCCAAGGAATGTCCCACACATGTGATCGTCTTAGCCAATGCCCCAGTTTGCGTGATCACTGAATAGAGCTGAGCCGTGCATTGAGCAACTTTTCTGGAAAATGTTAGAAAAATATTTTTTCAAGGCAATTAAACACGCATGTCATTTCGTCTCTTAAAACATCGCAGTAAATTAAACTGTCAATGCAGAGTACATAAAATCAACTGACCAGGGGAGTCTAAAAAGGCCACTTATAGAGCCACTCTTGAATTTCCAGCAGATAATTATCAATTCCTCTTATTTTCGTAAAATGGCTTACTCATAATAGCTTAATCACTTTCAATTCAATTTATATCATATCTTTTATATAACCTACAATTTTACTTTAACACGTTCGCTGCGTAACCTTTTTCAGTGTACTTTCAGCTGGTGCGTCAAGAGGTCATCTTGGGACATAGAAGACTTTCCTGCAGTGCGTCGTGTGGTCTAATTAACCTCAAACGTTTCTGTTTTGATATGGGTTTATTCAGTACCTCATATAGTTATTTTAATAATTTTTTTATATGTAGGTCAAAGACCAATATATAAGCAATATATAACCAGCTGCGTTTTTAGTTCGCTCTTTGCGTCTGTGCTACAGAAGAGAAATAATTTATGAATTCATTTTGACCACACAACGCACTAAATATAACAAAAAACTAGTGATGGGAGGCACGGGGCACCTAATTACTATCGAGAATGTTATCTAACGATAACAGTAAAAAATCCTTAATTTGAATAATAGAGAAAATTTTTAAAAACAAATTTGTTCTATTATAATATTTTTACGTACTGAGAATATAAATATAATATTTAATATAAACTTGATCACTTTCTATTTACATACCGAATACATTTGTAGAATATGTAAAAAAGTTTAATGCAAATAAAACTCTTGATTCTTGTTTGTTAATTTTTATTATTCAAAAAATAAATTATATAATTACTTGTGTTCTTCATTGAAACATGGCAAACATAAATGATTTTGACATTGTCTGCAGAGAGTAGGCACTTTTTTTACTTTTTTCCCTGCTTTAATACTAGAAAGCCTTAATCTTAATTTATTGTAATAGCCAGTGCATCTTGTAAATATAACATAAATTTGGTCCGCTCAAAACAACACGTCGTCGCGGATGACGACGTGGCACACCACTAACGTCACAAAATGGCGCCCGCGCATCATCTAGTGCGGATATGGGGTGCGGGGAGCGCGTGGTCATATTGACCACACACCGCACCAGATTTAAATATTTTTTTTAAGTGCGGGTGAGGTCAAATTGGTTCACGAGTTTTGAAAAATGTTGAGTTGTTCACGTTCTAGCGACAATAACAACGGTATATGTATCTCTTTTCTACGATAGCAGCACCCCAAGTTATGCCTTCCGCACCAGGGTGAGTAAACGCTATTTTGCGGTGCGCACTGAATGAAAGTTAGCTATGAGCCAATATGACCACACAACGCAGCGAACGTGTTAAATACACTGGGCCTCAAAAATAACGGGTCACTTAGAAAAACCGCGATATCTCCCAAAGTTATGTACAAAGTTCCATAAATACATATATTAATATGTTATAGGCAGATATGCAGCTACCTAACGTGAGTTAAGGAGTGCGCTAGCGGAAGAATGATCAAACATACAGAGATCAAATCCGTAATACGGACTTGTGGAGGAAATACAAGCTATTAAAATGTTACAATAGGTTGCTGTTTGCAGATTAACTATGTAGTTTATTTTTGTTGTCAACTATTAACAACAAATATAAACTAAGAAATACTTTTTAATTTTTTACTCGAAATTGAATTTACAAACATGTATGTAATTATAAGTCGGCCATCTATAACAACATACTATAGTTTCAAGGAGTTGTGTTGTGTTTTTAAGAAACTATCACACTTTTTATAAGTGACCCGGAATTTTAGCAGCCTAGTATATTACCCAGTATATTATTATATTAATGAAAAAAATTAAGACCGTTATTAGTATATCTAATTTCATGGATAATTAAAACTGTGAAACAGACGACAGGGGACGACAGAGGGGCTCTAGGACACATGTGCGGTAAACAACCCTTCCACGGGCGGCGAAGGGCAGGACACGCGGCACCTGTGACGTGGTCGCATCGCTATTCGCTTATAATAATACCGGTGTTGTCACTTTTTTAAAAATTACCAAATTTCGAGAAATTGGAATAAATTCCCGGGAAAAAAGGGATTATTTCAAAATTCATTAGTATTGTTACTATGATGATTATGTAAAATTTTATATTATATTTGGTCAAGTGTTTACCTAACCTTTATTATCCTTATGGGTCGGACAGGGTTTTCTTTACATATTGTATAAGTATCTAAAAAATTATGCAGTGCGGTTACCCACAGTGCGGCACGACACAGTGCACAGCGGATCATAGTGTCCAAGGGCCCCCGCCGCGCCGCGGTTCTGTAGGCGCGAGCGGCGCGTTGACCATAAATGTTTATAGGGACAACCATGTAACATCACAAGCACATAACTTTGTGATTTTTAATGATAGCATTTTGAAATTTTGTACATAGATTTTTTACATAAAAATACTGGACACGTGTTTCAGGTTTCGCATATATAAAAATTAATATTGTATATAACGCGACTAATATTTCGGCATGCCATAAATAGTGAAAGGGTTAATATGAGATAGTGTTCTGAAAAGTATATTTTTCTTATTTGGTTTTCAAATATGCCATAACAGCAGTGAGACAATCGCGCATTATATTAATAAATAATAATTCTCATTACCACGTCAAATTAACTTACTTCATGTTAGACAGCGCAGAAAGGTAACAAGGAAACCTGCTGAGTATCCCCCAGTCTACCATGAACACGTTGTAATCTTTGCGAGATAAATACGCTGTAAACAGATAATAGACAATGTAGGTAAATGCTCCTCTAGCGTAACGGTAACTGTGATCATATAATGAATGGTATGTAATTGTTAACTACCGCAGACTTGATAAGTAGACTATGGAATATGCAACATACTTTATTTTACTTACCTAGTTATTATTATTATTTTAAATTAAAGGCTTAAAATTCTACAAAATCTAAAAATGATTTTATTAATAATTAAGTAACCAAGCCTATTGGATTATGGTTCTTTAATTTGCACTACCCTCGAAACAGGAACTGAACATTCAACGACTTTCGTATTTTGGATTACAGCCCACTTCTGTTCACGGAGGGGAGGAGACTTTGTGTCCCAACAGTGGGAGACAATAGGATGATTAAGCATATGCTGCATATAGCCGCCTTCTGTATTATGACACACACACGCGGTCGTCTCTATCACTTTCCTCTTTCATTGAATATTCTCAATTTTATCTCTTGGTTTTTGTCTATGCACTGTAGTATCGAAACTGCCATGCTTATTCTTCCGTGAGAAGAATTCGTGACATGTATCCTATTGGATGCTTTGTTAATGGATACTTTGTAAAGTTTATAGTTTAATTTTATTTAAGTGAAATTCAATTATATACACTAAGATCGTCCCTGTGTGGCTACCATGAGTTTTCAATACGAGACTCGATCATACGCATCGACCGCGTTTGGCTCTCTCATTGATTGAGAGTTCTTACAACCTTGAAGCAGGCCAATTGATGAGTCAAACGCGCTCGATATCGGTGATCGAGTCTTCGTAATGAAAACTCATGGTAGCGACACTGACATAGAATAAAGAGGGGAAGTAGGTTATCTGCGACCCAATCCGCGATTTAATTGCCTACTGTCTTAGGGTTGACGACTGTCCGCGCTTCGTCGGTTACGGTTGTCGCCCAAACCGCTAACAAATATTTATAGACTAAGAGCTTATGTATAAATTATTTGCTTAGTATTTAGTTTACATATACTAGTCAGTTTTTTTTTTGTCATTTTTATTTTTAGTTTTGTACACATAAAGAACCATATTTATTTTTATTTTTAATTAATACAAATATAAATAATACAAACATAACATCTATTGAATCACACATTTAATACAAAATTACAAATTAGCTACAGAAAAATACCTACTTTCTTCGGTTTCGACTATTACGAAACGCGTTGTTATTAAACTTTAATGTGTAATATAACCGTATCCTTGTAAATAACTTTTAGAAATATAATTTGAAAAATATAAGTCTTTTATTTGTTCATAAATAGACATACCAACTTTGCAGTTTATGTGATCATTTTTTAAAAGCTAATGTGCTGAAAAGCCGTGACGCGCGAACCTCGTTCCGTGCTAGCCGCGACTAGCGGAGTCATAGGCACTCTAATATTGTGTTTAGGTGTGCGTGCGGCGACGCATAGATACTATGGCGCACACATACAAGCCGCGCGCGGTCCGTTTGTATGAAGATAACGTACTTCCCTCTCTTTATTCTATGACACTGATGTGGATTACGGCCAACTCCCCACTGAGAGGTATGTGTCCCGGCAGCGAGAATATTATGAGTTCATTAAATGGCACCGATTAACTTTACTCAAAAATTTAACTAACCCTAAGTTCAGTGCAAGTTTTCCTTTTCATCTAATTAAGAAAAGTACAGAAGATAAATATTATTATGTATTATTCCTGTCACATTATGTAACTTGATCGAAGTATTTTTCCATGATTTTAATCAGATCTCCTCATACTCATCATTTGACAGTAGGCCAGGTATGAGTTTTCATTACGAGACTCGATCGTCGATATCGAGCGCGTTTGACTCATCGATTGGCCCGTTTCAAGGTTGTAAGAACTCTCAACCAATGAGCGCGCCAAACGCGATCGATATCGAGTCTCGTAATGAAAACTCATACTAGGCTTACAGAACTGAACTAACATTTTACTTCTGTTTTTTTTTTATAATGAGGTAGAAAGAAAAATAAACACTTAGTTTGTAAACCAGGGAATCGGGGCCTCACAAATACTCACCATCTCGAATGAAAGTCATCGGTGATTTAGAGTAGGTGCCGTTGAAACCGTGGATGATGAGAACATTCTTCCTTGTCTTCTTCCAGCCGTAATCGCGAAGTAGTTTCGGGTGTCGAGGATCCACGAAATGTTGCTTTGGATGTTCTCTGTTAACATTAGGAGGAAGTAGATTAACCATTATCTTACAATAACATCACAACCAGCCAGGTTATCGTCTTTTCTGATCCTAAACATGTTGCTCCTTATAGACCTCTTTATGACTAACTAGCGGCCGCCAGCGACTTCGTTCGCGTGGTTCAGTTATGCTCCGCTCCTATTGGTCGCAGCGTGATGTTATATAGCCTAAAGCCTTCCTGGATTAATGGGCTATCCAACGCAAAAAGAATTATTCAAATCGGACCTGTAGTTCCCGACATTAGCGCGAACAAACAAACAAACAAACTCTTCAACTTTATATATTAGTTTAGATTAATGCTCCTATATAAACAATTTTAAAGCGTTTTGTTTGTAAACGGTAGATTTTATATTAGCTAAAGTGGGCAGATCGATAGTATCCATACTAATATTATAAATGCGAAAGTAACTCTGTCTGTCTGTCTGTCGGTCTGTCTGTCTGTCTGAAGCGTCTGTTACGCTTTCCCGCTTAAACCTCTCAACCGATTTTGATGAAATTTGGCATAGACAATCTTTAGACCCTGAGAAAGAACATAGGCCACCTTTTATCCCGGAAAAATTTGATGTTCCCGAGGGAAATCTAAAAACCGCGATATAACCGAACTCCACGCGGGCGAAGCCGCGGGCGGAAAGCTAGTTTATCTATATAATCAGAAATAAATAGATCTATACATCTAAGATTATTTTCCCTTTTACCTGTTATAGCTATTTTCATACATGGTTCCACTATCGGTAAAGTCTAAACAGTCTTGACCTAATAGTCAAGACTGTTCGCACATTAAATAAATCTACATTCACTGGGCCCGCATCATATTTAGTGCATAATGGCCGTTCTTACCGAGAAGCATCGGTATGGAATTGTATTCTAATGATTCCTACGGAATTTCTTTTTTTTCCACCCAATATAGGTATTGATTGTAAAATGTCGTGATGGCCTAGTGGTTAAAACCCTCAAGTATGAGTGCGCGGGTTCCATTCCAGGTCAGGCAAGTATCAATGTAACTTTTCTAAAGTTATATGTACTTTCTAAGTATATCTTGGACACCAATAACTGAAGGTGAAGGAAAACATCTTGAGGAAACCTGGACTTTAATTAAGTCTGAAATCACTAACGAGCATTGAGCAAGCGTGGTAATTACGCTCAATCCTTCTCTGTGAAGGACCGGAGACCTGTGCCCAGCAGTGGGACGATAAAAAAAAGGTTGATGATGATATGTATTGGTTCTACAAAACAGGGATTTGAAGTACAATAAGAACTTAAATACTATGTATAAATAAATAGAAAGTACTCACGGTGTGTACATAAAGAAGTTTATCTCGCTGTCTGGGCATTTCCACTCTCGCTTCATAACACATCGAAAGTAACGGAAATCCAACATTGATGCTAAGTCGCCACTTACTTCAGACACTGCAATTAAAAGAAAAGGAACAGTTTAAGTACCTATATTATGTGCAATGGGCCTTACAAGAAAGTTCAAGGTCACTCAAAGGCCAAAGGAGAGGGATATGCTTGGGGTTTCACTGCGTGATCAAATAGAAATGAGGAGATCCGCAAAAGAACGAGAGTAACCGAGATAGCCCGAAGAATTGCAACACTTAACGGACGATGCCCGATGGCGCCGACGGGTTCTCGAGTGGCGACCACGCACCAGAAAACGCAGCGTGGGTAGGCCCCCGACAAGGCGGACCGACGACTTGGTGAAGGTCACGGATAACGGCTAGATACGGGATGCGCAGTACCGGTAGTCGTGGAGATCCTTAGGGAGGCCTATGTCCAGAAGTGCACGTCTTTCGGCTGAAATGATGATGAAGTACGAATGACAGCAGGTCAAGGTGCCCGACACTGTCAAATATTCTCAAGCAGCCTTGAACCTTAATGCTTTTAAAACGTACTCAACACTAGAAATTTCTCCTGTATCGTGTTTTGCTGTGTGATTTTAAATGTTTGTGCGTTTAACCTGACATACTCAAACATTCAGACCCGGGACAACTACCTGTACGTCATACAAATATTTGTTCCGTGCGGCAATCGACACCGCGACACGCAGCGCAGCAGTCATTCGCTTAACCACTACGCTAACTCTTATTTGACAAATTGTTGTAACTTGATGTCTGTATATACAACTGTGCATCACACTACTACAAACTTGATCAAAGAGGCTGATTGGTGACCCTGATCTAACTCGAGTTGGTCTCCAAAGCCTAGAGCACAGGCGTAGAGTAGCCAGCCTTTCGGTGTTCTATAGAATGCATTTCGGGGAGTGTGCGAGGGAATTGCATGATTTAATTCCCCCATCTCCGTTCCACCAGCGGACGACCCGTCGTACGGCTGGTTTCCACCCTTACGTTGTTAACACCACTACGATCCGGACGAAGCGCTTTGCCTCCTCCTTTATACCGCGTACATCGAGGACTGGAACAATTTGCCCGCGGCGGTGTTTCCGTCGGACTACAATTTGAGTGTCTTCAAGGCTAGAGTGAATAGGCTCTTAATAAACTAGTGCGCTTTACCATCAACGATTGCGTCACTGCTTACCATCAGGCAGGATTGCGGTCAAGCGCTGGTTTATAATATGTAAAAAAAAAAAATCTTAATTCAAAAATCAAAATTCTTTATTAGATTTTCAACCTTATCGCTACAGTTAATGCTCAAGGTTGATTGGGAATATTTGATACCTTGACCTGGTGTTGTCTGTACACACACACTTTGCTGTATAGACTTCCGTGAGAGACAGTAAAGCTAAGGTAACACCACGCTTTTATATGCATCTCGAAAAGGTAGGCAGGTTTGTACCTACAAGAGTAAGTTCCTGTTCATGCAATAGGGGGCGAGCTTATTGCCATAATCATCATCATCATCATCTCAGCGTTAATCCTAGTCGCATCCGAAGCTTTTTCAGCTTTGGAGTCTGGGGTCCGCTTTACCAGTCCAACTGCTGATTTTGGCTAAACTTCAATATTTTCCGTGAAGCGACTTCCATCTGACCCCCACAACCCGAAAGCGATATCGAAGCATTGCAGTTAGACGAATCGTTGGACTTTTGAGGGCTCCAACAACCCGTAACAACTGCCATTAAATGTTCGTATGGCAACCGGGACCAACGGCTTAACGTGCTTTCCGAGGCACGACCAGACCAATGCAAATATTCATATTCATGCATACAAATATTTGCACTGCGCTGGGATCGCAGCCGCGCCTCCTTGCGCAGCGGCCGCGTTCGCTACCGCTACGCCATGGAGGCTGTCAGCGAACTTATTGACATCAACCGTTCATAATTATATCCAAACTCTTAGCGGTTGCTAGGATGGTGAGAATTTGTGAAAAACGAAACAGTTTTGCATGACTAAAAGATACTCAAATCCTAGACAGCATGCTAGGTATCAGCGGCATTTAAAGTTGCATTTACTATACTAAACGTAACATTATTCCGTTAAACTCCACCTTAAGATGGAAAAGCGGATACGCTAGTCCGAGAATGTACTCTAGTGTAACCCCGGAGATGGTGGAATCTCGGACATACGTAAATATGAAAAATAACCCCATACATAGACTCTCTTAGACCAAATTTGCAAAAAACAAAAAAAAAGCATCGAAACTCTTTATACACCTATCAAAACTGGATATATTCTGCATACAATTCATTAATTGAATAAAGCTCAACATTAAATTCATGTAAAATTAATCAAGGAGAGTGAAGGGGAACACACTAGCATAACCTCCACTTTCACCACCTACCACTGGTCAGGCCAGTTTGACTCAGATGGAAACACAGTCAGGTTTTACAGAATATGGTTTCTTTGTTATAAACTCTAGGTATAAACTTGACATGATATAAATAATGAAACAAGTTTACTGGATTTAGAAAGGCATTAGTCAAGAGGCAACACACATCTTGAAAAATAATGCAGGCTTGTCAATTCATACTTTATTTATTAATAATAAATAATATATTCACTTATATCAAAATATGCTAAGTATTAGTTTTTTTTTTTACTATTTATTTACGGGTGTTTTTCTCCATAGACATACAGAGCCTGAGAACAAGTCCCTCGCCCTCATGTGGGAGTAGCGAGAGGAAGCAAGACGCGCCGGGGCATAACTCCGCTGCCGTGAGAAATCGCAGTACGGCGGGCAGAGCTCCGGCGGGATCTCATGGTGACATGGAGAGTGCGATTGTCGCAACCAAGTGTAGGGCATGCCACAATAGCGGCGGTAAGTACCCTCTTTGAGTAGTGGCTAGAGAGGCGCCACGGCGCCCTCAGGTTCCACCTAATGCAAGTCTTCACCGGACACGGGTGTTTCGGGAGGTTCCTCTTCCGGATAAGGCGGGAGGAAACGCCAGGGTGTCACCAATATGGGAATCGCCCTGAGGACACGGTGGAGGTCTGCCCAGTTTGAGTAGAGAACCGCCATGTCCTCGTGGCAGCGATCTGCGGCGATCTATCGCACCCGGCTCTGGTCGAGAGTGCATGGCAGGCCGTCACCTCCTGAGAAGCAGTGATGCTGGCAAAGGAGCGGGATTCCCAGTGCCCTCGCGCCTCTAGTCGGTACAGGAGACAACATGAAACTCCCGGCCACCGCGCCGTAGACGCGGGCTTGCGGGCGGTGAGCAGTGGGCAGCTCGCACCATTAAAACGCTTAATATTAATCAAAAATTTAGGTCCTTTTAGGCTCTCTCTTTAAAACATAATTCAAAACTTTTGTTTCTAAAATCATTAACACTATAAAAAGTGTTTGCCGTAAAGACAATATTAAATGCATGTTTTTTATCGGCAAACGAAAAAAAAATTAATGAATGAAATGAATTGTATTCCTTTTTTATACATAATCATATGTATGTATATTATTCTGCTGGTGTAACTAAACAGACTTTGGTTTATCATTTGTTTAGATTATATAATGTGAAAGTAATTCTGTCTAGCCATATACTTTATCCATACCAATATTATAAATGCGAAAGTAACTCTGTCTGTCTGTCTGTTACGCTTTCCCGCTTAAACCTTTCAACCAATTTTGATGAAATTTGGCACAGATATAACCGAACTCTACGCGGGCGAAGCCGCGGGCCGAAAGCTAGTTATATTATATACTAGCTTTCCGCCCGCGGCTTCGCCCGCGTGGAGTTCGGTTATATCGCGTTTTTTAGATTTCCCTCGGGAATACATCAATTTTTTCCGGGATAAAATGTAGCCTATGTTCTTTTTCAGTGTCTAAAGATTGTCTGTGCCAAATTTCATCAAAATCGGTTGACAGGTTTAAGCGGGAAAGCGTAACAGACAGACAGACAGAGTTACTTTCGCATTTATAATATTAGTATGTATGTCCGTATATTACCCACCTTTTCGCGTCATAAAGGTAGAATGAATTGAGCACATGAATCCCGATAATACGATCTCGTGGGATAATTTCCGACCTTCACGCGAGTGAAATATGGAAAAATATAAATCATATTTCTGTTGGACAAACAGTAAAACATGGAATACCATGTTTTACTATTAAAAAATTACGGTATAAAATATTTTACGGCGATACGTTTTCATTCATTGTAAATCTTCCTCTTCGTTTTAATTTATTTCAAACACGTGGTAAATGTACCTGCCTGTACCTGTATGTAACTGACTGAGCTGAATATAACAGCACTACTAAAGGGCTTGGGCACTGCTTTGAATACCAAAGATGACATTAAATGTGGTGGTAAACATGTTGACTGACGTAATACATATGTGAAGAGACAAGATTGGATCAAGAGGCAAGAATGCCGTTTTAAAATGTCAATGTAAAACTGAACTTCATTGCCGTTAGGTCACTCGCTTGGAGATTTCACTGCACAATGCCAATAGTATCAAAAAAGCACATGACGTGACTGTCGGAATATTGCAAATGCATTAAATTAAACTATTATGCTTCATAGTATAATATGATGAATAGAAAGTCGATGTTCAAAAATATCTTATTAAATTAAACTCTCTTTGCTTAGCATATTTAGCTCGTTTATTTTTTAGTTACATAATTACACTAAAAGTGTTTTAATTCGGTAAATTATCAGACGCGTGGTCGCCACTCTAGAACCCGTCGGCCTCATCGGGCATCGGTCTTACGGGCAATGTCCCACTGCCACTTTGGTGTTGCAATTCATGGTGACGACGGTGGTGGGTAGGCCCCCGACAAGGTGGACCGACAACCTGGTGAAGGTGGCTGGCAACCGCTGGGAGGCGCAGGACCGGTCGTTGTGGAGATCCTTGGGGGAAGCCTATGTCCAGCAGTGGGAGATGATAATGATGATGAAATCATCAAGTATGTTGGGGTTTGCTTCCAGTCCAACTGGTTGCAGTTGAAAACCAGTATTTTATATGGCGAAACTCACCAACTCCTTTTGAGAAAAAAAAATCAATGTCTAGACTTGACGTCACCACGTATTATCGAACCTCATCAGCCCATCTGCACTACTGCAGGCCAATTGTGTAACACACTATCAGTAACAATGGGTTTCATTTTGACAGTTCAACAGCATTCATTGCGTTATTTAGGTTGTTGAGCAGACTTATTTACGAACACATGGAGTAATGAAGTAGCAATATGCTTCAAAATTATTTCAACTGATAGTACTAGTGCGTTACGTAATTAGGGTGCTGATCATGAACCTCTTCAATTTTACGATATTGAACTCAATCGATCGAGTAAATAAATAATTTGTTTTGATTTGATCTTAAACCACTCTCATACGTCCACATCCAGCTACCGGTCCAACCTTCGGCAACAAAATTTTCCGCGCAACGCCCAGACGCATTGCATAAGTACCTACTTTCATTCTTGTTAAATTCCGTACACTGCCTGCGTAGTGACAATTTATTTTGATTTCTCTGAAAGTTGAACCACTTTTTATGCATCATCAAATCGGACAGGGTAATTACGTAACAAACTATCAATAGTAATGAGTTTCATTTTGACGGTTCAAATATATTCATTGCGTGTTTACGTTGCTGAACAAACAAAATTTTCGAACTTATAAAGCAATGGATTAACAATATGCTTCAAAATGATTGTTACGGAATTAGGGTGCAGGTATCTACTTGGTTGGTTATTATTAAACCGTAATCCATCCATACTAATATTATAAATGCGAAAGTAACTCTGTCGGTCTGTCTGTCTGT
Source organism: Sesamia nonagrioides (assembly GCA_017933935.1). Classification (NCBI taxonomy): domain Eukaryota; kingdom Metazoa; phylum Arthropoda; class Insecta; order Lepidoptera; family Noctuidae; genus Sesamia; species Sesamia nonagrioides. The sequence goes on along the minus strand of JADWQK010000267.1, from coordinate 119,780 downwards.
CTGTTACGCTTTCCCGCTTAAACCTCTCAACCGATTTTGATGAAATTTGGTACAGACAATCTTTAGACCCTGAGAAAGAACATAAGCTACCTTTTATCCCGGAAAAACTTGATATTCCCGAGGGAAATCTAAAAAGCGCGATATAACCGAACTCCACGCGGGCGAAGCCGCGGGCGGAAAGCTAGTACTTTATAAACATAAAGCTGAAGAGTTTGTTTGTTTGTTTGAACTCGCTAATCTCAGGAACTACGAGTCTGATTTGAAAAATTCTTTTTGCGTTGGATAGCCCATTAATCCAGGAAGGCTTTAGGCTATATAACATCACGCTGCGACCAATAGGAGCGGAGCATAAGTAACTCCACGCGAACGAAGTCGCTGGCAGCCGCTAGTCTACACTCTATACTAATCTATAAAGCTGAAGAGTTTGTTTTTTTGTTTGTGCGCGCTAATCTCAGGAACTACTGGTCCGATTTGAAAAATTCTTTTTGCGTTGGAAAGCCTATTAATCCAGGAAGGCTTTAGGCTATATATATAACATCCCGCTATGACCAATAGGAGCAGAGCAGTAACAAAAAATGTTGCGAAAACGGGAGCTAACAAAGACGTACATATTGCTTCCATTATTTTAACAGGCGCTTATTTTATATTAACTCAGCTCTTTTTAATTTTTTTCGGAACGGTACGAACAGCCCACTCAGTTACCATTGAACTTAGCTCATGAGGAAATGCAATATTAGTAAAAGCAGTGAGCGCGGAAGAATGTTACAGCAGTGTAAGTGTAAGGCTTTAGGCTACATAACATCACGCTGCAACCAATAGGAGCTGAGCATAACTAATTCCACGCGAACGAAGTTGCTGGCGGCCGCTAGTTATTGATAAAATAACAGCTGAATACGAAAAACTTAGTTAAGTCGTGGTGGCCTTGTTAAGTCGTGGTGGCCTAGTGGTTAAAACAACAGCCTCTCAAGTATGAGGGCACGGGTTCGATTCCAGGTCAGGCAAGTACCAATGTAACTTTTCTGAAGTTATATGTACTTTCTAAGTATATCTTGGACACCAATGACTGAAGGTGAAGGAAAACATCTCTAAGAAACCTGGACTTTAAGTCTGAAATCGCCAACCTGCATCGAGCAAGCGTGGTGATTACGCTCAATCCTTCTCTGTATGAGAGGAGACCTGTGCCCAGCAGTGGGACGATAAAAAGGTTGTTGATGATGATGATGACGAAAAACTTCACTGCTGTGGGTTCATTATCATTTTCATCTACAGTTTGGCTAGAAGTTATACTAATGAGTCTGTTGGGTACATAAGGTTAACAGAAATGAAAAGAAATCTTATCTTGAAGGCTGTATTTATGTAACCATAGTCAATACTAAAACCTTCAGCAGGACGACTCTTCGAACAACCTGGCAGGTTTTGAACAACCAGACAAAGTCTTGCCGCCAAGCGATTCGTCGTGTTCCGGCATGATGTCTGGTGAAGCCGTACGGAGGATGGGTCTGAGCAGTTGTGTTGCGATGTGTGTCGGGTACGAAATATTGTGTCGGGGGTTTCGTCGCGGAGGGTTTCCAGATCAATCTCCCTCTGTCGCAGCATCGTTGGTCGTGTTGTTGGGTTTAACATTGCATCACCTCGCTCAACTGCCGTCTTCCTTCCTATTCACTAAGTTTTTTAAATGAATAGGCTTGCCTAGGTCAAGCACTCGTTTATAATAATTAAAAATCGTTATCGTTTGTACCAACTTCTCTATCGCCGGAAACCTAATTTCAAGCTTTTGTTATCTACGATTTTGTGTATCTTCTGCTAAACTATAAATAGGATAATACACTAAGTATAATGAAGGTAACTAAAAATACATAAGGGGTTATTGCACTATTATAATAGGCTTTGTAATCTTACTGTATGACAAAAATCGCTTTTACTTTCTCAAGGCAACGTTTATTAAAGAGCAACTACATAACTACCTTGTTATTGTTTGCAGAACAATGTAATCGTACCTATATTATTCTTCCATTTATACAGCTTCTTCGGCTCCTAGATGTTTTAAATGAAACAATATGTTCTTTTTTTAGTTACATAATAAATCCATTTCTGTTGCGACTCGCGTGTTAACAATAGATAGGTACCTAAGAGGCAGGTAAGAGAAAAAGATAGTGATTTAATTTTATTAAACTTTGAATTCCGATTTACCTAAATAAGTGTAGGTATGAGCTGTTTATTCCTCTAATTTCGTTATTTGCTATATTTAATAACTCTTGTCGTAGGCAAAACATTTAGGTACAAATGTAGGTATCACTTCCCAGTGCCTAAGTGCAAAAATAAACCCGAGGAGATGTTATACTTCAATAGGTACCTACTTAATAAGCTACAAGCAAGCAGACAGATGAAAAGGCAGGTGATATCTACCAGCTCGCAGTGGACTAGCGAAGTGGATAACTTGGTGGAAACGTCTCTCGGGAGTGGGGACAGTATAGGCTGATTATGGTAAACAGATAGACCACGAGTAACTTTCGCAGTTTTTATATAATTCAATAAACATTGTGGCAATTAAGTTATCACATTAAATGAACTTACCTATTCTATGTACATTATCATCATCATCTCAGCGTTAATCCCAATCGCATCCACAGCTTTTTCAGCTTTGAAGTCTGGGGTCCGCTTTACCAGTCTAACTGCTGGTTTTGGCTAAACTTCGATATTTTCCGTGAAACGACTGCCGTCTGACGTCCACAACCCGAAGGTGATATCTAAGCATTGCAGTTAGACCAATTGTTGGACTTTTTGGGGGCTTCAACAACCCTTTAACGACTGCCACTAGATGTTCATATGGCAACCGGGACCAACGGATTAACGTGCTTTCTGAGGCACGACCAGACCAGTGCAAATATTCATGTTCATGCATACAAACATTTGCACTGTGCGGGGATCGAACCCGCGCCTCCTTGCGCAACGGCCGCGTTCGCTACCGCTACGCCACGGAGGCTGTTAAAAAACTTACCTATTCTATGTACATAGTTCATGTTTTTTTTTTTAAACACACAATTAAAAATATTAATAGCCTTTAACATTCTAGTTGCGGGAGCATTTTTTAGCTTTAGAATTTAACAATATTACCGTAGGTACGTAGGGACGACAGCAGGGCAAGCTACCCGAAACTGCTAAGCATTCCCAAGCAACCTTGAGCCTAAAGTTGAAAATCTAATAAAGATATCTGACGGATTGTATTAGTTCGATGTGCTGCCGCCTGTACACACATAGACTTTGTGATTTTTTTGGTAACAATACCATAGTTTGTGTTGAATTATTGATACCATAGGCCTAAGCGTGGGCCTTATTATAAAAAATATTTCAATTACTGTCTTATTTCAAATTTTATAATAGTATAAATTTTGTTCGAAAAACTCAGTTTTGTAAATATAATATTATTAGTAAAATAAAATTGTGTATCTTTTATTCTAAGCTACTGATAACGACTTTTAATAACCGCTATATTATTTGATGTGATAATCTAATGGCCTTTCAGACAGTATAATTATATTTTATTTTATTCATCATCATCATCATCAACCTTTTTATCGTCCCACTGCTGGGCACAGGTCTCCTCTCATACAGAGAAGGATTAAGCGTAATCACCACGCTTGCTCAATGCGGGTTGGCGATTTCAGACTTTAAGTCCAGGTTTCCTCAAGATGTTTTCCTTCACCTTCAGTCATTGGTGTCTAAGATATACTCAGAACTTTATTTTATTATTTAAGAGAAATAATGTCGTAGAGTACCTAATATATCATCGATACTGATTGTATATAGGTATATACATATATACTTATATAAAGTGCCAAACACAATACTTAGTTAATTTCACATTGATAGCAGATCAAGTGAAAGTAACCGATGATATGTTTATGAAGATGTGCATATAACGAAAATTACATATCATACATATTGCGACTTTCCTGTCGATAGTTCCAGCCACATTCAATACGTTATTTAGGTACATTGTTAAGCAGACAATTTTTTGGTTTTTATAATTGGGTTGTATCCTTAAAAATAATTTAATGACCATCAGATAGGTTTATAAAAATATTGAACACGTACTTTTTATTTTTTCTTTCATTCAAATACTTAGGAAGATATCTAGATTTGAAATGTCGCATGACGTCACGCCGTGGTACAAAATATGCCACGGCGTGACGTAATTAGCCCCCACTCCGTAACTTTAATACGCTATATCTCAGTAGTTTTTGCTAATTTCGACAAAATAAAAAATACGGGTCTTAATTTTTTTATTATCTATGTCGGCGCAAGGCTAACTTAAACCTTTATGATATTAACCTTAAGTTCAGAATTCACAGTTAATATGACTGGCTAGCTGTAAATTGGTTTAGATTTATCTGTCTTCTATCTGACTTCGTTATCTAGTTATACAATATGTAAAGAAAACCCTGTCCGACCCATAAGGATAACAAAGGTTAGGCAATCACATGACCAAATAAAATTTGAAATTTTGCATAATCATCATAGTAACAATACTAATCAATTTTAAAACTATCTTTTTTCCCCGCGAATTTACGCTAACTTCCCCAAAATTTGGTGTTTTTAAAAAAATGACAACACCATTTTAGGCGGTATAATTGTCGGCTTTCCTTTTATTGTTTTGTTAGATTATTTATTTCTTTGGCGGCGTCGCGCGTGAGCCTTGTCGGCGACGTAAAAGAAATAACTAGTGATGCACTAATTTTTGCGTAATAACGTTTTTTTTATCGCTATTTATCGAAACTTGTATCTGGTTGAATGATTTGTTAAAAACACAGATTACCCAATGGTAAAAGTACTTTTGTTTGTTTATCGATTAATTACCTACTAATAACATTATTATAACACAAGTATTAGTAAACAGAAACGAGAAGGACTTATGAAACACAATTTTAGTAAAATTTTACAAATATTTTAACGGTCAATATCATCGATTTTGAGACAGAAATTGAAATTAAAAATTTGGCATGATTTTCATTTACAGCAGTGTATCTAACTAATTTAAGTTTTGTAAAAGTTCTAAACAATTCCATGCGATGTTGAATCTAGAATGAGAATGAGAAACTACAATACTAAATCGATAACAAAAATAGACGAGTAAATTGTTTCCATCGAAAATCAATATTTTGATTACTTACACATCCTTACTCAAAGGATGCCGCGAGGCCCAGCCGCGTAGGTACAATTTTAAAAATAAAAATCATTTTTACTTTAAATTATCAGTTACGCGTAAACATCGCTCTAGTGAAGACTATTCGTGTATTGTGTGATCATGTCGTTTCCTAATGTAGTGTAATGTAATATGCTGATGGAAGGTAGCAGCAACTGCTGTGTTGTGATCAGGTGATTGTGGTCAATGTGGTTCCAGTATGACGGTGCGTCACCATATCTTTGTCCTGTACGTGAGAACCTCCATTATCAGTTCGGCGAGCAGTGGATTGGTAAGGGCGGACCAACTGTGGTCAGCGCGGATTTGACACCACTTGATTTTTATTTGTGTGCATGTCCGTGCTAATCTCGTGCGACGGTACCAGCTGGACCTGTATCGTTATTAGTGAACGAAATTTATAAATTAATTTTTTAAATTAATATGGAACAACATCTCCGCCTCAGCGATTATGCTCATCGAATGAAATGATACATTTGGAGAGTCAGACGACCTTCCTACTTAAAAAAAAAAAGTTCTTTTCACGAGCTGCCTCATCATTTGTTTCGAGACTCGATAAATGTGGATAAATTACCTATACCTACATGCATGAGGTCAACTGAGGTTATGAACTGTGCCTGTGTTGCCATGAAATTACCTATTTATTTTATTTAAGTTATTAATTTTTTAGAGGGAATTTTTTTTTAAGTTTAGCCAGGTTTTGTAGGCATTAGTAGAATCAGTTATCGATACCTAATAATACCTTCACGGGTCGGACAGGGTTTTCTTAACATATTGTATAAGACGGACTAATTATTTTTTTGATTTTCATACCTTGGATACATCCCTATTATATACTAGTGCTTGACTGCAATCCCGCCTGATGGTAACTTAGCAGTGATGCAAACTTTGATGGTAAGGCGCGCGAGCCTATTCACTCTAGCCTTGAAGACACTTAATTGTAGTCAAACGGAAACACCGCCGCTGGCACACTGTTCCAGTCCCTTGATGTACCTACGCCGTATGAAAGATGAGGCGAAACGCTTCGTCCGGATCGTAGTGGTGTCAACAACGTAAGGGTGGCCGCCGTACGTCCACGAGTGAGTTGTAGCCCGCGACTAGTTGAACCTTAACATGTACTATGTATATGGTACGACTTTACGAAGCTCGCACTCAGCGAGACGAGCTGCTCCGAAAATGAACAAATACGCAAGCAGCTGTTTGTGAGAGTAAAAGAAAAGAAATGTTTTCTTAGCGGTCCCCACGCTCGTAAAATTGTAACTTGAATTAATATCAAAGAAAAAAAAACTACATAAATAAAAAATACATAAATAATTATAATTGCATAAGTTCATGAAAAATTCTATGCTATATCTTTACCGTGGCACTCCCCCGAGTACCTAACATACGTTTTTTTTTATCTGATATGGATCTGGATTATTGTTTTAGTTTGAGCTCTAAATAAATAGATTTTCTTATTTTCTCTCACCTTTCTAGGTGAGAGAAAATAAGAAAATCAATTAATACCAGTAAGAATACAACCGCAAACTAGCACGTGATGGGTGCATAGTGGCACATTTAATTTTTCTTTTGTACATTCACAATTATTACATTGTAGTACTCGTAAACGTGTTCGGTTTTACCAGCCAAATAGTTCACGTAATGACTTGAAATTATATTCAGAACCATTTTGTTTTTTCTGTCATTTTTTGTACCGGTTTACTGCATTTAAATGAGTCTAGTATAGCAAGTGTGTAACTTATTTTGCCCGTTCAACCACATCAATACAGTCATTAATGTGTATAATGCCTATTTGTTGCGATTTAGATTCGATCTTTTCGTCAGAGTTTATTGGTTCAAAGTTTTTTTTTTCGAAAAAAGAAGTTCTCTAAGTTTGTAAAAAAGCCCAAAAAGGTAAGGCCGGAAAGTCTTTTGCCCTTTTAGGCTTTCTCCCTCTGGCATGAAGGAAAGTTAGTTCTTCTAAATAACAAATAATACTACAGTAATTTCCACAGAATAGATCGCGCACTTCTGTCCGCATCAATGGCCAAGTAATTAGATGAAGAGGACATTATAATGTGTGTTTAATACCAATTAAACGAGACATCATTTCTCCTTCAATTGCCCGCGAACATCATTAGAGCGGTAAAAACAATCATGATTGCACAGAAACCGTATTATTAGTTATCGCCGTGGATCGTGTATCGTTATGGATTAAATGTACAGTTAGAGGCTAAACCATTGAACCTGCACTTGTTCATTTCAATCAGGTACTGATGTTGACTGTTTGATTGATTTTATAATTTTGTACTACCGGACAAAATATTGTAGTTCCTAGAAAACATCGATGGAGAACTTTTATTTATCCGGATACCTATTTCTCATGGTTTATTTGTGCGGTGGTATAGGTTAATGTTATTGGTGCGGTGCCTTTCGCTATACCTTGCCATAAGTTCCACTGTTAAATTTATCTATGCAGGAAGAATACAGGAGGATAAATACGTCACTGATAAAAGAAATGGAACTACGAGAAACTGTTGTCCCTCGTGGTCCCATTAATGGTACAAAATCCTGGGACCACGAGAAAACAGGGTTTCTTAGCTATGGGTGTATGTGTTTCATTGACGCATTTGGCATTATTTTTATGTGTGTAGTCGCTTTTGGACTGTAGGCTCTCGTATTGGTAAGGACGACAGTAGCTCAAGCTACCCGAAACTGTCAAATATTCCCAATCAATCTTGAGCCTTAATATTTTAGCGATACAGTTGATAATCTAATAATTTGTCAGATTGTAGTAGCTTAATGTGCTGTCTTTTGTAAAAGACAAAGGTAGTATCAACAAACTTTGTAAACATTTATAATTTTATTTAACAGGCATTGGGTGTGAAGACACCATACTAGGTTCTTTCTTAATACTATCTCTCTTATTTGATTGTTAGTTGCATTATTTTTCATCGCATTTACTGCTCATAAACAGATTGCATATATAAACTAATGTTACTACACATCAAGAGTAATAGATAATATTTTAAATACAAAAACATTTTCAATATTTTAATACTTGCCTAATTCCGTGGTAACAAGAAGTAAAACTAATAATATCCCGCACTTTATTAAACACATAATCACAGGCACAGGACACTTTAAAAAAAATATATTATCACCTCATTGAGGATTCCTCGTTTGTGTAATATAAAAGAAGTAAAAAAGTTTATAAAAAATAATCATAAACGGAACGCAATGCGCGCGCTGCCAGTGCAGCGGTGTAGCGGCAAACGATGCAAAATTACCACGAAGAGAAAAGTAAAATGCCCCTCTTGATCGCGATATGCGGTTTAAACTGCTGTTGACCCTGCCTCTATACAGTAGCAGACTTTAAAACAATTGACTTGTGTTCATTACTCCTTCAATCCTTTCTTTGTTGAATTCTTCCTATCAAATGGCGCAGTGAACATTATAAAAAAGTTTGTCCCGGAACTTTATTGTTTAATTATTATATTATATGTTATTATTATGTTATATTACTATGAATTAGAATAATGTTTAAACATATTGGTAATATGCTCCATATGTTTAAAAATAGTAGATTGTTAACCGAGGGTGGAAAGAATCAATTCCCGAAGTTTTTAGACGCCCGAGCGTAGCGAGGGCGTCTATAGTCCGAGTAGGAATTGATTCTTTTACCCGTGCTAAACACTCTACTTTTCATTTCGAATAGGAGGAAAATAAAACTAGTTGTTTATCTGAACTTTTTATGGATAACACTATTTATGAATGTTAGTCTTAATTTGACTATTTTAAATAGGTACTCTATTTAACTAAGTGGACTCTTGAGCATTGAATATCGGCTCCATAGCGTAAAAGGTTGTAGTTTGCTAGACAGTCCATTAAAATATGTAAGAAATACACTTTCGGAAAATGTTTTTATAAGTATTCTTCTCTGCTCGCCCCTTCACAACATCATTGTATGTATTTATATATCTTTCTTTTGAGATTTCTGGTAAAAGATTGTTAATAACACTATTTGCCTCGTCTTTAATTTAATCTGGTGTCAATATTTCAGAATCGCTTGAACTTATTTTTAAATTAAAATCTTAGCCTGTATGATTTATTAAACTAACTATTTTTTAATTCCGTCACAGATACATAACAGATTAGTATCCCGCTAATTTGTGTCGAATTTTTAAATTTTAAATATGGAACTCACTACGTTATTATTGTGACCATAGAATTAATAAGTAGGTACTATCGTACTTCTTAATTCTATGGTTGCGACCTATTTCGCTCAATGAAGTTTGCGCTAAGTTCACACTGGCTGTTTAGAAACTCACATTGCCGCTGCATTTTTTTTTATTAGTTTTTTTTTACACAAATTTCTTCACAGCTGACAGCCGTTCTATTTTTAAAGTTCATTCCGACCCTTAGGTGGAAAGTAATTTGTATGAGTTTTTCCCGCTCTAGGGAGGGAAATAGCACTTTCTACCCAATAATCAGATCAAGAAAATACTACTTTCCGAATTTGAGAAATGAAAATCAAATGTCTTAGGTAATAACTTGGGAATTATGTATCTATTACGTCTATGAAGTTCAAAAGTCATGGACGGGTCTGAGCAGTTGTGTTGCGATGTGTGCCGGGTACGATGGGCCAAATGTAGTTGTGTCGGGAGTTTGGTCGTGGAGGGTCTCCAGATCAATCCTCTGGCGCGGCATCGTTGGTCGTGTTGTTGGATTAAACATTGCATTTCCTCGCTCAACTGCCGTCTTCCTTCTTATTCACTCAGTTTTTTTGAGTGAATAGGCTTAATAAGCTAGTGTGCTTTACCATCAACGATTGCATCACTGCTTACTATCAGGCAGGATTGCAGTCAAGCACTTTTTTATAATTATAAAAAAAGCATTTTCAGACCAGCACGACCCTAAACTACTTAAACAACCAGCACCTTAATCGACAAACACATTTTTGTCAAACTGCGACTAGTTGAGATCGTTTGGACCGTACGGACCAATGGGCGGTCTGAACGATCCCAACTGATGCCAACTAGTCGCAATCATTTAACAAAAATGTGTGCGCCGATTAGGGGGCTGTCTTGTTCTCGGGTATCAGGATCTTGGCCTTCCTGTAATTAATTAATTTCCCTGGAAAACTCATTATGGCATAGAATGATATAGTCTTCATTCAACGTTATCCTTTTTAAATCCACTTTTTAGGTTTAATGTGTAACTATAGATGGAAGGTAGAAAGATGAAATGAGGCAAGAGAGACCTCGAAGCCTTGAACGCACACGATTAGGGCTGCTTTGAGGTACCACATAGTAAAAATTAGGTATTCTTCTAGGTAGAAGAATGTGGAACCGGTCTTTATGCAGGTGTAGGACACTAGGCATAGAAGGTGGAAGGTATAGCGGAGAAAGTTCTAGGTGGAAAAATTCTCCACCTAGAACTGTCTCCAGGATATTCTCCAGGTGAATTTTCGAGCAACCTCTGCACAAAAAATATTAAGTACAGTACTGTTTTTTCTTTTTTCTAATTATTACTTGCCTATCAACAATTATTTTAAATAACCAGTTAAGTTCCTATTTTTTTATGGATAATTAGCCATGAATAATAATAAACTTTATTCAGTATTAATATTAAGAGACAACCATATAAATAATAATAAATGTATAGTAAATTCAACTTTAAATGCCGCTGATACCTAGCATGCTGTCTAGGATTTGAGTAATCTTTAGTCATGCAAAACTGTTTCGTTTTTCACAAATTCTCAGCATCCTAGCAGCAGCTAAGAGTTTGGATATATGTACGGTTGATGGCAATAAGCTTGCTGACAGCCTCCGTGGCGTAGCGGTAGCGGACGCGGCCGCTGCGCAAGGTGGCGCGGGTTCGATCCCCGCACAGTGCAAGTATTTGTATGCATGAATATGAATACGGGTTGTTGGAGCCCTCAAAAGTCCAACAATTGGTCTTACTGTAATGCTTCGATGTCGCCTTCGGGTTGTGGAGGTCAGACGGCAGTCGCTTCACGGAAAATGTCGAAGTTTAGCCATATCAGCAATTGGACAGGTAAAGCGGACCCCAGACTCCAAAGCTGAAAAAGGCTTCGGATGCGACTCGTTCGGGATTAACACTGGGATGATGATGAATTAGCCGTTAATAGGCATTTTTTAACCAATAATTAATTATTTGTCCATTCGTTAATAAAAAAACACATTTTGTAAATATTTTACCATTAGTTACCATTTTACAAACTTTTACTAAAAGGTTGGTAGAGTTTAACTACGGATCAAAATTAATCCTTGATAAAACAGAAACTGAGATAAAGTTAACAATAACACCACAATCTCTATTAGAATCTGTAAGTTACACAAAATGTGGAGGTAGGTAACCAAGCTTATTAGGAGAAATATTGAAACAATACAGAGTACCTATTCACAATTACCTACTCACCTAATAGTCTCCTTCACGTAATAAAATATACACATAGGTAACATAAATTATTCCACTATATTATCAAGTATCTAGACCTCGTAATGTAGAGGTTTTTATACAGACGACAGCACATCAAGCTACTACAATCTGTCAATTTTTTTTATTAGTTTTTATACTTTATCGTTAAAGCATTAAGGCTCAAGGTTGATAGAAACATTTCAGTTTCGGGTAGCTTGGCCTTAACCGTCTTTTTTTCTTTCTTCTTTTGCTTCGCGCGGTTTGTGCATTTAGCCAATGTCACGAAATGAATTATAAATTATTCATGTCGAAAAAGACGGCCGCGTGAACAGTCTTACGAGGGAGATTTGAGACAAAGTCATGATGGGGCCACTATGCTGCGATATTTCACTGTTCTTTTTGAGTTATTTACTGAATGCACATGTTACTACACTGAAACACTCAAATACTGCATCAAAGTAATAGACGACTTTGAAATAAATATTTTAACCAAGTATGCAAAAGCTTCTACACAAATTTAAATTAAAACCTCTAGATTGGTTCGTGAACTTTAAAACAGCGTAGGGTCATATCCTTGAGTTTAAGTTTGTGTACTGGAAAGGACCTTAAGACTTTTTTTAAGAAAAAACAGAAATTTAAGGAAAATTGGTTTAGTCAAAAAATTTTAACAATGACAAACTTTATGCATGGCTTTATTTATGTTTTAATAAAGTGTATTACCTCCATGTGCCCTTCTTACGGATTCTAATCGGTTCCGCATAGATTTTATTAGGGTTATTAAAAGATTTTGCGGAATATTTTTTTTTTATTATCCCAGTCTTCGAGAGAAAGTACTATTCTTAGTGCTGCCACTGTCGTGGACAGCGGATTTCTCGCATATACAGCTCTTTTTAAATTGTCCCAAACATGCTCAATGGGATTAAGGATCCGGGCTGCGTGCTGGCCAATTCATTGTACGTATCCCAACCTCTTCGCAATATTGTCGACCTTATGCAGCAGCGTGCGACCGGGCATTATCCTGCATTAAAGTAAAATTTTCGCCTATGAATCCCATATAAGGTACCACGTGATCTACTAAGATCTCTATTATATAGCGATGTGCAGTCAAACCCTCTGTATTACCAGTTTGACGGAACATGTCTTTGAACATAAGTTCTGTTCGCCCGTTAATCGATATGCCACCCCAGACCATACACGAACCGATTCCAAAACGAACACGCTCCTCAATGCAACTTTGAGCATATCGTTTCCCACGTCGACGATAGACTCTTCTGCGACCATCTGCACCATATAAACATGTCCTACACTCGTCCGTGACAATACGGAGGCCCATTGCTCTTCTGTCCAATTTAGGTGGTCACGCACAAATCTTAAGCGAGCTTGTCTGTGAGCAACAGAAATATGTAACGAAGACATGTAATCCACGCCTCCTGCCGGAGGCTCTATGCGGGGGCCGTGCGGTCCATGGCCCGTTACGGGGCACCGGTGTGGGCGCGGTCGCTAAGGAAGTGACCAGCCCGGTGCCTGACCGCGTCCCAGAGGGTCATGGCCGTTCGGCTGATCCGGGGATACCGTACGGTCTCCGCTGAGGCGGCGAACCTTTTTGCCGGATTGCCGCCATGGGATCTGGAGGCCAAAGTCCTCGCCCACATGTGGGAGTGGCGAGAGAAGGCAAAACGCCGGGGCATAACTCCGCTGCCGCGAGATATTGCGGTTTTTCTGGCGGTCTACACTGTTGATTCTGGCTTTCAGGAGTTGCAGTGGGTGGGAAATGTGTGGCGGGTTTTGACCTGAGGAAACGATTTCGCAGGGAAGTTGTAACAATAATCAAGTGGTTGCTAGAGTACTGTCTGTACCACGTATCCTTCTGTAAGAACCTGTCTCCACAAACCTTCTGTATATTCTTGAAACCGTAGACTGGTTTAAATTTCTACCAATTGGGTTGTCTCCTAAAAAATAATTTAATGCCGATCAGATAGATTGATAAAAAATATTGAACACGTATTTTTATTTTTTCTTTCATTCAAATACTTAGGAAGATATATTTATTTGAAATGTCGCATGACGTCAGGCCGTGGTACAAAATATACCACGGCGTCACGTAATTAGCTCCCACTCCGTAACTTTAATATGCTATATCTCAGTAGTTTTTGGTAATTTCGACAAAATAAAAAATAAGTGTCTTAATTTTTTTTATTACCTATAAGACGGACTAATTATTTTTTTGATTTTCATACCTTGAATACATCCCTATTGTTCGTTGATCCAAGCCCTCCCGCACCAGTGCTACATTTGAGCCGCGTGTTCGGACGAAGTATCCATATTGTGGTTCAAAAACTCCCGATAATTTAAAAAACTAATCCAACAGTTCTGCTGGTAACAATAATTCAATTGACAAAAGAATAAAAAATCAAAGCGTAATTTAAAACTTTAAATAACACGCAAATCTGATACTACGAGTAAATTTTCTTTTCCCGGCAATATTCATTTGTTTTACTGCAGTACTATTTTTTAATTTTGCTTTTTTTAAGATTAAGAGCCAGTCTCTCCATATTTATATAATTTAATCTAAAAAGTTTGCATACTTATTTAAGAAAATCATTTCAAAGTAATTCTGAACTTTCATGCAGTTTATGAGTCCGTCAGTGTACATAAATCACGCACTTTTATTTAGTAAACAACACTTTAACTAATTTTAAAAGTCCAATGAAAAATGAGCGTGACACTCATCTTGACAAAATATAAAGCAGATTGCCACGGACGACAGTAAGTTAAGGGGGAGTTTAGGCTTCCCGCTTATCTGTCGTCCGTGGCAATCGGCTTTATATTTTTTGGCGGTTATATATTTTTATTTCGTTAATAAAAAGGAAAGATGCACTGAGCTTTAGTTTGTGAATAAAGGAATCAGGTCGTATCTATCCTTGGGTCAAATACCCCATTCCGTTCAGGCATTATTATGTGAAAGCTACTACTAAAACTAACTTTCGCATAAATATTATTAGTTACGATTAGGAACGTTTGGGACTTTTCCCATTTACGAATTAAAAATATAAAACAAAATTTTCAGTTATTTAAGTTAGTGACATCTAACGGCATTTTGCCAAACTATTATTAAAACGTAGTGATTACTTGCTCTGTGCTATTATTAGATACTTGGCAGGCCATTGAGGTCATGTGGGTGTCATATTATTTACCAAATATAATTATAAATACCCAATAGTAAATAACCATTCGTCAGAATATATAATTACCTTTTATTTTTATGTTAATAAATTATATTACCAAGCCCCCTGAAATCGTAACGTGAATCACTTAGTACCTATTTTAGTTGTAAATGTAGAATGTAGTACAATAGTTAATTTGTAACAATATAGCATTTGTATTGTAGTAAATTAAACTAAATGTAGTTATTGAAGTATAAACTGCGCATCTCAGCCTCTCAGGTACTTAATTTGGTATGTATTTACTTGTATTACAATCTCAATAAACATGTTAAAATTGATTAACGTGCACATAATATTATCAGGCATAAAACCACAATTTTAGGTTATGTTCTTATATATTTTACGTAAACGTATCGGGTTGAAGGTGTCAAATTAAACCCAATAAAAGTAATTAAGCTAACACTGTTCCATAAGACTGAAATGTAAGAAATTACAAATAAACGCCACTATCGCACAGTTAATAAACAAACAAAAAATATATAGCTGTTAAGACAGTTTTGTTTGCCACAAATGGTAGATGCAGGAACATTTAAATAGTACGTTATTTCTAGAGAAACATACTTATATGGTTTGTGGCTAAACGGGTTTATGAAAGTGCATCAAAAAATATGTTGATTTCACAAAAGCACTTCTCGATCTTTGAAGTAGATGGGCGCAATGGTTTTGTGCTGGCGCGGTCACGACCATAGCATAAATAATCCATATAGGTATGTATAACTAATTTATTTAGAATAACGGTACCGGAACTTACTATTTAATATTTATTTATTTAGTACTTATTGTAATTAAATAAAAAAAAATCTAGTCTCATTCTTTGATTTTTTTTTTTTGGTTCATTTCTTTCCGTTCGGGCGAATGGAAAAGGCAAAGGCATAGTACGCCATACAGCCAAGTCTTCAGTAATTTTTTTTCTTCATTAAATATCTATCCTAACTTATCCTAACTTATACTAATTTATCCTAACTTATCCTAGCATAACTTAACCTAAACTAACTCCTTTCGTTTTACGCGTTTGGACGATAAGGAGCGGTTTAGCGTAAAGACATGATGAGGCCACTATGCTACAATATTTCACTGTTCTTTTTGAATTATTCACTGAATGCACTTTTTACTACATAAATCACGCGTTTTTATTTAGTAAACGACACTATAAATAATTTTAAAAGTCCAATGAGAAATGAGCGTGACACTCATCTTGACATTCCCGCCAAACCTTCCCTCATTCTTTGATTTAATACTTGCAATTTTTTTTTTAATTAAGTGGCTGCTTGGTTACTAGACCTTTAAGCCATTGTCATTATTTTGAGTGCACTCTTATTTACAATAGAAAGACAAAACTAAAGACGTTCACTTCACTTTAAGACATAACACATCGAAATTGTGTTCTTTTATCAGATCGTTCAAAGTTTTCCTACAGTATTTTTAATATATTTGTACAATGTTTCGTAACATCTCCATATCCAATGTTAATAAATCAGGGAAGCGGCGCGGCGAAAGAAATTAAAAAGTTTTATTTCATAAATTTTGTACTTGCAATTACATTTCCTAGTGTTGCCAGAGCAAATAAACTTATCACATGCGATAGGAATCATGTTTTTAGTTATATTCATTTATCTTGTTGACATTTGACTTTAGGCGGCCTTCTACAATAATGTAAACTTCGTACACATAGGTACATACAATACTGGATAAAAGTTAACGACTGGACACTAAGTAGTTGTTAAACACAAGTGAAACCGAGCAGATTACTTATTTGTTTTTGTGCTATTTTAGAATATCGTATAGTCCGTGTTTAATTTATAAATCCGTGTAACAGTGTTTAGTTTTACAGTCAGAAAGGTAGATTAAAAATATACCATACATATTTTTTTTCTAAATTGTTAAATTTTTAAATCAAATTATTTGGCACTTGTTAACAAGTGGTAAGTTCATTTTTTCACTTGTCTTGCTCTACGAAACGTAGTATCAGAGCGCGGAAAAAATAACAGGAGAAATAGCATTGCTTCCCCTAAGAGATAAAGTTTATTTTTGACAGTTATCTACAAAAAAAAGCCTGGTCCTTACCGGGCGGCGAGCTGCCCACTGCTCACCACCCGCAGGCCCACGCCTACGGTGGCTGGGAGTTTGGTGTCATCTCCCGACCAGGGCGTCTCCTGCGGCGGCTAGTGGCCTGAGGGCGCTGGGATTCCCGTTGCCTCACGTGCTCCGCCTCCTCCTTTGCCAGCATTACTGCTTCGCAGAAGGAGGTGACGGCCTGCCATGCACTCTCGCTCCGGACCATGGCCTGGACCAGGGTCGGACGCGAGAGATCGTCGCTGATAGCCGCTACGAGGACACGGCGGTGCTCTACCCAAGCCGGGCAGACCTCCACCGTATGCTTCACCGTGTCCTCAGGGCGATCCACACAATGGTGACACCCTAGCGTTTCCTCCCGCCTTATACGGAACAGAAACCTCCCGAAGCAACCGTGTCCGGTGATGGCCTGCGTCAGGCGGAAGGTGAGGGCGCCGTGGCGCCTCTCTAGCCACACCTCAAGGAGGGGACTTACCGCCGCTATTGTGGCGTGCCCAATCCGAGCCATCCTCAGGGTGCAGCTGACGTGAAGATTGTAATTTGACGTGTAGAAGTTGCATCAAGAATTCACATGAGCAACCTCCCTGGCTACTCATGCCATCATCATCATTCCACCGTTAATCCCAGTCGCATCCGAATCCTTTTCAGCTTTGGAGTCTGGGGTCCGCTTTACCAGACCAACTGCTGATATGGCTACTCATGTATGCTGATGATATCGCGCTGGCAGACGTGAACAGGGAACGGTTGGTGCGGCGGGTGAATGTGTGGAAGAACTCGCTTGAGAACGAAGGTGTTAAACTCAATGTGGCGAAGACGATCAAAAAAAAAAATCAAAGCATTTATTTCAAATAAACCAGTTACAGGCACTTTTGAATTGTCAGAAGGTCGGTCAGTCAATAAGATGAAGCTAGCCAGCTAGCTGATGGCCAGCAACACGACAGACCCTATGTCTGTGTGCCTATGCGGAGACATGGTCGAGTGCACAGACCAGTTTAAAGTACTTGGGGTCTGTGCTCCACGCGTCCGGCGACATTGATTGCGACGTTAAGGCACGCATTTCCGCAGCTTGGGTAAAATGACGTGAGGTGACAGGTGTCATTTGTGACCCCAAAATGCCGGTTAAGGGACAGGTCTATAAGACCATCATAACAACAACATGTTCTTCTGTATGGCAGTGAGGTGTGGCCTGTGCTTGGGCGACACAAGCAAGAGCTGCGTGTCACGGAAATGAATATGCTGCGGTGGTTGTGTGGAGTTACGCGGAAAGACCGCATCAGGAACTCTCGCATCCGTGGCAGTCTTCGTGTCCGTGACATAGCAGACAAACTGCAAGAGGGTCGCCTACGCTGGTCCGGTCAGGTCTTACGAAAACCATGCAACCAGCATGTTGCGTGGGTAACAAATATCTTGCCATGGCGGCTCCGCCGGGCCGGAACAAGCTAGGTAGACCAAAGAAGTGCTGGCTTGACGTTGTAAGAGATGACATGCGTGCCAAGAATCTCAAACCACGGGATGCCAAAGACCGTGCGAAATGGAGGAGTAATTGTAGGAAAGCGGACCCTGGGCTCCAACGCGAAAGCCGCGGATGCAACCGGGATTATACGCTGAGATGATGATGATGATGATAATGACCGTTTACACACATATCAGCCTATAATGTTCCCACTGATAGGACACAGGCGGTGAGAGGGACACTGTTAAAGCCCTTCGAATAGTCTAAGTAAAGTGTTTTATTAAATTCTGAGTACTGATGGCATGATAATCCGTGAAGGCAGCCTCCGTGGGGTAGCGGTAGCGGACGCAGCCGCTGCGCAAGGTGGCGCGGGTTCGATCCCCGCACAGTGCAAGTATTTTTTATGCATGAATATGAATATTTGTACTGGTCTGGTCGTGCCTCGGAAAGCACGTAAAGCCGTTAGTCCCGGTTGCCCTACGAACATCTAGTGGCAGTCGTTACGGGTTGCTGGAGCCCTCAAAAGTCCTACAATTGGTCTAACTGCAATGCTTCGATGTCGCCTTCAGGTTGTGGAGGTCAGACGGCAGTCGCTTCATGGAGGATGTCGAAATTTAGCCATGTCAGCAGTTGGACTGGTAAAGCGAACCCCAGACTCCAAAGCTGAAAAGGCTTCGGATGCGACTGGGATTAACGCTGGGATGATGATGACTGATGGCATGATAATAAGTTAATTTAAAACTGACTCTGAAAAAAATATGATTCTGAAAGATACTCTGCTCTCACTAGATACTCTTACCAGCTTAGGTATATACATATAAAAAGTTAAAACATTTTTTTCTTATAATTATATTGTCTTATCAATCTTACCGGGAATCCCTAAAAACACCTAAAAAAATACAGTAAACACACACGATATTTTAACTACCAAGCGGTGAAATGTCATAACAAAAAACATCAATGAAATTAACCTTTACCCTTTCATAGTATTGACGTAGGATTTTAAACTCGTAATGACTGATTATTCTAATGTGCGAAAAAATATTGCTCTAGAAAAGTGGCTAGTAGTGGTTGCGGTACTGAACACAGTTCTAAAAGTTTAAGACCTGCATTACATTGTTTTTGCTTAGTGCTACACATATGTATATAAATTCTGAGACCTATAGGTGCATTTGTAAGGTAGTTTACTAACTGTTATATATCGAATTAAAATTTTGATAAGAATGAAAATTGAATAAACGTTAGAAAAAATGAATTATGAGCGCTTTAACTGCGTATTCGCCTTAATTATCTCCGAGTGCTTAGGTACTTAGGTGCGTATTACAGAATGTCACTCAAAACTCAAGCTCTACTTATGTCTCGTTTCAAGCCATTTGATTGGTTGAAACTAGTTTTAAGTAATGCTTAAGTAGAGATTGGTGCTTGAGTTTCCTTCTGGAATACGGACCTAAATCTTGCTTTCGCTTAACTGCAGTGCGATTCTGCAACTATCTCACTGTGAAAACATAGATGGAGTGGGCTGTCTTTCCAAGCAATGCTAAGGGATTAACACTATTGATAGCTCACTCTAAACATACTGCACCCAACTTTTCGCGGTGAGTTTTCTATAGAATCAATCGGCTGAATACTTAAGAGGGGACTCTAGTGCCGAGAAATTTATAAAATAGGTATTTGAGGAAACTATTGCCGTCGCGCCGCTTTCAACCTCTCCCCATAAAGTGCGAGAGTGACGGTTGCAGCTCAGGCTTATTTTACCTACTAAAACGTTGACCAAAATACGTTTCATAGTCCGCTGTTTTCTTTTTCAAAACACGATTATTTTTATATCAAAATTTAGAAGAAAAGTATACCTAAGCTTCTATTTTTTTCTGTTTTGTCAAAAACTTTTTACATTTGAGTAATAATCGTCTGAACCTCGCGGTAAAAATGGGTTATTTTTCGGGATTTTGAAATATCATATTTCTTTTATTGATTGAGTTTTGGAAAAATTCAAATGATAGAGGCATGTATAATCAACGTGTAAATTTGTAGAAAAAAATTGCTCTAAAAGCGTTATCCACGAAGAAACTAGCAGAATACGTTTGTATAGAGCCTATTAGCATATGGCCCTTCGAATGGATTACTAATTTTTAAGAGGGGACTCTAGCGGCTCTTCACTAGAGTCCCCTCTTAAAAATTAGTAATACACTCGAAGGGCCATATGTTTCTTATTTTCTACGTTACTAGTAGATTTAATCTAATCTTCTGCATAGTATAGCTATAGACGATGATCTACATACACTCTGTAAATTTCATAAATAGATTTTCAACTTTATCACAATTCACAGAAGCATTCTAGATTCTAGGTTGATTGTGAAAATTTGTCAGTTTCAGGTAGCTTGACATGCACAGCTGACGTCTATTCCTAAATATTAAGCGTTCGATGATACCTATAATACATATTTTACTATTTCTGTTGGTCTGACATGTACAATTGCACTACATAGTTGTACTTAGGTATCGATATCATTTTTATGTGTTTTCTTTAAACCAATCAAATCACCTAAGATAGTTTTATCATATCATTATCTATGGACTATTTAGTTTCATAATTATTATTGTGCTCTTGTGATATGCGTTAGACGTGTGTAGCTACTTGATTTATAAAGTGTTTCCATCTACATGTTTTCAGCTAAGCGACTTAGTTACGTAGACTTAGATATGGAAGAAAATCATGAAACTTCAGGTCAGACGAATACTTTATTTTTATTTATTTATTGTGTATTCTCTAACTATGTGTTTCGTCGTAAATAGACATGTCTCATTCATTTTTGTGTTTACTGTTTATAGGTGTTCGGGTATATACGTTCGTAGGTAAACAAATCTTTAACAAACTGTAATTTGGAACTTTTTTGCACGCTTGGTTTAGATACAAGTATAGTTTGTCTATAAAGTCGTGAAAATAAATGAGGGCTCTGCGGTCGTGTATATAGCAACCCTGTTGTCTTGGCTGATATCATTTTGATACTAGCACATTATTTTGTACTAGAAGCACAGCTGGTTTTAATGAAAACACAAATCTATGGTCTCTGGCGTTTAAATAAAATGAGTAAAACAAAAAAAATCATACGTATTCATTATTATTTGTTTTAACGTGTTTTACCAATGAAAAGTATTCCAGAAGATAATAATTGCTTTCATCATCTGATTCCAAATATTCTTCGTTAAAAAATATTTTCATTGTCAGCTGCGTCACTAACAACGTCTCCGCTATTGCTGTCATCAGCCTGCTACCTTCGCTTAGGTGAATTATAACTGACTCTTCTATATTATCTTGCCATAGGGTTCACTCTCACATTTTCCTGACAGAAGAAAAATAATAATACTTAATTTCTATCACAAGATGGACAGCACTAATTTTAATTCCGAACATGATATAATTCATTTTTAAAATCAGCGGTAAATTAAATCCATAAAGTATCAAAACTGTGCTAGTAGCACAACAATATGGTCTACTTATATTTCAATCTAATCTATAAATGCGCAATGTAAACAATCCTCATTTTAGTCATAAAATCGTTTACTTAGTAAAGAAACTTCTAGTGGATATAAACAGACAGTAACATGATTACATACCTGTTTTAGCAACTGTTCAAGCATAAAATATCATCCATATTTTATAAAATTTGTCCATCTTCGTGTTCTAACAAACATCGCCGATATACATTGAAAATTATTTCCCGAGCTCCACTTTTATTTGTTTTGCTCATTTTTAATACGTTTCTTCGATGTTTTATCAACGTAGATTTGAAAAGCAATAATAAATTCAATAGATATCAAGTTACAAAACAAATTATACGACAGCCGATGACATTCGATGTACTTTAATTTAGTGTTACCCTAGTTTTAAAATTTTTAGTCCCAGAAACATTCAATTTCATCACTTCATAGACAAACTGTACATAGTAAATTATTATTATTTACTGCAAGCAAGAAATGCTGTTTTTCTTATTTGTTTAGTTTACAGTGGCACACTTGTCTCCATATTTACTACTCTGTATTTGTTCATCGTCCTATTTGTTTTCTTGCTTATACCTATCTAGGTACTTGTTTTCTAGATTTTGTCGTTTTCCTGTCATTCTGTACATTTGCATGATTTTGTAATACGCTTTATGTAAAACTGATTCCAATAAAATGGGACTACTATTTTAATATTTTTTACAGATGACAATGGACAAAATCGAAGATATGTTCGGTAGGTTAATTAATAGGAAAATATTGTTTTTGCCCCAATATTCAATTATTTTTAACGTTATAATATTTTATTTTAAACTATTAAATTTCCAGATGGTGGGAGAAATTTTGCTTACGATGTCATCAAGAAGACTCAACACCATCGTGGCAACCATTATGGTGGTCAAAAGTTTTTCCCTTTCCCATTTTTTCTACCTACAGACAAATGGCACAACAAATATGCATTATAATGTTCTGTAAGTTTTGTTTTCTACAACTCACAACGTTTTTATTTTACATTTAACGAAGATTAGATCAGTAATCATTCTTAGAAATAGCGAGAGTTTAGAAATCTACTGTTCTGCTTATTCAGGAGATGTTCAATGTGTCGATGTCATATTATTATTAAAACATAAAAAAGAGAACCCATCTAATATTTTTTTTTTATATACAATATGTAAAGAAAACCCTGTCCGACCCGTAAGGATAATAAAGGTTAGGTAAACACATGGCCAAATAAAATATTAAATTTTACATAATCATCATAGTAACAATACTAATGAATTTTGAAACAATCTTTTTTTGTCGCGAATTAATTCCAACTTCCCCATAATTTGGTAATTTTAAAAAAGTGACAACACCATTTGTGACGGAGCGAATAGCGATGCGACCACGTGCCGCGTGCCCTGCCCCCCGTCACCCGCTGATGTATGGCTAACGTGTTGTCTACCGCACATGCATTAAGTTACCTCGCTTTTTCGAAATAATATTTATTTTTTTAGGGGGATTTTTTTTTAAGTTTAGACCGGCTTTGTAGGTATTATTATAATCAGTTATCGATACCTAACAATACCTTCACGGATCGGACAGGGTTTTCTATACATATTGTATATTAATAATATAGAACGTTATTTTTTGGATATGCGACACCCGAAACACGTGTCCAGTATTTTTAAGTAAAGAATCTATGTATCAAATTTCAAAAAGATGTCATGAAAAACCACAAAGTTATGACCTTGTTATCTGACTTGGTTTTCGCAACAAAAATATGGTGAACACACCGCTCGCCCGCCCGCGCCTGAATCGTCGCGGCGCCGGGGCTCCTAGTACTATGATCTACCGTCTCGCTCAGTAATTACGCTGTAACAATGTCTTTATGTATTTGGGAAAAAATATAACATGGCGTAAAAATTATGGGAATCGTTCAGTTTCTTATTCTGTTAAACTATATTCAGGTTTCGTATAAATAAAAAATGACGTTGTATAAAAACGAGTTCTCCTCCCTTGAGTAAATAGAGATGTTTGGAAAGAAACAGGAGAGGCCTTTGCCCAGCAGTGGGACAAAATGTTGGCTAATGAACTAGGTCCGAGGTTCGAGTGCCACTATACCTACAATGCGGGCAGTGTCAGCACAGAAGACTTTTAAAAACCTATTTTAATAAAATACTGTTTATCTATGTTACTCACACAGTCACACCTATCATCAACATTATGCCTTCAGTATATCGACTCAATACGATCACGATTCGTCATATTTTTATATATTTATTGAAGAAATGTGACGTGATGATATGACGCTGTAACCTTCTATTTAGAATGCGATTTTTTATGGTTTCAGTCCTTCTAACATGGGGTATCATGTATGCAGAGCTCGGTGAGTCAATAGGGTTAAATGGCGAGCTACTTAGTATGTCACTATTAGTCATCTCCGCGTACTTGATAGGATGGATATGGCTGAAGATCACGACACTACCAGCGCTAATAGGCATGCTGCTTACTGGTATAGCTTTTCAAAATCTTCAGTTGGTTCATATGACAGATTCTTACAGAAAACTCAATCAAGATTTGAGGTGAGCGTACATTTCGTAGATAAACTCTACAGACTTAGCGCTAAGATATATTATTGTCCTTCAAACTTTTCAGGAAAATTGCGTTAGTGATTATCCTAACCAGAGCTGGACTTGGCTTGGATGCTGGTGTTTTAAGGAAACATTACGCTGCCGTGCTGCAACTAGGTCTCTTACCGTGGTTAGTGGAATGCATAGCAATAACCGTCAGCACACATTACCTTTTGAATTTACCTTGGATATGGGGTTAGTAGGGATACACTTTTTTAGACTTTGATTTTGCGTTACGGGCTAAACACATACGAGTATCTGCTTACAATACAACAATATCTTATGTTCATCATTATGTTTTAGGCTTTCTTCTAGGTTCAATGATAGCTTCAGTGTCACCAGCAGTGGTAGTTCCATGTCTATTCAGGCTACGTGACGTTGGTTATGGGGTTTCCAAAGGTATACCAACAATTGTCGTTGCTGCAGCTGCGGTGGATGACTCCATAAGCGTTGCTATTTTCGCCATTATTTTGAACGCTATGTTCTCAACAGGATCCGCCACTTTTAACATAGTTAAGGTAACGCTCATCATTCGTATGCTTTTTGGCTTGAGTTCTATGCTAATTAAATGCTGTCATATATTACATTAATAAGTAATTTTTAACAATTACATTATGCCAAAAAAGCCTCAAGGTATGTTTTTGGAAATAGCTTAGGTATACCTACTACTTTCAGGGTCCTTTATCCATTATTGCTGGTGTAGCCCTCGGATCACTTTGGGGAGCTATGACGTCAGTTATTCCCGAAAAAGGGGACACTTATGTAGTGCCATTAAGATTCTTAGCTCTCTTCCTAGGAGGGCTTTTTTCTTATTTTATATCGAGCATGGTTGGATGGAGTGGTGCAGGTAAATATTATTTAAGCTTGTTCCTTGCACTCTAAAAATTTCGAAACATCAATAAAAGTGACGTCTTTAATATAATTATTACTTTTAGGTCCCCTGGCCATCGTATCGTCAGGATTTGTAGCGGCATATTTTTGGGAGAAACAGGGCTGGCCTGTAAACAAAAACCCAGTCAGTAATATTTTTAGAATCTTGTGGATATTCTTCGAGCCCATATTATTTGCATTCACAGGAGCTCAAGTTACGGTAAGAAAAGTCTTTCAAAAGCACTGAGAATCTCGAAATATTTTTTTTATATATCAATTATAAACTAGCGCTTGACCGCAATCCCGCCTGATGGTAAGCAGTGACGCAATCGATGATGGTAAAGAATAGAATACTCTTTATTATGTACACCATATAGATTACAGACACATAAACATAAAGATTTTACAAAGGGTGACACAATGGGCGGTCTTATCGCTAAGAGCGATCTTTTACAGACAACCTTTGGATGGAATATTAAGGGGAAGGAGAGAGAAATAGTATAGGTAGTCTACAGTGTACTATTTACATAGAGTATATAATAAATATATACGTTAAATGAATCATACTAGTTAAACTAAATGTATACATCTAATTAATAAACATCATACAAGTGCAAATAAAATATAATGACATGTATAAAGAGAGAGGAAGTGCTTTTTTATCATAGTTAGCGCACTAGTTTATTAAGAGCCTATTCACTCTAGCCTTGAAGAATAACAATAAAGTGTTTTTTCAACAGATCAGTGCCTTAGATCCAGAAGTTATAAAAATGGCAACTATTTGCCTCGTGTCCTGTCTAACGATACGTGGTGTTGCCACGTATTTTGTGAGCTTTGGCTGCGGACTCAATAGTAAAGAGAAAATATTCATTGGCCTCACGTGGACAGCAAAAGCTACTGTACAGGTATAGAGGCCTTTTTTTGCATAAATGTATTGGTCATCATCATTCTTTTGTCCTTATCCCAATTTGTTTTAGGGTAACCCATACTAATATTATAAATGCGAAAGTAACTCTGTCTGTCTGTCTGTCTGTTACGCTTTCCCGCTTAAACCTCTCAGCCGATTTTTATGAAATTTGGCACAGACAATCTTTAGACCCTGAGAAAGAACATAGGCTACCTTTTACCCCGGAAAAATTTGATGTTCCCAAGGGAAATCTAAAAAGCGCGATATAACCGAACTCCGCGAAGCCGCGGGCGGAAAGTTAGTAACAAAATAAATATAATCAGCCTATGATGTGCTCACTCCAAGGACTAGTCCTCCTCTGAGGGGATATGAGGTTGTGGGCCGTAATCTAACACACGGGCCCAGTGTGGGTTGGTAGGTGTCACATGTCGGTTTCATCACAATGTTTTCCTTCACCATTTTGAGAGCAGGGATGATGAAATAATTTACACAAAATAAATCGTAATATACGACCTACAACTTGTAAATCGCGGTCGGTACCACTAAGCCCAGTGGCTTAGTGGTACCGACCGCGATTTACAAGTTGTATCTATAAGTGTTCTCTGTTTATTTAAGGTCGGCTCAACATATTATTTGTTTTATATATGTACCTCTCTATTATTCTCGTCTCCAATTTTTATCATCTCGGTAAACTAACCGTACTTTCCATATGATCTTTCACACAGTCCATCTCAATCATGTATTTGGTCTCCCTACTCTTAGGCCGCTACCTCGAATCTTGCGGGCAGCGCGGCGGCAGCGGCGGCGGCGCGGGAGCCGAGCGGGCATCGAAGACGCGTTCTCGAAACTAGCGGGTAGATCGCGCGTCACTATAGCCGCGTAGTGTAGTGTTCACGATTGTGTCGATGAGATATTTGTTTTTATTCACGAAAGAAATGTCTGAACAATGGCGACAACATCTTTTTGATTCAAATTTATTCCTAACGCTCGATCACCGCTCGCTGCCCGCCCGCTGCCCGCAAGATTCGAGGCAGCGGCCTTACAGTTATTCACATTCATGCTTGGTACTTAATACTTTTCTGACAACAATTTTATTTTGTTATTTATTTTTATAGTTATAAAGGTGGTACCGTACACGCTTAAACTGCATCATTATTGTGTTTTCGATTAATTTGCACTTATGATTTCCAGGCAGCATTAGGACCAGCTGCTTTGGACATAGTTAATAGTGGACAAACATCAGGTGCTGTTAAAGAAAATGAAGAGTACTACGCCAAGACAATCCTAGCTGTCAGTGTATTAAGTGTAATGATATCAGCCCCTCTGGGAGCGTTACTCATTGCTCTTGCTGGTCCTAAACTGCTCACTAAAGGTGAATGTAAGTAACAAATAATTACAAAAAAAAATGAATGTGCTTTTAAAATATTGGTTCTAAAGTAGTCCTTCGTTTAATTACAGCTAACGAGATAAAAAATCCAGATCCAGAAAATCAACAGTCTTCTCATTTGTGACAATCATAATCTATCTTATCTCATTACATTGTACCTTCTATTATTCGTTATTTTATAACAGTTATTTTGTTATTTTATATTAGAGAAATGATGTTTATAATCATCCGTAGTTAGGAAATAAAATTAAAGTACACAGAGCTCTTACCTACTCCTTAACATCGGAAATAGGTACCAATCGCATCGACAGTATTTAAAATAAATACATATAAATATAACCGGCACCTCCGATATTAATGTCTTCGTAGTATAGGTATAATAAATGGCGACGATGGCGGCCTATGTATAATAACAAAATGGTAATATTTATATACTTAAATAACTAAGCAGGTACTTAAATAATCGAATATTTTTATTATGTTTTACATACTTAGGTAATAACGTGTCTGCCAGGGCCGCGGGTTGTTCGATAAAAATGCCGTGGCCCTTGGAGCACAGTCAAACGAAGGAACACGGCTGGGTTTTATCAGCAAAACTCTGACTCGCACTTCCGCTCCGCCCAGAGCGAGAGAGGCCATTTTATTTTTTATTTTATTTATTAAGGAAAACCAACAATTACACACTTTACATAGTTTAAATAGGTATATCAGTGCGTAACCAACTACGTTATCCACATATTACATATTCGAATACAAGAGCACTAGTACAACATTACTAATTAAACTTTTATATGAATAAATCTTATTCTTATAATACTAATATATGCATATGTATAGAGGACACGGTTAATCATCCGCTCCCTCGATCATCTTAAGAAGTTCAATGCGAATTTTAATAGCTGACAATGAAAATAAATCTAATTCTGAAAAAAAGTGTATTATAATTTTTTGCTAAACGTCTTAAAGGTGCGCGGCAACCCGCGTTGGTGCGACAAGACATTGCCATTTGAAGATTTCTCTTCGAAAAACATGTGTAACGTGTTCATTTTTTCCATATTAAAATATATTTTTTTAATACCTATTGTGTTATTTGAACCGTTTTGGATTTTATTGTATTGAAGAAAGTAGTTAAATAACTAGAATGCAATGGGTCTGTGGAATAGTGGGATCCTACACACTATTAATTATTAAAAATTTGGAACTTAACTTGACATTGGCTAATGCGATGGCAAAGCCACAAAAAAAAGATTTGGAATGATTCTCATCGCTACCGTTTATACATAAACCCGAGATCTAAAACTCTAATTAAAGTAAAGATAACATAATATTAGAGTGGAGTTGTTTGCATCGGTTGTTTGTGGCAACTGGCAACACTAAACTATCAATGTCAGTGTCATCCGAAGGTCAATAAACTTTTAAAACTAAATACATAATAGAGTTTCGTGGGTAGTGGTGAAGGCGTAATACGTGTTTTTCTCGGTGTTACGATTGTTTTAATTACTAATTTGGTTTCAGTGGTTTTTATTAGTGTTAGATTCTTTTTTTGTGTTTGTCTCCTAACAAAGGTTAGTTTAATTTTGTGTTTAGTATATTTATATATATATATTTTTTTACATTTTAACCGGCATCCAGTATGGACGCAAAAAAGCCCCCTGACCCTCCTGATCCCTTCGATTACACTCCGGTGATAACTGTTTCCCTTCCCGATGACAATATTTGTGAAGTAATGGAATCTGAATCTGCTAATAATAGGAAAAGATTAGCTACTTCTTCCCCAACTACAGTAACGAACCCTCCAAAAATACCCAAAAAAGCATTTGGAAGACAGACATACACCATGAGGGATAATCCGCCATATATTGTACATGTGTCATTAAAAGATGGCGAGACCCCTGGTACTATTTTACATCCCGTTAAATTTGGTATGTTTTTGACCAAAAACAATTATAATAACATTCTTCTGGGTAGTGTCAAACGTCTGGGAAGAAACAAAGTATCGGTTGAGTTTAAGTCTCACCAGGATGCTAACAGCTTTTTGATAAGTCGGACATTAATCCAAAATAACTTCATCGCTACAATTCCCCAGTACAATATTACCAGAATGGGTCTTGTCAGAGACGTTCCAACAGAATGGACTGAGGATGAGGTTATAGAGAATATCAGGGTTCCTGTTGGATGTGGTCATGTCATAAAGGCAAGGAGAATGAACCGCAAGGTGACTTCTCTGGGTGTTACAGAGTGGAAACCCACTCAAACAGTTGTTCTAACGTTTGATGGTCAGGTATTACCACAACGTGTCTATTGTTTTTACACTGCCCTCACCGTTGAAAATTATATGTACCCGACTATTCAATGTTTTAATTGCTGTCGTTTTGGTCACACACGTACAGTATGCCGCTCTAAGCCTCGCTGCTTTAAGTGTGGTCAAGACCACCCTGGTGATGGTTGCCAAGTTCTCAGTGATTCTTCCTTCTGTGTTTCTTGTTCTGGCAACCATTATGCCAACAACAAGGCTTGCCCTGAGCTTGGTCGGCAGAAGGGCATTAAAGCTCTTATGGCAGAGAAATCTATTTCTTATGCGGAAGCAAGTCAGGTTTTCCCTCCAGTATCAAGATCGTATGCTGAAGTGTCTAGAGCATCACAAAAAGTTATTCCAAATCCTACCTCCCCTCGCCATTCCTCTCCCGCTTCCCAGCCAAAGTCTTACCGTAAAACGGTCTTTATTAAACCTAAAGCTCATGCTCCTCTTTCGCCTAGCTATGACAAGCAGACTCATCAGGCCCTTACTCAGGATTACTCGTTTTCCCCTTCCCAAAGTGGCTGTGCTTTCCCCAAGGAAGGCACTAGCAGTCATGATAAGTCTGAGAAAATACTTAATGTCATTACGAATATGCTAATAACAGTACTATCAAACCCTGCACAATCTTTACCTGACCACGTTGCCCACAAACTGACATCAATTGTCAAATACATTACCAATGCTCCATCCCCTGACATTCCTACAATGGAACGTGAGGAGTATTACTCCCAGGAAATCTGACCTACTTTTTATTATAAATAAATTTAAACCATCGATCTGTAGCATCGCTGAGACATGGCTTCGTTCAGATAGTAAGTTTAGGATTCCCTGTTTCAGTGGTGCTCGACATGACAGACCAGATGGCTATGGAGGATGTGCTTTATTCATTAATGATAAAGTAGCATTCTCCCCAATTCCTCTACCCTCTGTTGGTGACAACATCAATGTTGTTGCTGTTAAGGCTGAGGATATAAATATCTTTAGTTTTTATATTGCACACCCACACAGTGAAGATCTTTCTACAATTAAAATGTTGCTAAGTAGTGTACAAGGTCCAGTTCTTGTCATGGGCGATTTCAATGCTCATCATTATAGATGGGGATCAGAAAACTGCGACAACTTTGGCATAGGCTTAGTGGATATATTGGATGAGCTAAATTTGTGTGTGATCAATGATGGCTGCCCAACACGTAGGTCTACACCAGGACAAAATAACAGCTGTGTTGATTTGACATTCTGCTCGTCTAATATAGCTAGTCTTTTTAATTGGAGTCGCTTGAATATGACCTATGGGAGTGATCACTATCCCATCATGATTGAAATCCCTTCCAAGACCCTCCCTGACAAAATTTCCCCCCCTTTGTTAAAATATCAGCTGAACTCTGTAGATTGGGACCTATATTCAAAAATTTTAGAGTTACGCGTCTCTTCTCTTCCATCCATTAACATTGAAACTGCTCACGGATGTTTTTCATCATTCTCCCATACTATATCATCTACAGCAGAAGATTGCTTTCCTCCAAAAAAACCGCCTAAGGGCAAAATTCCATCCCCGCCGTGGTGGGATAGGGAATGCTCTGCCGTGATCAGGGCCAGGAATGAGGCAGAAAGGAATTTCAACTCTAATATGAACCTGGATAACCTCATTGCATTTCAACATATCTTGGCTAAGTCCAGAAAATTACTCAAAAATAAGAAGAGAGAAGGCTGGCGGAAATATTGCGATTCGCTGAGTCCATCCACCCCAGCGTCGGCCGTGTGGCGCAAGATCAGATTATTTAGGAATAGTTTAAGCCCTCCCTCCGGGAGCATAATAACCGAAGAACTGGGTAACCGGTTTCTTTCAAAACTGGCGCCAATCTATGTTCCCAATGTGAGCGAGTGTGTCACTACAGGCTGTCGGTTGGCATCGGATGATCCTCTGGATAGGCCTTTCACACTGGGAGAACTTAAATCGGTCCTCGCACATGTTAAGGACTCTGCTCCTGGAGTGGATGGATTCCCTTACTCTTTCATTACTAAAGCAGGTGATAAGACCCAACAATATTATCTGGACTTGGTCAACTATAGTTTTTCTCACAGTTATATTCCTCCTGATTGGAAGGTTCAAGTCATCATCCCTATTTTAAAATACGGTAAGGATCCCAGCGATCATTGTTCTTACAGGCCGATTGCTCTATCGTCCATACTAATTAAACTGCTAGAACACTTGATTAAAAACCGACTAGAATGGTTTGTAGAAAGTAAGAAACTGCTTCCACCGGCTCAGTTCGGCTTCAGAAAAGGTCTGGGTACAACTGATAGTGTGGCTTCCCTCACATCAGGGATCCGACTGTCCCTTAGCAGGGATGAGTCGGTGGTAGCCGTTTTCTTAGACATTTCAGCTGCCTATGATTCTGTTCTCCTCCCACTTCTCAGGCAAAAGATGCAAAAGCTGAGAATCCCGGTTAGGATTTGTCAAATCATATCCAGTATATTTTCAGATCGTAGCATGATACTCAGGATTTCTGGGGAGAACTCTGAACCGAGATCGGTTTGGAGAGGTCTCCCTCAGGGATCCGTGCTTAGTCCCATCCTATATAATATTTACACTTCTGATCTTCCTTCTTGCTTAAATTATAACTGTAACGTCCTTCAGTATGCTGACGATATTGCATTATTGGTCTGTGACAAGTCCATCGAGGATGCCGCCCATTCTATTAATATATCTCTGTCCTCGTTAAACCATTGGCTTTTAAATCACGGGTTATCTTTAAGTGCTCCAAAAAGTTCAGCAGTTATTTTCAGTCGCAAACGCCGTATCCCCCAAGTCGATATTAATATTGACGGCCAAGCTATCCCAATCGAGAATAAGGCTAGATTCCTGGGGGTTACCTTAGACTCCAAATTGACGGGAGTTGACCACATTGCTAATACAGTAAAAAAATGTGAGGGCTCAGTCTCGGTCCTTAAGGCGTTGGCAGGTGTCTGGTGGGGTGCTCACCCTTTCACCTTGAAACTGGTCTATAATGCACTGATCAGAAGCGTGCTTGATTACTGCAGCTGCTTAATTGAGCCCTGCAACAAAGACGCTTTGCGTAGACTGGATTCTGTCCAGGCCAAATGTCTGAGGATCATTTCTGGTGCCATGAAATCCTCCCCCATAAACGCGCTCCAGGTTGAATGTGCAGAACCTCCTCTTTACCTTCGTAGACAATACTTAGCAGATCGCTTCATATCAAAAGTTTTCTCCCTATCGTCCCATCCTTTACTCCCCATTCTAGAACAAATCTACCTTTCTCTTAACTCATCTCCCTATTGGAACAATAAAACTATTCCATTGATGAATAGGTACAGAGAGGTTAAACTCCTCTCCTCACCTGTTTGTCAATACCCCACTCTCCCTGTCTTTTCTTCCGTATATGAGGTGATTCATTTTAGTCCAAAAGTTGTTTTGGGACTTGGTATCTCCAAAAATTCCCGGGACGCGAAAGGCGACTTTGATCGCGCCATTAAAAGATACTGGGTTGGTTGGAATTTATTTTATACAGACGCATCAAAATTGTCTTCAACAGGGTGTACAGGGATTTCTACATATTTCCAAAATTCCAAAATTGCTCTTTTATTCCAATGTCCTCCAGAGACCTCAGTATTTACAGGGGAATGTATCGGTATCTTAGAAGCCGTAAATTTTATTTTAACCCACAATATTAAAAAATCAGTCATTTTCTCAGATTCTCGAAGTACTATTCAGGCTCTAGCTCAAAACCAACTTAAATCTAAACTTCACAGCAAAATCATCTTTGATATCCTAAAATTATTATTTACGTGTTCGATCAATGGTTTAAACGTTGAATTAGCTTGGGTTCCGAGTCACTCGGGTATAGGTGGCAATGAGTGTGCAGACTCACTGGCAAAATTTGCTACATCTAACCCGGTCGATCGGAAGCACTACGTGATACATAGCTACGACTTACGGTCTGACACCAAACATAAGCTTTTCAACTCGTGGTCAGCAGTGTGGCAGGTAAGTTCGAAGCTCAAGGGGGTGTACTACGCCAGTATTCAACCCAGCATCCAGCGGAAACCTTGGTTTTCTAAATGTCCGAAATTGTCCAGAAGAACTGTTGCTACCTTGTGTAGACTGAGACTAAGTCACTGCTGCAGCCCAGTATTCCTATACAAGATTCGTATTCGTGACAGTTCCCTGTGCGAATGCGGTCTTGATGATGGTAATCTGGATCATTTATTCTTCTCTTGTCCTTTAAATTCCCAATCTCTCGATTTGTACCATAACCTTTCCAAAATTAAAATCCCTCTTCCTATTAACTTCCATTCCCTGTTGACCCACTTTTCTCCAAAATTAATCCACCTCATCAACTTTTTTAAATTTAAATAAGGTCAAATTGTAGTTTGGTGTGTAGTATTAATAACTTTGTAAATTTATATGTATATATTGTGTTGTTCTTTGTAAATATATATGTTAGTATATATGTTGTTTATATAGTAATACCTACTGTTGTTTATACTATATGATAGTTACTCCTGTGTTGTCCTATTATAAATATACTAGCAAACTACCACGAAGTTCAAAGTTCGACGGCTCGTCTGTCTCCACATGACATTGGCAGAATAGTCGATACCGGCTCAGTTGCCAAAATAAAAAAAAAAAAAAAATACATAATACTTCAAAACTTTGTAAAACTTCTATTTAAAAATGTATTAATGTTACATTTTTATTTAAAATAAAATGTCTGTTGTTGTAATTGCTGTAGCCACTGAAAGTGGTGTTCCGATTTTTTCAAGAAAACGCGGTAATAATGAAAGTGTAAGTAGACATATACTTGGATAAAAAATAGTCTCAGAAGATAAAAAGCATTATCCTTTTTATTGTTCTTTAAAAACGTTGCCCCGCACTAGGAATTTCTCCTGTATCATGGCTGCTTTTTCAAACATATATCTCCTGGAAATTAAGTACATATGTAAAATAGTAATTGTATATTAAACTGATTTCTTAGAACAAACTTTTTGGTACTGACTATCCCATTCTTCATTTAGGTACAATTCTCCACAATAGCTTCTCTCCATGGTATCAATATGTTCAGTAAATGCCATAATTTATCCATGATAGACACTCAAGTTGATAATGGAGGTATTGTTTGGAAAGAATATTGTAAAAGGTATGTTTATCATTAATTTTATTACAAGATTTAATGACTGGCAGGCTGGTTGACTTACTACCCCGTTAAATAAGAAATTACTCACTCCTAAGATAATCCTCTGATTGAATCTGAACAAATCATTCATTATTTAAGAAATAACATTGCTTCTTTAAATCGATAGGTACCTTAGTTCGCAAATCGGCTAACTCCACATTTAGTAAAAAAAAATAACTCCTAATAATGTAAAATTAATATGTCTCACAATTAATAAAAAAAAATAAGCAAAATTAATAATAAAAATGTCATTAAAATACTACTTTCCGTCGGACTACAATTTGAGTGTCTTCAAGGCTAGAGTGAATAGGCTCTTAATAAACTAGTGCGCTTTACCATCAACAATTGCGTCACTGCTTACCATCAGGCAGGATTGCGGTCAAGCGCTGGTTTATAATATGTATAAAAAAAAAAAAATACTACCATATTTTAATCAATACATAAGTATACAGGAGTCCAAAAAAAAGAAAAGTTACAAAATTATCTCACAACCGTATTTTAGACTTTCCTTAAGGGATCTATTAAAATATACAGTTTTAAGCATCTGTAAAAAATGCTTGTATGGAGTTAGCAGATTCGTGAATTAAGGTATCAACATATCAATTTATACTGTGCAGACCTGTCCCCAACTTAAGTTTTTTTTATTATTTTTATGTTTTATTTTCTAGTTCTCAGCAGTAAAGTTTATGTAAACCTTTCAGTGTAACATTAATCGGCATAGCAACAGGAGGACTGGAATGTGATATAGAACTTCTCTTATCCTGTGTCTATGATGCCATGGTCTTCTACATTGGAAAGAAAGAGCTTGAAAATTTAAAGAATATTGATCAAATAAAAAGAGATTTGAGACAATGTTATCCCATCTTGGATTATTTGTTGGAGTCTTTGGATCCTAATGTATTGTCCAGTCCCCTCCCGACATTAGTGCTGGATTTGATACAAAGTATTTTGTGCCCTCAGGCTCAGCAATTACAGGTGTTTTTCTTATTTTTTAATACTACTGTTATTGTTAGCCTGCATCATCCCACTGTTGGGCAAAGGGTCTCTATGGCTTCCAACTTTATTTTTAATAAATGTCAATAACAATATATCAAACAGATTAAATGAATTTATGACCTATTTAATACCTTTTAGCATGCTTTAAAATAATCATAACTAATTTCAGCAAGCTCTCGACAACTATGCTGAAAGAGTTACAGGTAGATGGGCCTGTCTTATTATTCACGGACACTTGGTTGCTACTAGTTCAGACTTCTGCGATTTGGATCCACGAGAAGCCCGTTTGATGCTGCTGCTTGCTGCAGCTCAAGATGGGGCACCATTGAGAGATACCCCTGTATATTTACCTCAGATGAGCCCTAATGTTAGTATCCTATTGTAGTAAAACTAAATTGTACCTGAATCAATTACTAAATAAAGCACTCCAAAACGAAAAGTTGAATATCAACATTTCACATCATTTAAGTACTGCGGAGCGGAAAGTAAAAATTCCAACATCACACTTTTATTTCAGCATTAATTTGTGTTGTCCAGTGTTTCACAACGAGCAGGGTATTTGCGTAACACACTATCAGTAGTGAGTAGCAGTGGGTTTTATTTTGACAGTTCAATAGCATTTATTGTGTTGTTTACATTGTTGAGCATTTTGAGCAGACACATTTTTCGAACATATGAACAGCAATGCTTAGCAATATGCTTTTAAATAATTCCAATTGAGAGTTATAGAGTGTTACACTAGGAAGCTGGAAAAGCCACTGAAACCACTCATGGTACTTATAAGCCGGCACCCTTGTTAGGAGTGACTGGCTATGAGACTCCTCTCATAAAATTTTGACTGTGTAATATTTTACTGTTCAATGTTTCCCATTTCTAGTCAACTTTTTATGTTCTCTTCAGGTTGCCTTCAGAGCAGTGACCTGTAAACTTTTGGCAGATGTTTACATTTTGGTAGTGTGTGGAGCAACCCCTGCCTTATCGCAGATAGACGAAATAGTCCTGCAGTGTTGGGAAGGTTATGCATCTATTATAAAAGAAGCTAAACTTACACACCCTCGAAATTTTCCAATGAGCTTGATATTTGAGCCATGTGTCTTAGGGTAAGTAATTGAACCCTGAGCGTGACTTCATATTTTTAGGCATATAATTATATTTAATTAATACCAGCTTTGTTTAACGAGAGAGACAGAAGAGAGACGAAAAAAAAATGGAATGGCACAATCTGACAGACTGTTCATAGTCGTTATGTCGCTAATTAATTTATGGGAATATAAATAATACGGTATTAACGGTTATTTTACTAATAAAACCAAAGGTCTGTGTATCTTGCCCTCAGAAAAGACATAGTATACTAAGCAGTGGGCAGATTGAGTCGAGCTATCAAAACTGTGCATTGCTTTTGTGGAGGCATGAGGAATAGACAGTGAAGTTCACATAATACTCCTTAGAAAAGGGAGGATCCTCCGACCAGACGGGCACTTGCCCAACGGTTGTTGTTGGGAAGTTGTATAGGTATATTCAGTCTTAGTCATAAAACTTTACTTAATCAAATGCTAAGCAAATGATTAGCAAAATTGTTATTCATAAAAGCTGTTTAACGTTAAGAGGAATTGTTACGGGCTAGGTTAGGGTATTAAAATGCCGGTTAAGGGTTGCGAAGTTTATTGGCAATGAAGATACAGTCGATCGTAGGCAATGACAAGTAGAATGTAGCTGATGTTGCACCGAGGTCTTCCCTTACGTCCACGAAGTCCGTGTCGTATACACACAACAACACTACAGTGTAGCTACAATGAGTTTATATTAGGGTTGTAACGGGGGTTTGTTAGCGGAGGCGGAGGCGGATGCGGAGGCGACAAGTCTCACCTCGGAGGCGGAGGCGAAGGTGAAAGTACATATAGAAAAAAATTAAATTTATGGTTAACTAAATCATTTTTTTTTTATTTTAAATGGGTACATTAATAGTAGTATACTTGTTAAAAAAAAATAGTCTTGTAATGAAAATTAAGGAGAAACAAATTGTGTTTGCCGCATTCCCGCCTCGCACTAGTTGATTCTTGACCATTTCGCGCTCAAACGCGGCCGGACGGTTGTCGAGCGTCGCGTTATTTATTTTATAAATACGTAAATAAACCTCCGTTATAATAACTCCGCAAAAATTGTGCGGAGGCGGAGGCGGAAGCGAAGATACGATTTCTTGCGGAACTTCCGCAGTAACGGAAGCGAAGGCGAAGCTCCGTTACAACCCTAGTTTATATTACGAGACTCGATCGTCGATATCGAGCGCGTTTGACGCATCGATTGGCCCGCTTCAAGGTTATAAGAACTCTCAACCAATAAGAGCGCCAAACGCGCTCGATATCGACGATCGAGTCTCTTAATGAAAACTCATGGTAGCTACACAGATGTTACTTCACGTAGTTTTCGTTGGGTTGTCGCTATAAATGTTCTCAAAGATCGCTTCTTAACTGTTGCTTGTTTTGCGTCGATAGTAGAATGCATACTGACGTCACGCCGCTTTATATAGGTCAGCTGATCAAACATTCCAGACCCGTCCAGAATCAATAATACTTCCTGAGAGAAGAGTTTGTAGTAATTTCGATGGCGACACTTTGTTGACAATATTGATGAAACCTGTACCATTCGATAGGCCACCCTAGGTCTAGCAATGCGTTTTTTTTATCGTACCTCTACAATGCCTAGGTCGGTCTCAAGATATAGGGCTTAAAAGTTACGTACTGCATGTCACGCAATATTGAACCTTATGCCATCGACATAAGGTGCATTCGAAACAATATGCTAGTTGCATGCTAAACTCTGCTTGCGAGATGTAAAATTCGTATGACGTGTTGTTTATTTGTGGCGTTCGTAGGTGCCCAAATAAAACCCTACTAACACATCATTTCTTATTTCAGGGTACTCGTAATAAACATAAATAAGCGACGATGTGTTTTCTCGCGCCATTTGCATATAACTAATCAGAAGGGTCGAGGGATGTCAGGGGCACACAGAATGGACATTTTAAGGACCTTTTATGTTACCTCTGCAAGAGATTTGGCGCCGGAATTGAAACTTAAGGACGGGAATCATACAGGTATTTTTAGCATGTGTTGTGCCTGAATAAACAAATATTGAACGTGTAGATATTCGTTAAAATAATAATGTTCCACTATAGAGAGATCTCCCCGAGAGTGCATCAAAGCAAATAGGTGCGCATCTCAGTTTATTTTTTTTTATAGAGGAACACAAAGATTACATTCGCTAAGCAGTGGCATCCACTGACCATAAACTTCATACTTTACTGTTTTGGTCATATTTGTCATCTATATTCCAGGAATGAATGAGGACATTGTGAACATGTGCGAGACTTACTGGTATTCAGAATACCACAAATGTCACGCACAGAGAACTGGGAATATTTTGTGTTGCACACTTTATGCATCAACAGTACAAATGCAGACTATAAGGTATGTAACACAATGTTTTCAAAAAGTACTATGAGGGACAAAGAGTTTAAAATTCATTCAAACTCCATAGTAAAAGAAAGATCCTGCCTTTTCTAGGAGATATGATGGTGGGCAGCTACCAAAAGATTTGTATAGGAAAGTTATGTACCAGTATCTGCTAGTTTGTTTCGGCGTTTCTTCTCAGAGCTAGTACTAGGAAACGCCGTGGTCATCAAACCATTAAGTATAACTTTCGATCCAGCCGTCCCTTGCTGTCCTCTCTAGCGACGCCCTAAGCCGAGGTTCGTACCCCACAGGGGGTGCCCTTAGTACGTAGTCGCCTAATTTTAAGTTAGTTTTAAGTGCCCCTGGCTGGAGGCTTTAATTTTTAATTAAGGCATCCACAGGAAAGTCCGGTTAAGTAGCTACGGCCTCTAATGGCCACCTACGAGATGCCAAATCAAAAAAAAAAAAATGTGAATGCACCGCTCGCCCGCCCGTGCCCGAATCGTCGCGGCGCCGGGGCTCCTAGTACTATGATCTACCGTCTCGATCAGTAATTACGCTGTAATAATTTCTTTATGTATTTGGGAAAAAATATAACATGAAGAGTATCTGCTAGTGAATTTCGCGCGGTAGACGACAAATCACACAAAGTACATTCAAAATCGATAAACTTCTAAGATATTTTATATGGATCCTCGACTAACGCTAGTTACTTGTGATTTTTGTTTCAGATTGATAACAAATCAAATTCTGCAAGATTTGAGCACTAATAAAGACGTTTACTGGTGAAATGGTCGTGAATATTCACAGTACGGCTGGTCCATAGATTGAAGGCCGCTCCGCGAGCAATAGATAATTATGTTTAAAGTCTATCTGAGGTTCCGCAACGACGTGATCAAGCAGAGAAGCAGAGAGCTGAAATGACAATGGGCCGGCCATATTAACCGTAAGACCGA
Source organism: Sesamia nonagrioides (assembly GCA_017933935.1). Taxonomy (NCBI): domain Eukaryota; kingdom Metazoa; phylum Arthropoda; class Insecta; order Lepidoptera; family Noctuidae; genus Sesamia; species Sesamia nonagrioides. The sequence continues at coordinate 79,235 of JADWQK010000267.1, read as the reverse complement.
TGACCATTGGGATAGACGTTCTTGAGAAACCGCGATTCGGTAAACATAGTGGAATTCATTGAAGCTCGATGAAGCATCGATTTTTGCAAAACGGCTGGTAGCAGCTGGATGAAATTTGCCGAAAATACAGTTGGATGGCGTGCAATAGAAGGTTATATTCAGCTGTGGACTGATATATGATATATGTAGGCTGATTATGATGATAATGACTGATGAAATGCTGTTATTACACGGAATATGTGCGTCTAGCAGCATTTAGCATCATAATAAACTGGATCTAAATTCTTCAAAATAGTCAGGGTATTTCATTTTCCGTCCGAAACTGAAGTTGGTGTGATAATATTGTAATGCTTGTGTGTGATGTAAACTACTGAAAAATAAGGATGTCTTAAAATTCAAAATAATAAAAAACAATATTTTTATTTATAGTTTCTCTTTTAATACCTGAACATTCAAACTATTACATATGCTATGCTGATGGTACTATACGATATATATTCTTATGTAAGTATCTAAAAAGGCAATGTAATTATCACTGAATATGCTCTTTGTCTAAGCTTAAAATTCCGTTTGGTCATATTTAAAATTAACACAATGATACATAAAAATGAATATGCCATAATTCCTATATTTACAATAATCTTCCTCCAGTTACAATTCTATTGCATAATTTCGCACTGATCAACGGAATTTTAAATATTAATTGTTATTAATCATATTCATACACGATCCATGATTTTAAAACGTATTGATATAAAATACCGATTTACCTATACATGAAATAAATTATATCGATATAATTTGTCATTACAAATATGTTAGTCTCGAGATTTAAAATATTGTATGGGTGTGGAAGTCCATGTTGATTTAAGAGCATTTTGAAGAATTTCAAGTTTTAGAAGATTCTCAAGTACGTGTAGTGTAAACAACACATTTAATACCTCCTATAAAAATATTCATTACATTGTATTATTTAGCATAAGAGTTTCATCAAATACATTTACAATTTATTTCACTCAACAAAGAAAAACACCTTAATTATTAATTCAATTAAAAACTCAAGGTTAAATAAAGTGCACTCACTTTTCGTGGACACAAAAAATACGTTTTGTTTCATATTTCCTGAATACATTGTTGAAATACTGAGATCAGTTTATATTTATACATAGAAAGACGAAAATTTAATAAACACATCTCCTATTTTTCGGGTTGTAAGTCATTATACTACTCTTATATGGTATGTTTACTAAATTTTTGTCTTTAAATGGCGGGCGTTTTTAAATGCGAAGATATACCCCGCTTTGGATTTTCAACTCTGCATTGAACCGAAAGTTAAGAATCCAACAGAGCTATTCACTTGTGAGTAGAAAAAGACCTGTTGTATTTCCAACACTAAGCAAGCCGTTGAGAATCCAAGCGGTAATAAAACTTCTAAAAACGACCGACTGAGCATAAGCTTACAGTAAAGGAATAATCGAATTAAAATAAAATTGCGTAATAATGCCAATTCACAAAAAAGTAAAACACATATAACCTATAGTGATCGATCGATCACAAAGGGACAAAATTGATTAAATTCATATTTGCATTAATAATTCTGTTCTAATTATTCATTAGGTACTTGTGTAACGACAAAAATGTTGCGTGCTACGATAAGAGCATTAATAATCTAGAAGAGTAAAACTACAATTGGATAACCATTCACACTTCAAATAAAAAATTAATAAATACGAAAAATAAAATAATGGCAAATATAGGACATACACTATTAGTTACTTCACATACCAAGGAGCGGCACGCGTCAACGGCAGAGACAACTGCAGTAGTCGACACGCGCCGACGGCAGCTGTCGTACTTGAGTACAGTAATACCCCGGACTTCGCGATGGGTGGAACTGAGCACTATCCGCGTAAGTCGAATTCGCGTAAGTCGGGGTACAATTTACAACGCACAAAAAAAAACACAAAATCGTAACTTATGTACCTACGCGCCGATTCCGCACTACACGATGTGCCTGTTGTAAACTGAACGAATAATAATGGGGGGGGAGCCAGAAACAAACGCCGCCGCTTGTCCTTGACTGCGCGACGTTCAAACAAAAAAAGAATAGACGAGAAAATTAAATCGCGTAAGTCGAGGTAGCGTAAGTCGGGGTTTTACTGTACAATGCTCAAATATAAAAGCTGCTACGAACACAAACTTGCACACAAATCTGACGTCGAACAGTAGTGACTGGCCAAAATATATCTTACAGAAACAATATCAGCAATTATGCGATATCAAAAATACAGACGAAGGTAAAACATATTTAATATTAAATTAAAATTATATTCTAATGTTTACTATGCTACTTCGTTACACGTTTGTATAGTATGTTATTGAGAAGTCCTCCATTATTTGCTACTGGTTGCTAACTACTCTGGGTGTATCAATTCAATTAAAAAGGCTCCCCCACAGGCACGTTTTATCGGACACGTTATAAGGATAATACCTAGATTCTTTTCTACAGCTTAGTTTTATGTACCTACATAAAATTAAGCTAACTAATATAAGAATCTGGGCATGTGCACGTAGGTATACACACGTTACTAAGTTATTAACACAGGTGTGTAACATATGTGTCCGAATACAAAATGTTCTAAAAACTCATATCGGGAAATAACAAGATGGAGGACCGCCAGCGTCCTACTTCACGTACCTACACGAAATATACTGAAATCAGGCATGGCAACAACGCATCCGATATTATCGACTATTTGTCGATAATATAATAATGAATTAATATGCCTGTAACCCAAATTCTATGGATATTGCTCCATCGTCCATCTCAGATGATTTTTTAGTGCCAAGATTTGCAGCCTTGGAGAAACGTGTAACTGATGAAGTTTATCTAAATAAACACTACTTAAAACTACTTAGCAATCTGCATTGAGGTTGTTTTATTTTACATTTTAATTGTTGTATCAGATCGAAAATTTTTAATGAGGGACCTACTTTCATTTCTAATAGTTCAATAATTTCATCTTTTGTCAACTGTAGCATCATAGGGCCAGTGATGTTTGAAAAGTTAATGCAGTAAGGTTGGCAGTCATTGACAGTGAGAAATCTGGCAACATCTGCTGAGGTCCAGTTTTCAGGATCAAGTGAGTTCAGGACATCTAATGGTACTGATGTATTGACTAGTCTAGGTATCACCTTGTCGGGGTCTGAATCCTCAATAGAAGCAACTGGGGAAAGCTGCGGTATGTCCTGACTGGAATCTTGAGATTTGTCAGTGTGATCATGTGTGTTCTGAGATGTATCAGTTGGTGTGTTTGGAGTTGGAGATTCATCTGTAGGTGTATTCTGAAATAAAAATGTATACATTAAAATGAGATCAATTAGATATGCAGGTTCAATAAAAGCCTTTGTCTAGCCAAGGTCTACAGAATCATGATCCGGAATAATATCTATTTCAAAAATATCTGCTGAATCTGTAAACAAACCCTATTTCATTCATATGCAAACACTCACTAAGTGGCACAGTAAAAATTAAACAAATTAGTTAGGCAAACCTACAAAACAAGGTTTGGAATGTTTACAAATAATTTTGTTTACAATTGATTTTGAAATTCTATGATTTCGTTATACATAAACTATACAATATGTAAAGAAAACCCTGTCCGATCCGTGAAGGTGTTGTTAGGTATCGATAACTGATTCTACTAAAGCCTACAAAACCGGGCTAAGCTTAAAAAAAACCCCTAAAAAATAAATATTATTTCGTAAAAAGAGGTAACTTAAAACATGTGCTGTAGATCATACAGGTGCGGGCGAAGAGGGGCAGGGCACGCGGCACGCGGGCGAAGAGGGGAAGGGCACGCGGCACGCGATCGCATCGCTATTCGCTCAGAATTATACCGTCAAAAATAATGTTGTCACAAAAAAAAAAAACAAAGAATTTTGTTTTTGTCTCGGTCCTATATAGTAAATAATCATCATCCAAAAGATAGTTTTAAATGACGATTGAAAAATCAAGCCTTGCATTTGCAATTGGCGATTTAAGTTTTTCAGAAGCTGGAACACCGCATAGTTAGCATTAGCAGCAGTTTAGCATTAACAATCAGTCATGTGACACGTGTAATGTTGCTATCAAGACATACAGCAGGTTCGCTACGATGCACCTGCTGCCGCCATGTTAGCTGATGTTAAGAACCTTAATGACTTATATTTATAATACACTAGCTGACCCGTGCGAGAAATTCGCACTATACTAGTTAGAATTTTTAAGTCGTTTTTATAAATAAACAGTGAAGCGGAATAATTTGAAAATAGTTGATTTTTGTTGTGATTTAAATATCGGATGCAAGTATTAAAAATATCAAATTAGAGCACTCAATAGGGGATAATACTACAATATTCGGTCAACAAAGTACAGTAAGCACATAGAACTAATAATTTTTAATGGGCTTTTTTATCAATTTTTTGAGTGTATAATGTGAAAAAAAAAATGAGAAAAAAAAGAGTGTAAAAAAAAATATAGTGAATAAATAATATTAAAAAAATGACACAATTCAGTTAATTATTTTTACTGCCGTACCTTTCCACCAAATCCTTCTTTTTCCCCTTCAAACTCGCACCACACACCAAAATAATGAAATTTTGTATACAATATGTTAAGAAAACCCTGTCCGACCCGTGAAGGTTTGTTAGGTATCGATAACTGATTCTACTAATGCCTACAAAACCAGGCTAAACTTAAAAAAAACTCCCCCTAAAAAATAAATAACTTAAAAAAAATAAATAGGTAATTTCATGGCAACACAGGCACAGGTCATAACCTCAGGTGACCTCATGCATGTAGGTATAGGTAGTTTATCCACGTTTATCGAGTCTCGAAAGAAACAATGATACTTAGGCAGCTCGTGAAAAAAACTTTTTTTTAAGTAGGAAGGTCGTCTGACTCTCCGAATGTATCATTTCATGCGAAGAGCACAATGGCGGTGGCGAAGATGTTGTTCCATATTTCGTTCACTAAGAACGATACAGGCCTGGCACCGTCGCACGAGATTAGCACGGACATGCACACAAACAAAAATCAAGTGGTGTCAAATCCGCGCTGGCCACAGTTGGTCCACCCTTACGAATCCACTGCTCGCCGAACTGATAATGGAGGTACTCACGTACAGGTCGGCAAAAAATATGGTGACGCACCGTCATGCTGGAACCACATTGACCGATAACTCTACGTTAGGAAACGACATGATCACACAATACACGAATAGTCTACAAGGAAGCAATGTTTACGCGCAACTGACAATTTAAAGTAAAATTGATTTTTATGTTATTAAATTGTACCTACGCGGCTGGCCTCGCGGCATTCTTTGAGTACTTAAATAGAGCAAAAAAAAAAAATTGTGTAAGTAATCAAAATACTGATTTTCGATCGAAACAATTTACTAGTCTATTTTTGTTATCGATTTAGTATCGTAGTTTCTCATTCTCATTCTCGATTCAACATCGCATGGAATTGTTTAGAACTTTTACTAAACTCAAATTAGTTAGGTACACTGCTGTAAATGAAAATCATGCCAAAGTTTTAATTTCAGTTTCTATCTCAATATCGATGATATTGACCGTTAAAATATTTGTAAAACTTTACTAAAATTGTGTTTCATAAGTCCTTCTCGTTTCTGTTTATTAATACTTGTGTTATAATAATGTTATTAGTAATTAATCGAAAAACAAACAAAAGTACTTTTACCATTGGGTAATCTGTGTTTTTAACAAATCATTCAACCAGATACAAGTTTCGATTAATAGCGATAAAAAAAACCGGCCAAGTGCGAGTCGGACTCGCACACCAAGGGTTCCGCCGTACAAACGTAGCGACGCAAGAAGTGTCGGTATAAACAGCTGTATCTTTTGATCGCGTTAACTTAGAAGTTTGATTTTTTCACTGCTTAAAGGGACAATAGACCTAGGTCATCATCTCAGCGTTAATCCCAGTCGCATCCTAAGCCTTTTCACCTTTGGAGTCTGGGGTCCGCTTTACCAGTCCAACTGCTGAAATGGCTAAACTTCGACATTTTCCGTGAAGCGACTGCCGTCTGACCTCCACAACCCGAAGGCGACATCGAAGCATTGCAGTTAGACCAATTGTTGGACTTTTGAGGGCTCCAACAACCCATAACGACTGACACTAGAGTCTTTGTCTTTGCGAGTGTCGAAAATTTGTTGAAAATATCGACATAATCGGCTGTATCTTTTGATTGGCTTGGCTTAGAAGTTTGATATTTTCACAGCTTAAAGGGACAGTAGACCTGAGTACTTCATGTGAATTTCAGCTTGATACGTCCACGCGTTCTTGAGATAAAGGGTCTTTGACAGACAGACAGACGGACAACAAAGTGATCCTATAAGGGTTCCGTTTTTTTTCCTTTTGAGGTACCTAAAAAACGTTATTACGCAAAAATTAGTGCATCACTACTTATTTCTTTTACGTCCGACAAAGCTCACAACGAAATAAAGAAATAAAGAATCTAACAAAACAATAAAAGGAAAGTCGACAGTTATACCGCCTAAAATGGTGTTGTAATTTTTTTTTAAATGCCAAATTTTGGGGATGTTAGCGTAAATTCGCGGAAAAAAGGATTGTTTCAAAATTGATTAGTTTTTTTACTATGATGATTATGCAAAGTTTCAAATTTTATTTGGTCATGTGATTGCCTAACCTTTATTATCCTTATGGGTCGGACAGGGTATTCTTTACATATTGTATATCTACACAGAGTAGTGAATACTCAGTTGTTAGATTTATATAATTCAGTACGACAGATTGTGCAATATAGAGGTTTGTTGTATGTTCTCGTGGTGCAGAACGCAGTTTTGTGTAATATTCCCTATTGTGGCACCGTGGCGCCCTCGACGCAGTTTTGTGTAATATTCCCTATTGTGGCACTACAAATGCCCATTCACAGGTACATTTTCCAATTCAATAGTTTACATTTTCATCAGATACTTTCAAAATAAACCACATACAAGAGCAATTCTCAACTTACGGGACTATCTGACTTCATTTCAACAGGTCTCTCTTCAGAAGGCTCAGTACTATCCTTCGAGTCCTTAGACTCTGTATCGACGTCCATCTTGGCTGGATTGGAGTCAGTTTCAGGCAGACATGGGGCATCTACAGACACTTCAGAGACACTTGTAGGGGGGGAAAGGCTCTTTGCATCACCCATGTCTGAGTTCTGTGAGCTATCTTCTGCCGTGTTCGGCGGTTGTGCTGTTTTTATACCTGAAAGTATAGATGTAAGTTATTTATATTCTAATAGTATAGGTATATTTATGTATCCGTACTGGGCCCCTCGGTGGGTTGTCTCCCACAAAGAGGAAGCTTGGATCTTGGGAATGTCTATGTGATAGCTATCTCTTTGTGGCTATATTATTTTTGTGATACAAATGTAACTTAGATTTATTAATAACTAGCTGCATCCCACCATTTCAACTGCAAAGTTTCGATCCCATGGGAATATCTGGTTAAAATTTATCCCCTATATTAACCCTGTTTATCTGTGTGCCATTCATAAATTTCATCCAAATCTATGAATGTAAAAGTAGTATTTACGTGAAATAGTAACAAACACACATCCATACAAACTTCCACATTATAAATACACATTAATGTTATAAAGTAGGATTCTACTGTATTTCTCTTACATTTATCTCGATATCACCTCCATGTGATACAAATATACAATATGTAAAGAAAACCCTGTCCGATCCGTGAAGGTATTGTTAGGTATCGTTAACTGATTCTAATAATGCCTACAAAGCCGGGCTAAACTTAAAAAAAAATCCCCCAAAAAAAATAAATATTATTTCGAAAAAGCGAGGTAACTTAATGCATGTGCGGTAGGCAACCCGATAGCCCCGCCCCCCTTCACCCGCGCATGTATGCGCGGGTGAAGGGGGACGGGGCCATGCGGCACGTGGTCGCATCGCTATTCGCTCCGTCACAAATGGTATTGTCAGTTTTTTAAAAATTACCAAATTTCGGGAAAAATGGAATTAATACCCGGGAAAAAAAGATTATTTCAAAATTCATTATTATTGTTACTGTGATGATTATGTAAAATTTTATATTATATTTGGTCAAGTGTTTACCTAAGCTTTATTATCCTTATGGGTCGGACAGGGTTTTCTTTACATATTGTACACATGTTTCGAACACACAAGCACATGCCAGCCCGCATCTGCTTGCGTGTTCGAAACAGAGATTAAAAAACAACGATTTTTGAATAATTATACTGTCATGCATTATTATGACCAAGTTTGAAACACCCTTTATACAAGCGCTGTGATGCGTTCAAGGGCACGCGGAATGGAGCGGCAACATCTTTACCCGATTTCATTCACCGTAACTCAAAAAGTATTAATTTTTAATATTTTGTGCTATTTTTTTTTTTTTTGTTGAATTGATGAAAATTTCACGGTGTATAGTATAATGTTAGTGAATAGATCATAGGTACCTTGTTTTCGTCGTCGTCTCGGTTGCTTCGTAGGCAATTTGCGCGGGGGCCGCGGCGGCGGCTGTAGCGGGCCCTCGAGCCGATGGCCCACCGCACGACACCACCCTACTGGGTACACGTCCGTGCTGTGCGCCCACAACCATTGGTCGTACTCTATGCCCCAGCCATCGAAGTGGACCTTAATAAATGAATTAACTGATACATGATTTTGTCTCTGTATTTATTATTAGGTTTGTACAAACATTTTTGCACGTCAAACATATCTACTTTGAGAAGGCCAAAACAGAGGCATGATCTCCATTAAATCATGTGGATTTGCCTCTGAATTAATTAGTTTAGCTTATTATGTGGGTAAATGTGGATGTAACTACTATAGGCACACCACTGCCAAGTGTTTGTCTTCGGAGATTACAGACATCATCATCATCTCAGCGTTAATCCCAGTCGCATCCGAAGCTTTTTCAGCTTTGAAGTCTGGGGTTCGCTTTACCAGTCTAACTGCTGATTTTGGCTAAACTTCGATATTTTCCGTGAAGCGACTGCCGTCTGATCTCCACAACCCGAAGGCGATATCTAAGCATTGCAGTTAGACCAATTGTTAGACTTTTGAGGGCTCCAACAACCCGTAACGACTGCCTCTAGATGTTTGTATGGCAACCGGGTCCAACGGCTTAACGTGCTTTCCGAGACACGACCAGACCAGTGCAAATATTCATATTCATGCATACAAATATTTGCACTGGGTGGGGACCAAACCCGCGCCTCCTTGCGCAACGGCCGCGTTCGCTACCGCTACGCCACGGAGGCTGTCTACAGATTACAAACATCATCATTATTAACCTTTTTAGATTACAGACATAATGATTATTATTCATTTGTTTCAGGTAATGCAGGCACATACATATTTTTATTTTAAAACTAGCTTTCCGCCCGCGGCTTCGCCCGCGTGGAGTTCGCTTATATCGCGCTTTTTAGATTTCCCTCGGGAACATCATATTTGTCCGGGATAAAAGGTAGCCTATGTTCTTTCTCAGGGTCTAAAGATTGTCTGTGCCAAATTTCATCAAAATCGGTTGAGAGGTTTAAGCGGGAAAGCGTAACAGACAGACAGAGTTACTTTCGCATTTATAATATTAGTATGGATAGTACTTCAGTAGCATGTTCTTGTGCGGTTCTGTGATATTTGGTTCTGTGATTGTGTGATAGAGTAAGAGATAGCACTTGCTATGAGACCTGCCAAAAGTCTGAACAGATATTGGCGCCGATTCTGTTGTTCACAAACTAATTTTAAGTAAAGTGCGTCTTTTTCTTTCCATATCGTTAAGAAAAGGATAGAAGATAACATTATCATCATCATCAGCCTTTACTCGTCCACTGCTGGACATAGGCCTCTTTCATGGCACGCCAACAAGCTCGATCCTGAGCAGTTCTCCGCCAGCCACTACCAGCCACCTTTTTGATGTCGTCGCTCCATCTCGCCCAAGGGCGTCCCACGCTACGTTTTCCGAGACGCGGTCTCCACTCAAGGACTCGTTTACCCCAACGGTTGTCGGTCCTGCAGCATATGTGACCAGCCCATTGCCACTTCAGCTTGCTAATCCTCTCAGCTATGTCGGTAACTCTGGTCCTCTGTCGGATCACCTCATTTCTGATGCGGTCCTTCAGAAGATAATATTTTAGTTTAATTCTGTCAAATTAAGATACTCCATAGACAGTTTAGACGCGATTATAAACATGGCGACTAAAAATACGCTAGGTTACGTCAGGAGTGCACTAATTTGACAGGTCTAAACTGACATTTTATCTTCTGTCCTTTTCTTAATGAAATAGAAAGAGATGCACTGAACTTAAATTTAATTTAGTTTGTGAACAAGGGAATTGGGGCCATTATCTTGATTTTAAAAAGTCTATTTACTTGATCCTTTTTTTTTTTAATATATATATTATAAACTAGCGCTTGACCGCAATCCTGCCTGATGGTAAGCAGTGACGGAATCGTTGATGGTAAAGCGCACTAGTTTATTAAGAGCCTATTCACTCTAGCCTTGAAGACACTCAAATTGAAGTCCGACGGAAACACCGCCGCTGGCAAATTATTCCAGTCCCTCGATGTACGCGGTATAAAGGAGGAGGCGAAACGCTTCGTCCGGATCGTAGTGGTGTTAACAACGTAAGGGTGGAAACCAGCCGTACGACGGGTCGTCCGCTGGTGGAACGGAGATGGGGGAATTAAATCATGCAATTCCATTGCACACTCCCCGAAATGCATCCTATAGAACACCGAAAGGCTGGCTACTCTACGCCTGTGCTCTAGGCTTTGGGGACCAACCCGAGTTAGCAATCAATTGATTTGTTTGAATCACTAACAAGTGATTGGCACCATACCTTGGATGCTTATGATGCCAGATAGGCGATGGTAACTAATCAGAACGGCGTCTTGGTTCCATCCAACAAAATTAGAATAAACAAACCTTAAGTAAATCAGCGACAACTCTAGCTACAGTAGCGACACAGACTAGCCGCGGATCCATGAGATCAGCGCACTCGAGTCTCATGCCAGCGACGAAACCGTGCGACACCACGTGACCTCGCGCCGAGAACAGCGAACGATCGGCCGCCTGTCCGCCACATACTGTCAAATAATTCTCCCAACTGAACTCCTCCACACTTATCCTGAAAACAGATAGGTGATTAGTTTATAGCAAAATCTGGCTTCCAAATGAATAAACGACACCCTTTAATAATATTCATATCTTTTTTTTATAATTATAAACTAGCGCTTGACCGCAATCCCGCCTGATGGTAAGCAGTGATGAAATCGTTGATAGTAAAGCGCGCTAGTTTATTAAGAGCCCAATCACTCAAAAAAATACGGAGTGAATAGGAAGGAAGATGGCAGTTGAGCGAGGTGATACAATGTTAAACCTAACAGCACGATCAACGATACTGCGCCAGAGGTAGATTTATCTGTAGACCCTCCACGACCAAACTCCCAGCACAACAACATCGCAACACAACTGCTCAGATCGGTCCTCATGCCGCGACGACAGATTCTTGCCGCTTGGCGGCAAGAATTTGTCTGGTGGGGGGTAATTTCTGCCGGCAGCCGATATTATGGCGTAACACGGAGATGTTAGGCCAAATCTCACTAACAACTCCTTTTACAATAAAGCCTGACTGCCATGAATTATGACCATGATATTATTATTTGCTACTCATGTTATGTCTGCCCGCCTATTGTGACGAAGCTCTTGTCCAACTGTGAAAAGAGCTTCGTCACAATAGGCGGAATCCATTTTATGACCATTACCTAAATAAGTTGACTTACCCAGCAGGAGGCACAAGAGGAATATTATTAGCCATTGCAAATCCCACTGGAAATATGCATGGAGATCTCTGATGATAGCAAAACCAGTCGGCTCCTGATGCGTCAGCAGGATAACAGTCTATTCTGATCATCATGTACCCTTCATTCAATATCTGCATCACTGTAGCAGCACAAACAGCTGATAAGTTCAGAGGATCTATAGCCTCAAGCTTCATCCCCTCTGCAAACAATGGTGGTTCATTGCTTGGGTATTTGTAAAACATGTCAGGTGTAGTGTCATGCGGTAGGTGCCGACCGGCGGCCACTCTTTGGCAATAACTTTGAGGTGCATCTAAAGGATGGCCAATTCTGAAAGCCCAGCCAACAGGGTGTATGAGTGGCGAGTCTTCGTGGCACCAGAAACCATTATCTTCTGGAGAACTATCGTAATATTTCACGTGTAAACGTTTCCCGATCATTTCGCACACGGTAGCTACCTGGAATGTAAAAGAACTAATTGTTTTATCATGCTGGCACACACTTTAACTGATATAGAAGTAATCTGAGGTTACTCATAATATGCATTATCAGCCTTAAATTTTTCGATTGCAAGAACACTGGTTTCCTCTCTGACAGGAAATGGGCCGTGATCGAAGAGGGCCGCTAGATGTCACTTGTCATCGATTTTTTTTTATCTTTTAACATGTACATGCTGATTTCCTCACAATATTTTCTTACACTGTTAGGAGAGCAATGGTGATGAAATTGATTATTCATGCATTTGTCATTAATGGAAACTGACCAACCATTTAAAACATACATTGACCATGACTAAGAATTATATGTCACAGAATACAGGACTTTTATCACTGAGATCGGTATTCTACATGATTAGGCAAAAATGTTTTTTTTAGTAATTTACCTTAACTTGTGAGATCCTATTTTTATCAACAACTTCCATGATAGAACCAATAGAAAACCTAGATACTATACTATCATTCAATTTAGTGTAGAAATTCGCAGGTAATGTTCTCGCGCCAGTTAGCTGCCTCACCAGGAACCTGAAATCCACATAATTAATGGTGTTATGATGACTTACCACATTACACAAGTACCTTTTGCTACATCTAATAAAAAGATTTTATTTTCGCATGAACATAAATGTAATAATGTAGTGTAAACAAACCCTTGCTATGCATCAACTTATTTCACCTAAAAGAAAGAGGTAAATGGCCGTACGGAGGACGGGTCTGAGCAGTTGTGTTGCGATGTGTGGCGGGTACGATGCGCCAAATGTTGTTGTGTCGGGAGTTTGGTCGTGGAGTCTTCAGATCAATCTCCCTCTAGCGCAGCGTCGTTTGGTCGTATTGGTGTTGGGTTTAACATTGCATCACCTCGCTCAACTGCTGTCATCCTTCCTATTCCTTAGTTTTTTAAGTGAATAGGCTTAATAAACTAGTGCGCTTTACCATCAACGATTGCATCACTGCTCACCATCAGGCGGGATTGCAGTCAAGCACTACTTTATAATTATTAAAAAAAAAAAAAAAAAAAAAACAATTTAGGGTTACTACAAATCTCATACAATTTACTTAATTATCGATAGTTACATGCTAACTATTGATTAACAATTCGTAGATATAGAATAAGTAGAATCACTAAAATAATATGCAAACTTGCTATTTTGAAAAAGCATTAAAACCGCTTCCAACACAAAGATTACTCACTCTAAAAATTGTACTTGCAAATCGTCCCTCCCCCTAAAAAAATAAATATTATTTTGCAAAAAGAGGTAACCTAATACATGTGCGTTAGGACACCCTTCCGCGGGTGACGGGGGGCAGGGCACGCGACGCGTGGTCGAATCGCATAAGCGTACCGTCAAAATGGTGTTGTCACTTTCTTAAAAATTACCCAATTTCAGGGAAGTTGGAATTAATTCGCGGGAAAAATAGATTATTTTAAAATTCATTAGTATTGTTACTATGATGATTCCGTAAAATTTTATATTATAATTATGTGGTCATGTGTTTACCTAACCTTTATTATCCTTATGGGTCGGACAGGGTTTTCTTTACATATTGTATACTTAGTCCATACTTGAAAGTATTACAATGCATGTGTTATGCAATTGATTTGAAATTAATTAAAATACGCAAAATTGTATTGACAAAATGTCTTTAATACCTGGATTTCATCCATGTTTCTTTTTATAGGGCTATCACGAAAATTAATGTCAACTATTTAATGGGTTTTTGAAATACCAAGTTGATATGCATGTTATGTTAATGATTCTATTGAAATATGCTGCAATAGGGATTGTTAATAAATAGTATGTAAAAGGTATTAATGATGTAAATAACAGGAGATTTGTAAAACATGAGTTGTGATAACCCTAAATTGGTTTGTTTACCTCTATGCTTTATTGCGCTTGGCGTTGGTATAAATGACTATAGTAGATCAAGCCTAAGAACACAACACCCAATATTTTAATTGAATTATTTTTTTATATTTTAACGACACAGTTGGCGCAGTGGCTAAGCGATCCACTGCTGCGCTGCGTGTCACGAGTTTGATTCCTGCATGGAACACAAATATTTTTATGGCCTACAGGGAGTTATTGCGGATCTGACTGTTTGTGTGTGTTTCTTTTAAATGTTTGGACACGCACCCACAATACAGGACTTCCTAGCATGGGGCAACATATAAAAAAAGATATAAAAATAAATTACCTTTTCCAGTCTGTGTATTTATCTTCAATACTATGAGGGGGTATAAGAGGTTTGCCCCTAGTTGCACACCAACCCACAGGATGCACTTCTGAGCAGCATAGATTGACCCAAAAGTCTTTAGAATCATCGCTACCAAAGCCTTCAAAGCGTAACAGTCCCATATAACCTTTCACCTGTACAAAGAGACTTCAGTTTTAAAACAGAATATTTTTTATGTATGTTTCTAGATACTTGGAGAAGAGAGGCTAAAACAAGCTCAAAATTGTGCAGCAAAACTCAAAAACTAGGGGGAGGGCAAGTATAATATACATATAAATAATAATAATAAATATGGTTTATTTCTCTCACAAAGGCATATTGTTACATTAGTGTGTAAATACAATTTTGCTGCATTCTCAATTCTTTCTGAGAGCTGGAGTATGACATAGATGCAGAACCTGTAATACAGATCTCCAGGCTCACACCCCTCTAAACTATAAACATGGACAGGGAGTCTAATAAAAAAGGAGATGATACTTACTTTCAATACTGAAGCCACCCAAAAATAGTCACCAGACTTCCCATTATTCTCAGTGTCATTATTTTTAACTTCCACTTTCATACCCTCGAATGTACTGTCCCACATTTCATGAAGTGGAGCATGTTTGAACAAGCTCACTGGTGCAGCCAGGAAATCACAGCCAAACAACTCATCCTTCCATTCATAGCTGTTGGCTATTACTGCCGCTGATTGTTTTATGGGTCCAGCCTAATAACATTTTGTATGTGTGATTATAATAGGGTTTAATGGTTTTCATGGATTAACTTTAAGCTGTATCGGCTATAGACTGTTATGATGCATTTATTATTTTAACAGAACAGCATCAAACATCATTTGTCTGGCACACTGTTGTTACCATAATACCATAGTCCATTGTTTTGGCCATAATATTATGAAGGTCAGATAGACATTTGCTCCATGTAAAATACTGTTATTCAGCTGCATCCAGTTGGATGGGAAGCTGACCTGAACAAAGTTGGGCTTGGCAGATGATAAGTCCTTAATTAAATGTCGTGTATTTAATATGGCAATGAAAATGTCGATCACTGCTTATCTTTGTAATTTAAAGAGAAAACAATAACGACTGTCAGATTATAATAAAATTTTCACACAAGATATGATCCTTGGAAGGAAGTTTCGGTTTCGGCCGAATGGGGCAGTTGCCGAAATTCAGTTGCGGTTTCAGTTGGACTCTAGTGTGTAATTTTTAAACAAACAAAGTATAAATAATAGAAGTAATTTTGTGCTGTTAACAGTCAGCTGACTAACCTACATAATACTGATTTACCTCTATCTCGTCCACCGAAGCTTGCCAGTGCTGCAGCTGGGGCAGTGGCTCCATCGGTATCATACCCGCCATGTGTTCAGTTCCTTCCATCAACCTAAACCTCCAATGACAATGACGTCTTCTAATGTTACTGGCGTTGCATCTGAGCGAACAAAACTTAGTGTTTCTTGTGTAAAATTGTCCGCGTCGACCGATGCGACCACATAATTCGCATATTGCTGGAATAATAACACTAATTAATGATCTTTAAACTCGGCATTATAATTACCCGTAGAGTCACTCACCGAAACTATCTGTTCCTAGTGGTATGATTGTAGGATTGTCCGTAATATTTGTATCATCAGGTTGGTCCAATACATTAGCTAACATTACATCTTTGCGGGTATCACAAAAAGCCATATTTCAAATGAAGTGACGATGATGCTGTCGAATGTCGGCGCCGTAAACTCTTCAAAACACATGACTAAAATTACGCAGTTTAGATAAAACGAAATTAATAACACCCATATGAAAACACTATAACCACAAACTGCTAATTATCTAAGTTAACTTTAGTTATAATATTATGTTTTGTTTTTCATAACCCATCAAACAAAATAAAAATTCGTTCGCGAGCATTCACAACATTGAACATTGTGATCAGTGTGACCAATGTGACCATCTCAGAAATAGCGATTCTGCCACGAAATGGCGAAATTCTGCCAAATTCTGCCACACGTGACCCCAAAAAATGCCAAAAATATGCCACCATGAAAGCGAAAAAAAAAACAGGTCTTAGGTCCGTATTACAGAACGTCACTCAAAACTCAAGCTTAATTCTCGTTACTTAAGTCTCGTTTCAAGCCATTTGATTGGTTGACAGTCGTGGTGGCCTAGTGGTTAAAACACCAGCCTCTCAAGTATGAGTGCGGAGGTTCGATTCCAGGTCAGGCGAGAACCAATGTAACTTTTCTAAAGTTATATGTACTTTCTAAGTATATCTTGGACACCAAAGACTTAGGTCCGTATTACAGAACATCACTCAAACTCAAGCTCTACTTAGGTCTCGTTTCAAGCCTTTTGATTGGTTGAAACTAGTTTTATGTAATGCTTAAGCAGAGATCAATGCTTGAGTTTCCTTCTGGAATACGCACCTGAATGTGACTGATATATACTGTGGCTGATATAGGCAACTAGCGACCTCTGTTGTCGAAGGGAGGTGATAGCATCAATGAACGACTTTACGCATAATTTTAGTAAGTGCTCACATTTCGACACCAGAGGCGCTGTAAATACTTACTATACTCTTTGGGCGCTGTATTATGAATGAAAACGGTTATAGTGTGGAGCTTGAGAACTGTAGTACCGCCTTTGAACGCCAGGGGCACTGCTTTTATGAATGAATCACGATTATTTGTCAATGAAAATTGTAGTTGACCACCTCTCGGCACTAGAGGCGATAAGGTAGACACGTTTCGAATGTTCTAGAAACTCTCAGACCCGGAACTTGAGTTAAAATATCGGTCTCTTCCGCCCTCATACTGTGGTAACGGTCCTTTTCTGCTTTCGAGACGCCGAGGGTGCGGGTGTGTTAGTGTTAGTCTCGTAAATTGTAACCGTGTTTTAGATTGTAAGACTGCACCGTGGCTATACTTGCCCGAATCCAAGGATTGTATACTTTTAAACCTGTGGAAATACCGATAATAAATCTGGTAGTAGTATCCGCCTGTTTTTCATTACTATTCAGTATTATTCTCATTTTATAATAAGGGAAGTCCGCTGTACTCAACACTGAAGGTGAAAGAAAACATCTTGAGGAAACCTGGACTTTTTAGTCTGAAATCGCCAACCCGCATTGAGCAAATGTGGTGATTACGCTCAATCCTTCTCTGTCTGA
Organism: Sesamia nonagrioides; assembly: GCA_017933935.1. Lineage (NCBI taxonomy): Eukaryota > Metazoa > Arthropoda > Insecta > Lepidoptera > Noctuidae > Sesamia > Sesamia nonagrioides. Next base: position 61,479 of record JADWQK010000267.1, on the reverse strand, counting down.
GGAGACCTGTGCCCAGCAGGGGGACGATAAAAAAAAAATAAATAAAAAAAAGGTTGATGATTGGTTGAAACTAGTTTTAGGTAATGTTTAAGCAGAGATCAATGCTTGAGTTTCCTTCTGGAATACGGACCTTAATGTTTATAAACGTGTTTTTTAAAAAACACGTTTATCCTAATTTTTGTTTTATTTAAATTTATCTGAGATAATATACTCTCGCACGAAGCGTTAGACATGAGCAAAGATAATAAAGCTTTTGTGAAATTTGTAATATTTGGATATTTTGTAGCCGCATTTGCGTCCAAGATTTTTCCAACAGCTCCCCAAAATTTAACTACGTTCAAAATTGTACTGGTTGTGCTACTTCCACCTCATTCTGACAAGTCTCTTACACTGTTAACAAATTTAATTTGTCGTAGTAGTTCATCATCAACTTTTTGAATGTCTTTTTCGTCTACAGTGTTTGAAAAAATCTTTGCAGCGTTTAATGTTGAAGTAAAATCTTTGTAAACTACATGCTGTGGATCCAAAAACTGCAATCTCTTTCTAACGTCTATAAGCACGCTCGTATCTTCTGTTCATTATTACTTAGAACAGAACCTCACCGATTCACGAAACACAACACACCAAAACTCAAAAGAGAATAAGGTAATAAAGTCTGTTTGAAATGAAAATAATAAAGTGTATAAGAATATGAATATAATATCTATTTCATTACAGTCTATAATCCTATGATGCACTTGTGTTATAATATGATAAGCCGGGAGTCCCCGTATGAACTATCTATGAAACAGATGTTGCGAGTTTCACAAAATCATTCTTACCAAATTACTTAAAACACCTATAGCAATTTATTTGAAAAAGATGAACGCATCAATAATTGAATTCGGTTATTTTTATTTCTTCAAAATCTTTTAAATCCGCCAAAATCTGCCTCAAAATCTTTTAAATCTGCCATAATCTGCCGAATTTTTAAATCGTCACCATAATCTGCCACCATCATTTAAGGGCTAAATCTGCCAAAATGGCAGAAATCTGCCACAAATGGTCACACTGATTTTGATTGCTTTTATTTATGGTGACCATAGATGGTGACTGGTCAAAGAGTAAGTATAGAGAGAAAGAGTGACAACTTTGTGGTAAAAGGAGCTGTTTCATTTTGGGCCACCGCTATGAACGCTCTAAAGACAAAAAGGAAAAAAATAAAAGATTTTCATAAAAATACTACTAAATTAATTTGAATAAAATTATAAGGATATATATATATATATATAATTAATTATTTGAAATGTTATTTTAGTAAGATAACCCTTTATTAAGGTAGCCATGACAGTGGTTATGACGTTTGATTGGCGAATTTGACAGTTCTATTTTCCCGTTGTGTTCGTGTCGAGTGTTGATTTGAGTTGATTGTGTTTATTTAATGGGCCGTATGTCCGGAATTCATGTTTTGTTTTCTTCGGAGTCATATGGTAGATACGATAGCCTTATTTAGATACATGACACGTCAATCAAATGTCACTGTCAAAATCTTATTTCGCTTATTGCTGACCACCATAATGTATTAGTAGTTGTGTTGCACTCCTTGGCCGAGTGAAACTGAATCTGTATAAGACTAAGCCAAAATATAGGAAATTAACATTAAAAACAGTTAACTATAGCATAACTTTTATGATGTTCGCGCCGAGGGTAATCGGCTCTTTACTCTTTAATTTTATCTGTAAACATTGTTGAGGATACCCTCACATTTCTTCTTTTCTCTGTCCCCGCTTAATTTGGTGCGCTGTGTGACTGCTAGCCTTTAGTACGGATAAAGCCACGGCCGCGTCGGGAGTGTCGTCGTATTACCGAGTACGGATACGCCCACGGCTGTATCGGATTTATCGTCGTATTATCATGGTCGCGCGTGTGCCTGCTCCCGTGAACGCTTGAGGAGTTGCCACGTCGCGTGCTGGAAGCGGTGCGTTTTCTCGAGCACCGCACCAGTCCACTATCATCGAAGTGCCGCTATACCGACGCCTGCGTCGGTTATATCATGGTCGCGCGTGTGCCTGCTCCCGTGAACGCTTGAGGAGTTGCCACGTCGCGTGCTGGAAGCGGTGCGTTTTCTCGAGTACCGCACCAGTCCACTACATCGAAGGACCGCAAGAATCATCCACCTCGTACGAGGGATAACGCCAGGCAGCCGGGTTTGAAGGTAAGTGGTTGTACAGCGATTTCCTTTGTCTAGGGGGCAGAATTCTTTACCGCTTTAATTAACCTATGGAAATACTTCCCTTGATTGACCATTCTCTCTTTCGACCGCATTTTATGGTCTAACGAGCCGTATTTTATGACATTTTATGGTTCTTAGAGCCTCATCATTTTGTGGTCTCTCAAGCGTCAACATTTTATGGCCTTCGAGCCTCATTATCCGCTTTTAATAACTTTTCATTACATGCGTAATTGCATCATTCCGCTAGGGTACCTACATAGCCCGTTATAAAATCTTATTAATATAATAATTTTGCTTTAATCCACGCGTATTATACGTATGTATCTACTATTACACGTATTTTTACATTCGTTACGTATAAGTGAATTACACATATTCATTATTTTTTCATTACATTGTTTGTTGCGAGGGTAAATTGCAGTAACACCTGCTTATGTACGCATTATCGCCGCTCGAATTGTTTACTTAAAAACTCGATCGGCACTGTCTGATTCACAAAGCGTACCTACTTTTATAGCATCACGCTCGCGTTCCCGTAACGGGTTAAGCACAGGTGTGCGTTCGGTTTTATTTGACAAATTTATCTACCTCCATCATGACTGGGAAGGATAGCGTCCAGTCGTCTGTATCAGAACAAACTCTTAAACGATTAATTAGAGAACGAGATGAGTCTTTTGCTCGCCTACGGACTATTTACAATTCGTCAAAATTAGATTTTGAGGATGAAGCTAACATTGAGACATTTCTCGCCGCTATGGTTACCCTCGATTCGTTGCGTACCAATGGGGAAAGAAAACGCAAAGCTATTTGCAGATGTCGCTGATGGCGTTTGAAGCTCACATAACAATATTAGCTGTTAGTCGTATCACGTTTATGTTGAGTTTTTTTTGTGTTTGACGAGTTTTTTAGGTAAAGCAGAGTAATGTATTGTACATGGACTGTATCAAGTTAAAAAGGGTTAAAAGTCTAGAGAACTTCGGTAAAAAGGGACCGCTAGATCTAATTACCAGGCAATAACAATGCCCAGACTTTAAAAACTGAATACCCAAATTATTTTAAGTTACATTAATTTTGTACTAGGTTAAATGTTTCTTTGGTTATATTTAAGTAAATATTAATGTACTTATTATTGCCATATTTTGAAAGTTTCAACTATTAATCTAAATTATTATCAGACTTGAATCGTATGACCGAAATTTTGCTTCTTTGCTTCCTCAACAAAGAAATTCAAGAAATAAACAATTTGCATACTCAGAAAGCTATAGAGACATCAACATAATCTTTTACTGAAATCTATTTATATACTGTTCTAAATTGAAATGCATAGGTATCTTTAGGAAAGAGTGATTTCCATTATTATTGCAACAAATTGCTACACAACGCGGCATATTTTTTATAAACAACGTGAACTCGAACAAATTACAATGGGTTTTGACAGTTCATTTGGGTCAAACGATATCAGCGCCTCTAGTGGCGAGATTTGTCAGTTTTCTTCCCCATTTTGAGAGAATTGTTGATGATATTAATTCGCACAGCTTGTTACAGGTTGCAGCTTACGAACCTAGTTATCAAAGTTGGTCTTCATTTGAGGATTTATATTGCCGTTGTAAATATGCCGAAAGAAAATTGTCAAAAAGCAATCCTAAATTTAGTTCTCCTCCATCTGTCGGTGATGATAGGAAAAGATGTCAATTTAAACTACCGAAATTAGATCTTGTTGATTTTTCGGGCTTGCCCACAAGTCGGCCTACGTTTTATGAAACGTTTAAAACCACTATATATGACAACCCCGAGCTAACCAACAATGAACATATACGCGCGGCCGCGTCCCCTGCGCAGGTGCAATCTAATGATAACAGGCCTGTGTCTCAGCAGACCTGTGTCTCAGCAGACCCGCGTCTCAGCAGGCCTGTGTCTCAGCAGACCTGTGTCTCAGCAGACCTGTGTCTCAGCAGACATGTGTCTCAGCAGGCCTGTCTCAGCAGATCTGTGTCCGAGCAGCCCCCTAATCGGCGAATACATTTTTGTCAAATGATTGCGCCTAGTTGGGATCGTTTGGACCGAACGGACCAATGGGCGGCCCGAACGATACCAACTGATCCCAACTAGTTGCAATCATATGACAAAAATGTGTTCGCCGATTAGGGGGCAGGCCTGTGTCCCCGCTAAGAATTCCTTATCAGCTGATCCTTTGTTAAACAACAATACGCCCGCGTGCAATGTTTCGTTGTGTAATTTTAATAGTTTACGTAAACATAATAACACCTGCCTGCTGGGTACGGTTCAAGTGTTGTATTGTGACAGTGGTGGTGTGCTACACGGTGTCCATGCACTAATTGACCCCGGATCACAAAACAATTTTATTACGTCGACTTTCCTAACTAAACTTAATATAAGTTACAATAAGGTATCGCGGACCGTAGTTAAGGGAATAGGATCTTCAACTAATCCAATTAAGGGTTCCGTAAACATTAATTTGTTTTCACACAATGACAGAAAGCCTTTTCTTCCTCTAGATGCGTATGTTATTGACCAAATTACTGACAGTTTGCCTTCTGTACAAATTGACAGGGCGGCTTTAAATTATTTGAACCATGTTCATTTAGCGGATGATAATTTTCACTTGCCAGGAGAAATAAATATTCTTATAGGCGCACCACAGTTTTCAGAAATTTTACTTTCGGGTCGTGCTAACGGTCGCCCCGGGTTTCCTACCGGTTTCGAAACCATTTTCGGTTATGTTATCATCGGTAATGCTCCGATTGGCAACTTGTCTTCCGACATTGTTTCTTTGTGTTCATTTACTCTGTATGAGCCTCAAATTGATACACAATTAGAACCGTTTTGGCAAATCGAGGAGGTTATGTTGGAGCGTCCGGTTAACTCTGCTGTTAGAGAATGCGAAGAGATTCTTGTGAACAGTTTAACTCGCGACGGCACCGGCCGCTATAGTGTGGACTTACCCTTCTCGGCTGACCCGACAGAGCTCGGTGACTCATTCAAAATAGCTAAACGTCGATTTCTATACCTTGAGGGTAAATTGAGCGCAGCTCCGCGGCTACGCTTGGAGTACAGCGCCATCATTGAGGAATACTTAACTAAAGGTTACATCTTACTACTTCAGGATGGTAATTCGCCGCTTATTACCTACCATTTTAACCGCGTTTGCTTTGGTTTGCGAAGCAGCCCTTTCCTCGCCATGCGAGTTGTGAGACAACTTTGTAATGATGAGCGTGCATCGTATCCGTATGTGGCAGATATTGTGACGCGCAATTGTTACATGGACGATATTTGTTACTCCGTTTCCACCGTCCGGGACTCCTTACGGCTCAGAGAGGAGCTGCTGGGGATGTTTGCGGCCGGGGGCTTCAAGCTCGTGAAGTGGTCTAGTAATTCACAAGAGTTATTAGATTCACTTCCTGACGACCACCGCTACTCTTCAATGGTCACACTACATTGGGTGCACTCTGATCCGCAAACTTTGAATACATTTGTTGCTACGCTGGTAACAAAGATTTTAAATAATCTTCCCGCTGAACAGTTTTACCACGTTCCTGGCTCTAGTAATCCTAGTGACTGCCTATCACGAGGCTTGTGACCTAGCCAGTTGGTAACTCACCCGCTATGGTTCGCTGGCCCTCCATGGCTTTGTCAGGAGGTGGCTACGTGGCCTATTACGTCTGTTGACGTATCCGCTATTTCTGAAAAATTGCCTGAGACTAAGGTGGTTTCCTTTATCGTCTCATCTGGTTCTGAGTCTATTTTATGCGCTGACCAATCCAGTTCCAAAGATTGTAGGAAACCTAATCTCAGTGGTAAGGATTCAGAATCTATACACCCGCTATAGTTCGCTGGCCCTCCATGGCTTTATCAGGAGGTGGCTACGTGGCCTATTACGTCTGTTGACGTAGCCGCTATTTCTGAAAAATTGCCTGAGACGAAGGAGGTTTCCCTTACCGTCTCATCTGGTTCTGAGTCTATTTTATGCGCTGACCAATCCAGTTCCAAAGATTGTAGGAAACCTAATCTCAGTGTAAGGATTCAGAATTTATACACCCGCTTTTAGCGCTTTCACAGCGTATTTCGAAATGGAGTATATTACTTCGGTCTGTTGTTTATGTTTACAAGTTTTTAGGTAAACTTCCGCGATCTAAATTTATTACCGCTTCGGACTTAATCTATGCCGAAAACGTGCTGATTAACATCCTTAAACATTTTTATTTGTCTGATATTTACGCTTTAAATAATTCGGATGAGTATAAAGCTACATTCGGTAATGAGTTGGCGGAAAATAAAATCACGTGGAAAATAAACCCACCGCGCGCTCCGCACTTTGGCAGACATTACAAAATATTTGTAAAAGGTTTTATGACGCACTTGTATAGGGCTATTGGTAGTCAGTTGTTAACATATGAAGAAATGCTAACTGTTTTAACACAGATCGAATGCGTTATTAATTCGCGACCGCTGACACCACTCAGTGAAGATCCATCTGAGCTGAGTGCATTGACTCCATCTCGTTTTTTTAATATCAACACCGTTGAGAGGTCTGCCTGCTTATGAAGTTACCGGGGATAATACCAAATTACTGCGTCGCTACGCTTTGTTGGACCAGATGGTGCAGTCGTTCGCTAATCGCTGGAAACATGAATATCTTCATCTTTTACAATCCAGAGGAAAATGGAACACACCCTCAATCCCCATTAAGATAGGTAGCGTCGTGGTCATCGTTACTGATAACGTTGGCCCTCTCTCTTGGCCCCTTGGCGTTATTGTTGAGACCTATCCCGGTAAGGACGGGATCAGTAGGGTCGCTTTAGTGAAGACGGCGACAGGAATCTATAAGAGACCTGCCGTTCGCCTTTGTCCATTATCGTCGCAATAGCGCCTCTCCTGTTTCCCGGCTTTTGTTTAGTTTCCCTTCTTTCTTTTAAAACCGATGGTTTTAAGGCCGGGGGCATGTTCGCGCCGAGGGTAATCGGCTCTTTACTCTTATCGGTAAACATTGTTGAGGATACCCTCACATTTCTTCTTTTCTTTGGTGCGCTGTGTGACTGTTAGCCTTTAGTACGGATAAAGCCACGGCCGCGTCGGGAGTGTCGTATTACCGAGTACGGATACGCCCACGGCTGTATCGGATTTATCGTCGTATTATCATGGTCGCGCGTGTGCCTGCTCCCGTGAACGCTTGAGGAGTTGCCACGTCGCGTGCTGGAAGCGGTGCGTTTTCTCGAGGACCGCACCAGTCCACTATCATCGAAGTGCCGCTATACCGACCCCTGCGTCGGTTATATCATGGTCGCGCGTGTGCCTGCTCCCGTGAACGCTTGAGGAGTTGCCACGTCGCGTGCTGGAAGCGGTGCGTTTTATCGAGCACCGCACCAGTCCACTACATCGAAGGACCGCAAGAATCATCCCCCTCGTACGAGGGATAACGCCAGGCAGCCGGGTTTGAAGGTAAGTGGTTGTACATCGATTTCCTTTGTCTAGGGGGCAGAATTCTTTACCGCTTTAATTAACCTATGGAAATACTTCCCTTGATTGACCATTCTCTCTTTCGACCGCATTTTATGGTCTAACGAGCCGTATTTTATGACATTTTATGGATCTTAGAGCCTCATCATTTTCTGGTCTCTTAAGCATCAACATATAATATTGGAAATAAATAAATAAATTGTTTATTTCTCACATTTGTACATAATTTTTACAATAATTTTCTTAACTCTAAGTAGCACTGATGTATAATTTGCCTGAACTAGGTAGGACCTGTGCTTCAGGCGTAAAAGTGCTTATTGTATTTTTTTATTTCGCAATAAATTAACAATAAAAGTAGTACGTAAAAATCTAGGACACAACGGAAGTATACAATGTTATTATTAGTATCCTATTGCTTACATAGTAATATTAGATAATGCAATGATTATTATTTTCTAAATTTATTTACATACTGTAAGTAGGTCTTCAGTCTGCTCATATGATAAACCTTGTAGATAATTAAAAACAACATTCTTACAGCTAAAATAATTCAAATTATAAATATTTAATACTCTATTTAACCTATTGTATAAAAAGGGCCCTAAGAACGTATAGAATTTGTGTGTAAATGCATATTTAGAGGTAGAGGTTGAGCTGCACACTATATCATTCCGCCTTTTGGTAATTATATTAGCGTTGTAAGTAAGCGTAGCATGCTGTTTTAGTGTTATGTGCAGTATATAAATTTGCCGAACTGACAAAACTTTGCAGGAATTGTATAACTGGAAGGTAGGGAAAAGGAAAGGCAGAGAATGTGCTACTTTTAGAACAGCTCTTTGCGCACGTTCGAGGGAGAAAAGGATAGATTTTGATGTTCCACCCCATGAAGTTATGCAATATTGAAGTACAGATTGACATAGAGCAGAATACACTTGTTTCACTAAGTTGGAGTCTGCAATGGAGCGCAGTTTTTTGAATACAAACATCAGTTTACGTACTCTTGTAACCAAACTTTCAATATGTTGTCTAAAGGATAGTGTGTTGTCAACAAAGACTCCAAGATATTTTAGGCACTTTGTTTCAAGGATCCTAGGACAGGTACAAGAAGTGATAGACAGTTTGTTACAGCGGTGAGCGTATAAATGGGAATCAATTGCTTTGTTATCAACATTGCGCATTGTGAAATGAATATATTTTGTTTTCTCAGCATTCAGTGTTAATAAATTACAACGAAGCCAGTTAAGAACGGAGTTAAAGCCTGCCTGTGCTATGCCATACACCTCGGAAATGGTTTTTGCGGTGAAAATAATCGCAGTGTCATCGGCGTACGATATTATTTTGCCATTTACTACATTTAAGTTACATAAATCATTGATGTATATAAGAAATAACGATGGTCCAAGGATGCTGCCTTGTGGAACTCCAAAACCTAGAGTTTTTTCTTCATCACTAGTCATATACTCGATTCGAACACATTGCGATCTATTGCTTAAATAATCTTTGAAGAGTTTCAGCTGTGTACCTCTTATTCCTAAAGCCTCCAGTTTATTCAAAAGCAAAGGAACAGATACGGTATCAAAAGCATTTGCGAAGTCAAGGAAGATAGTTAAGACCTGGTTTCCATCACCGAGTTCTTGTGCAACGTGGTCTGTTAACTTTTCTACAGCATTCGCTGTTGACAATTTGCTTCTAAACCCGAACTGTGAAGGAGACAATAAGTTGTTCCCGGATGAAGAAATGTTTCAGTTCTTCAAACTTAAACTACAACTTCGGGTTGTGTGCGAGTTTTATAGCTGATTCATTGTCTAGGTACAACACTGGTTTCTGGCTCTTGACCATTCCATCAAGTAAAAGCTTCATCCATATAATCCCTTGTGCTGTTTCACTAGCAGCAATAATTTCGGCTTCGGTTGAAGAGATTGACACAATGGGTTGTAGCTGGCTCCGCCAGCTTATCGCGGCTCCAGAGAGCATGCACACCATTCCCGATGTTGATCTGGCAGTTGACTCGTCTCCTGCGTGATCAGCGTCGCTATAGCAGTCGAGTCGCAGAGATGCTGTTTTCGTGTAGCACAGTCCGTTATATTGTGTACCCTTCAGTATCTAAATATGCGTTTGACCAGTGCGATATCTCTCATTGAGGGTGCAGCCAAGTTTCTAGAGGCTACTCCAACAGCATACGATATATCCGGCCTCGTGCCGACTGCCAAATAGGCTAGAGCGTCTACCGCTTGACGATACGGGAAATTCTGTTCCACGATATCGTCCTCCTCTCCTCTCTCATTGTTTTTAATGATGGGTGTAGGTGCGGATTTGCAGTTGCTCATTCCATACTTCTGCAACACCTTCTTGGTATAGGCTTTTTGACATAGTTTTATTGTCTTGTTTTGAGTGTTTCAATTTCCATTCCCAGGAAGTATGATGCAGGTTTGGTAGTTATTTTGAATCTGGTTTTCAGGTCTCTCAAGAGTTCTTCTCCTGCTGCGCTTGTATTAAAGGGAACAAGTCCATCGTCAACGTATAGACCCACAAAAACCTTTGCTTTGCCTTTAATTCTTGTGTAAAGGCACGGGTCCGCTTCACTCTGTTGAAAACCAATCTTTTGTAGGTATTCTGCAATACAGGTATTCCAACAGCGTGGTGCCTGTTTTAAACCGTAGAGGCCTTGTTTTAATTTGCAGACTCGTTTAGAACCATCTTGGAATCCCTCTGGCAGTTTCAACTCATCCTGTACTGATCCATATAAGAAAGCCGTAGTTACATCGAATTGGCGGAGTTTTAGGTTTTCATGAACAGCCACAGCTAGTAATGTACGTATCGTACTTAAACGAACTACGGGGCTGAACGTTTTATCATAGTCTACTCCAGGTTGCTGTGAATAACCTTTTATAACCATTCTGGCTTTGTATTTCTCGACGGAACCATCAGGAATTTTACTTTATACACCCATTTGCAAGGGAGTGCTTTGCGACCTGAAGGTAAGTCGACAAGTTCCCAAGTTTGGTTTTCAATTAAAGATGTGATTTCACTACGCATGGCTTCAATCCATTTATCTTTATCAGGCGAGTCCATTGCCTCTTTGTATGTGACAGGTTCTTTTCGTTTGAACATGTTTTCAACTTCTTCGACTGCGGCCATAATGAAATCATCGAACTGCGTTGGTCTCGATATAGTCGATCTGTCACGTAGTGTCCTGGTAGGAGCTTGAATTGAATTTTCAATTTCATTTTATTCGTCTGAAGGCTCAGCGTGAGGAGAAACAGGGGCAATTATTGAACCAGATGTAGATTGGTAACTATCATCACTTTCTTTATTGTGTGGTTCAACAAGTTGAACATTTTCTGTGCTTTCAACCAGTTCTTGTTGCATCGTTTCATTATTGTTTGGTTCATCCAGTTGAATATTTATTGTGTTTTGAACCAGATCTTGTGGCAGCTTTTTTATATTGCTTATGTTTTTCGTGTCTTTGTAGAATAATGTTTTCATTACACGAATGTCCTTTGAAGTCATTATGCAATTCTTTGTTGGAATGTAGATTCTGAAGGTTTTTGAGGTTTCTGAGTAGCCCATGAAAATTCCTGGAATTGCTTTTCGGTACAAATTTGTGACCGTTAGAGCCTTTTCTAAGGACGTACGTTTTTGACCCAAATATGTACAGATGGTTCACGCATGGCTTTCTACCGACCCATAATTCGAATGGAGTTTTATTATCGATAGCGCTGTTGATACTCCTGTTCGATAGGTAATTGGCGGTATTTATGGCTTCACCCCCGAGCTTAAGGGGCGCTTTGGCATCGATCATCATAGCTCTACCTTTTTCAATTAGGGTGCGATTTTTCCGCTCTGCTATACCGTTTTGGTTTGGAGTATACCGTTTTGGTTTGGAGTGTAGGGTGCGGTTAATCTTCTCTGAATTCCAGAGCGCTTTAAAAAACTGTCAAAATCTTTGTTTACGTATTCTGTCCCGTTGTCGGACTGAAGATACTTAATTTTTCTGGATGTGACATTTTCTGCTTCCTCTTTAAACTCTTAAAACTTCTCAAAAACTTCATTTTTAGTTTTAATTAGGTAAACCTTACAGTAACGACTGTAGTCATCAATGAAGGTGACGAAGTCTCTTTTGTTACCAAGGGAGGGCGTTTGAATTGGCCCACACACGTCGCTGTGGACGATTTCCAAGAGATCGTTAGTTCTTTTAGAGTTCTTGTTGCGTGTAGGAGCAGGTATTCTGTGGAGTTTAGCCTGAACCCATACGTCACATTCTGGAAGAGTTTCATGGGCAGAAAAGTTTAAGCCGATTAATTCTTAATTTTTAAGTGCCTGAAGCATATCGTTGGCATTCATATGACCTAGTTTTCGATGCCACTCCATTATCGGCATTTCCCCTAGCCTGACTGGCTGGGTAAAAGACTTCCTGACTGAACGGTCCCTCCGAGTTGTTGTCGACGGATGCTCTTCTGAGCCCATGACAACTAATGCCGGTGTTCCTCAGGGGTCTGTTCTCTTTGCAACTCTGTTCCTGCTGCATATTAACGATCTGCTGATGCCCGGTATCTATGGGTATGCAGATGACAGCATAGTTGTAGAGAGATACCTGCCGGATGCTCGGGCTAGTAGGGAATCAATCCGGTCCGAAAGGGAGGCCATGGTTGAGCGAACGAGTGTTGCACTGCAGGCGGTCTCCGAATGGGGCAATGCCAATCTTGTAGCATTCAATGCCGCCAAAACACAGGCGTGTCTTTTCACCGCCAAAAGGAGCCCGTTCACCTTGGCCCCTACTTTTCGGAATGAGTCCTTGGAGTGTTCCGACCGCCTTCAGCTTTTGGGAGTTGAGATTTCCTCGAACCTTAACTTTGGGCGGTTCATTGAGTCCAAGGCCAGGGTGGCTGCCAGGAAACTTGACGTTATCGCAAAGGTCCGGCAGTACTTCACGCCTGGGCAGCTTCTAATGTTATACAAAGCACAGGTCCGTTCGTGTGTGGAGTACTGCAGCCACATTTAGGCCGGTGCTGCCAAGTGTCACCTGGCCACTTTGGATTCAGTGGAGAGACGTGCAAAGAGGCTGATTGGTGACCCTGATCTAACTTGAGTTGGTCTCCAAAGCCTAGAGCACAGGCGTAGAGTAGCCAGCCTTTCGGTGTTCTATAGGATGTATTTCGGGGAGTGTGCGAGGGAATTGCATGATTCGATTCCCCCATCTCTGTTCCACCAGCGGATGACCCGTCGTACGGCTGGTTTCCACCCTTACGTTGTTAACACCACTACGATCCGGACGAAGCGTTTCGCCTCCTCCTTTATACCGCGTACATCGAGGGACTGAACAATTTGCCAGCGGCGGTGTTTCTGTCGGACTACAATTTGAGTGTCTTCAAGGCTAGAGTGAATAGGTTCTTAATAAACTAGTGCGCTTTACCATCAACGATTGCGTCACTGCTTACCATCAGGCAGGATTGCGGTCAAGCGCTGGTTTATAGTGTATAAAAAAAAAATATTTGATGATTCGATCGGTTTTTCAGTAGTTACGTTGGCACTTTCGTATCGTTTTTGTTGTAGTGGCTTTAAATAGTAGAGACCATCCTTTTCTTTATACGCTGTAAGAATTATTTTGGCTTTATGATTCTTTACTGTCGCTTTCGTTTTTGTAAAAAGTACAGAGCATTCAGCATCTGTCATCTTGCTTACTGACAGTAGGTTGGTGTCTAGGTCAGGTACGAACAGAGTCTCTTTCAGTTCAGTTAGGGCTATGCCATTTCCGTTTTTGGTTTCGAAGGAAACGGTGCCTGTTCCTTTAATTTCAGCTCAGTGTGAGTCTGTAATGAACTTGAGTTTTCTAGACGTAGCCTTCATATTCTTGAATAAGTTACGTTGGTAGGTCATGTATGAGGTACAGCCACTGTCTACGACGCATATATCATCAATTTCGGTTGATTTGTCATTTGCTGTGAATAGGCACTGCTTGGCATAATTATTTTGATGAGACGACCGTTTAGGAGAAGGTTTCTCATTGTTTTTCTTCCAGCAGTTCATGCATATTCGGTGGGTCTTCTTTTTAAAAATATTGTTCCCCTTCTTTTTGCAGATTTTGCAAGTAGCATAAAAGGCGGTTTCTTCACTGGTGTCTTGTTCACCAGGTTCGAAGTTACTGTTGTGGTGTCTTGCGTCATTTTGCTCTAAGATTTTTATTTTAAGTTCTTCTGGTTTGGGGAGGACGTCACGGGATTCGATGGCCACACGAAAATTTTCGTATTCAGAGGATAAGCTATAGAGCATCATAATTGTTAACAGATCCTCGTTTATGGCCACATTCATGTCTGCCAGTTTGTGTGTCCATGAACTTGCATAGGTGAGCGCGCACATTGTTTCCTTCAAGTTTAGTTAGTATCAACTGTTTAAGAAGTGTTGCTATACGTGCAAGTCCTTTACTTGCATGTATATCTCGGAGTTTATCCCACAAAGCTTTTGCAGTTTTGCATTTCTTTGAGTAGGGAAGGAGCGATTGTATGAGTTCGGCTCTTGCTTGTTTGTCTCCTTCTACTTCTTCGGCAATTGGAGCTGCAGGGGATTTTTCCACATATTTCCATAGCTTGTGTCTCACCAGTACTGCTTGTATTACCCAAGTGTCGTAATTGTCCTCATTTAACGGATAAAATTTTACGACTGACATTTTTTTTTTGATAGGTAGGTAGGTTTTTCGTTTAGCTTTTAGCACTGATACTGTATATTGTTTTTGTAGATTTTTCTTAACGCTCTGCTACCATTCTAACTTTTATAATATTGGAAATATAATTAATAAAAAGCTTTGGGAAAATTAACACGTTGTTTTATTGTTTCGTATTCATAAATCAACACTCATAAATCCAGTCCCTCGATGTACGCGGTATAAAGGAGGAGGCGAAACGCTTCGTCCGGATCGTAGTGGTGTTAACAACATTGCACAAAGCGATTCACAGTTCCCGTGATCCGCACTTTACTCTTTTCACTCATATTTAACATCATTAAAGCATTCTTGTAATTATGTACAAGCATAAAGTACTCGTGAAGCTCTTTCACGTGATACTAAACACGGTATATTTATTTTAATTTTATATTAACATAGAACTTTTTGTCCGCTAGAGGGCGCAATACTAAATTTGGTGACAAGCTCTATAGCTCATAACTAACAGAATATCAAGGCCCTTCTAATGGTACTGCAGTGGTCTTATTCTGATAAGAAGTAAAGAAGCTATGAACGAAAAGATGTGAATTATATGCAACCAGCCCATGAATACAGGTAAAGTCACAAGCAAATGCTAGCAATATATATATATATATATTCAAAATGTACAAGTAAAGCGCTTTCAAATGATACCAAACACGGCATATTTAAATTAACTTTATTTTTTTACTCTTTATGTTTTGTTCAGTTCTCGCTCGTATACCTCTCGTACTTTTATTCCTCATACTATCTCTTTCTTTCATTCATCATATCTTTTTTTTCTCGAGGTCGGTATAGACCATCTAGCTTATATTACTTTTTGGTTTATTTTTGTTTTTTTATTTTAGGTAATAATTGGATAACACACGAAGATACTTTATATTTAATTAAGTACAATACACAACAAACATAGCACGTTTTTATATTAAGCAGCCCTCACTGGGCGTGTATCTATAACTCGAGAGTTACTCTCTATACACTTAGTTTTCTTGGCTACTTATTCCTCTCAATGCACTTCTTTGCCGTTGCTTTGCAGTACTTTAAAAATGTTCTTCTCGTTTTGCTGTCTTTCATTAATTGACTAAAATTTTCTGCCCTGACCACGGTTTCCATTTCCGCCTCGACTCGTAGCCTGTCAATACCGTTTGTTGGGCACTCCACTAAAATATGCTCAACACTTTCCTCTTTTTCGTCATCGCAGACGCACATCGGACTCTCCCTACACTTGAATCGGTGTAAATACTGGGAGAATCCGCCGTGTCCCGTCAGAACCTGCACAAGAGTTGGATCCATTTTTATTTTTCTGACGATTTTGTACGCCTCCAGCACCTCCGGGAAGAAAAGTCTGGTCACGTATGACCATCCTTATAGCGACGATTCCATTCGCTAAGCGTCTCCAGACGAATCTGTCGCTTAACAAATGATATCGGGCACTGGTCATAATCAGCCAGCCTCTTGATCTTAAGTGCCGCTTCTTTTGCAAGTGTGTCAGCCCTCTCATTTCCCTCCAAACCCACATGAGCTTTCACCCAGAATAGCTCAATATTCTGGGTGCGTGACCGAGCTGTTTTGATCATATTCCTAATTTGTACTGCTAGGGGGTATATAAAGTATTAAAACTGAACGTTGATTGGCTATATCTGACAGTTTCGAGTAGCTTGACCTGCTGTCGTCTGTAGATGGGAATAGGAAAGGGATACACAGATTTTAATCTGCCTGCGCATCTCATCATCATCATCATCTGAGCGTTAATCCCAGTCGCATCCGTAGCTTTTCAGCTTTGGAGTCTGGGGTCCGCTTCAGTTTAACTGCTGATTTTGGCAAAATTTCGATATTTTCCATGAAGCGACTGCCGCCTGACCTCCACAACCCGAAGGCGATATCTGCCTGCTCATCTGTTAGCATTATAATTGACGAGAATTTTATTAATTGAGCAGATAAGTTCTAATTCTCTGAATTTACTTGTACTGGGCTATTGTGAAACATACCTTTTCTATTTTTATTAGCCTACAATGAGTATTGTAAAAATATAAATGATTTATATCCATTATACATACAGAGTGTACATAAACCAACTTCTAACAAAGTCGTTAACCATGCGTTTGTACGGACGACAGCTACCCTAAACTGTCAAATATTCTCAATAAAACTTGAACCTTAATACTTTAGAGATAAAGTTGAAAATCTAATATAGAAATCTGACAGGTAGTAGCATGATGTGCTGTCGTCTGAACATCAAGTAACTATACCTATGCAAAAAAAAATTGCTGGGAATTGACTGTTTTTGGGAGTGAAAGGTGAGTGACATCGTAAAACTCATTGTAACGCACGCAAAACATTTTGCCAATAGATGCATTGAACAGTTCAGAACAGCTGAACGAGGCTCGCGGAGGTAATTAAAGTTATAATACTTATTAAAAACTTTTTTTTTTAAATTGTGAAAAAGTTGGAACCTTGACCCCCAATATCTCTGGACCTAGAAGGTTCCCAGGTATGCTCAAGTGAAAAAAAAAATATCGTAATAGTGGGGAGAATAAGTGGTTTTCGGCTTCATTAAGGGTACTTTTGCACCCTTTATAATACAGTAATACACCGTACGCGATGGGTGGGACTGAGCGCTATCCGCGTAAGTCGGGGTACAATTTTGCATATAAAGACATACAAAGTATGTTTAATTGGGACTGGAGACTAAATAAAACAATAATTTAGGAAATAATTAGTATCTAATTCTAGATATGACAAACTATATTAATAGAGTGTGTAAACACAATCCGAAGTTATTTTGATGTAGAAGGTTTCATAAATTGTAAAAAAGGCGTCTGACGAGTCAATGATTTTTTCTTCTCCCGTAATATCTCCTCGTAGCATCCTAGTAATTTTTTTATTCCATGTTTTGTAACAAAACTGCGCTTTTCATTGGAGTCTATGCTTTCCAAAATTGTTAACCCTTTTTCAATCGAACTGAGGGCTTCTGTCAAGTTTCCAACTGTCATTTGATCTTCTAATTGAAGTGGATCTAAAAAATCATTACATATTGTCAATTTCTTCCTCTTCTTCACGCATTATTATGAGCTCATCAATTGTAAGCTCCTCATTGTGTGAACTGAACAAACTGAACGAATAATAATGCGGGTGGGGCGGAGTTAGAAACAAACGTCGCCGCTTGACCTTGACTGCGCGGCGTTCAAACAAAAAAAGAATAGACGAGAAAGTTAAATCGCGTAACTCCGAATTCGCGTAAGTCGAGGTAGCGTAAGTCGGGGTATTACTGTTTACTTTACATAACTACCGGCTGAAATACATTTTGTTTACTTCGTTTAACTCAATCTATATAATTATATTCTGTATTGTAATATTTACAACCATAATGTTAAGCAAAAACCATACAAATGTTTAATAAAAATAAACGTTAATTAAAAATTATATTAAATTAAATTATTCCCCTTAATTTATCTAAATTAAATGATTTTGATCAAATAGGGGGACTTTAGGAACAATTTGGTATCAGTTCCATGTTTGTTGGTAGGTGGGGCCAGAGCCCATAAATTTTTGCCCATAAGTAGTCCTTTGTAAATCAAATAATAATAGAGAAAGAAACATGCACTTCGATCGCAGGATCGATTATACATATAGCATCATAGCCATAATTATGTGAGCAAGTGTGTCCAAAATTGTATGTGGCGAAACCACGGCGCGATCTAATATTAATCCAATAAGTGTCCAAAGTTGACTCGCGCGCTCGATAGATGGCGTTGGCGTCGAGTCAGATCGCGCTATGGTTTCGTTACCGCTGCTAGTTTATGTAGTTTAAGAATTATTTTTGTTGTGTGAATCGATTTCATAGAATAAACGCTCATTTGTACTAGTTGTACAAAGATTGTGTTATTTCTCGCCTAACGGACCCCAGATTTTGTTCATGGTCCTTCGAACTGGATTTGGCTGGGCGTGTTTTTGGTAATCACCGGTGGTGGTAGTGATTACCACCCACTTCGTCGCTACTGGACAGTGGATCGCTGTCCAGAACATCCCTACAGCAAGGCGGCTGGAAAGACGCCAAGGCAGTGGTGGAGCCGAGTGACTACATCCGGAGGAGCGGTGAACTCGGGAGGTGAAAGGCAGGTTGCGGAGCGCTAGAGGGCGCCACTTGTGGCAGGTGCGTGATGTTGCGTCGAAGAAAATCAGTGACAGTGAGTGCAGTGTTTACATTTTCGCTCTTATTTACTAGAAGAAATAAATCTTAGAAGTACATGCAAATTTGAACCTTAAAGTAAAGGCTACTGGAACTTAGAAAAAATCAATAATCTTTCAAGATAGTGATAAAAACTTAGAAAAATTTAGTTAGTTTGGACTCGTAATAGTTTTAAGCAATAGTTGGTTGAGACGGGGAATCCATGTCCGATTTTTACCAGAATAGCTTGCAAAAAGACTTGTAAAATTTTAACCAATTTGTATTTTAACTTTGTGTATAAAATTGTTGAATGTACTACATATAAACAAAATAAACTTGTTCATTTTCTGCTTAGCTTTGTTTACGCTTTATTGTGGTATTTGGGAAGATTTTGTTTGAGTTTTTTAAATTTACCACCAATTACAGAGTTATAATAAGCAATTTACAATGGAAGCGTTCAACGATTTACAGGAGGATATTAGGGCAAGAATGCTGAAAGTTAAGACTAATTTTAAAAGGTCACCTAAAGATCGTTTAACTATTCCATATATTGAAACTAGGCTAGGTAACTTGGAACAACAGTGGACTTTATTTACAGGCACTCATACTAAAATTATTAGTCAAGTTAAGCGAAGGGATTTGTACAATTCGGACTATCATAGAAATTGTGTATATGATGAGGTAGAAGAATTGTATGTACAATTTAGAACTGATTTAAAAGGAATGTTATATGATTTAAAAACCCCAGAAACACAGTTAAATTCAAGTAGTCAATGTGAAGGTTTAGCCAGCAGTTTTAAATTGCCAGAAATTAAAATACCAACGTTTTCCGGGAAATACAACGAGTGGCAGACGTTCAGAGATTTGTTTTTAGGGCTTGTGCATGAGAATAAGTCTCTGGATGATGCTCAAAGGTTCTACTATCTCAGAGGTCATTTAACTGGTGAAGCAGAACAGTTATTGCGGAACATTAAACTGACATCTGATAGCTATAAAGTTGCGTGGGAAAAATTGGATGGTATGTACAACAATAAGCGGTTTTTGGCTAATGGCATTTTGAATCGGCTGCTTAATCAAAAAGGTTTGATGTCTGAATCTGCCTCTGAAATTAAGAAGTTAATTAACACTACATCAGATTGTTTAGAGTCTATCAGAAATCTAGGTGTAGATGTTTCATCTTGGGATATTTTAATTATTCATCTAATGAGCGCGAAATTAGAGAAAGAAACACGAAAAGCATGGGAATTAAATGTGTCTTCAGATCCATCTGACGACTTTCCTAGGTTTGGGCAATTTTCTGATTTTTTGATAAGATATTTTAGAGGGTTAGAAAATTTAGATACCGAGCCCAACAAAGTAGAAAGCAAAAGTATCAAATCTTTTCACATTGTAAAACAGAATAAAATTACGTCGTGTGTGTATTGTACTGCTGATCATAAAATAACTGCTTGCAAAAAATTCGCCAAAGAATCTAATGACAAACGACGTGATATTGCAATGGAGAAAAATTTAAGTTTTGTGTGTTTAAACCGCAACCACTCTGCCAAATTTTGCAAAAACATGGTCCGATGCCGGGTGTGCAAACGCCGCCACCATTCCTTATTACACCCTAGTGGTGATTCTGGTTCTGTTAGCGCAGAAATGTAGACGGTTCACGAGGTAGCTTCGCCGACAAGTAAAAGGTCGGTTGAGGAAAATGCTGAATCCGACAGCAGTAAGCTTTCCGCGCAAGCAGAGGGGTCTAATAAGCCACTTGTGTCTTGTCTTTCGACAGGGAACTGTTGTAAAACGGTTTTATTAACTACAGCTTTGGTGCAAGCTGAGTCGAAAGACGGGACATACCTTCCGGTTAGGGCATTATTAGACCAGGGTTCGCAAGGGTCTTATGTTACTGAAGCTACGGCTCAGTACTTGGGATTAAAAAAGATTGCGGCCAAACACACCATAGTAGGTGTAGGTGGTGGTGCGCTCACCGCAGCGATCGGCGGAAACGACCTCTCGCTGCCGGCCGTGGTCAGAGCCATGATCGACAGCGAGGAGTCATGGGACGCGGTCGTCTCCTTCTGCGAGGAGGTAATCTCCGCGAAGGAGACGGCCGAGCGGGAGAGGGAGGCACTGAGCACTCTCCCGTCCCGCCGACGGCGCGCTGGCCGGAGGAGGAGGGAAGCCGAGGTCGATCCGCTTCCTCCGTAACGAGAGACCGACGGGCCGAGGACCAGGGGAGTCCGACGCCCGTCGCTAGGGCCGGAGTAGGCGTGTAGTGGCTGTTCCTACACGCCTACCTGATGGAAGGAGGGGAGGGGGAAGAGGGACCCGCCGATCTCGCGCGCGGCGGGTCAAGGCCTGCCGGGGATGCGGCGTTATGGCAAACTAGAACCCGCACCCCTGGCCATAGGCAAGAAGAGGAACGCTCCAGTGTTTTTAGCCGGTGAGAGCCCGGCACACCCTCCGTCGACCTCCAGACGGAGGACGGTCTGGTAGAGATTTCCACTGGGTGAACAAAAAAAAAAAATATATGTCACTTAAATATTCTGATTAAAAAAAAAACTAACCTGTAATAACACAATAATCGTGTTCTTGTACTAAGCGCGTAGAAAAGTCTGTAAAAGTAAATTTTATTATTAATTAATTTTTTCAATGAGTTTCTTTATGGAAATATCTAAATAATATTATCGCATTAATAATAATATGATAGTAACTCTAGCAGCTTGCACAAATAATACAATTTATAAAAGAAACAACGACAAACCTATTGAGCATTGCGGTATTGAAGGATCAAGGGCATCAAATTGTAGGTATTGGTCTTCTACAGTTTTTTTAGCTATGTGGAGCGGGAAGTTACTCAATATCTCATCGCTCAGGGGCTCGGCCGTAATTCCGACACATGGAACAGCATTCCTTCTCAGTCGTGTCTTTTTCTTTTTAAAATCCCTAGGTCGAAAATGCTTTCCACAAATATGTTTTAATTGGTGTAATTTTTCTATAGGCACATAGGCCAAGTCCTCTTTACCCGTTATTTTTACCCATTGTTTGCACCTACAATGAAAAATGATTAAAGCAGATGAATATTATTAATGCAAAAACTATTAAGTACCTACTTTTTTCAATTTATTACAACTCAGCCGCTGAACTGATTTTAATGAAAAGTAAGTTTAATAATAGAGTGTAAATAAACTTATAAATAGCACTGATACAAAAAAAAAGGATTTTAAATACAATTGAAAATTTTGAGGTTAGGTCCAACGATTAAGGGATATGGCGAAACAATTTGCGTGATTTTTAATTTACTATGGTAGATTTATTTATTCTAAGTAGATTTTAATCCATACTAATATTATAAATGCGAAAGTAACTCTGCTGTCTGTCTGTTACGCTTTCCCGCTTAAACCTCTCAACCGATTTTGATGAAATTTGGCACAGACAATCTTTAGACCCTGAGAAAGAACATAGGCTACCTTTTATCCCGGAAAAAATTGATGTTCCCGAGGGAAATCTAAAAAGCGCGATATAACCGAACTCCACGCGGGCGAAGCCGCGGGCGGAAAGCTAGTAAGAAATAAAAACAAACATTTTGTTTTTCTGGCGCTTCGCGGCTGCTGCCGCGGCACGCTCGCTTCGCTCGCTCGGCTCGCGCGCTATTTTGGTCACAGTTCTAACCTAACCTGTTAGGTTAGGTGTGGACAAACGATTACTGACGTGTCATTTTATGTTTCCTTGTGCACAATGATTTTGTCTACGATTTCCGTCAAATGAAATAATAATTGTTAATAATTTAATGTTTCACATGTTTTTGTTGAAATAATATGATGTTATACTAATTATTACTATTAAGATAAAATAAATAATACATAATAATTTCAAATAAATAATTTGACAGGTCTTCAACAACAAGTATAACGGAACGGAATGACAACAAAAATACCCGATTCATAACCTATAATTGTCAATTTAACATGATTTTTGTGAATGAATTTCTCGGAAACTATAAGTCTTCATCATTTGAAATTTTACATAGAGGTGTCTTAGGCCAAGGTCTTTCAGCCCGAAATCTTGCCGCCCACTTCATCGGTCCACCAACTAGTTTATCCTAAATGTTGATTTAGTTACAGTACCTATAGTTAATTCGTAAAATGTACTAACCGATCTTCATCCAGTGGAAATTGAGCCATAAATGTTCGTTTTTTGTTTTCTACCCGAGTTGTTCTCAGTCCACATATCTCACACGTTACAGTTGGCATGTATAAAGATAAAAACGACACAAATTAAAAATAATACGCGAATTAAAAATAAATAAATATAATACGCAAATTAAATAACTATCTTAATTTTAAAATAGCAGATTCAAACAACAAATAGCTCGTAACAAAAAGTATAATTTATAATATAGGCTCGTACACAGAGCAAGTAATCACGGCTCCTATTATATACTCATATTGAACTGCTAATATAACTCGCGCAGTTAAAGAAAAGATCTGAAAATGGCGGCGGCTACTTATGGTACGGTTTACAAAACAAGTTTGGTTCTATGGGTCGTTACGCCTTTTTCAAGAAACGTAACATAACCAGTTACTTGGTCGAATAAAAAGAGATATTTTTGTAGCTAGTTATTTTCATTCGACTACTGTGATTGTTTACATAATTATACCTCCACCAACTATACAGTTACTCACGAAACGAAACTAAATTAAATCACTTTCTTGAGTGTGTTGTTATACAGTTAATTATTTTTTAGCTAATATTCTATTATATAATTGTAATATAGTTTGTCAAATATTATATAATTATATTACTAATATTAAATTATTCTTTTAGCCAATAATAGTAAAAATAATATTACTAAGTAAGGAGAAAAGGTACATAAAATACTGGATTTTAAAATTTGTCTTTATTAATTATAAAAATACCTGATAAAATATCTGAGAAAAAGGTTTTATAAACCGCTTGGCCCAGCAATATCTGGATCATCTGAACCCATTATTGGTTCAATCCCCTCCATCAATTCGTTATA
Source organism: Sesamia nonagrioides (assembly GCA_017933935.1). Classification (NCBI taxonomy): domain Eukaryota; kingdom Metazoa; phylum Arthropoda; class Insecta; order Lepidoptera; family Noctuidae; genus Sesamia; species Sesamia nonagrioides. The sequence goes on along the minus strand of JADWQK010000267.1, from coordinate 37,922 downwards.
ATCATCCATGGACTGGTCACTTTCACAGTCTTGGTCGTCACATTCGTCACTTTCATCTTCGGTGTCGCTATTCATGCCCACACTGATAATGAAATCCTCTAGTTCACTCTCCCTGCCTACATCGCGATTCCAGTATGCTTCTTCGACTTTCTTTATGTGATTTATTTGTTTCTTCCATTCGTCTTGTGTAATTGAAGCTATGGCCTCTTTTGTCAAGTCCTCAATTTTATTTTCGTGTTGCTCCACATTTTTATCTGCGACCCGTTGTTTTATTAAATTCCAAACATGTTCTATGGGGTTCAGGTCGCAGTTGTAAGGAGGGAGTCTGAGAACTTCATGGCCATGCTCACGTAGAAGTTCGTCTACCACATACTTTTTTTCGGGGCGATGGTGTTTTAGATGGACGAGCAGCTCTGCTTTAGTCCAGTCTTCTTCGAATGCCACACCGTGCTCGTGCATCCATTTCTTTATATCCGCTTTGCGGGTTGCAGTCGTTGGCGCTTTATCCAACTGCATGCTTTGGTAAGATGCATTATCCATGACGAGAATGGAGTTTTGAGGCAGATTTGGTATAAGTTTTTCGTTCAAATATTTTGTAAAGTTATTACCATCCATCTCGTCATGGTAGTCGCCTTTTTTTGATTTTGCTTTGAATAATAATCCTGCACCCTCCACAAACCCATCCTCTGAGCCGGCATGAACCATCACCCACCTTTGTCCAGGACTATCATTTTTTCGAATGCCTTCGTTGGTGGATGACTGCCAGCACTTGCTGACAGTATAATGAGCATGGATCCACGACTCATCCATGTATACAACTTTCTTTTTTTCCGCACCCATGGCATCATTTTGTCGGAGGCGGCGTAAATATTTCACTCGCCAGGCTTTTATATTATCGCGCTCTATGAGCACCATTCGGTTCTGGCGACATTTTTTAAATCGAAATCCGAGCTTTTCTTTTAAAATCTTTCTTAACGTCGTTTTGGAGCCTGTATAGTTTAAATCAGCTTTTGCTGATGCCATAATCTTGTTCAGCGTAGGTACCTCCTTTCGAACGTCATATATTGAGGCCACAATATTTCTAATGGCACATAAACTGAAGTTATCCATGGGGACACGCGTATTGTTTTTGCCTTTTCTACCCTTACTCGGCGTACGGATTTTAGTGTTGGTTTGTTTTGCAAGTTTACCTGAAATAATAGTAAAATATTATAATAGAATAGTAATATGATGGCTTTATTTTAATTAGGGTTTTTATGAACTGAAACATGCTAAAATATGCTGGACGCTCTTTTATAGCGTGAAGTCATTAAAATATACCTTTCTCTGCACGTGGGTACTATAGAGTCCAGAGATTATTAGGTTAGAAGAATAAATTACTATGATAATGCACCTTGGGTACTGAGTCGCCCAGGCTATCAATATGATGAAAGGTCGATTTTTGTTTGCGTTATCCTAAGTTTATTTAAGTTTTGATGACAATAAGCATGCTATCCGAGTTTCTTGGATACTTTTAGTATCAGTTTAATAGTATGTTTTAGTATGGAAGTTAACTTCAAAGAACTTAACACTTTATAGAAGTTAACTTAACTTTGTTACTAATAACAGCGAAGCAAAAACAAAAAATGTCACATCTGGGTGATATAGATGGTAAATTTAACTGAAAAAACATATTATAGACAGAACAGAGCTAAGCACAAACTGATAGTTTATTGGTAATTACCTTCTCTCTTAATTTTCGATATAGTAGACATCGATAAATTAGTCGCCATCGCTGCGCGTGCAGCGCTGTACTTGAGCGGATGGTAGCGCTCCAAGTTCTTCTCTTCTTCAAAGTATTTTATCACGTTGTAAACAATTTCACGCGCATCACTGTGTAGAATCTTTCCACGTTTTCGTGAAGCCATTGTTCAATCACAAACCAAATGATAAAATAATAAAATGTCAACGTTAGTACTAAAAACTTAACAAAAATAAATAACAATCAAACGTAACGCAAACAAATAACAATTAAACTCAACAAAAACAATAATATCAACAAAATAACAGAGACTTTAGCGGAACGAAAGTAACGATAACTCGGAGTGCGTCAAAGTAGCTTGGAAAGCGAATCCTGACTGATTGTTATTTTTTTGCAGCTCTTACTTCACTGTGTGAGTATAGACAGCGATAGAGAGTGAGCGAGAACGCATGCGCGCGGACGCCATTTACAGATCTTTTCTTTAAGTGCCCAAGTTATATTAATATACTCTTTGGTGAACTGACAATGACATAGTGACATTGACGCACAGAGTACTTGTTTTTTCTTATAGGAGTCTTTGGCTTGGTCGCTAAGACCTTTGAGCCATTTCTTCGATAATCTTGTCTTCTTTTTTAACTTATCCTAACTTATTCTAAACTTATCCTAACTTAACCTAACCCCCGTGAACCGACACTAGGAGGAAGATTTGTGTCAAAGTCATGATGTGGCCACTATGCTACAATATTTCACTGTTCTTTATAAATTATTCACTGAATGTACTTTTTACTACATAAATCACGCGCTTTTATTTAGTAAACAACACTATATATAATTTTTAAAGTCCAATGAAAAATGAGCGTGACACTCATCTTGACATTCCCGCCAAACCTCCCAGAGTATTATTTTTTTTTTTTTTTTAATTTAATGACCTGGTTACTAAGACCTTTAGGTCATATCTTATTTATGTAGCACTTCACTATGTTACACTTGCACTTATTTATATGTTTTTAATAGTATTTTTAATATATTTGTATAATGGTTTGTATGTATTTCTGTCTTTAAGTAGTTCATAGAGTGGCGGCGGGCGGGATGAAGAATCACATTTAATTTCCAGGTCACTTATTTCACTTGCCAACACCAATCGATCCAGTAAAAAATTTGACAGTCAAATATAAGATGACTTGCGGTGCATCCGTTCTCTCCACAATGAGGACAATTATCCGTAGGAACAATGCCCAGTTTTGCTAGATGTGACGGCGTCTTATTATGCCCAAAGCGTAATCTATTGATTGTGGTAATAAAGTCTCGACTGGCATCTTTAGAACCATTGTACCAAGGTTTCACAGGTAGAGTATCTTGGATGCTCCCATACCACTTCCCTTTCGTTTCTTGATCGTGTTTCCACATTTCTAACCATAATTTGTTAATATTTTGATCTAAGTATTGCTTAAAATCAGTCATAGGTACCTCTGTAGTATTTTGAACATCCACAGCATTTATGCCTTCATATGCGGATTTATCAGCCATTTCATTACCATAAATACCTCTGTGAGAAGGTAGCCACAGAAATTCAATATGAATATCTCTAAGAGAGTATTGATAGATGGTTTCTTTAATGTAATAAAGTATATAATTAGTTTTGTAGGTTATTTTGAATCTTGATAATGCTGTTATTAAACTGAGTGAATCAGAAGCTATAAGAAAATGTTTATGATTACGAATCTCTCGAATTCGCAATAATGCCTGATAAACCGCATATGCTTCCGCCGTATATATAGAGCAGTAATCTTGCAGAACAAAGCTTTGAGAGAACTTTGTATGGGGGTCGAATAAAGCAGCTCTTACATTAGTACTTCCTTTACTGCCATCAGTGTATATAACATAATATAAGTCATTTTCTTCTAAAAATTGTTGCATGTCAGAATTATTGTTTAATTTTATTTGTACTGTTTTAATTGGATGTGTGATAGATTTATAAGAAAATGAATAACATGACCACGGCCATTGCTTTCTAATTTTAGTAAATTTATTATTTACTTTCAGCAAAATTTGCGATAGAGTTGGTGAGTTATTGTTCAAGAGAGCTTCTCCTGTCACCAGTGGCTCAGAAATACTATCCTCGGGTATAATTTTACTAATAATTCTATTGTTTTTTGAAGATATTATTTTCACACAATATCTTTCTGCAAGCAATATTCTTCTTAAAATCAAGGGCATGACTTTGGTCTCAACTTCCATGGCCCTTATGGGGGTTGAGCACATTGCACCAGATATTATTCTCAGAGATTTATTCTGCAAGATATTAAGTTTTTGTGCATGGAAACTATTCATATATGCAAGAGCACTATAGTCAAAATGACTACGTACAATAGATTTGTATAATAATGATAATATTTTGGGGTCTGCTCCCCAAGATATACCAGCTAGACATTTCATAATATTTAAACCTTTGTGAGCTTTTTTTGAAATGTGTCTGATGTGATCCTCAAATGTTAATTTTTGGTCAATAACAATACCCAAGAATTTTTTTGAATGAACTCTGTTTATAATTTCTCCATTGTAAATAATGCTTGTGATTGGATTTTGTTTACCAAAAATCATCATGCTACTTTTAGATGGATTTATTCTTAAATGTAAAATTTCATTATAATACTGATGTAATTGGAACAAAGCTCGGTTAATATTATCAATAGCTATTTGTATATCATGACTACTACTATACAAGGCAATATCATCAGCAAATTGCAAAATATTTACATCTCTAATATTTACATATTTACAAATTTCACTAGTGTATATATTATACAGTAATGGTGAGGTACAACCACCTTGTGTTGTACCTTTTGATGCATATTTTGGTCCATAAAGTGTATTATTGTGTTTTATATAAATTGTTCTTTTATCCAAAAAGGTGAAAATCCATTGACATAGTTGTCCAGGGATACATAGTCTGGACATAATTTTGACCAGTATACCAGGGTCGATACTATCAAAGGCTCCTTTAACATCTAAGAATACACAAGCAGTTTGTAAATTTTTTTTCTTTGCTAATTTCAGATCAGAGATCAAAGAGACAAAACTATCAGCACAACTAAGTCCTCTACGGAAGCCATACTGTACATGTGGAATGATGCCATTAGACTCAACATACCAGTCAAGACGTACTTTAATCATATTTTCAAAAATTTTTCCTATACATGATGACAGGGATATTGGTCTATATGAATCAGCTAGCTCTGGTGACTTATCTGGTTTGAGTATTGGGATAATACACTGTGTTTTCCATGTTTGCGGGATAGATTTATTGTGCCAAAGAAGATTGAGAATATCAAGGAAGAGTTTCTGAATTGATTCATCTAGATTTTTAATAATCATGTAAGGATAATCATCTAAACCTGGTGCTGTATTCCGTCTAGAGTGTAAAGTCATTGTAAATTCAGACCATGAAAAGGGTTCTAGTAAAAATTTTGAATTTCGGTTATCATTGTTAATTTCAAAGAAATTATTTATGCATGTAGAATCAATTAAATCACTGTTATCTGATAATTTTTCTAATAATGAATTAATAAACTCATCTTTGTATGATTTGTTTCTATTGTTTTTGCATTTAAATATTTTTAAGAGATTCCAAATTTTGGTTATAGGTGTAGTTCTGTTAAATGTGTTGCATAGATTATTCCAGCCTATTTTTTTCTGTTCTGAGATGGTTCTTTTCTTTAATGCATCTTTTCTTTTGTATTCTATGTAATTGCCAATAGTAGGTACCTGTCTATATAATTTTAAAGCTTTGTATGAGGCGATTACACTTTGTTCACAAACACTATTCCACCAGGGAGTTGGAGATCTACTTAAAAATTCATTTGTTTTTGTGTACTTGGGTATTGTACGCTCTTTGAGTGTATTTAAATGAGAACAGAAGACATTGTAGGAATTCATAGGATCATGTTTTCTAAGCTCAAAGTTCTTAAATATTGTTTTAGAAAGAGTTTTATATGATTTCCAATCTGCCTTTTTATATACAAATCTATCTGTTGGAGGACTAACGTAATATTTATCTACACCCAGGGAAATCTCTGTTATAGTCGGGTAATGATAACTCCCCATGGAGTCATCATGCACATGCCAATCACAGAGTGGTGCTAAGCTGGCACTTATAAAGCTAACATCAATAGCAGAGGGATTTTGTCTAGGGTGATTAATAGTTGTAAAGCTGCCATCATTTAGGATACACAAATCTAGCTCATCTATTAAATTAAATAAATCATGACCCCTTCCTTTAGTGGATTTACAACCAAACGCAATATGATGGGCGTTAAAATCGCCACTTACAAAGATAGGTTTTGGAAGAGTATTAACTATATTATATAATCTGTTAATGCGTATGTGTCTGCCTGATGGTGGACAGTATACACAGAGCACAGTCAAACTACTATGTTGTGCAGTGGATAAACATAAAGCAACTGTTTGAATATCTTCATAAAAAGTAGTATTTACAACATTACACTTTATGGTTGGCCTGATCAATATTGCTACTCCATTGTGTGTATTTTTAGAGTTTTTATTATAAATATTATATCCAGGAATTTTAAAACTATTGTCTTTAAACCAAGTTTCATTTAATAAGCAAATGTCAATGTTTTGTTCTTTTAAAAATTTTATCAGTAATGGTTTTTTGTTATTTGCACTTTGAATATTGTACTGAGCAATACGTATTTTAGATATTGTGGAACCTAAATCCATTATTTGAGATTTTTAATTAACACATCTTTGATAGTGGTGAGAGTAGTTGGTGTATTATCACCTTTATTACCCAGTTCCACCAAAGTCTGTACCAGGGCCATAAGTACATCCTTATTGGAAACAATCTGAGTTTTAATATCTTCTATTGTAGGGACATCTTTTAATTTATTTACACTATTTACAGGTCGGGACTTATTGACTAATATGTGTACTGGTTTATTTACAAGTTTTGGAGGCGGAAGTGGAGGGAAGTCAGCTGTTTTGTTCATTTTGGTTGAGGTGGCACTTGCATAAGTTATGTTATTTTTCTTTTCTAAAATCTTCTTCATTTTAATTGGACATAATCTAGAAATCGCTAGATGGGGTCCACTGCAATTTAGGCAGCAGATCTCAGTTGGTTTGTCACATTCCTTAAATAAGTGTTCACCTCCACAAATAGAACATCTTTGCTTGCTGTTACAAATCTTAGCTGAATGGTTAAATTTGAAGCACCTAAAACATTGTTGTAGTGGTGCAACATATTCAAACACTCTATAAGAGAACAAATCATACTGAACATTATCAGGTAGTACATTAGATAGGAAAGTAATGCTTACAGTCTGTAGTGGAACACGCTCTTGAGCAACTTTCTTGGTGAATCTTCTTACTGCTATTATTTCGTATATTGAGGAAAGTCTGGTATACAACTCTTTATTAGAAATGTTTGCTGGTACAAACCTAATTATGCCAGTCTTCTCAATTTGAGCTGCTGGAATAAAAGCTCTCATGCCATGTTTTTTAAGGAAAGCTGTATTGTTAATGAAGTTGTTTGCTGTATTGTATTGTTTAAAAATTACTGCTATTTTATTGGCATTTACTCTTTGAATGGCCGTCACACCTTTAATTTCTGTAGAAAAAATGTGATTAAGATATATTGGGCTCTTGTTGCCCAGACGATCATTGTTGGTCGCTTCTACAAACACTTTGAAGTCTACATTATTAGAGTTTTCTGGATATAGTCTCTTATAACTTGGTTTGAAATATGGTAAGTAAGAGTCACCGCACTCACCGCCACCAGTCATACTATCTATTAGATCGTCACCACCTCGGTCCTCAGTACGAGGACGCTTAAGTAAGGTGGGCGGATTATCTCCGCCCCCCTCATTTCCCTCCATTATCACCGCTTACTACACCTCTGTGTGTGATTTTTAAATACTTTTCAACAAAAAATATACAGAAGATTTGTTGAAATTAAATTTTGAAAAATTTTCGCTGCCGCTCTTTTTCAAAGTTCCCGCCGGACCCCAGAGTATTAGCATTGACATTATTTTATAGGGATGTTAAAAATTAGTGATTTTTCTTTCAATCGATTATTATTTTCGTTTAATCGATTTTTATAATTGATTTTCAAAATAATATTAATCGATGTTTTATAAATCGATTAAATAAATCACGGCATTAAATCGGTTCGGAAAAAACTCGAAGTAAGTTCATTATTACTTACAAGTTGATTACATAAAAAATGGCGCCATCTGTATCTGCAGGTATGTATGCGTGTAAAGTAATTTCAGTGTATGAGTGGTGAGTGAGATCTCATATTATAATATTGTAGTACTCTGTGGTTGTTGGCCCAAGCACCGCAATCCCCTGATAGCAGCGGCTGCTAACTATACCCCCTCCACCATCTCTAAGCTTCCACGGCATGCCCTTACAGATCCCAGAGACCCCATAACCCTCCTCCAAGAGGCCAATAGGGCCACTAGCACAATACATAAAAGACCGACCTACCGACCTCGCCGCCGAGGGCGACGTATTCAACGTAGTAGTTCCCCCCCGTCCAGCAGTGTGAAGGCCTGCCCGCGCCGCAGCTGAGCCAGTAAAAGTAAATGTAAAATCCCAACTATGACCTCTGAGTTTGTTTCGGACGTGTCTTCTCAGGGCTAGTACTAGGAAACGCCACGGTCATCAAACCAAATTAAAATAAAACGTCGATCCAGCCGTCCCTTGCTGTTCTCTCCAGCGACGCCCTAAGCCGAGGTTCGTACCCTACAGGGGGTTCGGTTAGCGTGTAGTCGCTTAGTTTTTAGTTGCCCTGGCTGGAGGCTTTAAATTCATTTAAGGCATGATCCACAGGATAGTCCGGTTAAGTAGTCACAACCTCTCAAGGTCAACTACAAGATACCATATCAAAATAAAAGTGGTTGTTGGTAAACAATAAAAATGTTTTCCGTGAACCGTAAAACACCTAAACGCGGCTGGCGAAAATATTTTTTAACAAAGAAGGACAACACTACAGCAATATGCATGTACTGTTTGAAAGAATTAAAAACTTGTAGTAATACTACAAACTTAAAACAGCACATAGAATGAAAAAATCTGATTTTTCTATATTTTTGTTTTTGAGATCGTAACCCGTTTATTTTTTTTAATTGTCATTTTCAGTTATCAGTATTTTTTTTAATATTAGTCAAATGTAAAACAAGACTGGATATTTGTGATTTTTTTTATTTGACATTTATTGTAGGTTTTGAGATAATAAGATTGTTTTGTTGGGGTGCTCATTTCATCTTTATTTTAATAAAACGTTTGATGATACTGATTTTTTTTTAAGTTTTGAATTGGTCATTCATATTGTATTATTTGGTTATAATCTGATGAATTGTTAACAGGAATACCTTAGGTTTATTATTACAATACGAAAAGCATATAGACTTATAAGTAATAGCAAATCATTTTTTTCGCTAAAATCGATTATTTATTTTGATAAAAATTGATTTTTGACATATCAATTAATATTAAATAAAGAAAAATCGATTTTTATTAAATCGATTATTTTCCATTAATGTCATTGTCACATCCCTATTTTACTGAGTACAATTTTTACTTAACGATCTGTCTGTTTTGCAAATGTAATACAGTTTATTTTTATAAACATTGTTATTGAGTAAATAAAAGTATAATATGAAGTGAATTAAAATTTCATAATTATTTTGTTCTAATCTTGAACAACCTGAACGGAGAACTATTCCAACCGCTACGGACGGTTATATTTACAAATAAAATTATACTTCCATTCGTTCAGACCGCAAAAAGGTGATCAAAACAACAGCAATATGAATAAAATATGTAGAATATGTCTAGAAGAAGGTGTACTTTCATCTGTTTTTACGAAAAATTATAATATATCGTTATGTGATATGATAGAATATTGCTGCAATATAAAGGTAAGACATTTTATCAATAGGAATATAAATTTTGCTTCATAATTGACGAGATTAAATTATTTATGAGGCCATGAGTTCCTCGTAAAAGATAGCATTGTGTGGAAAAGGGAAGGGCATTTGCCTTGCAGTAGGACAATACGGACTAAATAGAGAATAATTTGTAAATAAAGTAACATGAGTGTACAACTTTTAAAACATATTTCCAGATTAGTAAAGATGATGGTTTGCCAGAGCAAATGTGCAGTAACTGTATTTACAAGCTAGGTATAGCATATCACTTCAAACAAACCTGTGAAAGCGCAGATATAAGACTGAGACAATATTTAGGACTAAGAATCCCTAGCAAGTAAGTAATAACCACCTTATATTGTATTCTACAATCATCATCATCATCTCAGCGTTAATCCCAGTCGCATTCTAAGCTTTTTCAGCTTTGGAGACTGGGGTCTGCATTACCAGTCTAACTGCTGATTTTGGCTAAACTTTGATATGTTCCGTGAAGCGATTGCCGTCTGACCTCCACAACCTGAAGGCTATATTGAAGCATTGCAGTTAGACCAATTGTTAGACTTTTGAGGGCTCCAACAACCCGTAACGACTGCCACTAGATGTTCATATGGCAACTGGGACCAACAGCTTAACATGTTAAGCTGAACATCCAGTTCCGAGAGAACAGAGAGATCATTCTAGTACTTTCCGAGGCACAACCAGACCAGTGCAAATATTCATATTCATGCATACAAATATTTGCACTGCGTGGGGATTGAACCCGTGCCTCCTTGCGCAGTGGCCGCATTCCCTATATAATATCAAACATACAGTGTTCATTAATGCAACCTCATTGCTCTTCTAATCAATGTAAATAATTTTCATGCATGTTTTACCAATGATCCATAATTTATTTAGGAAGGTTTTGTCATCATCGTCATCATCATTTTCTGCCCTATCCCAATTTGTTTAGGGTCAGCGCAATATTGGAAAGGTCTACTTACTTAATTCATTTATTTTTCACATTATCAAATCCATTTTTTAGTACACCACCTAAACCCATAGAGTTTGTACAGACGACAGCATATCAAGCTACTACAATCTGAAAAAATCAGATTTCTTTATTATATTTTCAACATTGTTTATGAAGCAATAAGTCTCAATGGTGATTGGGAATTTTTGACAGTTTTAGGTAGCTTGACCTGCTGTCGTCCGCACATAATAATAATTGTAAGTTATAAAAGTCCAAAAACTATGTTAATATTACACTACAAAAAGTTAAGAAAACAATGAGCTTAGAGATGAAAAATATTCAAAAAATTTACTATAAATTACATTTTCCTTTACTCTACATAAATAGGTTTTAGTATTTTTACCACCTTTTTTTTTTCTGTTGGGATGGGAAATCATCAAATGACTTTCTACCGCTCTGGGCGGAGCGGAAGGGGGTGACAGACTTTGACTAAAACCCACCCGTGTTTCTTCATTTGCCTGTGCGATGGCCAGGGCCACGGTTTCTTGTATAACCAACCCGCAACCCTGACCCAGGAGCATCGGTCTTCGTGGACCCCATCACGATGTGCTGACATCTCTTTGAGGCGCGTGTGAAACACGACGCGCCGTCGACTCGGGCTTGGTCCTTACCGAGCGGCGAGCTGCCCACTGCTCACCGCCGGCAGGCCCGCGCCTACGGTGGCTAGGAGTTCGGTGTCGTCTCCAAACCAGGCCGTCTCCTGCGGCGGCTAGTGGCGTGAGGGCGCTGGGATTCCCGCTGTCTCACACGCTCCGCCTCCTCCTTTGCCAGCATCACTGCTTCGCAGAAGGAGGTGACGGCCTGCCATGCACTCTCGCTCTGGACCATGGCCTGTAACAGGGTCGGACGCAAGAGATCGCCGCCGATCGCCGCTACGAGAACAAGGCGGTGCTCCACCCAAGCCGGGCATACCTCCACCATATGCCCCGCCGTGTTCTCAGGGCGATCCACATAATGGTGACACCCTGGCGTTTCCTCCCGCCTAATACGGAACAGGAACCTCCTGAAACCACCATGTCCGGTGAGGACCTGCGTCAGGCGGAAGGTGAGGTTGCCGTGGCGCCTCTCTAGCCACTCCTCAAAGAGGGGACTTACCGCCGCTATTGTGGCGTGCCCAGCACTGGGTTGCGACAATCGCACTCTCCATGTCGCCGTGAGATCCCGCCGGAGCTCTGTCCGTCGTACCGCAATTTCTTGCGGCAGCGATGGTGTGGTCCGCATCAGGCACCGCAGGAGGCGGAGCCGTGGGTGGAGGAATATGTTCCTCTCTCGAGGAAAACAGAGCGCTCACGATGTCCTCCACGAGCTGATCCCGCACCATTTAGTAGGGGCATCCCCACGGGTCTCTGTTCAGAGTCCCCAGGGGGGCCTCACGGGCCAGCCCTTTGGCCCACTGGATCTCCGCTCGAAGACCGCCCGTCTTTGCCGCTCTGTATCCCTCGTAAAGCTCCGCCTGTATGGCCTCCGTATTCGGCGGACGAATACGGAGCCTGTGATGCCTGGTGTACCGGTGTCGCGCAGCCACGCACGCCTTGCGCAGAGATGTAAGCTTCCGGTCAAGCTGCTTCAACACCCACCGCGGACCACCCTGGGCCGGTCGGGCCGGCGCGCTGGAGGTCTGGACGGAGACGTCAAACCGGATATACTGGTGGTCTGAGTAGGTCTCCACCTCCTCCATGACGCGCCAGTCAAGGACATGTGGCGACAGAGCGTGGCTGGCGAACGATATGTCCACCACTGAGTCACCCCGCATCCGCACACATGTTGGGACCGAATCCCGGTTTAGGACGACCAGGCCGGTCCCCAGAGCCCAGTCCTCCACCATTCTGCTGATTCTGATTCTGATCGGAACCCTACGACGACGACTCTCAACTCCGCAAGGAAGTTCGGGGCTCGGGGAGAAGTATACGCCCCCTACGACTATCTCCCCGAACCGTGCTGCTACGCAACCCCGTCCTCTCTTGATGGCCTCGAGGGACGGGGTGCCGGCGGCGGCCGACGAAATTAGGGCCACTGAGCCGTTGAGGTTCTCCACCCAGTCATCCCTGGGTGGGACAAAGTACGGCACAGCGATAACGGCAATGTTAATCGACCACTGCGCCATGCTTTGCACCAAAAGGTCCTGAGCAGAGGCACAGTGATTCACCTGGAGGAGGCATAATGGGGCCATTTATTGGTACTCCATAACAGTCTCCTCCCGAGGCCATTGTGAGGGCTCAGCCGCGGTGACTGCGGCGGCGGCAACAACGGCGTTGTTGGAAGCGGCAACGGCAGAGGCTGCGGCTACGGCGACGACGGCGGTGGTGGCGGAGGGCCTACCCCGGCCCTTGGCTTTGCCTCTGGTGGATGGGGCGCAGGCCCTACTCCCAGTCCGGTGCTCGGCCGGCATACCAGCTCCCGCACAAACTGAGCAGTGCGGAACGGCTTCACACGAGCCGGCCTTGTGACCGGGCTGACCGCAGCGGAAGCAGAGTCCGCTGTGGTCCACCTCCGAGGTGCATTTCACTCCCACGTGGTGGCCCACATGGCAGCGGTAGCACCTCTTGTCTGGGTTCTAGCAGTTTCACCTACGCTGAAACCCAGCCCACCAGAAGTCTTCGGCCCTCGCCGACAATTTTCTCGGCCGCCGACACGGAGCAGCTCACCGTAGCGGTTTGCAACCCCGTGCGGTCAGGGCGGAGGGTGCCCACCCTAATCTGTTCGGCAAAACATCGCCCAGCCCCGACGATGGCGGCCACCCTTTGTCGCCGTATCGTCCAGACCCAAGATGCGCAAGTCAACGTACTTGGTGGGTCTGGACACTTTGGCCTTGACCGCATCTAAGGACGCTCTTAGCTTTTCAGCCAGAGCGTCGGCAGTCGGGCCGCTAGCCTCACCACGAACCTCAATCATGCGGGCTCCGGTCGCAGTGATCCTCATCTTGATGCCCGCGGTGACTTCGATCTCCTGGAGGTTCACCGCTTCCATCGCCTTATTGAACACTTCGCGGTAGGACGTGCCCTTCTTTTCCGCTTCCGGCTGTAGTGTTATCATTACAGCTGCGGATTTCGGGACGCGAAGCCTAGCCGCGGCGCTGCGCTCCTTCCGCCGCAGCCGCTTTCTGGCCGCCCTTGCAGCCTTAGCCGCCTTTTCCTTCTCCCCTGCTACGTGCCAGGCGGCATCGACTGCAGGGATTGTAGAAGGTGGTGGAGGTTGCCTTTTTGCCGCAGCGACTGTGGCTTTCGCGGCTGGAGCCTGTGAGGGCGCACTCTTGGCCTTCCTCTTCTCTGCAGCTGTGGCAGTAGTGGCCGCGGCAGCAGCGCAGGTTGCTGCCTTTCGCTGGTCTGAGGCGGGCCGGCTCGCCGCGAGTGGGGGGCGCGGAACAACGTCCTCTAGAGCGGAAAACCTACTCCGGAAGGCGGCCAGCTCCTTTAGCACCAGGGCCAGACACGGATCCTCGGCCGGCGCGCGCCCACTCCGCCCTTGTGGCGCCATCTCCTGTGGCACCTCCCGGCGGCTGCCAGCTCGCAGCACGGCTAGGTCCGCTCGGAGCTCCTCGTGCTCCTTTCGGAGGAGCTCCATGGTGGCTGTCAAGTGGGCGATCTCCGCCCGCAATTCTGCCACTCTGTCCGACGGAGGTCTCACATGGATGGCCTTCGCTGCCGCAATGATGGAAGCCGTAGCTGCAGATATGGGTGTGTCTTTGGAGGACTGCAGCCTCTTCAAAGCCACACCCTTGACCGCGGCAGCCACGACTTCCTCAAATTTTACCGCTGGCTCCCGAGTTGGGGCCAACAGCTTCCGGCTCTCCTCCCGACAGCTCAGAGCCTTCTCGTACCAGCTCGACTGAGCTGGTTCGGCTCGGCTTTTCCTGGGCCTCACGCCGACAAGTTTTATGCGGGCCTTGCCCGTCCCGCCATCCGAGGATGACCCTTGGTCATCCCTCTGTATGGGGCGCTTCTTCAGGAAGGATTTCTTCCCAGAAGCCCCCTTCTCCACGCGCTTTGGGCTCTTAAACGAGCTCGTCACTCCACATGCAGCGTCAGACTCCGACGCCACATCACTCTTCTCCTCCGTTCGTTTTTTAACCGACTTCAAAAAGGAGGAGGTTACTCAATTCGACCGTATATATGCTTTTTTTATGTTTGTTCGCGCATAACTTCGTCGTTTATGAACCGATTTTGATAATTCCTTTTCTGTTGGAAAGAAGACGTTCCCAAGGTGGTCCCATGATAAGGATATCAGGGTTTGATGGTGGAAGACCAGAGAAAACAAGGGGAACTTTCAAAAATTGCAGGGGCGACTAGTGCATTTCTTAGCATTTTCATTAAGTATTTTAAAGCACTACAATTTAATAAAGGTCTGGAGTAGATCTGATGATGGAGCCGGGAGACAGTCAAAGGAACTCCTCAACAATTCACAGCAGCTACCTTGTGTTTGGGCTCAATTAATTTGTATTGAGAACTTTAAGAACTTTACACCTAGATGGGTTGTGACTGTCATAAGAGCTCTGATGATGAAGACAAAGGCCAGTTCCCGGAACTCCTCAACGGTTTACAGTAGCTACTTTGTGGTTGGACTTAATTCATTTATATTGATGAGACCTTTGCACCCATTGGGTTAAAATAATGGTCTGCAGTAAATTTGATGATGAAGACCATAGGCAGTTGAGGGAATACTTAGGTACGGGTAAAAATTAAAGTAAACAAAATTATCGTTTCCCAATTATATTTGCGTCAGCTTCCAGTCTGATCGGATGCAACTGAATACATAGTACTTTTAACAACTAAAAAGTGTAAAATAAAATCTTTTTTACAAAAAGACAACCGACTTCCAAAAACCACTACAAAGTGAAAAATAACTAATTTCGGAAGTCGGTGTCAAAAAACAAATGTACAAAACCAAAGACACCGGCTTCCGAAATTAGTTATTTTTCACTTTGTAGTGGTTTTTGGAAGTCGGTTGTTTTTTTGTAAAAAAGTTTTTTTTTTTTGGTTTTTATTTTTTTCTTCCATATCTAATCCCACGAGTATTAGCGATTTGAAGTCCATCCGGGCAGAGCGTCGTACCTACGGATAAGCCTACATACTTCAAGGATCGGCAGGTACTTGCTGGGGAAGCGCTAACGACTGGACACCCTCCAGCCAGTCATCCTCTCGCCGCGCTTCAAAACTTAGGATTAGGTTGCACTTTCGACGGTTATTAGTTCGTCAGGTCCGCAATAACCTAAAACGGGATATGCCGTGGTTCGGATGTTTTTATAGAGGTATCCTCTCGTGGCCCGGACAAATGCCCCGACGGCCCCCGGTCCCAGAAGGGTTTACGGTTTGCAAGGGTTTTTTATAGTGGTATTCTTTCCACGCGACCCGGGCAAATACCCCGACACTCCCCGGTCCCCTAAGGGATTACGGCAAACCCCCAGCATGCGTCCACTCACCGCACTCTGCAAACAGAGTGGAAATGAACGCAAGCGAACCCCTATAGGCCAGGTTCCCTTCCACGACCATCGAAGATGATTGGTGATTGGAACCATGACCCGTGTGAAGATTTGCCGTCAGACCCAAGAGTCCACCAGAATGCGGTGGGCAGTTGGGACTGACGTTACCCACGAGGAGGCTCTTCGACTGCACCCCGTATTTTACCACCTTAATTGTTATTTATTTATATCAACCAACCTGAAATCATAGAATTAAAACTAAAGTTGAACTAAAATTACAACTAAAGTTGTATTTTGACATTAGTCAGTATGTAACTACACAGCAAATGTGATTCATGTGGGACTGGCCACATTGTTTTGTCGTGATATATAAACTAAGCGAAATGATTATTATTGCTGTTTATTAATAAATAAAATATTGATGTCCAAGACCTCTAGAGCTTTGAAAGCGGTACTAAATGTAACAATATTATTTTTCACAGATACAATGATGCCTGTGTAGCTACTGATCCATTTGTAAGTATTATTTACTAGCTGTGCCTTGCTGTGTCACCCGCATGGGTTTCGATCCCACGAGAATATTCGGATAAAAAGCATCTTCTGTGTTTATCCAGCCCCCTAATCGGCAAACACATTTTTGTCAAATGATTTCGATTGCGACTAGTTGGGATGAGTTGGACCGAACGGACCAATGGGCAGTCCAAATGATCCCAACTAGTCGCAATCATGTTAGGGGGCTGGTTATAAACCACCTGTGTCAAATTTCATCCAAATCGTAATTTGATGTAGCAGTAGTTTTCGGGTGAAAGACAAACAAACATCTATCCATACTCACATACTTTCGCATTTATAGTATTACTAGGGTTAGAGAAATGTTAGAAGGATGCTTAGTGTCATTAAAGTGTCTATGATGAATTTAAAACATTCAAAATCTAGTCGCAGTGTTATCTCAACAACAAATAAATGTCAAAATGTAGGGAAATTAGACTTATTTTTTTGACAGTTTGAGTTAGACTGATATCCAACTGTGTACTTTCTTAAAATTAATAGAATTGAACCTCTGAAATATGTTTATTTACAATATTGAAATATGTTTATACTACAATTTGACTAAAAAAATAAATAATAATATGATATTTTATTCCAGGTGCCAACACATGCAACAATAATTAAGAAATGGTAAGATAAGTAAGGTATCATTATTCAGTAACATTTTGACAGTTGATACCTTAAATTAATAATTTAACATTTCATTACAGTAAATGTAAACCAGAACCTAAAAGACATACTAACTATAAAAAGAAAACAGAATCAGAGAAGCAGAAGCGAGGCCCTAAGCCTAAGCCAAAACAGGATCACGCGTGTTACCAGTGTGATAAGCAGTTCAGATGCCAGGCACAATTAGAAATGCATGTCAGGTAAGCCCTCGTCTAGTCCTCTATATAGTGATGCTGTCGTCCTCAGGTAGCGATATCGTTGCGTGCCTTGAAGCCTTTGTAAAGCCTCCGGATGACAACAAAGTCAATATCGCCCGCTGGCGCAGTGGTGGTAACGGTATTTCATGAACGTACCCATTAGAAGTTAATGATAAGTCCTCGCTTACACTGTGTTTAGTAATTAGGGCAGTTCATACATGCGATGATTTCCGGAGAGACGGGGGAGAGAGGGGGCGGGGGGCAGCTGCTGGGTCGCCCATGCGGTATTTCACAGCGCTTCGTGAAAAGTTTTAACCTTTTGAACGCCAATCACTTCTATACAAGTTCGAGATTTTCGTGCCCTCAGCGCCACTACTTGATTAGAAGTAATCACAGTATAAAATAAATTTACGACTTTTACAAGACCTTTTATTTTATTTTTACGGACATTTGCCCTGTTATCAGCCATATTTTTAACTTTTTCACACATAATAAGTTCTTATTTGTTTTATTTTCAATAGAAACAAAAACGCCAGAAAATATTTTAATGCCCCCAGCGCCAATTACGTGATATCAAGTAAGCCAGTGATGGGACACGATGAAGACCTCGCTATATTTCATTTCGCCGAAATGATCATAAATACTATTATTGCAAGAAAATGACGTAAACATATAATATTTTATAAATATTGTACACAATAAACTAGGTTTTATTCACCTTAATCAAGAATTAATCGGTTTTCTAATCAATGTCGATAGTGAAACCCCGTTTGAAAAACGCATCCCTACAAAGATAGTTAGTTGTCAGTCCGCACGCGCCACCGACTTGTATAGAAGTAAATCTGTGACGTCATAAGCGGACGAGTTTCAAGGTCATAGTGAATTTGTGCATTTTAGTGTAGTACAATGTTTACATCATGCGTTGGCGCACGTGTTCTTACAAAAAAAATTGTGACGGTGATTATGACGACTTATTGCGAGTTGTTCAAGTCTAAATCAGAATTTTGAAATAGTTCGTCGTCTTGACATTCCGTTAAGTCGTCAACTTTCGTTTCAGGAATTTTCTTCCGTTTTCTATTAGTTCTTACAAACCAGAAAAAATTATTGCGAGTATTTTGCGACACCATTAAAAAAAGGTCTAGAACATCTACAAAAAAACATATGTGAAACAGACACTTACCCTTAATTTTAATTATTTTTTAAAAAATGTAGAAGGCCACGTATTTAGCTTCTATTAATTGTATTTGTTGGCCGTAAACGAAATAAATTATGCAGGAATCGGTTGAGTTTATGCACGTGTAACTCGACCACAGTAAATATAAAAATAAATACCATAGAAATCTAGACATTCCTAAAACAGAAAGGATTTTGACGTGCCTCGAGCGCCAACTACTTGATATGAAGTAGAAGGATTACATTTGGAGACAAATAGGGATGTGCCTTTTAGAACACACGTCTAATAAATTTAAAATTCTTTTCTTTATTGTGGGGGATATATTCAGGTTTTCATATTGATTTTTTTATAAAATAAAATATGAAATTACGGTTACAGTTTTTATTTAGCTTCGTAAATTGGTGAATAAACATTATTTTAAATGTATAATATTATTTGTCGATAGGACATTAATTCCATCCCTACGTTTTACTATAGATACGTTATACATTTGTAGTGTAGCGCAGGAGGACACATCGCGTATTATATAGATGGGCGTTCAAAAGGTTAATGGTTGAGGGCTAGAAACCATTTCTGAACTTCTGCTATGGATGTCCCAAAAATGGTTGCAGCCCTGATGTAAAAAAATGATTCACAATTGTACTTTATTCTTTTAAGTATGTCTAACTAGCTGCGCCCCGCGTTTTTATCCGAATCCTATGTGTTAGGTACTCCTGGCCTGGGTATGAACTATCTGTGTTTTAAACTTCGTCGAAATCAGTTTAGTAGTGTTTGCGTAAAAGAATAACATACATCCTCACAAACTCTCGAATTTATAATATAGGATAGGAAATAGGATGTCTAATGTTTGTATTTCCCACCGTGTGGGATAATCAGTGATAGCAGTTTGATAAGCTATACAGAGTGATTAGGATATTGACAAGCAACGCGTTACTTTGAGGTTTTTTTTTTACCAAACTTGTCATCAACTGCGATTTTTTTTTATTATTATAACCAACGAAAAATCTCGTCACTAAGGGATTTACATTCATGATTCAAGTTTTTTGATAACCCTGCTACCCTGCACTATGATTTCATAGTCACCACTTTCACTAACAATATAGAGAGGCATTGTTGTTATCACTAACTTGGAGTTATTATTTTCAGCTTCAATTCAGCCTGACACAAGTATTTTTTCATGTTGCGCTGTTAGATTGATTTTCTTTCACCACTACGATCCGGACGAAGCGTTTTGCCTCTTCCTTTATAGCGCGTACATCGAAGGACTGGAACAATTTGCCAGCGGCGGTGTTTCCGTCGGACTACAATTTGAGTGTCTTCAAAGCTAGAGTGAATAGGCTCTTAATAAACTACTGCACTTTACCATCAACGATTGCGTCACTGCTTACCATCAGGCGGGATTGCGGTCGAGCGCTACTTTATAATTTTATAAAAAATATAGGTGAACTAATATTTTCAATATTTTCCAGGACCCATACTGGAGACAAACCATTTGTGTGCATGTACTGCCCCAGACGTTTTACACAGAAGCACAACTTAACAATACATCTCCGAATTCATACCGGCGAAAAACCATTCCAGTGTGAAGTATGCAGGTAATTTCAAATTCATGGAGAGTTAAGTGTATTTCCATTTCCACTGACATTTCATAAATGTCTTTTCTTTATAGTGCTGGATGAAATAATTCTTACTGATTATAGAATATTGCATGGAGCGTTTGTGTATCACTACCGTCGGAGAACGACGAGATAGATACATAGGTACCTACGTTTGTATTTATATGTCGCGTGTCCACTGCGAGCCATCTCCCCAGTCGCTATTCCGGTGGCCGAAATTTCACCGGGACCGCTAGCACTTACAAGGACTTATAATACGTAATCATAACTATCACTACATATTATAAAAACAAAGTCACTTTTACTTTCCCTATGTCGCTTTGTATTATTGAATCTTTAAAACTACGCAACGGATTTTGATAGGTTTTTTTTTTCAATAGATAGAGTGATTCAAGAGGAAGGTTTTTATGTATATAAAATGTATAATATGTAACAAGAACACTGATTATTTTTGAGGTTTTTAACACATGTCGCAAAATAAACCCATTTTTTTGAGCTTACATTGCAAACGCTGGCTGAACCCTATGAGATAGATTAAAATAATGTACTAAGGTATTGTAGACCTTAAAAATACCTACAAAAAGTCTGCGACACCATAATGTCTACCTACTATAGTTTCTTCATTATGACTACTTTTTTATGTTTGAAAAGGTAATTAAAATGCCAGTCGAAATCAGAGCCCACTATTTGTTCCTTATTATTAATCCTTCTCCAAATAAATTACGTCCTATCAAAGGTAATTTTAGTAGCAGCAAATCCCTTGATCCCTTTGAATTATTGGAATTGGTTGTTTCATTCAGGAGATATCACGATCTATTCAAAACTAAACACAAGAAAAAATCCGCGTGCCGCTCACGCCGCTGCCGGCCGCCTGCCACTGGTGTTTCTCTGCCTAAACCGCGGAGGGAGTGGGCCGGAGCGGGGGACCATTATTACGAACAAACTTCCCGGCAGGCTTTCATTCTGTTTGAAGGTGGTGGAACTGGCTATCAATAAGGTCGATCAAGGGCGGATCCAGCTTTGGCGCCAGGGGAGGGTCACATAGTCGTGGTCAAGTCATAACAAGTTTCAATTAAACTTTGATAATAGGGACAATTAAAAAGAAGGTATTTAATTAATAAGTAATAAGTACTGAACTTATAAATACCTAATTAAATAACGAAATCAATTTTTCTTTCACGCCTTCTTCCGAAACGTCTTATCACTTCATCTACTTCAATGGGTAGGTACGTTTTTATGGACGTGGAGAAGTGCCAGTCCGCTTAGACGTTCATCGACATTGAAGCTAAAGAGCTTCAATGTTACGACATTGAAGCTCTTTAGCTTCAATGTCGATGAAATTGAATGACGACGTACGCGTCGTCGACGTTACGAAAAATCAAAGCATGGTTTCGGGGGGTTCGGATCGCTGTCGAGTCCACCATGAAGTACCTGGGACTAGTGCTCAACAGCAGGTGGGATTTCGGCCCCCACTTCCGGCGGCTGGCGCCCAAGTTAGCGCCAACGTTGAAAGCTGGGGCGCTTTCAACGTTGCTTCCCAATCTGGCAGGCCCGAGCGCCGCCTGCAGGCGGCTCTTCACGGGATTCGTGCGATCGATGGCCCTGTATGAGGCCCCGAAGTGGGCCTCTGACCTGACGACCGGCAGCATCGCTATACTGCGACAACCACAGAGAGCGATGGCCATCAGAGTTATACATGATCATGAATTATGCACGATTTCCTATGAGGCGGCCTGCCTACTGGCTGGATCCCCGTCTTGGGACTTGGAGGCGAAGGTCCTCGTGTCACTGTTCCTGTAGCGGGGCGAACGGCCGATGCTTTGTCAGCTCGAGCAGCGTCGGTCGCAGCTCCGAGAGGTCCTGGTGGCGGAAGGACGGAACAGGCTTTCACGCCCTACCACGCCTCACCACCATCGAGGCGATCCGGCCGGTACTGGCGGATTGGCTCTGGAGAAGGCACAGCTACCTGAAGTTTCGGATGACACAGGTACTTTCGGGGCATGGTTGCTTCGGGAAGTACCTGTGTCACATAAACAGGGAACCGAACGCCCGGTGTTACCACTGCGTCGTCAGCCGGGAGGACACGGCGCGGCATATGCTGACAGAGTCTGCCGCTTGGGTGGGGCTGCGCCGTGACCTCATCTCTGAAGTAGGCAGTGACCTGTCGCTACCGGCCGTAATAGAGTCGATGGTCGGCAGCGAAGAGTCCTGGAATGCGGTGGTTTCCTTCTGCGACACAATCGTCTCGCAGAAGGAGGCTGCGGAAAGGGAGAGGGAGACCTCGTCTCCTCACCCGGCCTGCAGCAGGCGCACGGAGCATCGGCGGAGGATGGATAGCGCCCTTTTTCAGCCCCCTTAAATGGGTCCAAGGGGCGATAGACTCGGGAATATTTGTCCCATTACAATAATAATGTTCCCGCGCGTGGATCACTTCGGGCCACTCTTAGACGTCAGGGGGGAGTCATACACCTCAGTCCCCTCCCTGCACCACCAATCGGCGGTTGCGGAAGCAGTGTTTGTTCTCGCAACCCCCGGTGTAGACCTGTGAGATGGGACACCGGGGTGGTTTTTAGTCAAGAGTCTGAGAGACACCCCGGCCCACCCCAGGACGGCGGACATTCATGAAGATTTTCCACCCCGGAAACAAAAACAAAACAGTGAGCTTAGGACTACCGTAGAATTGGGAGAACCCAGAACCCCGGAAACGCAGATGACGAACGCTTGGGTGGTTTTTTTAAATTACCTTCAAACTCCCTCGCCCAATAAAAAAATACGTAGATATGTACAGACGATAGCACACCAAGCTACCAAAATCTATCAAATTTCTTTATTAGATTTTCAACCTTATTGCTAAACTATGAAGGTTGAAGATTGATTGGGATTATTTGTCAGGTTCCGGTAGCTTGACCTGCTATCGTCCATATATAAATCCCCCTCTTTCACTAAGTAAAGTAGGCACCTACTTATTTACCTACGAGTTACTTTAAGAACATTACAATAATAATATTTGAGCTTGAACACACACACACACACTGGCATTATGAAGAAATTACTAAATAATAAACAGACCGCGCGCAAGTGTCATACGAAATGTGACATTTGAATGTTGGCGGCCGTGGCGGCGGCGGTAGCGCGGTAAAATTTAAATTTTGGAGGCGTTCATTCTCGAATAATGCGTTTGCGTCAAACGAAGTAAACTTATATAAACTGATGAACTATTCAAAGTCATGACCATGGGGGGGGTCATGACCCCCATGACCACCCCCTGGATCCGCGCTTGGGTCGATGTATCTTGTAGAGTCAGATATTTGCTGATTGGCGGCACAGTAGACATTATTTTTATTAAAGGGCCACCGTTTCTTGAAGGCTTAGGTACCTATATGGTGGGTCCACCGGTCCACGTGCGAAGCCGGGGCGGGTCGCTAGTTATATTATTAAAACTGGCCACCAAGATTCCTTTGTCGAGTTTGGTCACACGTCGATCGATCGCCCTCACTAGGATCGATTCATTTATCCGTGGACCGTGACTGCTGTGGTGGACAAACGCTCTTAAAAAGTCGGTAGTCAATCTTTCTATGAATTGCATCAATATTTGTCCACTCCATGCGGCATTTTTTTTTTTTCTAGTTATGGTAATGGCTAACTTTTTGTTTGTATAATTAACAGCAAAAGATTCTCCGCACAAGGGAATCTTCATGCTCATCTCAAGATTCACACTGGGCAAAGGGATCATGTAAGTTTGATTTTCATAGTTCAGTACACAATTACATTAGGTAGGTACATTGACTTATATACTGCCGTCATAAGGAAAAAAGACGCATCTAACATTTTTTTCCAAATTGAGTTAGATGCATATTCTGAATCTATAAAAAAATGGCATACACCAATATTTTTATATTTTGCATAAATTAACCGTAACCCTATAAATCTAACTGTTAAAAAAGACGTGTCTGCAATGTGAACCAAATATTACTAAAATGAAAAGACCTTTCTGACGTACACTAAGTTGAAAAGACGCATTTTAGTAGAAGCGTCTTTTTTGTTTTCAAAATATTTAATTCATCATAAAATGAAAAGGCACATCTGCATCGTCATAAGAAGAAAAGACTTTTCTGTGTAGATGCGCCTTTTTAGCTTAGTATTACAAAAACTAGGCAGGCGCAAGTGGCAGTAGCGTCTCTTCTACTTAGTATTGCTAGCTGTGCGGGGTGTGGTGGGGCCCGCGATGTGGGAATAGTGCTCTTCAGTTGCGTCCAGGCAGTCAGTAACAACAGAAGAACAGAAGCTGTATCTGGGACAGCTGATCCAAATCGATAATTCCGGCTTCAAGGACGAGGTGTTTCGAGGGATAGGACTAGGCTGGGCAGCGTTTAGGAAGCTCCGTAGTGTCTTCTCATCCAAAATACCTCAGTGCCTAAAGACAAAAGTCTTTAACCAATGTGTGTTATCGGTGATGAAATATGGATCTGAAACGTGGTCCCTCACTATGGGCCTCATAAGAAAGCTCAAGCTATGGAGAGGGCTATGCTAGGTGTTTCTCTACATGATCGAATCAAGAAAGAGGAGATTCGTAGAAGAACTAATGTCGCCGACATAACCCAGCGGATTAGAAAAGCATAAAAATATTAAAATATCATTAAAATGGAAATGTAAGTAAAAACTTATTCGCTTAATACCTGGGGCTTTTATAATGGGGCAGGGGCAATGTAGGGTATTAAAGAGGCTATGGAAGAAAGGCTCAAAAGCAATCGCAAGAGATGTGTCTGTTGGACGGAGCCTACTTGCGAAGCTGAAGACTGGGAATGGTAGGATCGCTTCCAAACCAAAGCTTTTGGGTGAGATTTAAAAATTCTACGGAGAGTTATACACATCAACACACGCACCTGTTGTAAACCTGGCCAATGATCCTAGAGCCAGACTAACCCGACACTACAACGTCGATATTCCGAACACCAGCTTGTACGAAATGGTTATGGCTCTGAAACAGCCCAAGAACGATAAGGCAACTAAAGATGATGGAATTACGGCTGAGCTTCTGAAAGTGAGTAGAAAATCAGTACTTAAAGCGCTTCAGAAACTATTTAATTACGTCATTTTCAAAGACGAAACGCCTAAGGCATGGCACAGAAGCGTGGTGGTATTGTTTTTCAAAAAAGTAGATAATACCCTCCTGAAAAACTACAGACCGACTGAGCCATGTTTATAAGCTGTTTTCTAAGGTGATCAAGAACCGTCTACGCTCGCAGGTTCGACGACTTCCAGCCTTCCCAACAAGCAGGCTTTCGAAAAGGCTTTAGCACCATAGACCACAAACATACGCTGCGGTAAGTTATAAAGAATATGACACACCCTTAGGCTTAGCGTTTGTGGACTATGAGAAGGCCTTCGATTCGATCGAGGCTTGGGCGGTGCTACAGGATGAGATGATATGTGGTGAGTGTTTGTACAAAAACGTCACTATGTCAGTCTGCCTCCAGGATCAGGACTCGAAATCGATTCAACTGCAGCGTGGAGTGTGATAAGGAGGTATCATATCACACAACATGTTCACTGCTGCGTTGGAAGATGTCTTCAAGCTCTGAACTGGAAAGGACTTGGTATCATCATCAACGGCGAGTACATCACTATCCACCGATTTGCAGATGATATCGTGGTCATGGTGGAGACCCTGGAAGACTTGGGAAAAATGCTCAATGACCTCAGTAGAGCTTCCCAACAACTGGGTCTAAAGATAAACATGAATAAGATGAAGATCATGTCGAACTCCCATGTGGCACCCACTCCAGTTCTAGTTAGCTGCTCTGTACTTGAAGTTGTTGACGAGTATATGCATACATATACCTGGAAAAAACAGCCCAGCTAGGTAGGTTAAACTTCGAGAAAGAGGTGTGTCGTCGAATCTAGCTCAGCTGGGCAGCATTCGGGAAGTTACGCTACATCTGCGTCGTGTGTGTGTTGCCAGTGATGACATATGGAACTGAAATGTGGTCGCTCACATTGGGCCTCATACGAAGGCTCAAGCTCACATAAAGGTCGATTGAAAGAGTTACTCGGAGTTGCTCTGCGCGATCGAATCAGAAATGAGGCAATCGAAAACCAAAGTCACCGACATAGCTTTTCGAGTCGCTATAATTAAGTGGGCGTGGGCGCGGCACATTGGTCGCAGAAGATCGATGATCGCCGATGGGGCAGTAAGGTTCTGGAGTAGCGGCCACGTACTGGAAGATGCAGCGTAGGGAGGCCCCCAACAAGGTGGGCCAACGACCTGGTAAAGGTCGCTGGAAGCCAATGGATGTGGGCAGCACAAGACCGGCTATTGTAGAAAGCCTTGGCGAAGGTCTTTGTCCAACATTGGACCTCTATTAATAGGCTAAAGAAGAAGGTGTAAAGGGCGTGACAGCTCACATTGGTTGAAAAGTATAGATAAGATTAATCTATGTATAGGATTTATTCGCCAAATATGTAAAAAAAAATATGAATTATTAGAAAAAAAAACCTTAAATTCTTACACAACAGAGTTAATTTTCGATACAACTTCAAACATTGGTAACACTTTTAAAATAAGGTTTGTCACTCAGAAATCAAATTGATTATAATGGCAATAAAGTTGATATTTGTTTAACTGAAATATAAATTGAACTTGAAAGATGTTAAATAACTTAGTCCGATTGACAGCATAAATATAAGGTATGAATTTTGATGAAACTCCTGATGATGAACTGATTTCCTAAGTTGAAAAATACAACAAAAAAAGAATTACTTAAATCAAACTTTTAGTTCCGGAAATATGCGCGTACAAACATACAAACATACACTTTTGAAATTTGGCACATTTGTTCAGACGCTGTTATCTAGACTAACATATACGAAAACTGAGCAGTTCTGGAAATATTACATACTTTTTTGATGTCGGTTGAAAGTAGAGGTTAGATTTATAAGGGTTCTAAAAATGGGCAGGCGTTTTTGTTTTTTAATTGAAAGTTGGTTTTACTAAGTAGAAAAGCAGCAAATGGCTATAAACGTCTTTATTATTTAAATAACTAGAACATAATAATACAATAATTACTAAATCGAAAAGGCGTTTAAACAAATACTACGTTGAAAGGACGTATCTAACCAGAAGCGTCTTTTCATTGTAGTATCACGTATTTTCTTGCATTTTTATTACTAAAAAGAAAAGGAAAAATTGAGTTTTTAAATACAAAACATTTATTTTATTAAAATTTACGTATACATACTGGTAGATCAAACCCTAATTCATACTTTTGCATCACAAAATAATAATTAGGTTTATTTCTTTAAGCACAGCAAGTTTTTTAATTTTTGAAACACGTTTTATTTTTTTACTCGGTTTCGTACTTCATGTAGAAACGTCTTTTTCGCTTATGGCGGCAGTATATTACGTATCACTTTGTTTAAAACCTAGTTCCATCAATCACTCAATATCCAAAAAGAAATATAATAAATATTATTGTAGTGGATTTCACTTTTTAAGCAATTATTTTCCTTGTGTTCAAATATTTATTTATTTATGTCTTACTATTTCAGGTATGTACTCTATGCAACAAGACATTCATAACTTCCAGCGAACTTACTCGACACATGAGTAAACACAGAGGTGTTAAGAATTTTAAATGTGATTTATGTGGAGCTGCGTATGTACACTCTAGAGATCTGGTAAGTTTTATGTTAGCTGCAGCCCAAATATAAAGGCCAATACCTCGATAAGGATTTTATTCATTTGTACAAAAGAATAGCGGTGTTCATAATCTCAGATTATTTATATTCTATTGCCACTCAATCAGTTATCTATTTAAGTGAATTGTATTTTGGTTAATTTTTCAGTGACCATTTGTTACACTGGTCCTAATAAGTTTTTGATGTCAAAGGAACATTATTTGCAGTGAGCTTAAAGAATGTTGTGTACTTTTACAGAAACTGCACAAACTGAAAAAACATCAAATAATCCCTCAGAACCCTAAAGTTCAAAACGAAGGCTTCAATAGCAGTGGTAATATAGATATAATAGGAATAGATGTTGGGAAAGATCCGCCATTGCCAATGAAAGATGTCAGTCATCTTATACCACATCTGATTAATGAGAAACCACAGCAAACCCTGCCAGTTATTTCGGAAAGCAACCCGGCACTGTTGCCCTTTGAACAGAAAAGTGAAAAGGAGATGTTCCACCAGTATCCCAATAAAGTTTTTGAAGTTCATGACTGTGCTATTTGTGGTGAAGGCTTCGAATATGTGACGGCTTTAGCCCAACATTACCTACATCGTCATAAGGGCAATGATACCATTCAATCAAAAAGCTATGGGCTAACACGGTAGACTCCTATAATAACTGCTTGAACATAATAGTATTACTTCAATAAAACGGAGTTTCTCAATTTGACTCTATTTATTTTTGTTACCTCAGAACTCAGTTATTTATAAGCAGATTTGCAAAATATTTGTGTGAAAGAATATACGATTCACCCCAGATAAATTTCAAGTAACAAAATTACTTAATATTAGATGAATAAAATTAATTAATATTAGTTGTTTTTGACAACTCATCATCTGCCTAGCCTTTTCACAACTACGTCGGGGCTAGGGTTGCCAGACCGCCGGGAAATCCGGGATTGTCCCGGAATGTTGCCTCTTGTCCCGGAATGACCTCTTGTCCCGGAATGAGCGGTAATTGTCCCGGATTTTAAAAAGGTCATATGAATCTTGCATAGAACATATTAACAACGATGATAGTAAGAATTTACGAGTGTCCGATTTAGAATGATTTTTTAGCCGTTCTTCCTCCGACTCTCCCGGATTTGATTTGGAATGAGGTTTTTTTTTTTTTTAGCCGTTCTTTTTTATTCCTTTTTCCGAGAGTGTCTCTGTCGACTACTGTCCCGGATTTTGTGACTTCCTATCTGGCAACCCTAGTCGGGGCAGCCAAGTTTTGTCTGATGTAGATGACTAGGTACCAGTAATTTACATGGAGTGATCGCTTTTCATAAAAAAAAAAGTAAAAATTTTACTACAAAAAATTAAACAAACCAGTTTCTGTTAATAATAGTTTTTTTTTTGCTCGTTTAGAGACATATATACCTATATTTTTTAATAATTATAAACTAGTGCTTGACTGCAATCCCGCCTGATGGTAAGCGGTGATGCCATCATTGATGGTATAGCCTGCAAGTTTATTAAGCTTATTCACTTAAACTTAGTGAATAGGAAAGAAGACGGCAGTTGTGAGAGATGATGCAATGTTACATCCAACAACACGATCACCGATGCTGCGCCACAGGGAGATTGATCTGGAGACCCTACACGACCAAACATCCGACACAACAACATTTGGTGCATTATACCCGGCAGGGGCGTGCACAGATATTTTGTGGAGGTTATGCATACATACCTACACTACCCAAATCTCTGTGCTTGTATATGGTAAAACTTAAAAAACGTAACGTCGACGTAGTTTCAATTTAGCATAGTCGCGTACTTTTTCGCATATCAACAAATTGATGTTTGTGCGTGGCTACAATGAACATCTAAGTAGGTGATAAGAAGTCAAATAAATGATATCCGTGGGATGTTAGGTATTTTTATTTTTGCCCAAATGAATACAATGAAATCATCATCATCTCAGCGTTAATCCCGGTCGCATCCAAAGCTTTGGAGTCTGGGGTCCGCTTTACCAGTCTAACTGCTGATATGGCTAAACTTCGACATTTTCCGTGAAGCGACTGCCGTCTGACCTCCACAACCAGAAGGCGACATCGAAGCATTGCAGTTAGACCAATTGCTGGACTTTTGAGGGCTCCAACAACCCGTAACGACTGCCACTAGATGTTCGTATGGCAACCGGGACCAACGGCTTAACGTGCTTTCCGAGGCACGACCAGACCAGTGCAAATATTCATATTCATGCATACAAATATTTGCACTGCGCGAGGATCGAACCCGCGCCTCCTTGCGCAGCGGCCGCGTTCGCTACCGCTACGCCACGGAGGCTGTCAAAATACAATGAAATGTTATTACTAACTGTAAATCTTCTATATAAATAAAAATGAATTGTTGTTCGTAGGATGCTCCTAAATGTAACTAGCTTAAGTTATTTAAGTTGCTGAATAAAAATTTTATTTATTTATTTGTTCGTTAGTCTGGTTAAAACTCGAGAACGGCTGGGCCGTTTGAGCTGATTTTGGTTTTAAAAGAGTTGCAAGGTACCAGGTTGGCACAGAAGTGTAGGAGAAGTCGAAACAATGAAGTTCAATCACACAGGAACGTCGGGAACGGGATAAAATGATAAAATATGTCCTTCTCCCAGTTCTTAGCTACCTCCTTACCAATTTTCAGCCAAATCGGTTCAGCCGTTCTTGACTTATAAACAGTGTAACTAACACGACTTTCTTTTATATATATAGACTAGCTTTCCGCCCGCGTGGAATTCGGTTAAATAATTCACTCAGTAATTAACATTTTGAAAACTTAAAGGGTTGATCGACTTTTGTTGCTGATTGTACATAAAGGAGGAAAGGACATGGTTGTAATAAATTCATTTTAGAGTAATGAATAGTATTCTATTTATTACATGGCCAAAAAAGAGAATTGATTTATAAAAATAAACTTGAGATGTTTCCCAAGTAATCAACAACAGCCGTAATAACAATGTTATTCAGGAATAAATTATTTATTCAATGAAAACATATGTTTCATTTACATAATCTAATAACAACACTAAACAATCAAATCTTACTATTTAACGTATTGGGACCCAGGGTTCAAAGATGTCACCAATCTTCTTACGTTCTGCAAAACCAAAAAATATCTTAGTTAAATAATGTAAATATAAATAGCATACAACAATATTTCACTCTACCTTACCAGTGGGATAAACTGGAATGTTTGAAATATTCTAAGGATAATCATAAATAAACATAGTAATGTAATGTTGGATTTATGAGAATTGGTATTAATAAATATTTGACCACACGTCTTTTTCAATACTTTTCTACAATTCTATACATTCTCTTAAATCTAACGCTACTGTTTCCAAATCGTGAGTCAAAGGGCACACTATATTCCACTTTACTTACAATAATCCAGTTTGTGGCTGTATGAAAATTGTTTAAGGAAACATACCAGCAGCTATTTTAATATCCTTTAAAAAGTGTGATGACAAGCTTTTTGGATAAATAGCCACTTTTTAAAACTTTTGAAAATATAAACCAACACACCTGGGATTGGGAAGTCCTCCGGGTGTAATTCAATGTAATGTCTGTAAACAGCATCTTTCTCTGCGTAATAACTATCTCGTTGCTTTTGTACATAAGTTAGGACACCAATAAATCCAGCAGTTAAGAGCACATGCTTTTGGATTCCTGAGAAAAAAAAAATCAATGTTTATCAACAGTACTTATGTTATAACCTCACTTCCTTCAGAACCCTTTCTTCCTATTTATCCAACTATATTTACTACCCCAAACGACAATATTTATCTGTTGTTGTGATGCTAATAAAAATATGCATGTTGTTTTCGCTGGTCACCGTTATGTAATCTAGACTTACCACTGAAGATGGGGCGTCTAGTTTGGAAGTTGAGGAATACGCCCGTGCCTACTCCAAAAAAAGTTCCAACAATTTCCGGCCAAAACTTATTCAGTAAAGGAACTTCTCTCCCTGTATTTCCTAACTGCAGCAGTTCGTGGGCCGATAAATGTGAGGCTGGTGTAGCCATTTTGACAGAAGAAAAACCGACTCTTCACACACTAGACGATAATCGTTGTGTTGTATGTAAATCAGTTAGTGATGTACTGCAATACTTTTGAAAACGTCTAACTCCTGCAAACTAATGCCGTTTATGTAAGATCGTGGTATCCTCTTACTAGTCTGTGAGTAACATAAAAATTTTAAAGATTGTTCTATTTTCATCGATTTCCATGAATAAACTTGACACTGACATGACAGCCTATTGACATTTTTTTTTTTTTGGTTCAATTGTTTCCGTTCTTCTGAACGGAAAAGGCAAAGGCATAGTACGCCATACAGCCTAGTCTTCAGTATATATATTCTTGAGTAAACTTCTATCCTAACTTATCCTAATTAATCCTAACTTATCCTAGCTTATCCTAAACTTATCCTAACTAATCTAACTCCTTTCGTTTCCCGCGTTTGGACGATAAGGAGCGGTTTAGCGCAAAGACATGATGCGGCCACTATGCTACAATATTTCACTGTTCTTTTTGAATTATTCACCGAATGCACTTTTTACTACATAAATCACGCGTATTTATTTAGTAAAGGACACTATAAATAATTTTGAAAGTCCAATGAAAAATGAGCGTGATACTCATCTTCTATTCTATTCTATTCTTTATTATGGCAACTAAAATCGATGGATGTCGACTATTCTGCCAATGTCAAGTGGTTTGAAAAGCAAGAGTGTATGAAAAAAAAAGGAATAATTAAAATTAAAACTTTCGATGCCACAGTTGACCTTTGTAGATCTTGAGGGGTTAGTATTGGACTGAAACAAACAAAAAAATAAAACTACATATTATATTATAATTGTTAGAACATCAATAGAAACATATACCACAATGAAATATATAATATTTGAAAAGTTGCTTATAATTTTATATTATTGTGGCGGATGAATAACATCAACGCCACAAGTAATTCTGTAGAGGGATATGTTAAAAGGGAAGGGAAATTAATTGGAAGAGGAATTTTAAAATTGGGGAGACGACTATACAAATCTAGAGGTGGGATGTTGTTAGAGCATTCAAAAAATATGTGTTCCAGAGTACCCTCCTCCAACCCGCATTCGCAGAGAGAGGAGTCACGGACATGAATCTTGTGCAAAAAAACGGGAGTGCAACAAAAACCAAGGCGGATTCTACAAAGAACAGAAGTTATGGTTTTCGATACTTTTTTGTGGCTGAAAAACCACGGCTTTGGCTTGATGATCGGTTGTACAGCATAATAAAAACTGCCTTTTTTCCTGCTGGACATATTCCACTGTTCTTGCCAGGAACTCAGTAGGTTCAGTCTTGGAAGGGATAGTAGATCGTAACCCTGGTAGGAAAGGTGCGTGGGATCTGACAATAAAGATGAACAAGCATCTTTAGCCAAGGCATCAGCGCACTCGTTACCCTTAATGCCACAATGGCTAGGTATCCAAACTAACTGAACATCCCTTTGACAATTAGCACAGGTAAGGAGAGAATTTTTAATTTTTAGAATAAGGGAACTATGCAATTTACTTTTAAATGGGCTTTGGACTAAGGCTTGCAAACAGCTAAGGGAGTCTGTAAAAATGACGGCCTTTTCAATATTAGTGTGTGACTCTATAAAAAGGCAAGCTTCCAATATAGCCACACACTCACCAGTAAATACGGAAGATTCCTTAGGGCCTTTAAATTGCAGTATAATCTTGGAGCTTTGGTAATAGAACGCAGCGCCAGTATGGCTAAATTCGGTTTGTTTCGAAGCGTCCGTGAAGAAGCTCGCCCACCACCGCATTGAAAGCCGAATCCGCTGACGGGGATTTTTTGGATATGCCAATATCAAAAATAATTTTTGGGGTATACGATAATACTTGATAAGGGAAATTAAAAAGGGGTAATCTAGGAAACTGAACGATCGGGTATACTAAATTTAGAGTAAGTCGAAAGTATACTATGGATAAAGGTATTTCTTTGTTTTTCCAGTAATTTAATTTAATAAAGAGGATGAGAGGATCTACATATTACTCTTGACATAAAACGGGAAGACAAATATTGGCGCCTAAGAGCCAGAGGAGGTTCAGCACACTCGACCTGCAATGCGTTGATGGGAGAGCATTTCATACAACCTGAGATGAGCCGAAGGCACCCGGCCTGAACTCTATCCAGCCCAGCCAAAGCACCTTTGTTACAAGGAATCAAGAGAAAGGTTCCGTAGTCTAAAACACTACGGACTAATGCGTTATAAGTTAATTTCATGGTGTACGGGTGAGCACCCCACCACACACCCGCAAGAACTTTTAAAATTGAAAATATCCTTTCACACTTTTTAATCAAATTATTTATATGATGTTTGCCAGATAATTTTGAGTCTAAAATAACGCCTAAAAATTTAACTTTTTCCACGACGGGGATATTATGGCCTAATATGTTGACTGTGATATGCGGAATGGTTCTTTTGCGAGAGAAAATTACGGTCGAACTTTTAGGGGCAGATAGTGATAGCCCATTGTTTAAAAGCCACTGGTTTAAAGAATCCAGAGAGAAGCACAAAGATGACGCCGCGTCAACTATGGACGGATCTGTCACATACAATACAATGTCATCGGCATATTGTAGAATCTGACAATTGTTATTTAGGCAGGACCCAATATCAGCCGTATACAAATTGTAGAGTATGGGACTGAGGACAGAACCTTGTGGGAGGCCTCTCCATGTCTGCCTTGCATCGAACTCCTCTCCCTGGACTCTCAAAACCAATGAGCGGGACGTCAGAAGTTCGCATATGTATTGTATCATCTTAGCCGGAAGACTCAGCTGTTGCAGTTTATGCCTGAGTACGGGAAGAAGTACACTGTCATACGCTGAAGAAATATCAAGAAAGGAGGCAACAACGGATTCATTTCTTGAGTACGCTATGCATCCATCCGCAATTAAAATACTAACACTGTCCATTGTGCCTACTCCTTTTCTAAAGCCAAATTGATGATTCGGCAATAGATCTCTTGATTCGACTATCCACTCAAGGCGGTTTTTAATTAGGTGTTCAAGTAATTTGGCTAGGACTGAAGATAGAGCAATTGGCCTAAGGCCATTCGGATCATCTGCATGTTTGCCAGGTTTCAATAAGGGAATGATAATTTGAGACTTCCACTGATCCGGAATCCAACTATGACTATAGCAAAAATTTAAAATGTTTAAAAAGTAAGTTTTAGCCTTTTCACCTGAATGTGTAATGAATGAGTATGGTACCCCATCAATACCAGGCGCTGAGTCCCGGACATGTTTGAGCACCACACTCAGTTCCACTGAAGGAATACTTGGCGAGACGCCATTTTTAATACTAGAAAGAAGAGTAATAAGTTGATCAGCAACGTTGGACGGTGATTGAATAGGAAAAGTAGAGGAAGAAATAATAATTGGTAAAAGTTTTATAAGCAATTCTATAATAGAGGAAATACTATTAGCAGAGTGAGTACTGTAATTACTGAGGGCGCAGCCATTAGGCTGTGAAGGTGGTGGGGAACTAGTTATATGCTGATGAGCAGCTTTGTCATAAGATTGGGGAAGAGGGGCATGGGTCTTAGGTTGTAGGGTAACAGTCTTGCGATAAGACTGGGAAATTGGAGTTTTTGTAGCATTGGCATAAATGCGGGAAGCTGTAGGGATCATTTTACTAGCCTCGATATAAGGCAGTGATTTTTCAGCCATAAGAATCTTAATAGCCTTCTGTCTACCATGCTCGGGGCATGACCTGCTATTAGCATAATGATCACCCGAACACAGAATACAGAAGGCCTCGCCCTCAGAAATGTTGCAACCATCACCGGGGTGATCGTGGCCACACTTGCTGCAGCGTGGTCTTGACCTGCAAATGCTTGCCACATGCCCGAATCTACAGCACTTACGGCATTGAATTGTGGGAAAGATATACTGCTGTACAGGAAGAGATGTGTAACAACAGAAGATTCTCTGGGGTAGGACTTGTCCGTCGAATGTGATTACACATGTTTCAGTGGGCTTCCACTCATTTTCACCGTCTTTCTGTATTTTCCTGTTAATTCTACGGACTTTAAGTATTTTCCCCACGCCTGAAGGAACAGATAATAATGACATTGCCTCATCTTCTGATATATCAGAGGGAACGCCTGTTACTACCCCCATCCTAGTAATGTTGAATGATGGGATGGATGGAAGCAGTATAGCTATATTTGAGTAGCAAATTATTATTTAAGAAAGAGTTGGCATCCTGAGGGGAAGCAAACTCCACAGACACTCTGTTTCTACCTACTCTTTTAACACCTCCGCGAACAATGTTGGCAATGTTGTTATTTAATAAAAATTTACCAAAACTTACTGGGTGTAATGTCGTAGCCGAGTTGGGTTGAGTCTCTATACGCGAAACGTGGACGATGTAAGGAGCCTTATCCGCTGCCGAATATTTAGAACGTCCAATTTGGTTTTTTTTTTGTTTATTTGGGGGGGTAGGAGAGAGAGTTTCTTCGGTACCAGAACGTTTTCGGGAAGATTGGTTGAGTTGTGTTACTTCCATGTCTGTAACTCTAGAGACAAAGTCCTCGAATTGCGATAATGATGTCGAAGAAAACGGAAATGAAGGACTTGGAGTAGGACTTTGGATGTCGGGTGGATCAGGATCGGGCGGTTTATTTTTGTCCATTTTGGATGTAACCTAACTTATAATAAGACACACAATACACCTACCTGTTAACAAACACAAGGACAACACACTTATAAATAACAAGTCACAGAAAGGCCAACAATCACAAAAAATAAAATTAACAAACTCTAGACACACGTGCTAACCAAGAACACCGCGGCGAAAAAAACGACAGAACACTCTATTTACAAAAAAAAAACGTCTACAATTGACACTCATCTTGACATTCCCGCCAAACCTCCAGCCTATTGAGTATTGACATTTTTTTTTTTTTTTGGTTCGTTTCTTCCCGTTCGGGCGAATGGAAAAGGCAAAGGCATAGTACGCCATACAGCCAAGTCTTCAGTAATTTTTTTTCATTAAATATCTATCCTAACTTATCCTAATTTATCCTAACTTATCCTAACATAACTTAACCTAAACTAACTCCTTTCGTTTTACGCGTTTGGACGATAAGGAGCAGTTTAGCGTAAAGACATGATGAGGCCACTATGCTACAATATTTCACTGTTCTTTTTGAATTATTCACTGAATGCACTTTTTACTACATAAATCACGCGTTTTTATTTAGTAAACGACACTCTATAAATAATTTTAAAAGTCCAATGAAAAATGAGCGTGACACTCATCTTGACATTCCCGCCAAACCTCTGAGTATTGACAGCAGTCATCATAATCTTTTTTTTTTTTAGATTTGTGTCATGGCTTCTTGGTATTTGGACCTTTCATCATAGTATGTTTATTGTTATATATTGTTAATTATTAATTATAGAAATAACGGATTATTTTTTGATCGATTTTAAATCGAGTTTTTATTTTTATGAGTAACCGACTAATAATCATTTTTTTTACTATGATTCAATCAAGGATTATTGGTATTTCATTTGCTGTCCCCAACGGCAAAGGAGGTGGGTTGTTAAGAGACATTTTTCGCCAACCATACACTCAAAAAAAAAAGTTTCGTCTCCGGCAATTTTTAAACTGATTTGGCAAGTCGGTGGCAAAAATGAATACACATGTTCGCGATGATGGTGTCTTTGATTTTTGTATATTCGTTTCACTGGTCTTCTACCCTCAAACCCTGATGTCCTTATCATGGAACCACATTGGGAATGTCTTCTTTCCTACAGAAAAATAATTATCAAAATCGGTTCATAAACGACGAAGTTATCCACGAAAAAATATTAAAAAAACATAT